>CM038678.1:55397791-55997791 GCA_021605205.1 Aegilops longissima
GAGCCATCGGGCCTATAGGTGAGACAGAGAGGAACTCTCAATGAAAGCACCAATGTCGGTGTCAAAACCGGCGGATCTCGGTAGGGGTCCTGGGCGTGCGTCTAGGCGGATGGTAACGGAGACAAGGGACACGATGTTTTTACCAGGTTGGGCCCTCTCGATGGAGGTAATACCCTACTCCTGCTTGATTAATATTGATGATATGGGTAGTACAGAGTAGATCTACCACGAGATCGAGAGAGGCTAAACCCTAGTAGCTAGCCTATGGTATGATTGTTGTTAGTCCCACGGACTAAAACCCTTCGGTTTATATAGACACGAATAGGGTTAGGGTTACAGAGTCGGTTACAATGGTAGGAGATCTCCATATCCGTGTCGTAAGCTTGCCTTCGGGGCCAAGGAAAGTCCCATCCAGACACGGGACAAAGTCTTCAATCTTGTATCTTCATAGTCTAGGAGTCCGGCCAAAGATGATAGTTCGGCCATCCGGACACCCCTAGTCGAGGACTCCCTCAGCGGGTTGAAGAGGCGGGAGTTTCATAGCACGATAGCAGAGGCGCTAGCTTGAAATTTTGGCATAACAAGGCGTGGCTTGAAATTTTGGAAGAACAAGGTTAACATGTACCCCAAAAAAAAGACAATTCGCACCTCATCACTAGAGAGAGCTATGTCCCGTTTTTCTATATTACTAGAAATGCATTCAAATACAACAAAAAAAACTAAAAAAAATTCAGGACAACAAACATAACGTGTAGAGTACCAAAACAATTTGCACTTCCCTCAACAATAAAAAAACAATGTGCGTTGTCTAGCATATGGACAAATTTGAGTACATTTTCCCTGTTTGAATGGGATTGTACTCAGGTTAGTTATACAACCATCTAAATATTATATTCACAACACATGACATGAATATAGGAGAAGAAAATTCCTATATAAATACGAACTACATGTACATACGATCTCAAATTCAAATATATGTATAGATTTATGTTGAATTCAAATCATAGTACATGTATGCTCTAGCTAGATGTTCAGAATCTAAACCATGTATGATATACTCCGTACAATGTGTTTAACAAGCACAACACACACACAAACACCATTTAGACTAGTAAGGTACCGTGCATTTACGCATGAGATTTAACAGCAAATTATGAATAAATACCACATTATAGCATGTAAGCTTTGAGTCATATATGCATGACGTAGATGTTCGTTTCATTCTTATAGTTCATTTCATTCAGAATCATCTAGTTTTTATAAGGAAGCTAATCTATTTTATGATTCATGGAATTGTGCGTTGTAAGGCATAAAGTAAAAACAAATAATGGCAAATCATGTAGAAAAACATTTGGGCAATTCTGATACGGAAGATTCTAGAACAAAGAAGAAGTGCTTGTGTTTTGAGGTTTGTGCATTATGCTTAAGTTCAACCATGGAGTCTTCTAGATTGTATATGTGGCAAAATCTGGTGGAATCTAGATGATATCCAACGGCCAATTGTGCTCAAATTTGCCATCTCTGCACCATCGGATTGGCCTCATCCAACGACCATCTTTCAAATTTAAAAGTTATCCGCACACTATATAAAAACTAAAAAATATAATATATATAGGGGTATAGATATAGATATGTGATGCGAAAGCCACCCATCATCTCCATTTAGAATAGTGTGTCCATGCACGGATGCAATGTGGCCAAACGATGTCTGCCATCGATATCTCAAATACAAATCAGTTTGACCTTGTTCAATGTGTATACAGTACAACATGCTCATTTCCAAACCACACCACACATATCTCAGTTATATTCATGCATGCATGGGTTTCAAACATCATGACCTCTTATTCAAATATTTGAATTCTACTTTACATTGATTATGATGTCACCTAGTGTTTTACACCCACACAGTCATCTTCTCTTTATAAATGTACCATTAACTTTTTCTCTCGTGCATGCATGCATGCACAGTACCAGTCGGCATTATCCATCGCACACATGAAATATTTTTCTTCAGGTCGGTCTCCCATGCATGCGCGCACACACACACACCTCCCCCTCCCCATCATATCGGGCATTCTTTATCTCTCACGTGCATGTGCAATGATCGATGATCCTCTATGTGTGTGTATATAGCTAGGTCTTTCACAGTTTTCCACACAAACCGATCAATGTATATATCTAGTGAGGTCTCACCCTCTTTCCCCCATCCACATAGATCAATCTATACCTCTCTATATAGGATTAATAGCTAATACACCCACATTAATTATATACCCAATGTCCCCCTCTCATCATCCATGCCTCCGCTTCATCTCTCAGACGCGCGCACAGTGGCGAAGACAGGGGGCAACAAGGGCCCTACCCCCTCCCCCAACATCACTATATATCGAGGCTAATATGAATGTGATCATTAGATAATTGCTGGTAAAATGGTTTAATTTGATGAATTGGCCCTCCTCGTAAAGGATTAGCAATGCTTGGCACCCTAGCTCATTTATTTTTCATGGCTCCGCCACTGCGTGCAACAGCGCAGGTTCTCGCCCCCTCTCTTCAAATATCGATCTCGCACTTGTTGTCACAGCCTAGATTTTTGCCCTCTCTCTTTTTCCGGACTTGCCTTCTCTCTCTTTTTCGGACTTGGTTTTTATCGTGGTTTTGCCCTGATTTGATTTGGATTTTGGAATCATTTCAAATGGACTTGTCACTTGGGCATATCCTTGACTTTCACCCAAGTGACCCATCTACTTTATTCCTCTCATAAAGCCCCAAAATAATCAAATGAATATTTTTCATAAAAGAAAAATAATCATTTTTCACTCTAAAATTCAATTCAGAAACTTGTGCTCCAAAGCAACCCCCATTTTTCTTGCTCAAAAAAATGTGAGATCATTCATAAATATTCTTAGAACCTTGGCACACATTCCCATGCAAAAATATTGCATCACTGTTTGTAATATTTTTGCTGTAGAAATCTTTTCACTTCTGGACCAGAAATACACTTTGTAGAGCAAGTGCATTTTTCCTTGAGCTTTTGGCCTTGAGATTTCTTGAGCTTAAACACCTTCCAAAGAAACCCTAAACCCCAGGAGATTAGCCCTAATGGCCTTCTAGAAGGTGGCCAAACTTGGCGACCAAGTTTCTGGACAGAAACTTGCCAGCTTGGTAGAGTCAATTCTGGTCGGCCTGGGCATGAACCATCACCTCTCCTAGACTAAACACTGCACGGTCGAGCGTGTAGACAAGGTTTGGACGCTCCCGGGCGTCGTTTTGGCCATGTCAGCTTGGTGACCGCGCGAGGACACGGCGCCTGGCAGCGTCTCGACGCCCTCTGGCTGGCGCCTTGCTCTTTGTTTCGCGCGTGCTTGTTCCAGCGCTCGCCGCCAACTGCCGCACCGTGCCACAAGCCCCGACCCATCACCCTTGACCGCTCCCTGGCGCTCGCCGACACTTGAGCTGCCGCATCAAGCACGGGTTCGTTGCAGCCAAAATGCCACAGTGCACGCGTGCGCTTGTCCACTTCCCCAACCGCCTCTTGTGCTCGTCCGCGAGCGTGGGCAAGCTCCTACGTTGAAGCTGAGCGTTTGCCCCCTCGCGTTGGAGCTTCTCGTCACCGTTCGCTGCGTGTCCAGAGAGCTCTGGCGGTGACATTCCCCCCCGTTGCTCCGTCTATATAAAGCGACCCCGCCTCGAATCCTGGCCAAGCACCCCTCCACACCACCCCCACGAACACGTAGAACGACCGCAGCTCGGTCGGGCAGGCCTCTGTCCGTCGCCCCGACCAGAGGACTCCGGTGATCCCCGCAGGCCAGCCGCCGCTCTCGGGTGCCTCTCGGGCTCAAGCAACTGCTTGGGCGGGGCATTGGTGGTCTGCTGGAGCTGCCTGGACCCTGCTGAGCCCTCGGAGCCGCCTCTAGCCGCCGTCTTCAACCTCTCCGGTGAAACCCGTCCGCCACCGTAGCTTGCGAGCTCAACCACGAGCAGCTCCATCCACCTCTCGCCAAGCCACGGGTACGGGCAGGTGCGCCTCGAGCCTCGCTACAATCCTATCCCTCTAGCCTGGCCCCAAACTCCCTCGTCACCGGCGTAAGCTCCGGTGAAGCTCCGCCCCTCTCTGATCTCGCTCGCCCCCTCTCTCTCCTGACACGCGGGACCCACCTGTCGGTCTCACCACTCGCACCCGAAGCGGTATGTGTGGAGGCGTATTTCTTTTTTACGCCTTCGACGTCACCCCCAGGATTTCTGTTAAATTCAAATATTATTCAGAAATTTGACTAAACTTCCACCAACCACAATTTCTAAACCATAAGTCCAAATGAATTGATTCTTTTTGCATTATCTTTGTCTCAGAAATCTCTAGCAGCACACCAAAGGGTGGATTTATCCTTGTTGCCTAGAATTTCTGGTGATTTTCAGAATGTGTTTTGACAATTATTTTTGTGGTTTTAAATTCTTTTCAGAAGGAGAAGCTTGCCTTGAAGCAAACCAAGAGGGGTGTGATCCTCCTCTACACTAAGGCAAGCCACACCAGCATTTGGATGGTGTTATTTCAATATCTATGATTTTCTACTGAATATGAGTGTTTATTTGCATTTAAAATTTGATAAATAAATTTAGTTAATTTCTAGTTACTTTACTGTCGGAGTAATGGGCCATGGGTAGGCAGACCCGAGCCCCTGAACCTTTCAAAACATCGGGGCAGACTGCGCCCCTCAAGACCCCAATACAAAGAGCGCCTTGGAGAGTCGACAGCGAGTCGCCAGCGCCCCTCTAGGCCGAGTCGAGGCGGCCTCGGGGCGAGCCGGCTCAAGTCCGCGACCTCGGTGTGGTCGGCTACAGGAGTCGGCCTGCGACTCCAACCACCCCTGCCTAGCGACTCTGGCGGGATGGGATAAAGCCGCCTCGCGGCCCATCCCTGCCCGCTCATAAAGGGCGAGTATGGCCATAAGCGCCGTGCAAGCGGAGATCTCCGTCCGGTGGCCTTGTTGCCACGCCCGCCACGACATCAACCCGTGGGCGAATCCTGTACCCGCGATGGCTGTGTATGCGACCCGAAAACGGCAGGACCGCTGTCGGCGGAGTGCGAAAACGGCGAGCGCCCCAAAGCGGACCCGTTGGGTCGGCGGCCCCTCCACGGGCTCCATCGCCATTAACCCGAGACAAGGCGGGGAATGGCAGCGGTGATCGCCCGCCCGGCGGCGGCATTGCCATGACCCCATGACCAAGCTCGAGTCATTAGAAGCGCAGCTCTGATAATCCGCGGCCGGCAAGACCCGCCCATGGCGGACAAGAAGCTGTCGGCCCCATCTTTGGGCTGTCGGTGGGGCCCACTAGTCAGCGGGCCCGAAGTCGGCGGAGAAAGCGGCGACTTGAGAGGCGATGGCTTGGACCCGCACCCAGCGGATTACCATTGTACCCCGAGTAGGCCTATCTAAACCCAGGGCACCCATGCAAAGGGTTGGAAGCTAGTAGTTTTAGACACATACATAGGGAGAGAAGAGCTAGCCGTGCCCTTCTCCTTCCTCGCCTCGAACAACTCAAGGAGCATCTTGTACTCACTTTGCCATAGTGATCATGCGGAGACCCATGAGCAGCGATGGGGTGTTATCTCCTCGGAGAGCCTGAGCTGGGTAAGATTTGCGGCATGCATGTCTTCACCTCATCTCGTTTCGAGGCACCGTGACGTTCTACTCGCCCCTCCATGATAAGCCATCCTTTGGCATATATCGCACCCAACCCCGACATTTGGCGCCCACCGTGGGGCTGGTGCACCATCGTCCGGAGACCTGCTGCGGGCGGGAACCCTCTTCCTCCCAGCAAGCGCAGCTGGCCCGGCACGCCCGACGGAGATCTGCGCCCGATCTGCTACATGGCGTTGAGTCGCTTTGTCGGCGAGCTGCCTCGCCCGAACTTGTCGGCGAGTTCGCCTCCGGCGAGCCTGCATCCGGCGCGAGCACGGACGGCCAAAGCCTCTCGCGGGCCTCCTCGAGCAGCTCCACGTTGCCGGCGAGCCCGCCGCCGACCTAGAGTCCGTAGGCTCCACCAACCCGATGCTGGTCGACTCCGACACCGCGTTGCTCGACGCGTTCCCCACCAACGTGGTGGTCTACGACGAGCCTCTCCCTCGTGCGGAGAGCGGCGGAAGCACCGTCACGGAGGTGCTCATCATCGGTCACAGCGAGCCTTCCGGCGAGGGAACTCGTGACCCTCTCGACACGGTTTTGCAAGACCTGACCGCCCCCATTCCGGAAGACGTCGACGCTGGAACGCTGGAAGCACGCCGCCTCCAGCTCCTCGTGGGCGCACAGAAGCTGGCAAGCATGAGGCGCTTGTCGGAAGCCTATCAGCGAAGATGGATCGCGCTGTAGGCGGCTCGCCGGCTCGGCCCGGGCCTAACCGCCTAAGCGCGGTCAGCAGCGCTGGCGTGGCCATTGCCGATCTGTTTGGGGCACATAAGCCTGTATGCGCCACGCCGCGGAGAACATCCGCGCGCCCGGCGGCGGCAAGCAAACTGGATAACCGGCGAGGCGCCGCTGATGACAAAGCGAGTCCAGCAGCTCCTCGGCGGCCGCTGCGCGCGGGGCGAAGTCCAGCAGTTCCCCTCATGCTCGAGGCACAGCCGGACATGGTTGAACAACGAAGCCCGCGGCATCAACAGCTGGGTCGACTTCACGAGGCCTTCGTCCGCAACTTCACGAGCACATACAAGCGACCTCCCAAGCCTCGTCGGCTGTCCTTATGCGTGCAAGGCCCCACGAGTCTACTCGCGACTACCTCACGCTGGGCGAGCTCGGAACTCCTGCGAAGGAGTGCGAGTGCGAGCAATCGAGTACTTCACCGCCGGGTGCGAGAGAAGGCACCCTCCTCAAGCACAAGCTCCTTTGCGGCAGCCGGAGACCCTCGACGAGCTGCTGATCATAGCAGAACAAATGCATACAGCCGACTCCTCCATGAAGTTGGAGATCGAAGTCGGTCTGTTGGCAAAGTGGCTCCTCATGCTCCCGAACTCCGGTAGCAGCGCCCGATCGCTAACATCAACAGAATGATCCTGGCGCAAGGCCCGCGGCCGGCTTCCAACAGCGGCGGTGGCAATAATCGAGACTAGCAGCGGAGGGCAGCCTCTGCTAGCGGCGAAAAGCGGCAAGTCAAGCGGTTGCGGCCTTCTACGAAAGCAGAGACTGGGCGGACCCTTCAAGTTCCACGGCTTGGCGAAGCCGTCAAATCACACCACCCGGAAGTGCCACTGGCTCACCAGGATCGCCAAGGGAGACGGCCTTGCCCCTCCTCCGCCTGCTGGGGCGCCGCCTCCACCACCGCCCGGCAGCGGCTGTCGGGCCGGTCGGCCTTGATACAAAACGATTACCCGAAGAGCACAGCGCCTATGTCGTGTTTACGATGTGGCCGATGATCGCGCGGCGGCAGCAGCAGCAAAAGTGAATCGATAGCATCAGATACCCCAGAATTCATGCATTTGATGCGAAGCCCATCGGTTGGAGCCGTCTTGATCACCCGGAGGTGATGCCGAATCCGGGCTCCTACGCCCTAGTCTTGGGAGCCATCCTTGCCGCGGATAGGCGGGCCGCTCGCTTCTTGCGAGTGCTGATAGACGGAGGCAGCAGCATCAACATCCTGTACAAGGATACGATGGAGAAGCTAGGAATCAAGCAAAGACAGCTTCAACATAGTCGGACTGTGTTCCACGGAATTGTACCCGGCCTTTCCTGCTCACCGATTGAAAAAATTCTGATAGACGTCCTCTTTGGGGACAAGGATCACTTTCGCCGAGAGCCAGTCTGGTTCGAAGTGGTGGACCTCGAAAGCCCCTACCATGCCCTGCTTGGCCGGCCTGCTTTGGCCAAGTTCATGGCGATCCCCACTACGCCGACCTCAAGATGAAGATGCCGAGTTCAAGGGATTCGACCGTAGCCGGCGACTCTGAAAGTCATCCTTTGTCTTGTTGAAAGCAACCCGGCTTTGAGTCCCAGTGATCGCAGGTGAAGCGACTCTGGATTGGGTTGTGGCAATGGTGGGAAAGCAGCGGAGATGTCGCCCGACCCCAAAAGTCGAAGGCGAGGGCTCGTTCAAGCCGGCCAAAGAGACCAAGAAGATACCCTTGGACCCGGAGCATCCGGAGAGATACGCTATCGTGGGTGTGAACCTTGACAGCAAATAGGAAGGCGAGCTCGTCGATTTCCTCCGTGAGAATCAGGACATCTTCGCATGGTCCCCCAAAGACATGCCAGGTGTACCGTCGGATTTCGCCGAGCACAAATTACATGTCCGATCTGATGTGAAGCCTGTCAGGCAGCCCTTGCGCCGCCTGTCAGAAGAGAAAATAAGAGTTGTTGGAGAAGAGATAGCCCGGCTCCTCGCAGCCGGTTTCATCATGGAAGTTTCCTTTCCAGAATGGTTAGCAAACCCGGTCTTGGTACTAAAGAAGAACAAGCGATGGCGGATGTGTATTGACTACACAAGCCTCAACAAAGCCTGCCCCAGGACCCGTTCGCTTTGCCAAGAATTGATCGGTGATAGACTCCACGGCTGGATGCGGCTGTTGAGCTTCTTAGATGCATATTCAGGATATCACGGATCAAGCTGAACCCGGCCGACAGATTGAAGACCGCCTTCATCACGCCGTTTGGAGCATACGCTGCGACCATGGCGTTCGGCGAGAGCGCCGGCGCCACCTTTCAGCGTTGCATGCGAAGTGCCTCCTCAAGCAGCCAGCGAAAGCATGCGTTCGTGGGCGGCGTGGTGGTGAAGGCGGAGAAGCAAGGCGCTGTTGGAAGACCTCAAGGAGACCTTTGAAAATCTGCGCCGATTCAGATCAAGCTCAACCCGAGAAATCGTCTTGGAGTACCGGCTGGCCAGCTCCTTGGCTTACGGTATCTGAGCAGCGGCATAGAATGCAACCCGTGAAGATCAAAGCGATCGAAAGGATGGAAGTACCCGCCGACTGCTAGATGTGCGAAGTTCACGGCTGCTTGGCGTCTATCGGCCGATTCATCGGTCGGTGGGCGAAAGCTCTTCCTGCTGTACCAGCTTATGAAGAAGACCACCTTCTTGAATGGAACTCAAAGCGGATGAGCTTTTCTCGATTAAAGAGAATCTGACTACTCCCCGATCTTTGGCGGCTCCGACTCAAAGGAGCCCATGCTCCTGTATATTGCCGCCACCAGCAGGGTAGTCGGCCGCAGTCGTGTAGTTGAGCATAAGGAGGAAGGCAAGCGCTACTGTCCAGAGACGAGTGTATTACACGAGCGAGTCTTGTCGACCTCCAAGCAGAACTACCCCACTACCCGAAGATGTGTTCGACATGCACTTTGCCGCCAATAATTTGAAGCCTTACTTTCAAGAGCATCCGATCACCGTGGTTTGCGGCCCCACTAGCGAGAGATCGCCGGAGCCGAGATGCTTGAGGGCGAGTGGCCAAATGGGCCATAGAGTTGGCCCCTTCACCATCTATTACCAGCCTGCACGCCATCAAGTCACAAGCAGCCAACTTCCTCGTCGTGGGCGAGACCCGATTACTGCCGCCGCTGACTCCACCATTGGCGGATGCACTGATAGCTCCAAGATGCGCTTGGCTTGGGAGCGGCGTGGTCCTCACGCCGCCCAAGGCGACAAGCTCAATGCAGCGCTGCAGATCCATTTCACCGCCTCCAACAACGTCGCCGAATCTGGCGCTCATTCACGAGCTCCGGCTTGCCAAAAAGCTTGGCATTCGCGGATCACGTGCTATGGCGACTCCGACTTGGTGGTCCAACAGTCATCCGTATTTGGGGCGCCAAGGATGCAAATATGGCGAGCTACCGCTTTCTGGTACAACAGCTGAGTGGATATTTTGAGGGATGCGAATTCCTCCACGTGCCAAGAAATGACAACGACCAAGCAGATGCCCTGGCAAGAATCGTCTCTACCCGTCAGGCAATACCATCCGGCGTCGCCCTTCAGCGCCTCCTTAAGCCATCTGTCAAGCCGTCACCAGAGTCAGACTCCATTTTTGTGCCGGCTCCCCCTGAAGAAGTGGGATCCGACTCCAAGGCCTCAGCAGACGGCACAAGAATCCTTGCAGATGCCCCCAAGAATGCGGCAGTCAAGGCCGGCCCGAGGACTTCAAAACCCGGCCCGGGGACTGCGGCGACCATTGCGAAGACTCCAATACTCGGCCCGGGGACTGCGCCAGTCTGCCCGGGGACTTCTTCAACCCAGCAAGCTGCTGCGGACTCCAACCCGCCGCCTCCCAGCCCAGCCGCCCTCGTCCAAGTAGCAGTACTGGCAGTCGAAGAAATAGCAGCACCCTCATGGGCCCAGCCCATCCTGAAGTTCTTAGTGGCGAAGAACTACCAGCGATGAAACCTTGGCTCGGCAAATTACAGCGCGCGGCAGCCTACACTATAGTCAATAGAGAGCTGGTCAGGTAGCGGCGTCACGGTGTCTACCGGCCTTCGTCAGTCGAGCAAGGCCAAGCAATTCTCGAAGACATCCATCAGGGCGAGTGCGGCCATCATGCAGCCTCAAGAGCACTCATCGCCAAAGCCTTCCGACACGGTTTCTTCTGGCCAACTGCCCTAGAAGAGGCCAAGGAACTAGTTCAAAAATGCAAGGGGTGCCTGGTGTTCCGCTCCAAGCCACTTCAGCCGGCTTCAGCGCTCAAGACTATCCCCATCGCCTGGCCCTTTGCTGTTTGGGGCCTGGACATGGTGGAACCATTCAAGAAGGCATGAGGTGGCCTAACTCACTTACTCGTCGCGGTGGACAAATTCACCAAGTGGATAGAAGCAAAACCCATCAAGAAGTTGAATGGTCCTACAACAGTGACTTTCATCGCCGACATCACGACTCGGTACGGCGTACCACACAGCATCATCACCGACAACGGCACAAATTTTGCCAAAGGCGCCCTGGCCCGTTCTGCGGCGCGAAGGCATCGGCTGGACTTAGCGTCCGTTGCCCATCCATGATCAAGCGGCGGTGGAGCGAAAGCGGCCTCATCACATGCGGCATCAAGCCTCGTTGGTCGAACCATTGGAGCATTCAGCGGTTCTTTGGCGAGGAGTTGCCAGCCATCCTCTGGAGTCTGCGCACGACTCCAAACAAGTCAACTGGCTTCACACCCTTCTTCCTCGTCTAGGGTGCCGAAGCCGTCATCCCAACGGATATAGAGTTCGACTCCCCGCGAGTCACCATGTACACCGAAGAGGAAGCAGAAGAAGCACGTAAGGACAGCGTCGATCTGCTGGAAGAGGGCCAGCTGTTGGCACTCAGCCGGTCCAGCATCTACCAGCAGAGCCTGCGCCGTTACTACAACAAGAAGGTCAAGCCAAGATCATTCCTAGAGGTCGACCTTGTGCTCCGGCTGATCCAGCGAACAGCCGGCCAGCACAAGCTGTCGGCGCCTTTAGGAAGGCCCATTCATCATCGGCAAAGTCTTTGAGCAGCGACTCCTACTACCTGATCGGCCTTTCGAAGCCCGAGCACACAAGAGGGACGACTCCGGCAAAGAGACGGAGCGCCCATGGAATCTGAATCTCCTCCAAGAAGATTTTCTGATTGATGCAGTATGTACCACGCTACCCTTTGTGTTTGAAGTACCAAGACTTCGGGCCCCCCGAGACGAGCTCGGGGACTGCCCTCTTTTGTTATCTGTATGATAAGAATTATGCCTTGGAGTATGTTACCCTTTGATTATGCTGTTTGGCACTGGGCTCGACTAGTCGGCCCGGGGACTCGCTGCCTTTGGGCTATGGAATGCTTCCTGAAGTCAGACAAGTAGCGTGCGGTGCCTAAGCCGTCTCCTGTCAGAAGCCGCAGCTCGCAGAGCGACTATTTGGTGGGCAGGAGTAAGGTAGAACGGGCGCCCACACAAAAAAATGGCTAAGGACCCAAAGCATAAACATAGTTTAAATCGGCTTCCAGCCCGTTTCGTAAAACCGACTCCTAAGAAGCCGACTTGCCGCTTTCTACCCAACTTGCTTAATGACTCTAAAAAAAATGGCCAAGTACATGCCTTCTCAAAGTAGCCAAGCACTTTCCCTAGACGGCAGTCCGCAGAGCGGTTGCCCGATGGGCAAGGCGGCATCTAAGGGAAGGCGGCAATGGAAAAAGCCACAAGAGCAATAAGCAAGGAAAGAATAAATTAGAATAATATTTACACAAGCTTAGGCCCTTGGCCGGATATTCGAACAGAGGTTCAGAATACACCCCGCGGGTGGAATTGCGCAAATTAACAAGTTCTTTTAAAAGACTAGCAAACAGATAAAATGAAGGCAAGGCAGCGGCCTAAGAAGCAGCGGATGGGGTCGGAAGGCCGGAGGCGGCAGCGGCGTCAGGCGCCGGGGCGGCCGGCTGGGCGGTCTCGGCTTGATCGTCTCTGGCGGCAGCTGGCCCAGATGGGCGCGGCTCGTTGCTGGAGGCACGGTCGAGCTAAGGCTGGTCGCCCGCTCCGTCTTCTGGCGCTTCCATGCCGTCTCCGTCCTCCGCCTCGTCTTCATCCTCGGCCTGGAGTCGATCACCTATGCCAAGTCCTCGCCGTAGTCTGGGTTCATCCCGAACCACTCCAGCGGTGCCTCACCACCGTCTTCAGCCCACTCAGGGACGAAGACGCTGGTGTCCGTGTAGTCGGCGATCGCCGCTGCAGACTCGACGAGGGCGTCCTCCGCGGCCAGCAGCTCCGCCTGGGCTTCTGACAGGAACACGGCCAGCCGGTCCAAGTCGAGCCCTGAATACCACGCCTTGACGAACTCCAGGGCTCAGCGAGCTCCAGCCCGAGCCGTGGAACCCTTCCAAGCCTCAAGACGGCCAGCCGCGACCTCCAGCCAGTCGGCGGTCCGGCTGGGAGTGCGCAGAACCGGCATGTCCGGCCACAGAGCAGCGATCGCCTGGGCACCGACACGCTGAAGATGGCGCAGCATCCGATGTGCCGGCCGCAGACGAGCCTCAATGCTCATGAGCTGCTCGTCAATGGTCCGGGGGGCGTTGGCTGCGATCTCAGCGCCTCCCGCCCTCCGCGCCTCACGCTCGGCCTCGATGGCCTGATTGGCCGCCTGCGTGTGACCGGGAAAGAAGTCTGCCAAGAAGAAGAAGAAGCAAGTCAGAAAAACAGGAGCCGGCTTAAACCATAGTCGGCAACCCAAAAGAAAAAGTAAAAGTAAACTTACCATCGACGATATCTTCGATTTTGTGGAAGCCGGAGGTCGCTGCGCTTCCTGTCGATCCGAGCGGGCCTTCGCTCTCAAATTCGGCCGGAGGCGGCCTCTTTCTTCTCCGCCTCAGCCTGCGCCTTGAGCAACTCCCTCGCTCCGCCAGCTGCGTAGCCAGCAGGTCGCGCTTCATGGGCGAGCTTGCCGCACTTCTCCTCTTTGGCGCGCAAAGCGGTCTCGGCCGTACCAGCTGCCCCGAAGAGCGGCGTTGGACTCGAAGAATAAAAAAGAAGAAGGACGAAGTCGTCGTCGGTTAGGAAGGTCGCCAGGAAGATCCGGCCTGACTCACAGCAGTGATCGGCCCGAATCTCGGGACTACAGCCAGCAGGAGGCGCGCGGTAGCGCCAAGAAGAAAAACTCACCTCGGCTCCTCGCCAAGTCAGCAGCCCGCTTACTTAGCTCCTCAGCGTTGCGGTTGAAGGCGAGTAGCGGAGGTTGTGATACTCCTGCGACAAGAATTCCGCATGAGGTAAAAACTTGAAAGTAAGCAAATAAAGTTCCGGGCACTTTGCTCGGCGAGCCGGCCCGAAACTCGGGACTACACCCGGTGGAGGCTTGTTGGCGCGCCCCCACAGAGAAGAACAAGAAAAAGTTCGAAAAAAGAAACATACCCGCACGGTGACAGGTGCGCCTTGGAGAGGTTCTGGATGGCGTCGCCTTCAGCCCGCAGTTTCGCCTGGACGTCCAGGAGTACCGTGTTCAGCGGGCCCGTGCCGCCTCCTCGCACCCACCCAACGGGCGCGGCGCTTGTCGCCTCAGCGTCAGGGATGGCCGAGCTGGCGGCGCCGGTGTCCAAGGGGCGCGGTGTAACACCCCGAACGTAACTTTCCATATTTGTAACTCCAACTCTTGCCATTTTCGGCATTGTGATATGATATTTCCCTCCGTGGTTGGGTTTTTCTTCTTTTTGCATTTTGTCCATGTCATGCATTTTATATCATGCCATCATGTGCATCGCATTTGCATACGTGTTCGTCTCATGATTCCGAGCATTTTTCCGTTGTCCGTTTTGCAATCCGGCACTCCTATCTCCCCCGGCGGTCCCTTTTACGTTTTTCCGTGTGCGGGTACTAAACCTTCTCGGAATGGACTGAGGTTTGTCTAGTGGCCTTGGTATACCACCCGTAGACCACCAGTCAAGTTTCGGGTCATTTGGAGCTCGTTTGATACTCCAACGGTTAACCGCACTCTCGCAAAGGCCTCTTTTAAGTTGCAGCCCAACATCCCTCCAAAACAGCCCAATAACCCATCTAAGTCACTTCCATGCCCTCCGTCGTTCCATCACGATCGTGTGGGCGAAAACTACACCTCATTTGGACTCTCCTAGCTCCCTCTATGCCTATTTAAGCAACCTCATTCCAAATCCCGGATCATCCCCCCCGAAACCCTAATTTTTCCCCCGCGCGCGCGGACGTATCCGCCCGGCGCCGGACCGCCGCCGCCGCCGCTCCAGCCAGCAGGGAAGCGCGCCCGTGGCGGCTCCCGCCCGCCGCCCGCCGCGGCCGCCCGGCCCGTGGCAGCCCTCCCCGCGCGCCGTCCGGGCGCGCCTCGGCCTCCAGCGCCCGAGCTCCGCCCGCCGCCCTCCGCCGCCGCCCGCCCGGCCGGCCGCCGCCTCGCCGCCGCCGCCCGACCCGGCTCCTCGCCCACGCGGTCGCCGCCTCCACCGCCGGCCGCCGCCGCCTCGCTGGCGACCGCCTCGCCGGCCGGCCCGACCCTCGCCCGGCTCCCTCCGCCGCCACCTCGCCCGGGCTCCGGCGAGCTGCGCCAAGCCGCCGCCACCGCCGTCGCCGATCCGATCCGGATCGGCGGATCGATCGGGGCGCCCGTTGACTTCTTCCCTCTCCTTTTCTTCTAAGTTTTTGCATCTCGGTGATATTTTGTTGCATTTTCAGCGGAGTGTAACTCTGTCATCGTAGCTCCATTTTGCGCGTATAATATGTCGAAATGTTCGCCCGAAGAGTAGATCATTTCATCTCATTGCATCATTTTCATTTGAGCTCATCTTGATTCCCGAAATGCTGTTAGAAGAGGGCTATTTGATGTTAGTTTCTGTTTCTTAACAGAACTTGCACTTTTGTTATTTTTTCCATGATTGATGTGTGCACCCTATGAATTTGAGTACTACATGTGTTTTGTAAAATGCCATGCCATCTTTCCAGGGGTGTATGCCATGTATTTTTGTGATCTATGTGGTGACTAGCACAAGCATGCAAAGTAGGTGTCCTGATGTTGCTGTTTTCAGCCCTGTTTAGCTGATATTTTGATGCCATGTTAACTTGATGATACCGAGAGATCCATGCATATTTTGAGATACTTCAGTAAGGATGTTTTGTAAAACATGTCTTGCTCTATCCATCCATTGCTTTTTTTGCAATTATGGAGTGCCATAGCTTGAGTCAGTCAAGCTCTACTTTTGTAATCAAATGTTTCCTGGCAGATTGTTTACATGTTATTCAATTTTGCCTAGGTTGTTGTGGTTGATCCATGTATCCTATGTTATTGTTCTTGCCATGTATGTCTTCTATGTCATGTCTTCTTGATGTATGTATGCTTAGTTTATCATATAAGTCTCTGTAGTGAGTGCATTGAGCTTGTAAACATGCCTACTGGTTATCAGTTTTGGACATGCCATGTTGCTGAATCTGTTAACGAAACTTTCAATATTGACATGGATGTTACTATATTTTCTGATCCTTTTGGCTTATGGTCAGTAAGGGACTTTTGTTCTATGCTTTGAGTAGATTCATGCCATGCCATGTTTTGCTATTTTAAGTTCCTGTAGCATGTAGTTTTGTTGCTCTGAACATTGCAACCTGATGCTGTTTTTGCCATGTCCAGCCTGTTATTTTGTGCACTTTTGCCATGCTTGTTTGAACTCGTTATGATGTGAACTAGCCGTAGCTCAGTGCTCATCTTTTGTCAAGCAACTTGTGTAGATCACTGCCATGTACTTTGTTGATACGTTTGGGTGTAGTAGCTTAATTAATTATTGCTTGCTAAGTGGTATCATGCTGTTAATGGCAGATTTGTGCCATTCTTGTTTTGCTTGTCATTTCCAAACCGTGCATCCGATTCCGGTGATCTTTATATCGATTTCAACCGAAATCATCTCATCTTTCAGTGGCATACTTGGTTTGCCAATTTGATGCCTGGTTCATCATTTACCTTCGGGCCTTTATACGCATTGCATATCACATCTCGCATATCATGTCATGTTTTGCATCATGTTGATTGTGCATTGCACCGTGATTTATTGTGGTTCCTTTGTTTGTGTTGTTGCTTTGGGTAGAGCCGGAGGCGAATCGTGAGCGAGGAACCTGTTGAGAACGCTTACGAGGATCAAGCTTTCGACAACTCGAGAACATTGCGAGCAAGATGACCATACCCTCGAAATCACTTCTATCTTTGCTATGCTAGTTGCTCGCTCTTTTGCTATGCCTATGCTCGATGCCTACCACTTGCTATATCATGCCACCCATATTGCCATGTCAGCCCCTAACCATCCTTTTCCCTAGCAAACCGTTGATTGGCTATGTTACCGCTTTGCTCAGCCCTCTTATAGCGTTGCTAGTTGCGGTGAAGCTGAAGTTTGTTCCTTGTTGGAACATGGAGATGTTGTTCCTCTTTGGAACATGTTTACTTGTTGGGGATATCACAATATATATCTGCTATAATTAATGCATCTATATACTTGGTAAAGGGTGGAAGGCTCGGCCTTATGCACAGTGTTTTGTTCCCTCTTGCCACCTAGTTTCCGTCATACGGTGTTATGTTCCTTGATTTCGCGTTCCTTACGGTTGGGTGATTTATGGGACCCCTTGACAGTTCGCTTTGAATAAGACTTGTCCAGCAAGGCCCAACTTTGGTTTTACCATTTGCCACCTAAGCCTTTTCCCCGGGTTTCGCGAGCCGAGGGTCATCTTTATTTTAACCCCGGGCCAGTTCTCCTCGAGTGCTGGTCCAAACTATCGACCGCCGGGTGCCATCGGGGCAACTCGAGATGGCCTATCGGAAGTTTGGACAATCCGGTGTGCCACGAGAACGAGATATGTGCAGCTCCTATCGGGATTTGTCGGCACATTCGGGCGGCTTTGCTGGTCTTGTTTTATTCTTGTCGAAATGTCTTGTAGTCCGGGATTCGAGATTGATCGGGTCTTCCGGTAGAAGGAATATCCTTCGTTGACCGTGAGAGCTTATAATGGGCTAAGTTGGGACACCCTGCAGGGTAATATCTTTCAAAGCCGTGCCCATGATTTATGAGGCAGATGGGAATTTGTTAATGTCGGTTGTAGAAAACCGAAGTTGACCTCAATAAAATACACATCAACCGCGTGTGTAACCGTGATGGTCTCTTCTCGGCGGAGTCCGGGAAGTGAACACGGTGTTGGAGTTATGTCTGATGTAAGTAGTTCAGGATCACTTCTTGATCGCTACTAGTTTCACGACCGTGCTTTGCTCCTCTTCTCGCTCTCTTTTGCGAAATAGCCACCATATATGCTAGTCGCTTGCTGCAGCTCCACTTTACTACTCTGTCCTTCCTATAAGCTTAAATAGTCTTGATCTCGCGGGTGTGAGATTGTTGAGTCCCCGTGACTCACAGATTCTACAAAACAGTTGCAGTGCCGGCGATGCGGTCAGGTGGCGCATCCGAGCTCAAGTGGGAGTTCGACGAGGCGTGGTCGTTACTATGTGTCTTTTCCTGATGATCATAGTGGTGCCCAGTTGGGACGATTCGGGATCTGTAGCATTTGGGGTATCTTCTTTTATTTTGGTTCCGTAGTCGGACCTTGAGTGTACTCTGAATGATGGATGTTTATTTATGTCTTGTGTGAAGTGGCAATGTAAGCCAACTATGTATCTCTTTCCTTATTTATTACATGGGTTGTGTGAAGATTACCTCACTTGCGACATTGCTTTCAATGCGGTTATGCCTCTAAGTCGTGCCTCGACACGTGGGAGATATAGCCGCATCGAGGCGTTATAAGTTGGTATCGAGCCTTCCCGACTTAGGAGCCCCCTACTTGATTGTTTCTTTGGCGTTGTTGAGTCTAGAATGGAAAATGTTTTGAGTCTTAGGATTATATATATCGAGAGTAGGATTCTTTTTACTCCCAGTCCTTAAATCGCTCTGTGAGGTCTCTGACGAGAGTTTTGACTCTCCTCTTCTCAAATTTCACAAAAAAATTTTTAGGATCACGTGGGTATCTTGGGATCGTTCGATGGTTTTGTGGCGAGAACATTGTTCTTGGTGCCTCGACATTTAGGGGTTGTGGCGGTGTCCCGGGAGTTGAGCTCCGAGGTGTTGTCGTCACAATTTTATCGTTGATTCTGGAATACGAGTTTTGCCGACATCGAAATCTCTTTTGTGCAGTTGTTGGTGAGATAACCCGATAGCCCGATCTTGGCGAAAAGGGAGTATTGCCATGACTTGTATAACGGATGTTTTTGAAGGTCGAGGTACACGATTTCGAGGATTTCTTGGTTATGTGTTGACGGATGGATACAAGCTGGATCTAGGTATTGTTAGTTTGGGTGATATATTTTGTGTCCCTGTATCCCCAACACCAGATTGCATAACCAGAAAGTTTCGGGAGTTTATAGGTGGGAATTCTAGTAGCTTACGGGATATTCTTCCGACGGATGTATGATTTGAGATTGGGGTTCAACGTCTAGTGGTCCGCCCATTCACGGTCGATTCTGATGGTCGCGAGGCGTCTTAAAGAATCCTTGGCTATGCTGATTCGGGGCGTCTTGTTTGTCATTCGTGACGTCCGCTATCGTCGTGTCCGTGTGGGCCCCACCACGAACACTTTGGCGAAATCTCTATCATGTGTTTGTTCGGCTCATTCTAGAAGCCAATCTTTTGTTTTCAGTTGGGATATTCGATTTGTTTCTAAGGCAGATGTTGTTTCCATATCTTTATCTAAGTGGCTTCTCACCTTAATGGGCGTGTGATGATTAGCTTTGGAATTCATTCGTTCATTCTTGTTGAATGTTTTTGTGAAGACTATATGTTGCAATTTCTATCCGTTGATTCTACTTATCTATTTGTCTATCAAAGGACTAACGGATGTCACCCTCTCGGGATGGCTCCGCCCGCAGCGTCGAATCCGGATCGCAATGATGGGGATCGGTCAGACCCTCCACCTCCACCTCCGCCTCCAGAGGCTGGCAAGCTATCATGGCAGCCACCAATGCCAATGCTCGAGATGATTTTGCAGCTCTTGCAAGAACGCACTTTCGAGGGCAAGGCAATCAAGGAAATCAAGGTCAAGGCAACAATCAGCCGCACTTTGCTACTCTCGATCGGTTCCTCGCTAATCAGCGAAGTCTTTCGGTTTACGTGGTCGAGGCCACAGACGCCGACGATTGGTTAGTGGACATCTGCAAGCATTTTGAATGTAGCAATGTCGGACACGAGGACTTTGTCAAGTTTGCATCGTTTCAACTCAAGGATCAAGCTGCTGAGTGGTACCGACAATACAAAGATTCCAGAGGAGGTCGTGTCATTACAGGATGAGTTCGCCGAGATTTGAGCTCACCACATTCCAAAAGTGTTGTTGAGAGCAAGCGTGAGGAGTTCCGCAATCTCAAGCAGGGCAACATGTCTGTCTATCAATACAATATCCAGTTCGAGGCTCGCTCGTTTTGCTAAGCAAGGCGTGCACGATGAGAAGAGTATGATCTATCAATTCAGAGGTGGTGCGAGAGAAGATCTGCAATTAGCTCTTGTGCTTTTTGAGCTGATAAGTATGATGAATTCTACAACATGGCCTTTGAAGCAAGAAGCTGCCCAGCTCAAATGTGAGGCCTCTAAGAAGAGAATCGGGGATGCAGTTCAGTCTTCTTCTTCCTCTCAAGTGGCAGCTAAGCAGCAGAAGTTCTACCTTCCTCCTCCTCCGTTCCGTCGGCCTTATCGTGAGAAGAACTCAGGTGGCCGTGGATCTTCCCACCCACCCAACCCAAGCTATCGAACAAGTCTAATTCTCAAGCTCCAAGGTCAAGTGCTCCTTACCACCGTCCGCTCTCGAGGTGACTTGCAACAAGTGTCGTGAAGGTCACTATGCGAACAAGTGCTTCAACAGAGGCGCCTTCCGCCTCCTCCTCTGTGAAATCTTTAAGCAATGCAGTGGTCAAGCATAATCCCAAGTTTGCAAAGGTCAATATGATGAATGCAGCTCAAGCGGAGGATTCTTGAGATGTGATCATGGGTAATCTTCTTGTTAATGATATTCCCGCAAAAGTTCTCTTTGACCTTTGGTGCATCGCTTAGTTTCATCTCTAAACCATTTGCATCTAAGCATGAGTTGTCTTTCCAAGATTTGCCTAGACCATTAGCAGTTGTCTCTCGGGTAAATGCATGAGCATAAGCTACATGGTTCGGATGTTTCTATCAAGATGGGCGATTATAGATTTCTGTCTAAACCAATGGTTCTCGGTGACTCGGATATTGATCTTATTCTCGGAATGGGTGGCTTTATCGGCACAAAGCTCAGCTTGATTGTGCTGCGGGAAATTCAATTGACTCACTCTTCTAATGATGTGATCATCTATGCGCTCGTGATGAAACCATTCGGTTGTTTTCTCTCAATGAGAAGGGCGAATTGGATGCTATCTCTCGATTCGATCGTTTGTGAGTACCAAGATGTCTTTCGGAAGAGCTTCGGGTATGCCTCCTCATCGGCCAGTTGAATTAGTTATCGATCTTGAGCACCGCACTGAACCCGTTTGCAAGCGTCCATACAAGCTTGGACCTGATGAGCTGAAGGAATTGAAGAAGCAGCTCGATGAACAAGAGCGTCTGGGTTTGATCAGACCGAGTTCATCTCCTTGGGGTTGTGGTGTTATTTTTGTCCAAAAGAAGGATGGCACGGACCGACTTTGCGTCGATTACCGTCCATTGAATAAGAAGACAATCAAGAACAAGTATCCACTTCCCAACATCAATGAGCTTTTCGAGCAACTCAAAGGTGCTAAAGTGTTCTCCAAGCTTGACCTTCGTATGGGGTATCATCAGATTCGCATTCGTGAACAAGATATTCCCAAGACAGCATTCAGAACAAGTTTTGGTTCTTATGAATATACTGTCATGTCTTTCGGCCTCGTCAATGCTCCTCCAACATTCTCTCGGATGATGAACTTCATTTTCAACCCCTACACCAATGAATTCGTCTTGGTCTATCTTGATGATATTTTGGTCTTCTCCAA
The DNA here is from genome assembly GCA_021605205.1 of Aegilops longissima. Classification (NCBI taxonomy): domain Eukaryota; kingdom Viridiplantae; phylum Streptophyta; class Magnoliopsida; order Poales; family Poaceae; genus Aegilops; species Aegilops longissima. The sequence goes on from CM038678.1 coordinate 55,419,205, forward strand.
GAATAAGAAGGATCATGCCAAACATTTGCGATTGGTGCTAGACAAGCTCAGAGAGTATCAATTCTATGCTAAGTTCTCCAAATGAAATTTGGCTTGATGAAGTGCTTTATCTTGGTCATATCATCTCCGCCAAGGGCATCGCTGTTAATCCCGAGAAGGTGTCCGCAATTGTGAAATGGGAACCTCCTCAGAATGTCAAGCAGCTCCATGATTTTCTTGGTCTTGCAAGCTATTGCCGAAGATTCGTTGAGAATTTCTCCAAGATTGCAAGGCCTCTTTCCAACCTCCTCCAGAAGCATGTGAAGTATGTCTGGTCTCCTGAATGTGACGTTGCTTTCAATACCCTCAAAGAGAAACTCGTCACAGCTCCTGTCTTGAGTCCTCCTGATGAATCCAAGCCGTTCGAAGTTTTCTGTGATGCTTCTCTTCAAGGTCTCGGTGCTGTGTTAATGCAAGAGAAGAGAGTTGTGGCTTATAACTCTCGCCAGTTGAAGCCCAACGAGAAGAACTACCCCAATCACGATCTTGAGTTGGCGGCAGTTGTCCATGCATTGATTACATGGAGACATCTCTTGTTGGGAAGGAAAGTGGACATTTTCACCGATCACAAGAGTCTCAAGTACATCTTCACTCAACCCAACCTCAACCTCGGGCAGACTCGATGGGTGAAATGATTCAAGAGTACAACCCAAGTATTGAATATACTCGGGCAAGGCCAATGTCATTGCAGATGCTTTGAGCAGGAAGGCTTCTCGCAGCAGTTTAATCCTCAAGCCCTTCGGCCGGATCTCTGTGAAGCTTTCCGTAAGCTGAATCTTCAAGTTGTTCCTCAAGGCTTTCTTGCCAACCTCATAGTCTCTCCTACTTTGGAAGATCAGATTCGTGAGGCTCAACTTCGGATACCATGGTGAAAAAGGTGAAGCGTGGTATCGACAAGGGCATTTCAAGTACAAGTGCTTCCACATTGATGACAAAGATACTCTTTTCTTTGAGGACGGATTGTGGTTCCTAAGGGTGATCTGAGAAAAGTCATTATGAATGAGGCTCACAATTCGCTTCTATCCATTCATCACGGAAGTGCGAAGATGTACCATGACCTCAAGCAGTCATATTGGTGGACTCGAATGGGCGAGAAATTGCTCAATTCGTGAATGAATGTGATGTCTCTGAGAAGATTGAAAGCAGAACACCAACGACCAGCTGGTCTCCTCCAACCTCTTGCTATTCCGAATGGAAGTTTGATCATATTGAAATGGACTTCGTGACTGGTTTTCCAAAGTCCAAGCGTGGAAATGATGCTATCTTCGTTGTCATTGACAAGCTTACTAAAGTGGCTCATTTTCTTCCTATCAAAGAATCTATCACAGCAGCTCGGTTGGCGAGCTATACACCTCGAGGATTGTCTCCTTGCGGCATTCCACAAGTGATCTCTTGGACCGTGGCAGCATCTTTACCTCCAAGTTTTGGGATTCTTTTCGAAGGCCATGGGCACCAACATTCGTTTCAGCACAGCTTTCCATCCTCAAACAAGTGGCCAAGTTGAGCGAGTTAATCAAATCCTTGAAGATATGCTCGGGCTTGTGTCATTTCTTCGGTATGAAGTGGGAAGATTGTCTTCCATATGCCGAGTTCTCCTACAACAACAGCTTCCAAGCGAGTTGGGCAAGGCCCCATTCGAAATTCTCTATGGCGAAAGTGCCGTACTCCTCTCAATTGGTGCGAGACAGGTGAGCGCCAACTTCTTGGCAATGACTTGATCACGAAGCGGAAGAAATGTGCAAAGTCATTCGTGAGAATCTCAAAGCAGCATAATCGCGCGGAAGAGCTATTATGATGATAAGCACCGTGATGTGGCTTTTGAAATCGGAGACCATGTCTACCTCGCGTCTCTCAATGAAAGGCACTCGTCGCCCGGTATCAAAGGAAGCTTGCCCCTAGATCGTGGGTCCTTTCAAGATCATTGGAAAAAGAAGCGATCTCGCCTATCAACGAGCTTCCATCCAACTTTGCAAGCGTGCGATGTGTTTCACGTGTCACAGCTTCGCAAGTGCTTCAAGACTCTGAGCGCACTATCAACTTCAAGAGATTGACCTTCAAGAAGATCTCTCTTATCATGAGCACCCCGTTGCTATTCTTGAAGAAACCGAGCGCAAGACTCGCAACAAGTCAATCAAATTCCTGAAAGTGAAGTGGTCACACCATTCTGACCGAGAAGCTACCTGGGAGTGCGAGGATCACCTCCGCCGAATATCCGGAGTTCTTTCAGTCCTAGATCTCGGGACGAGATCCTCTTGTAGTGGTGGAGTGTTGTGACACCCCGGACGTAACTTTCCATATTTGTAACTCCAACTCTTGCCATTTTCGGCATTGTGATATGATATTTCCCTCCGTGGTTGGGTTTTTCTTCTTTTTGCATTTTGTCCATGTCATGCTTTTTATATCATGCCATCATGTGCATCGCATTTGCATACGTGTTCGTCTCATGATTCCGAGCATTTTTCCCGTTGTCTGTTTTGCAATCCGGCACTCCTATCTCCCCCGGCGGTCCCTTTTACGTTTTTCCGTGTGCGGGTACTAAACCTTCTCGGAATGGACCGAGGTTTGTCTAGTGGACTTGGTATACCAACCGTAGACCACCGGTCAAGTTTCGGGTCATTTGGAGCTCGTTTGGTACTCCAACGGTTAACCGCACTCTCGCAAAGGCCTCTTTTAAGTTGCAGCCCAACATCCCTCCAAAACAGCCCAATAACCCATCTAAGTCACTTCCATGCTCTCCGTCGTTCGATCACGATCGTGTGGGCGAAAACTACACCTCATTTGGACTCTCCTAGCTCCCTCTATGCCTATTTAAGCAACCTCATTCCAAATCCCGGATCATCCCCCCCGAAAGCCTAATTTTTTCCCCTCGCGCGCGCGGGCGTATCCACCGGCGCCGGACACGCCGCCGCCGCCGCTCCAGCCAGCGGGAGCGCGCCGCGTGGCGGCTCCCGCCCGCCGCCGCCATGCGGCCAGCTGCCCGTGGCAGCCAGCCCTCCCGCGCGCCGTCCGGGCAGCGCCTCGGCCTCCAGCGCCCGACTCCGCCCGCCGCCCTCCGCCGCCCGCCCGCGCCCGGCCGCCGCGCCGTCGCCGCCGCCGCCCGACCCGGCTCCTCGCCACGCCGTCGCCGCCGCCCACCGCGCCTGCCGCGCCGCCGCCTCGCGGCGACCTCGCCTCGCCCGGCCGCCCCGACCCCGCGGGCTCCCTCCGCCGCCACCTCGCCCGGGCTCCGGCGAGCTGCGCCGCGCCGCCGCCACCGCCGTCTCCGATCCGATCCGGATCGGCCGGATCCGATCGGGAGCGCCCGTTGACTTCTTCCCCTCTCCTTTTTCTTCTAAGTTTTTGCATCTCAGTGATATTTTGTTGCATTTTCAACGGAGTGTAACTCTGTCATCGTAGCTCCATTTTGCGCGTATAATATGTCGAAATGTTTGCCTCGAAGAGTAGATCATTTCATCTCATTACATCATTTTCATTTGAGCTCATCTTGATGCCCGAAATGCTGTTAGAAGAGGGCTATGTGATGTTAGTTTCTGTTTTTTTAACAGAACTTGCACTTTTGTTATTTTTGCCATGATTGATGTGTGCACCCTATGAATTTGAGTCCTACATGTGTTTTGTAAAATGCCATGCTATCTTTCCATGGGTGTATGCCATGTATTTTTGTGATCTATGTGGTGACTAGCACAAACATGCAAAGTAGGTGTCCTGATGTTGCTGTTTTCAGCCCTGTTTAGCTGATATTTTGATGCCATGTTAACTTGATGATACCGAGAGATCCATGCATATTTTGAGATACTTCAGTAAGGATGTTTTGTAAAACATGTCTTTCTCTATCCATCCATGCCTTTTTTTGCAATTATGGAGTGCCATAGCTTGAGTCAATCGAGCTCTACTTTTGCTATCAAATGTTTCCTAGCAGATTGTTTACATGTTATTCAATTTTGCCTAGGTTGTTGTGGTTGATCCATGTATCCTATGTTATTGTTCTCGCCATGTATGTCTTCTATGTCATGTCTTCTTGATGTATTTATGCTTAGTTTATCATATAAGGCTCTGTAGTGAGTGCATTGAGCTTGTAAACATGCCTACTGGTTATCAGTTTTGGACATGCCATGTTGCTGAATCTGTTAACGAAACTTTCAATATTGACATGGATGTTACTATATTTTCTGATCCTTTTTGGCTTATGGTCAGTAAGGGACTTTTGTTCTATGCTTTGAGTAGATTCATTCCATGCCATGTTTTGCTATTTTAAGTTCCTATAGCATGTAGTTTTGTTGCTCTGAACATTGCAACCTGATGCTGTTTTTGCCATGTCCAGCCTGTTATTTTGTGCACTTTTGCCATGCTTGTTTGAACTTGTTATGATGTGAACTAGCCGTAGCTCAGTGCTCATCTTTTGTCAAGCATCTTGTGTAGATCACTGCCATGTACTTTGTTGATACGTTTGGGTGCAGTAGCTTAATTAATTATTGCTTGCTAAGTGGCATCATGCTGTTAATGGCAGATTTGTGCCATTCTTGTTTTGCTTGTCATTTCCAAACCGTGCATCCGATTCCGGTGATCTTTATATCGATTTCAACCAAGATCATCTCATCTTTCCAGTGGCATACTTGGTTTGCCAAGTTGATGCCTGGTTCATCATTTACCTTCGGGCCTTTATACGCATTGCATATCACCTCTCGCATATCATGTCATGTTTTGCATCATGTTGATTGTGCATTGCACCGTGATTTATTGTGGTTCCTTTGTTTGTGTTGTTGCTTTGGGTAGAGCCGAGGCGAGTACGTGAGCGAGGAACCTGTTGAGAACGCTTACGAGGATCAAGCTTTCGACAACTCTGAGAACATTGCAGGCAAGATGACCATACCCTCGAAATCACTTCTATCTTTGCTATGCTAGTTGCTCGCTCATTTGCTATGCCTATGCTACGATGCCTACCACTTGCTATATCATGCCACCCATATTTCCATGTCAGCCCCTAACTATCCTTTTCCCAGCAAACCGTTGATTGGCTATGTTACCGCTTTGCTCAGCCCCTCTTATAGCGTTGCTAGTTGCAGGTGAAGCTGAAGTTTGTTCCTTGTTGGAACATGGAGATGTTGTTCCTCTTTGGAACATGTTTACTTGTTGGGGATATCACAATATATATCTGCTATAATTAATGCATCTATATACTTGGTAAAGGGTGGAAGGCTCGGCCTTATGCAGTGTTTTGTTCCACTCTTGCCACCTAGTTTCCGTCATACCGGTGTTATGTTCCTTGATTTCGCGTTCCTTACACGGTTGAGTGATTTATGGGACCCCCTTGACAGTTTGCTTTAAATAAGACTTGTCCAGCAAGGCCCAACTTTGGTTTTACCATTTGCCGCCTAAGCCTTTTCCCCCGGGTTTTCGCGAGCCCGAGGGTCATCTTTATTTTAACCCCCGGGCCAGTTCTCCTCGAGTGCTGGTCCAAACTGTCACCCCCGGTGGCCATCGAGGGCAACTCTGAGATGGCCTATCGGAAGTTTGGACAATCCGGTGTGCCACGAGAACGAGATATGTGCAGCTCCTATCGGGATTTGTCGGCACATTCGGCGGCTTTGCTGGTCTTGTTTTATTCTTTGTCGAAATGTCTTGTAGTCCGGATTCTAAGATTGATCGGGTCTTCCGGTAGAAGGAATATCCTTCGTTGACCGTGAGAGCTTATAATGGGCTAAGTTGGGACACCCTGCAGGGTAATATCTTTCAAAGCCGTGCCCGCGGTTATGAGGCAGATGGGAATTTGTTAATGTCGGTTGTAGAAAACCGAAGTTGACCTCAATAAAATACACATCAACGCGTGTGTAACCGTGATGGTCTCTTCTCGGCGGAGTCCGGGAAGTGAACACGGTGTTGGAGTTATGTTTGACGTAAGTAGTTCAGGATCACTTCTTGATCGCTACTAGTATCACGACCGTGCTTTGCTCCTCTTCTCGCTCTGTTTTGCGAAATAGCCACCATATATGCTAGTCGCTTGCTGCAGCTCCACTTTACTACTCTGTCCTTCCTATAAGCTTAAATAGTCTTGATCTCGCGGGTGTGAGATTGCTGAGTCCCGTGACTCACAGATTCTACCAAAACAGTTGCAGTGCCGGCGATGCGGTCAGGTGGCGCATCCGAGCTCAAGTGGGAGTTCGACGAGGAATGTGGTCGTTACTATGTGTCTTTTCTGATGATCGTAGTGGTGCCCAGTTGGGACGATTCGGGGATCTGTGTAGCATTTGGGGTATCTTCTTTTATTTTGGTTCCGTAGTCGGACCTTGAGTGTACTCTGAATGATGGATGTTTATTTATGTACTGTGTGAAGTGGCGAATGTAAGCCAAATATGTATCTCTTTCCCTTATTTATTACATGGGTTGTGTGAAGATTACCTCACTTGCGACTTTGCTTTCAATGCGGTTATGCCTCTAAGTCGTGCCTCGACACGTGGGAGATATAGCCGCATCGAGGGCGTTATACGCGGCGCCAAGGTCGCCTTCTCAAGACGGCATCGCGCGTGCGAGGCGACTTGAAGAAGTAGCTGTGCCAGGGCCTCGTCGTCGGTCGGCGGCACAGGCGGGTCCGCCGGCTGCTTGCCTCGTGCGATCTCGGACTGCGGTGGAGGCGGCGGAGGTGGCGCGGCTGCGCCCGGTGGAGAGACCTCGTTGCCTTCCCTCCCTGCGACGGGGACCTCACCACCGGCTCCCTCCGACTGCCCCGTGAACTCCGGCGGTGGTGGCGCTGAGCTCAACGGGGTGACGAGCAGCGCCGACTGAAGGCGCGCGGCCTCCTCGGCTCGCCTTTTGGCTGCAGCGGCGGCTTCGTCCGCCTTCTCAGTCTCCGCCTTCTCCCGACGGGCGGCCTCCCCCTCGTCGCGCTTCTCCTGCGCATTCTGCTCCGTTGCCTCCCAGAGGGCGGCCGCAGGGTCAACCCGCCGACTATTGGCAGACGTCTCCACCGACCCCATGACGGAGGCGGCGGCGACCCTCTCCAAGGTGAGGGGAGCCTTGACAAGAAAAAAGGAGATGAGAAGACTCGGTCAAGACGGACCAGAAGAAAACAAGACAGAATAGAAAATACATACGCAGAGACCAGCGGTGGCTTCTTCACTTCCTTACGGAAGCGGTTAGCCTTTGCGACCGCCTCTTCGCGCTGAGTCGCGGCGGCCGCTCCCCTGAATTTCTTGGCCCGGCCGCCTGGCAGACTCGGCCCGGCCTGGCGCTTCTTCGCGCTGCCTCGACCACCCAAGGCGGCGGAGGAGCTCGCGCCTGGATGGCCGGCTTTCTGCTAGCGGCGGGGGGGCGACTTCCTTCTTGCCGTCATCATCAGGCCAATCGGCAAAGGTGGTCGAAGGCCTGAAGTCGTCGGCCCCTCCTCCTCCCTCGGCGTCGGCCTCCATCGCCGCCACGCGCAAGTCGGGGTCGTCGGCGACTCTCTCCGCCCGGTCGGGGACGAATTCACGGGCCGGCCCCGCGGCGCCGGCCGAAGGCGGCATGAGGGGATTCTGAATCAGAAAAAACCAAGGAAAATTAGAGCCGGATTCGGCTGAGGAAGGAAACAGAGAAGCAAGAGACGACTTACCAATGGCGGGGGGTTGGTGCGCGAGTATGGCTCCTTGCCGAACTGCCATTCCTCCGTGAGGCCGCAGTTCGCCAAGAAGTTCACCGTGTCCACCACCTCCGCGTGGGGCATGTCCTTGGAGCACAGCCGGTGGGGTCGGCGACCGCTCATCGGCAGATCGGATGAGGTCGGCCTTGAAGAGGAGAACTTCGGTGTGCCACGGCGGCCAGCAAGTCTGCCCCGGTCAGGCCCTCTGCTGTATCATCACGCTGGAGAACGCAGCGACGCGGCGGCGTTACTGCTGGAGTCGCGTCTGGGCCCTATAGGACCAGCTGGAGGGTCGGCCCGCCAACTCGCCGCCCTCGAAGGCGGCAAGTTGATTTGATCGCGGGGCGGCGTTCTTGGCGAGAAGTATATGCGCTGCCACATCTTCACCGACTTGATGAGGGAGATGGCAGGAAAAGGGTTCTCGGGCACCGGCCTCCTCTTGGCGATGAACGTGCCGCACAGAGCCGGCACGCGAGCGACATGGGTCCCGAGCTTCGCTTGGAAGAATTCCCCCCACAGCTCGATGGTGGGGAGAACTCCGAGAAAACCTTCGCATAAGGATGCGAAGGCGGCCAGCAGCACCACCGTGTTGGGGGTGAGGTGGTGCGGCTGGAGCCCGAAGAACTCCAAGAACGTGCGGAAGAAGCCGCTCGCCGGCAGCCCTAGCCCGCGCATGAGGTGCGAGCGGAAAATGACCCGTTCGCCCTCCTCCGGCGCCGGCGTGATTTCGCCCTCCAGCGCGGCGCGGGTCCGCACTAGGTGGCTGCCGGGGATGCGGCGCGTTTGACGAAGGAATTCGATGATGTCGTTGTCGATGATGGAGCCATCCCACACGCCGGCAGCGCTGGGGTGGGCGGCGGCGGATGAGAGCTCATCTCGGCGGCTTGGCGAGTTGGCGCAGCGAAGCAAGGAAAAGCGAGTTTCATGCAGCGGGCGAGGAAGAAGACGGCGGGGCGGGGAGAGAGTGCGCGTGCGTCACCCCCTCCCTCCCCGCCTACTTATAGGCGCCTAGGCTGCGGCCGGCGGGCGTGGGATTAACCGCGCCACGCCCCACGCCCCACGATTTAACCCACGACTTTCTGCGCGCGATAACGGCGTGGAGAAATAACCGCCCGCACGACCGCCAGCGGATCCGCTGCTGCGCCGGGCGTGGTAGTGGCGGGCCCGCCGACGGGCCTGTCTTGTCGCGCGTGGGCTGGCAGGTAGCCCTGCAGCGTGGCGTCGCGTGGCGGGCCCGCAACAGCGGCTGCCAGAAGCTTATCGAGCACGCCCCGGATCCCGCTGCGACCTTCGAAGCCTTTGAAGAGCAAGACGGCCCCCTGCAAGGTCGACTCCAGCTGGTCGGCTCAAGATGGAGACGGCGGGCCGAGTCCAGATTCTTCTACCAAAGGGATGAAGCTGTCGAGGCTCCTCGACATGCTGCCCTCGGCGCCTCACCAGCTTCGGGGACTACTGTCGGAGTAATGGGCCACGGGTAGGCAGACCCGAGCCCCTGAACCTTTCAAAACATCAGGGCAGACTGCGCCCCTCAAGACCCCAAGACAAAGAGCCGCCTTCAGAGAGTCGGCAACAGAGTCGCCGACTGCCCCTCTAGGCCGAGTCCCAGAGACGGCCTCAGGACGAGCCGGCTCCAAGTCCGTGACCTCCAGTGAGGCCGGCTACAGGGAGTCAGCCCGCGACTCCAACCACCCCCTGCCTGAGCGGCTACGAGCGGGATTGGATAAAGCCGCCTCGTGGCCCATCCCTGCCCCGCTCATAAAGGGAAGGTATGGCCACAGAGCGCCGTACCGATGGAGATCTCCGTCCGGCGCGGCACTGTTGCCACGCTGGCCCTGACATCAGCCCCGTGGGAAGATCCCTGTACCCACGATGGCCTGTCTGTACGACCCGAAGACGGCGGGACCCGCCTGTCGGCGGGAGTGCCGAAGACGGCGAGAGTGCCCCAAAGACGGACCCGTTGGAGTCGGCCTCCGGGAGTCGGCCGGCCCCTCCCACGGGCTCCATGCGCCATTAACCAGACAAGACGGGGAATGGCAACAGTGATCGCCCGCCAGGCGGCGGCACTGTTGCCATGACCCCATGACCAAGCTCACGTCATTAGAAGCACAACTACAGTAATCCGCAGCCGGCAAGGCCCGCCCGCGGCGGACAAGGGCTGTCGGCCCCATGCTGGGCCGTCGGCGGGCCCCAGAAGTCGGCGACTTGAGAGACTGACGGCTTGGACCCGCACCCAGCCGGATTACCATTGTACCCCCGGGGGGTAGGCCTATATAAACCCCCCGGGGCACCCATGCAAAGGGTTGGAAGCTAGTAGTTTTAGACACATACATAGAGGGAGAGAAGAGCTAGCCGTGCCCTTCTCCTTCCTCGCCCCGAACAGCTCAAGGAGCATCTTGTACTCACTTTGCCATAGTGATCATGCAGAGACCCCGCAGAGCAGCAGTAGGGGTGTTATCTCCTCGGAGAGCCCTGAAGCTGGGTAAGATTCGCCGGTGTGCATGTCTTCGCCTCATCCCGTTTCCAGGCACCGGCGACGTTCTACTCGCCCCCTCCATGATAAGCCATCCTTTGGCATATGTCGCACCCAACCCCCGACATTTACCATGCTTGATATGCTTGTTTTAGTTACTGGTTGAATGCATGAACTTGTTTGGCTAAGTAGAGTAAGATTTTGCAATATGCAAATTGCTACGGAAATTAATGGCGGCGTGGCGGCGCGCCATCAGCACCTCCCACCACATCACCACCTTGCGTCATCCACCAGCGCCACCATCTTCTTCTCCTTCCCCGAATCCACCATCATCCATCCACACCGCCGCCACCAGCACCACAGCGCTTCCCCGCACATCACGCCCCTGTGCTGCTGCTCTTCTTCTCCAACTGCCGCTGCTCCCCCCCTTGTCCCTTCTGCTGATGCTCTTCCCTGCTGTCCTTCTTCCCTTGCCTTGCTCCTTCTCCATCTCTTTCTGCTACTTCTTCTTCTCTGAACCTCATTTCTTCTCCTTGCATCTCCTTGTTGTTGCACCTCTTTCTTTGCTGCTGCTTCTTCTTCTCACGCCCCTGCTACTTCTCTCCTCACGCCCCAGCTGCTGCTCCATTCCCAAACTGTTGCTGCTCTCTCTCAATCTCTCTCTCACACACTCTCTCTGATCTCGAATGTCTGTACTCTTGAGAAGTGTGATGTTAAGTACTTTGTAATGTTCAGATATGTTAAGTGTTAGTACTATTGTTTAGTTTCAGACTTGTGCCTGTGTGAAAATTAGTTGAATCTATTCCCTGTATACTGTGGTTGCTGTAGAAACTTGTTCAGTTTGTAGTATCTGTGATTTATATATAATGCTGTGGTGTTAAACAGTTTTGTCCATGTCCCATTATCTTAGTTTTGTCTTTTTCTTATATGTTATGTATATGTGATCTTACCCTATTATTTCCCTTTCGCCGTTGTTGATCTTCTATGCTAGAATCTTATATTCTCAAGAATTGTGAAAACATCAAAAAGACAATGAACAATATCTTAACCTTTCCTATACTTGTTTGTTTCTTTCATTCTATATAATCTTCGGGAACAACCTTGTTGGTTTAGGTTTTATTTTCTGGAATCACCTATTAAAATTGTGTTACCTAGATTTAGCCAAGCATAGTTGCCGTCACCTAGTCCCTGTGGAGAACACGACACTCGCAGTTTGGGTGTAAAAACCCCACTGTACCTACTATTGATCATTTTGGCGCCGTTGCCGGGGAACTAGCGTCGTGTGACTGTGTTAGGCTATAGACTAAGTTTTTCTTATTTTTCTAGTTTGTGCCATATATTTGTGATATATCTCTGACCACTAACCCCTGTTCTAGTTAGTATCTTTTTTGTTTTCTTTTCCTTTTTGCAGGTTAGAACTATGTTCTCGGTTTTGGCTTACTATTCAGATCATCAGGCTTATGCAAGCAACACTACAAACAGCACGGAAAGTATTCAAGAACTGATAAGTGAGATTTCCCATCGATTAAATGATTTAGCTCGGCAGCGAGAAGTAGTTTTTGAGGATAGGCCTAGCTATTATGATCCTTATTCCGGAGGCCATCCTTATGTTACTCCTACTTGCCATATTTGTGGATTTCAGGGCCATTTGCCCGCTGAATGTGAGCGTGGTTACTCACACACTCCAGATTGTTTTGGCATGAGCTTTGCTCAACATCATAGCTCATACCAAAATAACCACCCACATGGGTGGCCTGAAAACCCGAATACATCATATAGGAGCAACAACCCTGAGATCTCACCGTTTGCCTCTAGTTATCCAATGTAGGGAGTTAGGTATGAAGAGGAGAGCCACAACTATGCTCCGCAACAGTTTTATTCACCTCCTACTCATATACCGCAGCACCAGGAGATGTGTCCAATGGAGTTAAATGGTCCTCCATTTGGGCAACCGAGATCTCCAGCACCTGATGAGTCATTAGTGCAATCTCATGTGCAAGTGCCCACACAAGATGAGTTCGATGACATAGACAAGCTCACACTCTTGAGTCTTGAGTTCACTTGGAGTTCTAAAGATGATCCTATTAGGAAGGTTATAGTAGAGGAAATGAAGAAGATCAAGAGTGGAAAAGAGCTAGTGGAAGAAGGAAGGAAGATTGAGAAGAACATCAGCGCTGGCAGCACTATTTCTTCACAGCTAGAGCTGAGTGTTGCCGAGATTCCCCTTGATACATGTGAGGTTCCAACACCGTCACATCCAGTTGAGCAAGATAGCAAGAGTCCAGAGGAAGAAAGACCTCAGATTGAAGAAGATGAACTAGAAGACAAGGACCAAGATGATCAAGAGCTGCAATTCCCAAGTGATCAAGTTGAAGACTCATCATCTACTACTCCTGAAGAAGTACAAGAAGCTGCTGTAGATGAAGATGAAGAACCTGAGATTCAATGGCCTATTGTCATACATGAGCATGATGTGTCAGGTTTACCCAATCCTCTTGATGACATGCTCCCTTGTGATTTGTTTGCTACTACCTTGCATTGCATGATGCCATCTGTTTAAGTAGATTTGAAAAAGTATTTGCTTGGATATGATCATATATACCTTGTTAGTGGCATTACTCACATTAGGGATGATCATAGTTACTTTCATCGTGCTAGACCTATGCTTAATGAAACATATCATTCTCATTCTAGTCTTGAGCTTAATGATAAATGTCATCTTCATGTTAGTGTTGACCTTGCTGATTTCTATCACCCTAAACATGTGCTTTATAGCTATGCTTATGTAATTGGACACTCGATTGATGACTTGGAGGGTATTGTCCCTACCACTCGCATTGTCTCTTTTGTTGAGTGCCTTTTCAGGTTTTTGCTTCTGCACCGTCCACTTCATGCTGACCAGGTTCGAGGTGACATTCCTTGGGACCCTAGTGGACTCGGAGAAGCAATGGGGCACACATATGGAAGAGAAAAGCTGGAGCAGACATGAGGATTAAGAAGCAAAAGGAGAGGAGCTGCAGTTGGTGAGGTGATCGAGCGAGTGCTACATCATCAAAGCCCGGTGAGCTGTTTCATGACCCATTTTGAAATCATCATCCATTGATGCATGCTGTAATCAACTGCTATTTGGGTCGCTTGAGCAATTTCTTAAATATCGTTCCACTGAATTTTACCTTCGACATAGGGTGATTGATGTGAATATGTGAACTGAGTGTTGAATGCCTTGTAAACTAGTGATCTACACAATGCTTGCTTTGCTGAAAGTAGTGAAAGCTATTAGTTTTGAGTGCTCAAATCCCTAGTACACTAGAAAACTTAATCATTTTCTGCTTTTACCTCGATACACCTAGATCATTAAGTGTCAGATGCTGAGTTTGTGCCTAATGTGTTCCCATTGAGAGCAATCACCTAACCACTATGGATTAGCATGCTATGTTCCCTGGATCGGTAGCATGTGAACCAGACATGGAGAAGTGATGATTCCTATTTTTGTGCTTATGCATTGTTCATTTAAGATAAGTAATAATGAATAAATTAGTCTGACTACCTACAGTAGCATGTCATGTTCTCGGGATCGGTGGCATGTTAAATCGGGTTAGCTTGGGCAGTAATTATTAATAAAAAATGTAATTGTCAAACCAGGTGTATACCATGTTCTCGGGATCGATGGTATGTTCCTTTGGGGAGACAAACAAAAAATAAATAATTGGTCGAGACGGGTGTATACCATGTTCTCGGGATCGGTGGTATGTTCCTTTGGTGAGATCAATAAAATATTATCATTACTTCCTTCAAATTCAATAAGTGGTTCAACCACAAAGTTATATTTCTGCAAATAAGAGATTTAATTCCAGTTCTTTTTGTTCTCGGGATCATGCTTTCTTTAGGAACCATTTGGCGCAGTCATCATTTAAACTTGTTGATCCTCTTTTATCATTGTAAAAGTTTAAAATGGTCAAGTCTAATAGTATCATATTGCTTTGATGCACTCCTAACCATTAATTTTCACTAGCTAAGTCTGAAGCATGCCTTGTTTGGAGATCTATTTTACTAGGACATTCTTTACTCAATTCACTATTCATATTCTTGCTCTTGTCATATGCCTTTGCTTGAGGACAAGTAAAGATTTGAGTGTGGGGGAACTTGATAAGTGCATTTCATATATATAATTTTGGCATACAAATTTAGCATTTCTTGAGTTCTGGCCACCAATTCTTTGATATGAAATATAGAATAATTGAATGAAAATCACATAAAGGGATTGTTGACTAGTCACTTGATTATTTTGCAGAAAAGTGCGACAAGGCACAAAATTCCTCTACTACAAATGAACAAGTGATGGTGTCATGGGACCCGAGCGTGAAGGAATGAAGTAACCGAGGGGCAAAACAAAGAGAGAAGGGACCTTCTTGTGAAGAAAGAAGAGAAGGAGGAGGGCTAATGTGTAAAGTTTGCAGATTAGGGAAGGGATCAAAATCCCTAGATCGCCTCCATTTCCCATCGGGCCTGGCTACTCAACTCTCTCCCTCACACCCCCTTGCGCCATCCACCAGCGCCACCATCTTCTTCTCCTTTCCCGAATCCACCATCATCCATCCACACCGCCGCCACCAGCACCACCGCGCTTCCCCGCACCTCGCGCCCCTGTGCTGCTGCTCTTCTTCTCCAACTGCCGCAGCACTTCCCCTTGTCCCTTCTGCTGATGCTCTTCCCTGCTGTCCTTCTTCCCTTGCCTTGCTCCTTCTCCATCTCTTGCTGCTACTTCTTCTTCTCTGAACCTCATTTCTTCTCCATGCATCCCCTTGTTGCTGAACCTCTTTCTTTGCTGCTGCTTCTTCTTCTCACGCCCCCTGGTACTTCTCTCTTCACGCCCCAGCTGCTGCTCCATTCCCAAACTGCTGCTGCTCTCTCTCTCACACACTCTCTCTGATCTCGAATGTCTGTACTCTTGAGAAGTGTGATGTTAAGTACTTTGTAATGTTCAGATATGTCAAGTGTTAGTACTGTTGTTTAGTTTCAGACTTGTGCCTGTGTGAAAATTAGTTGAATCTATTCCCTGTATACTGTGGTTGTTGTAGAAACTTGTTCAGTTTAGTATCTGTGATTTATATATAATGCTGTGGTGTTAAAAAGTTTTGTCCATGTCCCATTATCTTAGTTTTGTCTTTTTCTTATATGTTATATATATGTGATCTTACCCTATTATTTCCCTTTCACCGTTGTTGATCTTTTGTGCTAGAATCTTATATTCTCAAGAATTGTGAAAACATCAAAAAGACAATGAACAATATCTTAACCTTTTCGATACTTGTTTGTCTCTTTCATTCTATATAATCTTCGGGAACAACCTTGTTGGTTTAGGTTTTATTTTCTGGAATCATCTATTAAAATTGTGTTACCTAGATTTAGCCAAGCATAGTTGATGTCACCTAGTCCCTATGGAGAACACGACACTTGCAGTTTGGGTGTAAAAACCCCACTGTACCTACAATTGATCAGGAGGGTTTCGTCGGAATACTTTGGTCCACCCAAATGGGAATGCGAGGCCAGGTGTTCCGTAGTGTGGGTAAAGTGCGCTACCTCTGCAAAGTGTACTTAATCTATTGATAGCCGCGTCCTCAGTTATGGGCATGACTCGTGAGTAAGTCACACCATGGATCAACTTTTATAATAAATCTTGCAAACTAATTGATTGTTGTGATGCATTGGTTCGTGCTGAATCATGAACTCTTGAGGTGTTTATGAGTGATTGGTTTTAAGTGTGACCCCAGTATGGTCACTGTTTGTTTACAAGGTAACCATCTGGTAAGCGAGTCCGTGAGACTCGGAGCACGTATGGTTTGCATTGCATTTGTAGTCTTTCTTGCATTGAATTAACCTGATTAATTATCATGATATTGTCTGTCATCGTGCTTATGTTTGTTGTGAGCTTGCAAGTACATTCAATGTACTGACCTGGCGTGTTATGCCAGCTTTCAGGCAAGTCGGTTTGCATTGGAGCGCATCTCATGTCTAGGCCATGTCCACGTTGGTGTCCCTGTGCTATGGAGTGCCACTTCGTCGTTCTTCCGCTGCCGCATAGTTCGTGTGATCGAGGCCCCATCATGTTCATTAAATAATGTACATACTGTCCAGCAGCACCGTGTGTGCCGCTTGGCCTCGTATCTCGATGTAATATCAGACCTATGTAATCCGCTAGCATCAATAAAGCGGTTGTTTCTGTACCATGTTGTTGTGTATTGCCAGAAGACTCGATTTCTGGGCTGGCAATGCAGGGTAAACCAGTTGCTCTGAGCTGGGGGTGCCACAATGCTTGGTATCAGAGCCGTGCTGATTGTAGGACACGCTAGAACGGTAGTGCGTTAGTAAAACGGTAGATAGCTTCGTTTGAGTGCCGGTAGTCATAGAAATTGGTTGTGCATTGCATGCATGTTTACTTGTTGTTATTACTAACCGTATGGTTTGTGAGTGTAGATGGCACCAGTACCGATCTTGTAACATCCTGAGCCAGCTCTGTACACATTGCCGCACCTGCTTCAGAACGTGTGGAGACGACTCTACCCAGAGGGTGCTGATCCGGAGTATCGGGTGTATCGTGAGCATCTGGCTGGATCATTGTATGAGTATTATGTTGAGGTCACTCTACACCACCGTTCCCCATCCTGCGCTTACACTCGTTCGACTAAGGGTGGTCTTGCTTGTACGCCATCTCAGGCGGTTCAGTTTTCTGCTATCGAGGATCTTGTAGACTTGCGCTGCAAAGAGATTCGCATGCACACCTACCCTGGTTATTTCTACTACCCATCTCTGCACGAGAATGGGTGTATCCGCTTTCCCTTGATTAATCCAGTGTGTGATCGTCCCACTAGCCACCTTTCTCGCTACATTACCGCTAGTTATCTCCTTAACTATGATTTAGCTCGGGATCTTTCACGCGCTCGCGCCGCTCCCGCGGCTGCTCGTATAAGGAACCCTCTTTCAGCTGTCATCTATACTTCTGCTCCAGCTCCTCCCGCCTCTGTTCCTCCGGAAACCTCGCAAGGTACCGTTAACCCTCTGACGGTAAACCCTCGCAGCGCCCCTGCTGCATGGTCTTCTCTTGTCGCTACTCCTGCTGCGCCTATGCTTAGATCCGATCCCCCGCCTGCTCCTGAGGGAGAGCCCTCGAGGCAGCGCCAGCGCATCTCTCTTCCCCCGGAGGTCTCTACTATCAGTTTAGGATCTGGATCCGGCTCAGGAGACGAGCCCGCAACAGCATCGACCGAGCAGTAGACTGTTAGAGTATCGTTGTAGTCATGAGCATGATGTATGGCTGTAATCGCACTTGTCACGATGCGTAGTTTCATGTACGAGGGTTGTAGACCCGTTGTGATGTTTACTTTCATGTTGGTACTATGTATAATTATGTTGGACTCTTTTATTCGCATTGGTTTTCATTCACTGCTTTCTTCTGGGATTTGTCATTGGCCTTTTCCCCCATTTTGGAATTTTCTCATCATGGTTGCTATATATTGGGAAAATGAAAAATAGGATGATGCGTGGAGGCAGCAGTAGCCAAGCTTGTGAGGATGTCCCTGTCCGTCGCTCCGCAAGACAGGTAGGACATTCCCCCGAGCCGTACCAGCCACCTCCGCCTCCACCGCCACAACCGCCTTCCACCGAGGAAATCCTGCGAATGTTTGAAGAAAGAAGGAACAACGATCTGCTGGAAATACTAAAAAGCATACAAGTTATGGTTGGGCAGAATGGAAACCATAATGGTCATCACTCCAAGCTGTCAGATTTTCAGCGAACCAATCCTCCCAACTTCAGGCAAGTAATTGATCCATTGGACGCCGACGACTGGCTAAGGACCATTGAGAGGAAACTGGAGATTGCTCGCACTGAAGAAGGAGACAAGGTTCCTTTCGCAACGCATTATCTCGAAGGAGCTGCCGCTATATGGTGGGATAATGCTAAGGTAATATGGCCCGCGGACGAGGAAATTACTTGGACAAAATTCATGGATCATTTCCGCAAGTATCATATTCCCACCGGAATCATGAAGATCAAGGAGCACAAATTTCTATCTCTCACTCAAGGCAGCACAACCGTCAACGAGTATCTGAACAAATTCAACCATTTGGCCCGCTATTCTCTCCACGATGTGGCCACAGAAGAGCGGAAGATCGATCGGTTTCTTGGAGGCCTGAATCAGCATCTCAGGTGTACTCTCAGCATGTTTGATTTCCCAGACTTTCTGACTCTGGTGAACAAGGCCCTCATCGCAGAAAGGGAACACAAGCTCCTGCACGAGAACAAACCAGCTGTTAATGACCACAAGCGCATATTCGAGCCGAAGAAGGATATGCAACCAGTGCAAAAGGCTCGTACTTGGCAACAGACTCAGGTGGAGTACAAGCCCAATTGGCAGCAGAATGTCAACAAGACTACTTCACAAGTCAAGAATATCATGACCAGCCCGGTGCGTGACGATTGTCAGCGCAACAATTCGTGCTTCAGCTATGGCCAAACCGGACACTACGCCCGCCAGTGTCCCAAGAACGCCAAGCATGTAGCTCCATTTCAGCCACAAGTCAACTACATGGAGCCGTATCCCGCCCCAGATGTGATCCAAGGGCAAATTCATCACATCTCCGCAGACGAAGCCCAAGAGGACCCGGAAGTTGTCATTGGTATGTTTCTTGTTAATGACATACCCGCCGTAATTTTATTTGACTCTGGGGCTTCCCACTCTTTTATTTCGCGGGGTTTTGCTTTCCAAAACAATTTTCCTTGCTCGATTTTTGGAAAGCACATGCTGGTACAATCCCCGGGATCCCTACTCAGAAACCATCTCGTCTGCCAAAATTTGGAGATTGACATCAAGGGCGTCAAGTTTCCAACATCATTGATAATCATCGATTCCAACAAATTGGATGTCATTCTGGGCATGAATTGGTTGACTCAATACCAAGTCTGCATCAGCTGTGCGACCAGAGAAGTTACCCTGAAAAATATGGAAGGTCGCACCACAAGTTTTTGTGCCCGCAAGTGCATACCCACGAAAGATATGGTTTCCGCAGCCGTGGCAGAAGAGGTGGAATTAATTCCAGTGGTCAGTGAGTATCCAGACGTATTTCCTGAAGAATTACCAGGCATGCCACCAGACCAAAAATTGGAGTTTGCAATTGACTTGGTGCCTGGAACCACTCCGATACACAAGAAATATTATCGGATGCCTTCCTCAGAATTGGTGGAATTGAAGAAACAACTAGATGAGATGCTGCAGAAAGGATACATCCGTCCAAGCTCTTTACCATGGGGTTCACCCTCAATCTTCGTGGACAAAAAGGATGGAAGTCTACGAATGTACATAGACTATCGACAGCTGAATGACGTCACCGTTAAAAACAAATATCCACTGCCGAGGATTGACGATCTGTTTTGATCAACTCAGTGGGGCCAAAGTATTCTCAAAGATTGATTTGAGGACGGGATATCATCAACTCAAGACCGCGTTCACCACTCGGTACGGTCTTTATGAATACACCGTTATGTCCTTCGGCCTCACCAACGCTCCTTCCTTCTTTATGCATATGATGAACAAGGTATTTATGGACTTCTTGGACAAATTTGGGGTGGTGTTCATTGATGACATCCTCATTTACTCCAAGAGCAAGGACGAACACAAGGAGCATCTTCGAGCAGTTCTGCAAAGGCTTCGCGACCATCAACTTTATGCCAAATTCAGCAAATGTGAGTTTTGGCTCCAGCAAGTGGGATTCCTCTGGCATGTCCTCACAGCAGAAGGAATCTCAGTGGACCAAAGCAAGGTGAAGGATGTACTTGATTGGTCCGCACCCACAATAGTCTCAAAAATCCGGAGTTTCCTTGGCCTAGCCGGAAATTATTGCCGTTTTATCGTCGAAGATCGCCAAGCCAATGACCGAGCTTCTGAATAAGGATAAGAAGTTCGTATGGACTGAGGACTGCGAACGGAGTTTCAATGAGCTAAAAATCAGGCTGACCTCGGCACCAGTATTAACTCTTACAGACATCTACCGCAGTTTTGATGTCTACTACGACGCATCCATAAGAGGACTGGGGTGTGTACTCATGCAAGATGGCAAGGTGGTGGCTTATGCATCTCGCCAACTGCGGCAACACGAAGGAAACTATCCTACTCATGATTTGGAATTGGCCGCGGTGGTGCACGCTTTGAAGATCTGGAGACACTATATGATCGGAAAGAAGTGCCAGATATTCACCGACCATAAGAGTCTCAAGTATATTTTCACTCAGCCCGATTTGAACCTTCGGCAGCGATGGCTCGAGTTGCTTAAGGACTACGACCTCGGAATAAATTATCACCCGGGCAAAGCTAATGTGGTGGCTGACGCTCTCAGCCGCAAACCAGCCAACCTTAATGCACTAATGGATTCATTGCCTCCTAAGCTTTATGAAGAAATCATGCAGCTCAATTTGGTAATCACAGACGCCCGTCTTGCCAATATATTGGAAGTTGCCCCTACTCTTGAAGAAGAAATCCACAGCGCTCAAGCAAATGATGAAAGGTTAAAAATATATGTTCAGAAGATGCACCAAGGGCATGCACCGGATTTCTCTATGGATCAGCAAGGATCGCTAAGATTCCGAGGAAGACTGTGCGTACCCAACCAAGAGAGTCTGAAGACGAAAATATTGACCGAAGCGCATGAAGCACCATACTCAATTTATCCCGGTGGTACCAAAATGTATGAGGACCTTCGTCAAGTATTTTGGTGGGATGGAATGAAGAAAGACATCGCATACTTTGTGGC
This sequence comes from Aegilops longissima, assembly GCA_021605205.1. Lineage (NCBI taxonomy): Eukaryota > Viridiplantae > Streptophyta > Magnoliopsida > Poales > Poaceae > Aegilops > Aegilops longissima. The sequence continues at coordinate 55,440,128 of CM038678.1, forward strand.
CTGTTGTGACATATGCAATAAGGTAAAGGAGGAACACCAAAAACCCACCGGACTCCTCCAACCTCTGCCAGTATCCCAATGGAAATGGGATGATATCTGCATGGACTTCATCACTGGACTACCAAGGTCTCATCGAGGGAACGACGCAATATGGGTCATAGTGGACACCTTAACGAAGGTGGCACACTTCCTGCCTATCCGAACTACATACCGTGCAAATAAACTCGCACAGTTGTATGTATCAAGAATCGTCAGTCTACATGGACTACCCAAGACTATCACCTCCGACAGGGGATCTCTCTTCACCTCCACATTTTGTCGACTACATCAAGCTTTGGGGACCGCTCTAAAGTACAGCATGGCTTATCACCCTCAGATAGATGGACAGACCGAGTGAGTAAATCAAATACTCGAAGATATGCTCCGAGCATGTACATTGGCCCAAGGGACCAAGTGGGAAGACTGTTTGCCCTACGCCGAGTTTTCCTACAACAATAGTTTCCAGGCCAGCTTAAAGATGTCACCCTATGAAGCCCTGTATGGCCGGAAATGCCGCACTCCATTAAATTGGTCTCAAACTGGAGACAGCCGCATTTTTGGGACCGACTTAATTCTCAAAGCGGAGAAGCAAGTCAAGGAAATCCACGACAGACTACAATTGGCTAATTCTCGATAGAAGAGCTACTATGATGCTCAACATCGTCAGATTAGCTTCGAACCCGGAGAACACGTATATATCTTCGAGTCACCCCTATGAAAGGAGTCAAGAGGTTCCAGACCTGCGGAAAATTGGCACCCAGATATATCGGTCTATTCCCCATCATGGCCAGAGTCGGTACGGTTGCATATTAGTTGGAATTGCCACCGGAACTGTCAGAAGTACACAACGTGTTTTACATCTCACAGCTAAGAAGATGTATCTCGCCATCGGAGAAAAGGACTGATATGGCAGAGATAGAATTGGCTAAGGATTTGACCCATGAGGAAAAGCCAATCACAATATTGGATCAGACAGAAAGGGTCACTCGCAGCCAGGAAATAAGGTTTTACAAGGTTCAGTGGGAGCATCACATCGAAGAAGAAGCAACCTGGGAAAGAGAGGAACTTTTAAGGACTGCATACCCAGAATGGTTTTCCCAAGCAACCAAATCTCGAGGACGAGATTCATATTAAGAGGGGGAGGTTTGTGACAGCCTGGATTTTTGCCTTCTCTCTTTTTCCGGACTTGCCTTCTCTTTCTTTTCCGGAATTGGTTTTTATTGTGGTTTTTCCCTGATTTGATTTGGATTTTGGAATCATTTCAAATGGACTTGTCACTTGGGCATATCCTTGACTTTCACCCAAGTGACCCATCTACTTTATTCCTCTCATAAATCCCCAAAATAATCTAATGAATATTTTTCATAAAAGATAAATATTCATTTTTCACTCTAAAATTCAATTCAGAAACTTGTGCTCCAAAGCAACCCCATTTTTCTTGCGCAGAAAAATCGGAGATAAATCATGAATATTCTTAGAACCTTGGCACACATTCCCATGAAAAATATTGCATCACTTTTTGTAATATTTTTTCTGTAGAAAATCTTTTCACTTCTGGACCAGAAATGCACTTTGTACAGCAAGTGCATTTTCCTTGAACTTTTGGCCTTTAGCTTTCTCGAGCTTAAACACCTTCCTAAGAAACCCTAAACCCCAGGAGATCAACGCTAATGACCTTCTAGAAGGTGGCCAAACTTGGCGACCAAGTTTCTGGACAGAAACTAGCTAGCTGGTAGAGTCAAGTCTGGTCAGCCTGGGCATGAACCATCACCTCTCCTAGACTGAACACTGCACGGTCGAGCGCGTAGACAAGGTTTGGCCGCTCCCGGACGTTGTTTTGACCATGGTAGCTTGGTGACCGCGCGAGGACACGACGCCTAGCAGCGTCTCGACGCGCTCTGGCTGGCGCCTTGCTCTCTGTTTCGCGCGTGATCGTTCCAGCGCTCGCCGCCAACTGCAACACTACGCCACGAGCCCTGACGCATCACCCTTGACCGCTCCCTGGCGCTCGCCGACGCCGGAGCCACCGCAGCAAGCATGGGCGCGTCGCAGCCAAAACGCCACAGTGCGTGCGTGCGCTTGTCCACTTCCCCAACCGCCTCATGTGCTCGTTCGCGAGCGTGGGCAAGCTCCTGCGTTGACGCTGAGCATTTGCCCCCTTGCGTTGGAGCTTCTCGTTGCCGTTCGCCGCGTGTCCAGAGAGCTCCGGCGATGACACGTCCCCCCGTTGTTCCAGCTATATAAAGGGACCCTGCCTCGAATCCTGGCCAAGCACCCCTCCACACCACCCCCACGAACACGTAGAACGACCGCAGCTCAGTCGGGCAGGCCTCTGGCCGTCGCCCCGACCAGAGGACTCCGATGATCCCCGCAGGCCAGCCGCCGCTCTCCGGTGCCTCTCGGGCTCAAGAAACTGCTTGGGCGGGGCATTGGTGGTCTGCTGGAGCTGCCTGGACCCCGCTGAGCCCTCGGAGCCGCCTCTAGCCGCCATCTTCAACCTCTCCGGCGAAACCCGTCCGCCATCGTAGCTTGCGAGTTCAACCACGAGCAACTTCGTCCACCTCTCGCCAAGCCACGGGTACGGGTAGGTGCGCCGCGAGCCTCGCTACAATCCTATCCCTCTAGCCTAGACCCGAACTCCCTCGTCGCCGGCGTAAGCTCCGGCGAAGCTCCGCCCCTCTCTGATCTCGCTCGCCCCCTCTCTCTCCTGACACGCGGGACCCACCTATCGGTCTCACCACTCGCGCCCGAAGTGGTACGTGTGGAGGCGTATTTCTTTTTTACGCCTTTGACGTCACCCCCAGGATTTCTATTTAATTCAAATATTATTCAGAAATTTGACTAAACTTTGACCAGCCACTATTTCTAAACCATAAGGCCAAATGAATTGATTCTTTTTTGCATTATCTTTGTCTCAGAAAGCTCTAGCAGAACAACGAAGGGTGGATTTTTCCTTGTTGCCTAGAATTTCTGGTGATTTTTAGAATGTGTTTTGACAATTATTTTTGTGGTTTTAAATTCTTTTCAGAAGGAGAAGCTTGCCTTGAAGCAAACCAAGAGGGGTGTGATCCTCCTCTACACTAAGGCAAGCCACACAAGCATTTGGATGGTGTTATTTCAATATCTATGATTTTCTACTGAATATGAGTGTTTATTTGCATTTAAAATTTGATAAATAAATTTAGTTAATTTCTAGTTACTTTACCATGCTTGATATGCTTGTTTTAGTTACTGGTTGAATGCATGAACTTGTTTGGCTAAGTAGAGTAAGATTTTGCACTATGCATATTGCTATGGAAATTAATGGTAGTTAATTTACTGAATGGTATTTTCATTTAAATAAAGAACTAATAAAAATATTGCTTGGTAAATAAAATGAGTTATAACGAGAGAAGTTTTGGTTCTAAGTATTGCAAGATGTTATATTGTTAAGTTTCATCCATGACCATGAGTTGTTTGCATTGCATGACGAGTAGTTGCATGATTATGGCATTATATCATGTTATTGATAAAAAGTTTTTATCAAAGCTAAACTAGATTAAGTTCAACTTGAATATGATGTTGATCACATCATGGTGCCACTGAATCGGGTTTTAATTTAGTGCGTCCACATTTACCTTATGGGAAGGTCTTGATTCGGTCCTTTGTTGTGGCTCTCACCGGTGCCTCCCGCGAGGGAAGGTTATGGGCGAGTATACCCTGGCCCGGTAGGCAGACATAACCTTGTGTGCTCGTTTTTTTGTGGTACCTTGTTCCCGTTTGGGACCGTTTTGCCACGACGGTGGCCGTTGGTGTCTTTGGTAGACACGGGGCCACCCAAGACCTAGCCCTGAGAGGGAGTTGGTCGGAGTGGCCCGAGAGAGTGCACGACAAAGGGAGGGTTTTTTCGGAATACTTTGGTCCACCCGAATGGGAATGCGAGGCCAGGTGTTCCGTAGTGTGGGTAAAGTGCGCTACCTCTGCAGAGTGTATTTAATCTATCGATAGCCGCGTCCTCGGTAATGGGCATGACTCGGTTATAGTGTGGTATTTATTCATAATTTGGTTGCCAAATCTGATGCGTGCAATGCACGTGTACCTTACTAGTAGTTCGAGTATGTGCAAACACGTAAATTAGAATTCCAATGGCACGCTACGCAGTGTCTCTCTTACAGTTCATGAAGCTACGTGGCACATGTGGAGGCGTTGTTGCGACCTCCTTGTGTGGATTGATCACGATGACGTCTGCTGCTTCCGTAAGAATGTACTCGTCCTCTCTGAGCCACACTGGCGGTACATGCACGAAGCGAAGATGTGCACGCAGACCACGCACGCACTCATTCCCTCGCACGCACACGCGGGTACACGGGGCGACACATTTTTTACGAAGATCCACCCCATGTGATAATTTGACGCGTGTAAAGTCCTTCATTTCATTGATGGTCAATTAATACAGCACATGCAAATTGAGTGGACGTGAGGGCGGAAGAAAGACATTACTACTCCACTGCGCGCATGTGAGTAGTTAAATCATGGGGTACCAGTACTTCCATTGGTCTCCTTCGTATTTTGTGCAAAATTTTGACCATACTTGTAAGTAACATAATATTTTTGCATGTCACAAAAAGTGGCACAAAAAAATGGGGCCAATAAACCAAGACGCGGGCAGCATGATCAATTTTTGCCAGGGCTACTGTTGGTGGGGTTTGTATTTAAATATGGACAGAGTGGAGTAGTACTATCTTTATCTTAGCCTCGTAGGGCTCTCCCAGCGCCTAGGCTCGCCTCCCTGCCTCGCCCACCAGATCCCGCCATGGAGGATCCCTTAGATCCCAGGATCCCGCAGGCTGCCCTCTCGCTGTGGCCCGCAGCCCTGCCGCCTTTGAGCGAAACCCACATGTGTTTTAGAGGGGATCCATTGCTCTGGAATCATAGATCGGTGGCGCCAGAGGACATACCAGGGCTGCATTTCAGGTGGTGGGCATCAAGGGCAAATCGGATCGAGGAAGCGTCTCATCGATTGGAGAGAAGTTCCAAGGAGCTGCGCCTGGCGCAGCACAAGGCGGAGGTGCAAGTCGATCTCAGGGGAGAGATGCTGAGGGATGTCAGCATCTGGCAGCGTCACGTTGATTTCGAGCTAGGGATAATGTCAGAGATCATATTCATGGAGTCGACTGCGGAGGAAAGAACGCGCATGCCTGCGCAATGGCATGAGCAACCGGTGCAACTGTTCAAATGGGCGGTAGGAGAAGCCAAATCCCAGGACCAGTTGCGGCGGCGCCCCTGGGCATGCATCATAGGCGAGGTGAGCTGCCCTCCTTCCCCGCCAGCGATGCAGTGACCTAGTCGGTTGCTGCTGCAGTGAACTTGCAACGCTATGTCGCTTGCAACCTTGACAATCACTCCATCTATATGTATTGTTTTCCTGTAAAAAATACTTGGTCGTTTGGAAAAACATGGTAATTGATTTATCACTAGTTTTAGAATGCTCGGTCGTGACAATCAAAGGAAGCCACAACCAGAAGTCTCCATCACGTAAGTACTTTACGGTCAGTCGCACCAACAGACCGTCGGCCGAACCCGCGTCTCACCGAAGGGACACGCATCGGCTTGGTCTGACATGTACGACCAGTTACATCACTGACTTGTGCGACCGCATTTGAGCAGTGTAGTACTCCCTCTATCTCAGTTTACAAGTCTTGCACGTGTACCTAGGTTGTTAATTTGACCAACTTAATAGGAGGCATACATTACGAAAAATATATCATTACAAACTTCAAATATTCTATTTTTAATGATATAATTTTTTATGTTAAACAATTTATGTTCTACTAAACTCATCGGGAGTACTTGAAATTTATGTTCCCCTAAACTCATCGGGAGCCGTTTCGGGCCTCGAAACCAAAACCATCAATTAATCTTTACCTTGTTCCCATCACATTCCAAAGTACTAGTGCTACAATTAAAGTGCAAGGCTGCTCACACCTACCAGTACGTACCAAACCTGAACGTGTTCCCTCTATGCAGGTTTTAGTACTAGTGCTAGTACTTAGGTTATAAAAAGGGGAACTACCTAACCGAAAATTAGTCTACCTTCATCCTCATAAGTCCTCCTTCTTCATCCGTCCTTGCCATGGCCGGTGTGCAGAGCTGTAGGTCGAGAACTACTCGTAACAAGGGAGCGGTAACCAAGGCTGCGGCAAAAAAGAGAGGGCTCGCCGCCATGCAGAGACCTCGAAAGATCTCTCACGTGCAGGCGTTGGCTCCCAGGAGCGCCCTAGCCGCGGAGGCGAACATGCCGAGATGGCGGCGCTGAAGTCGTTATCCCTTGACGGCATGCCATATCAGCTCAATAAGCACCTCAATAAGCAGAAGGAGTTCATCCACGGCTTGGTGGAGCTGCTAAAGGAGAGCCTCGACGACATGCCCGCTGAGCTCAATGAGCAGGGGGAGTTGACTGTCGGCTTGGTGATTGTTGGAGATATGCCCTAGAGGCAATCATGTATGATGATATTTCCTATGTGTTTATGAATAAAGATAGTCCTTGGACATTATCAATGATGTGTATCAGCAAGTACGTGACTTGTTTGTGGGACTATGCATTGTATGATGACTGTCCTAAAAGATCCCTAGTCGAAAGGGCTGTGTGGACGCGCAGCCGACTAGACTAGCAGATGACATGGTCGATGGCTTGGTCTCACTAGCCATGGAGCATTGGATGCTAACCGGATAATATGGACTTGGAAAGGTCTGGTCGGATTGGACGTAGTCGGATCCGACTCGAGATAAGGTCCGAGTAGGAAAGACCCAACTATGAGACGCAACGATATGTCACATGTGAGTCTCTAGTACAACATACGTTTTATGTCCTAAGACCTGAGCTGACGCATGTACTCGGGATGGTGACAGACTTGCTTTTGGCCGACCAAACGCTACTCTGTGACTGGGTAGTTACAAAGGTAGGTTTCGGCTTGTCGCACTCCATCTTTGTGAGACGTGGTCGAGCAAGATGGGATTTGCCCCTCCGATCAGGAGAGATATACTCTGGGCCCCTCGTGTGATCCGACCAAGAGAAGCATGGCCATGCGACAAGGATTATGATGTTCAGATCCACAAAGCTTGGCTTGTCGCTAAAGGTTATGGACAAGTTCAACGAATTGACTACGACGAGACTTACTCGCCAGTAGCAATGCTGAAATCGGTGAGGATCGTACTAGCTATAGCTGCATATTTCGATTACGAGAGATGGCAGATGGATGTCAAAATGGCTTTCCTTCATGGAAATTTAATCGAGGAGGTGTATATGATACATCCCGAGGGTTTTGTCGATCCGACTAGCACTAGTAAGGTATGCAAGCTCAAGAGATCCATTTGTTGGTTGAGGCAAGCATCTCGGAGCTGGAACATTCGTTTTGATGAGGTCGTCATTGGTCTCGGTTTCATCAAAAGCGAAGAGGACTCTTGTTTATACAAGAAGTTAAGTGGGAGCTCGATAGTGTTTTTGATCTTGTATGTGGACGACATACTACTGATCGGGAACGATGTTTCGATGCTAAACTCGGTCAAGGAGTCATTGAATGACAAGTTTTCGATGAAAGACCTTGGTGAGGCAGTGTATATTGTAGGTATCAAGATCTATAGAGATAGATCGAGGAGGCTGCTCGGCTTAAGCCAGAGCACGTACATAGATAAAGTGTTGAAGCGGTTCAACATGAGTGAGGCGAAGAAAGGGTTCTTGCCACCCTCACATGGTATAAGGCTAAGCGAGACTCAAAGTCCTTCGACATCTGATGAGCAAAGCAGGATGAATAGGATTCCGTATGCCTCGGCAATCGGATCCATCATGTATGCCATGATATGTACAAGGCCTGATGTTGCTTCTGCAATAAGCATAACAAGTAGATACCAGGCCAACCCAGGAGAGAGTCACTGGGCAGTGGTAAAGACTATTTTGAAGTACCTAAAAAGGACTAAAGAGACGTTCCTAGTTTATGGAGGTGAGGAAGAGCTCGTCGTAAGGGGTTACGCCGATGCTAGTTTCCAAACCGACAGAGATGATTGCCAATCACAGTTCGGATTTGTGTACGTCCTTAACGGAGGGGCAGTGCACTGGATGAGTTCCAAGCAGGATACGGTGGCAGATTCTACCACAGAAGCCGAATACATTGCGGCTTGTGAACCTGCAAAGAAAGGTGTTTGGATCCGGCATTTTCTAGATGATCTTGGTATTTTCCCAGCCTCGGTGAAACCGTTGGACCTTTATTGTGATAATTCTGGTGCCATCGCACAAGCCAAGGAGCCGAGGAATCACCACAAGGTCAGACACATAGATCGGAAATATCACCAGATACGAAAGATCATAAAGAATGGTGATGTAGAGTTATGCAAGATTCACATGGATGCAAATGTTGCAGATCCGTTGACTAAGCCACTTCCACAACCCAAGCATGAGGGGCACGTTAGAGCTATGGGCATTTGATGTCTATTTGTTTGACTCTAGTGCAAGTGGGAGACTATTGGAGATATGCCCTAGAGGCAATCATGTATGATGATATTTCCTATGTGTTTATGAATAAAGATAGTCCTTGGACATTATCAATGATGTGTATCAGCAAGTACGTGACTTGTTTGTAGGACTATGCATTGTATGATGACTGTCCTAAAAGATCCCTAGTCGAAAGGGCTGTGTGGGCGCGCAACCGACTAGACTAGCATATGACACGGTCGATGGCTTGGTCTCACTAGCCATGGAGCATTGGATGCTAACCGGATAATATGGACTTGGAAATGTCTGGTCGGATTCGACGTAGTCGGAGCCGAGTCGAGATAAGGTCCGAGTCGGAAAGACCCAACTATGAGACGCAGCGATATGTCATCTGTGAGTCTCTAGTACAACATACGTTCTATGTCCTAAGACCTGAGATGATGCATGTACTCGGGATGGTGACAGACTTGCTTTCGGACGACCAAATGCTACTCCGTCACTGGGTAGTTACAAAGGTAGGTTCCGGGCTTGTCCAGACCCATGCTGCGAGACGTGGTCGAGCAAGATGGGATTTGCCCCTCCTATCAGGAGAGATATACTCTGGGCCCCTCGTGTGATCCGACCAAGAGAAGCATGGCCATGACACAAGGACTATGAGATAATCCGGATTGTGGTCGGCATCACTGGAACGAGAAAGAGGTCGGGCTAGCACAAGGATGACAGTCTCGCCTTGAGCTCGACAACATATATCGTGCGGCAAAGGGAATGAAGTGTGACACGCCAGGCAGGTTCGCCTAACCAGCTTCATAGTCTGCTTGGTGGTCGGCACGCCTTGCTAGAGGCCGCTACCAACTGTGCAGGTCGGAGCTGATCCGAACTGTGACCAAGCCGACTTGAACCTAATGGGTCGCGCGCTGAAGGGAAGGAACCTACGAGGTCGGTTCGTAGGACACTGGTCGGATGTGATCCAAACTGGACTAGGAACGTGAACGAGTAGACTTTGGGCTTTAGGGTCCATGCGAGGCCCAAGTGTTGAGCCTGCGATGGACGCCTGTATAAAGTGGAGGTGTGGCACACTCATGCGGTTGATCACTTCTGCGCTGTCACTAGGGTTTGCATGTGTTGCGAATAGCCTCCTCCACTCATTGCCGACTGTGTGATCGGACCTAGCAGTCCGCCGCACGGTGTTCCTCCTGCATGTGCGGATACCGTTAGAGGTGGTGCACTTGCACCACTCCGGCGAACTTGTATGTGGGATCGGACGACCGGCTGCTCGAGGGAGATCGGACAAGGAGGAGACGAGCCACGCGGACGCGCTGCCCCAACTCTTCTTCCGCTGCACGACAATGCGCATCTAGTAGTAACAAACTGTGATCCATCTCCCGTAGCATGTTCTTGGTTGTTCTGTGCATAGGAAATTTTAATTTGCAGTAGAGCACCCTACCGTAGACCCCAACAGTGATGCTGCAGACAAAGAGCATTGCCTCGGAGAACAAGGCGACCGGCGAAATCCTGCTTCTTCAGGAGGACAAGGCGAAGCTCTGCCACGAGCTCGACCTGCTGAAGGAGGAGAACGCCAGCTGGAAGAAGCTGCATGAGAATAGTAGTTCCTCGATGAAGATGCTGCAGGCCCTCGTCATGGAACAGAAGGAGGAGTTGGCGAAGCTCCGCATCGAGCACCCGACTACTGTCAAGGTACGTAATGCGGCTGTGGAACGGATGATGAAGGCTCGCCTCGAGAAATACCGCGTCATGGACACAATGAAGAAGACGTTGGAGGAGATGCGCAAGGAGATGGAGGTCGTGGAGGCGATGAATAAGCAGTTACGACTCCATGGCAAGCAACCCTTCATGTAGTGAGAGCAGCGCCCCAGACTTGTGTGTGCATCTTCCTTCTTTTTTTGGGGTGATAATCTTCCTTCTTCTTTTGCTCCTGTGTTTCTTCTTTTGCTTCGGGTGTTTCGCCGCACGTGTCACCTTCTCTGCGAGGCATGAATAGAACAATGCTAAAAACGAGATGACTAGCAAATTAGATCATTCTTTATCGCCAATAGAACAATGCCTCTTGCTAGTAATATATAATAAGAGTAGATAGTAGAGGATATGGCACTGGGCTGCCGTGTTACGTGCTCCTCCGTCGTACTCCAGTGGAAAATTTGAGTATACCGCACGGTTCTTTGCTCCTCCTTAGGTCATTGGCACATTTATACGAGCAGTCAAATCACAAGGCCCCGCCTTCCAGCAGTAATGAGCCGTCAAATCACAAAGGCCCTCGCTTCTCTTGAAATCGACCTAGCTAGACTGCCCCGCCCTCTAGCCTTCTAAAAAATGTATAATTTTATACAGTAGTAGGATCGATAGATTGTGCCATGGAGCAAAACTAGCAAGATGAAATTATGCATATAGTACTATTAAAAAAAGATAGTACGTGCTTAAATGGGTGCTAAATTCTATTAAATAAATTAGCATACCTATTTAATTCTTGGGTTCTTATTATTTATGCCACTAGTTTGTGTATCACTACTTAGTTTTGCCATTAGAACTTACAACTACTCAAAAATGCCATCGATCCATGAGATGCCTGCTCAAAAATGAAATTGGATATCTCAAAAATGCCATCGTTAAGTTAGATGTTTGCTCAAAAATGCCATTAGACATTGTGATTTTCACGTAAAAACGTTGACCATGTTACATGACAAAATAAGCCGATTCTCACAACGACAGTGTGGCCCCGCTTGTCGAGTAACCTGTTTAACAATTTTACAGGAAAATAAGAACGCTGTTGGGATCAAGTAGGCCCCACACTTTATTTTACTGTAGTGAGATAGAGGGAGAGCTGGCATGTTGGTCCATCGGTCTTTATGTCATTATAACATGGCAAAAGAGATTTGAGTCACAATAATGGTGTCCAGCACAACACACCCCTTAAATAAAACTAAGCACCCTGAAATTCTTTGACAAAACTAAGCCCCCTGAAATTCTTTGACAACTAAACTTCTGGGTATATGATGTTGGCCATATATATTGTACGTATATAGTGTGAAGAAACGAGTGGTAGCCGTAGTACTATACCAACTAAAAGATGAATTGTAAGAAATACTAGTATGTACGTACTAAGGAGTTAAAGTAACAAGAAGAAACATAACATAGTTCTGCTGGGGGCTCAGCACAACACACCCCACAAATAAAACTAAGTACACCAGAAATTAAACTAAGCAACTAATCCGGTAGACACCGCATTGGAACCACCATGAGCAACGACACTGCCACCTTACTCGGAGTCCTCGTCCACGTCCTCGACTTCGTCCTTGTCCCTCTTCCTCTTGGCCGATACTTCTTTGCTTGAACCGCACACTTGGCTCTTGCTCTTCATCCAACCCTTGTAGATATTGGAACAAAGGTAGCCATCCATTGCAGCGTAGTGGATGTGGTCTATATCCAGTACATTCCACTGCCATGCACGATGAAACGTGTGCAGAGGTTTCTTCAGTTTACCGTATGAAGGATGAACCATGGCTCCTACCAGGGTCATCATTGAAGGCTTATCACGGGAGGACGCCAGCCCATTATTCTGGAGGTCGAAGGGTTTGCCTACAATGATGCCTATCCATTCCAGGACTCTTATGTCGTTAGTAAAGTCTACAGTAACAAATTTGACTCGGCCGCCCTCGAGGAACTTCTTAAATTGCTCGCACTCAACGTCGGCATGGCCTATGTGGTAGACCAAGCATAAGTCATGCATGCAAACCTGGATCACGGCGGGCTTCTTCCTCTCTTCCTCCTTTAGATTCTTCTCTTTTCCCAAGACTGTGGTGTACTCAACATCTAGGCCAACGACCCACTCATCATTTGAGTTTTCAAACATGCGTCTGAAGCAATCAAGGCATCCTTTCACCGTCGCAGAGGCACGGGTGTAGATGACGTCGAACTCATCGCCGATGATGGTTCTAACCCTGTACTCACCGCCGACCATGAAGATTTGGGACGCCATGGATTTGGGAGAAGGGTTAGGATTAGTGGAACTGCCGTAATGTGAAAGGACGAGACGACTAGGGGCGGTTTATCGATTGTAAAAATGCCGAGTGGGGGGGGGGCGCATGCGAATGGTAGGGCAGTGGCTTTCCTGGTGGATAAATGGATTCATGCATAGTACTATGGGGGCCCAATTAGATGTCATGTCTACTCAACACCCAAATTAAATGGCTTTCGATGTCATGTCAAGCATCGGGAAAATTACAGGTGATACAAAGCTTCCGAGAGCCCTTGGATCTGAGATCGAACGGTTGCATGGCGTGATTCTAGACCTATGGGTGAATATCCTATCTTGGAGGGTTATTCTGCAAATTTTCAGCAACTTAGCATGCGACTGTTCGATCTCAGATCCAAGGGCTGCCAGCAGCCCGTATCATGGTCGCGCCTACCACGACCGTCGCCTCGCTCGCGCGGTCACGCCCTTGGAGATTTAACATAGTGCGTTAGCCCATCTGATGTTGGCATGTCATACATAGTCATCACTTAGTCACTCATACTACAACAAGGTTAGCTATAAGGCTGGCTATAAGAGTATTTTTTGTTTACTTCTCTCTATCTCTTTCTTCATAGTATTTATTGCATTTGCCAAGGAGTGACCTCTTCCAATGAAATGGTGCTTAGATGAGGTGCTATGGGCATTAAATGGCTTAGCAACTCAAGTCCCCAATGAATAGGTGCTTAGTTTTTTGTTGCTAAGTTTGCTTCATCTAGGTACACGCGCTTAGCACCGTTTCTTCCCGGGGTCACCAAACTAGTCTCTCTCTTCTTAATTAACTTGCCACATCAGACTTTATGCCTATGTGGCAGGCTTAGCATGTGTAAGATCAAGTACAATAGTGGGCTATAAGCCCGCTTTACATGGCATTTTTGCATATGTGCGGGAAAGAGGCAAGGAAAAAGTGGAGGAGTGGGCTCTCAAGCAAGAGCCACCCTCTACATGGTGGAGCATCGGGAGAGGCACCTATATGGAGGTGGTCAGAATCGAGACTCACGCCGGTCGAGTCTGTAGTTAAAATGATAATGGCAAGTCAAATCACCGGGCCCCACCTGTCCAGCAGTAACTCGCTGTCAAATCACACAGCCCTATGTTTGCAGCTGAAGGAAATATGCCCTAGAGGCAATAATAAAGTTATTATTTATTTCCTTATTTCATGATAAATGTTTATTATTCATGCTAGAATTGTATTAACCGGAAACATAATACATGTGTGAATACATAAACCTACAGAGTGTCACTAGTATGCCTCTACTTGACTAGCTCGTTAATCAAAGATGGTTATGTTTCCTAACCATGAACAAGGAGTTGTTATTTGATTAACGGGATCACATCATTGGTTGAATGATCTGATTGACATGACCCAATCCATTAGCATAGCTTTTGATCGTATAGTTTGTTGCTAGTGCTTTTCTTCATGACTTATACATGTTCCTATGACTATGAGATTATGCAACTCCCGCTTGCCCGAGAAACACTTTTGGTGCTACCAAACGTCACAACGTGAATCGGGTGATTATAAAGGTACATTACAGGTGTCTCCGAAGGTACATGTTGGGTTGGCATATTTCGAGATTAGGATTTGTCACTCCGATTGCTCTGAGAGGTATCTCCGGCCCTCTCGGTAATGCACATCACATAAGCCTTGCAAGCATTGCAACTAAATGTGTTAGTTGTGAGATGATGTATTATGGAACGAGAAAAGAGACTTGCCAAGAACGAGATTGAACTAGGTATTGATACCGACGATCGAATCTCGGCAAGTAACATACCGATGACAAAGGGAACAACGATGTTGTTATGCGGTTCGACCGATAAAGATCTTCAAGAATATGTAGGAGCCAATATGGGCATCCAGGTCCCGCTATTGGTTATTGACCGAGAGGTGTCTCGGTCATGTCTACATAGTTCTCGAACCCGTAGGGTCCGCACGCTTAACGCTTCGATGACGGTTATTATGAGTTTATATGATATTGATGTACCGAAGGTTGTTCGAGTCCCGGATGAGATCACGGACATGACGAGGAGTCTCAAATGGTCGAGACATAAAGATTGATATATTGGAAGCCTATGTTTGACTCGAATCACTCCGGTGAAATTGGGAATTTTACCGAGTACCGGGGTTACCGGAACCTCCCGGGGCCAATGGGCCTTGATGGGCCTTAGTGGAAAGAGAAAAGGGGCCATAGTGCTGGTCAGACCTTCCCCCTTCCCTAGTCCTATTAGGACTAGGAGAAGGGCGCCTCTCTCTCCCTTCCCACTTGGGGAAACCTAGTTGGACTAGGATTTGGGGGAATCCTACCCTAGTAGGAGTAGGACACCCCGGCGCACCTCTCCTTGGCCGGCCAGCCCCTCCCTTCCCTCCTTTATATACAGGGCAGGGGCACCCCATGACACACAAGTTGATCATTGAGATCGCTCTCAGCCTGCAGCGGTGCCCCTTCCACCAAACTACACCTCGAATATACCGCTATGGAGCTTAGGCGAAGCCTGCGCCGGTGGAACATCATCATCGCCACCACGCCGTCAGGTCGACGTAAACTCTCCTCAACACTCGGCTGGATCGGAGTTCGAGGGACGCCATCGAGCTGAACGTGTGCAGAACTCGGAGGTGCCGACGCTCAGTACTTGATCGTTGAATCGGGAAGAAGTACGACTACTTCCTCTACGCTATGTCAACGCTTCGCTGCTGGTCTACGAGGGCACGAGACAACACTCTCATCTCGTTGCTATGCATCACCATGATCTTGCGTGATCGTAGGAAATTTTTGAAATTACTACGTTCCCCAACAGTGGCATCCGAGCCTGGTTTTATGCGTTGATGTCATGTGCACGAGTAGAACACAAGTGAGTTGTGGACGATACAAGTCATACTGCCTACCAGCATGTCATACTTTGGTTCAGCGGTATTGTGAGATGAAGCGGCCCGGACCGACATTACGCGTACGCTTACGCGAGACTGGTTTCACCGCTCTGAGCACTCGTTGCTTAAAGGTGACCGGCGGGTGTCTGTCTCTCTCACTTTAGTTGAATCGAGTGTGGCTACGCCCGGTCCTTGAGAAATCTAAAAAAAAGGTTTCTTGTCATCTCGCAAACTTAGGTGCCATGTGCTTCGGATCACTGTGAGGGTTAAACAGCGACAACTGAGTTCCTCCAAGGCGCTAGTCATGGGGTCCACATGCATGAAGACTACTCGGCTGCCATCTATGTCAAGCTGGCTATGTTAATCAGGGCATCTATCGATGGACCCCTTTTCTACGAGTTTATCTTTAATTTGAGCTTTGATCCTCGTCTAGTTTGTCCGTCGGGATTCATGTTGTCTCCTTGGGGCAGTGAGCTTATGGTTTCTTGTCATGTGGCATTTTTCGTGTTGTATGTTCTAAGCCGGTGCTTTAGATCAAAATGAGGACAACTGCACCTCCGGGGCACGTGCATGAAGACAATCATTGACGAGGTCAAGCCGGCTCTGGTAGACAAAAGAAAACTAGTAGTACTCCACTATATAGGCAGGAGCCTCCGCACCTTGCTTGCTAGTGTTGCTCTCTTCACACTATCTCGTCCTCTCCAGATCTAAACACGACAGCAGTGGCCACTCTCTCTCTCTCTCTGCTCACCGCTGGTCACGGATCCAGCCGGACCCTCTCCGTCGGGGAAGGTGAGAAGGTGCAATGTTCACGCGGTCGTCCTCGTCGACGGCTCTTATGCACTGCCGGCGCGTCCTGATCAGCGTGCCTTGCCGTTCTCTCCCAAGCACCGCTGGCTAGGGAGGGTGTCGGTGTCAAAACCGGCGGATCTCGGGTACGGGGTCCCGAACTGTGCGTCTAGGCGGATGGTAACAGGAGACAAGGGACACGATGTTTTTACCCAGGTTCGGGCCCTCTCGGTGGAGGTAAAACCCAACTCCTGCTTGATAAATATTGATGATATGGCTAGTAAAAGAGTGGATCTACCATGAGATCAGGGAGGCTAAACCCTAGAAGCTAGCCTATGGTATGATTGTTATTCGTCCTACGGACTAAAACCCTCCGGTTTATATAGACACCGGATAGGGTTAGGGTTACACAGAGTCGGTTACAATGGTAGGAGATCTACATATCCGTATCGCCAAGCTTGCCTTCCACGCCAAGGAAAGTCCCATCCGGACACGGGACGAAGTCTTCAATCTTGTATCTTCATAGTCCAGGAGTCCGGCCAACGGCGATAGTTCGGCTATCCGGACACCCCCTAATCCAGGACTCCCTTAGTAGGCCCCGAACCAGGCTTCAATGGCGACGAGTCCGGCGCGTAGATTGTCTTCGGCATTGCGAGGCGGGTTCTTCTCCAAATTCCATATACTTGTCGAATAGTGTCTGGCTTCTGATAAATGCTGCGCTCCTTGGCTTCCACGCCCAATAATGGCCATCTTCCACGTGTTTGAATGAATGCGAAAAGGCAGGGTATTTTTACACTTATCCCCCTAGCTGTGCAAATGAGCCGCCTATAAAAGGGACGAGGATCTAGATCTTTGTCACACCATCCCCCCTCCGCGAGCTTTCATCGGAGCGCCTCTGGCAAAAATCCATTCCATCATGGACAGTCGAGGCGGCTCCTCCTCTCGCGCTCCCTGCCCTCAGCCTGGAAATTGGGAGAGATGCTCAGTCCCGCATAGCGAGCTAGTGACACTCCAAACCAAGGGATTTCTTCCCCCGGCCTTCATGGTTCCGGTTCGAGCCGGACTCGCCACCTATAAGGGCAGAAAACAAGCGGAGAGTGTCCCCGATCCCTCCAAAGGAGAGCGGGTATGCTTTGTCTCTTATCTAGTAAGAGGACTCAGATTTCCAATTCATACGTTTCTCCGGGGGCTCTTGGAGTTCTACGGCCTCCATTTGCACCACCTTACGCCTGCCTCCATTTTGCACATCGCGGGCTTCGTGGCCCTTTGCGAACTGTTCTTGGGCGTCGAGGCTCATTTTGCGCTATGGAAGAGATTATTCTGCCTTGTACCCCGTTCTCATGAGGGGTCAATATATCAAGTGGGCGGAGCCGAGCTATGGCGCATCGCCGGGACCGGATATCTATCCAGAACCCCGAAGAAGGCATCCAAAGACTGGCCTTCGGAATGGTTTTATATAGAAGACGTCCCGCTGCCGGATCCTGTTCGGATTGGTCTTCCGGAGTTCAGCAATGCTACTTTGAAGAAACGCCTGAGTTGTCGCCCGCGGAGCTCCCAGAGGGAAGACGACAGGGACATCCTTTACCAGATGAGCCGAATAAGATTGTTAGCTCATTCCGGACTAACCATGATCGGTGTCATGGCCACATGTATTATGCGGGGGGTGCAGCTGCTCCAGTATAGGGGCCACCCCATGTGGGATTTCAACGGGGAGGACTATGCCACCCGTCATGGCCGTAAGGGGCCGGGGTCGGTCACCGATCTGATGAAGACCTTGTCCGTGCTGTACAAGGGAGAAGAGGAAGATTTTATCCGCGTCAGTCCATTGAACGGATTTTCTATGAACAATCCTCGAAGCTGGGTAAGCGGACATTTCTTTTTTGCACATCCGATCTGTATTCCCATGGTTAGGTATCTCATTTTGTGATTTTGACGTAGGAACTGCGCCAGGCCGTGAAACACATAAACAGCCCGCCTCCACAACCCGAGGATCCGGAACGGCTCCTCGATCCGGCCTCCCAAGAGGATCTGGATATATTGGTGGAGCTAATTGATGGGGTATTTCACCAACTGAGCATCGATAATGCCTTGGTTGCCATTACGACCGATTACCCCGGAATACTTCCAGCCTCACAGGTAACTGAGACCGAGGTCCCAATACTCTGATAAAGACCCATCCGTGCTTATTTTTTATCACCGTATACCCATGGTGTTTCGCAGGGGGTGCCTTCGAGGCAGGAGGCCGAGCCTGCGGAGGCTAGCCAACAAGGGTCAGCATGGCCCCGCAGGCTAAAAAGAAGTGCGGTCCGGATCGAAACGCCGCCGCAACCGTATGGCGCGTCACCATATTCTGAGGATTGATTCTTGGAAGGCGTACTAACATTGGTGCCCTTTTTTGGAAAAAGAGCGCTCGCTGGACTGTGTCCGGAGAGGTTGCCAATCGAGCCTCCGCCAGCCTGGCTCCAAAGCCGGGTCCAGAAGCGGAGGCGAGCACGAGGCGTGCGTCAGATGCTCCTCCGACAGAGGGTGCCGACAGATTGTCCGCCACCAACTCCGAGGTGGAAAGTGCCATGAATCACAAGCGCCGACGGATAGTTCTTCGTGACGCATGTTTCTCCCAGGAGGCATTGAATGCCTTCAATTCGGGAGATGCGCACCTCCGTGCCGCTCAAGATGGTCTAGCCAGAGCCACGGAGCAAAGATGTAAAGGACATACGGTGAGGAAATTTGACGTTATATATGCCAAGAGCCCCGAGACTTAAAATAGTTAGAATAACTGATTTAAGGATCATTTGTTATGCAGATCTTACAAAAAGAATACCCGACTGTCCCAGAGCTTGAAGAATGCAAGGCCCAACTTGAGGTCAAGACTAGCCTCTACAGGGGGACCCACAGAGACCCCTCCGTAATATATGCTTCAAAAGATAAGTAGTTTGTGAAGTGCGGCGTGTGTGTAAATCTGACAATAATATTGCAGATGGTGCCGGACTAGATCCGGACAAGCAACAGCTCTTTGCGTCGGTTGAAGGCTGGCGAGAATGTGCTTACAAGGGTGAGGCAAGAGAAAAATAATCTCCAAGATGCCAACACCCAGCTGGGTGAGGAACTAAAGGATGTTCGTGCCCAGCTGTCTGACTCCGTGAAGGAGAATCGGCGACTTCGTCGCGGCATTTATAGTAAGTGCTTGAGCGAACTTGGAAAAGAGTTCGGCGAGGAAGTCAATTAACAGAGTTATGTCTGTAGGTATGCTCACGGGTCGTCCTGCAGAGGAAATGCCCAGTTCTACGGGTGACCTTCTTCCCGAGCTATTGCAAATGCACGAACGAGTTCGGCAGGTGATGAAAGGCATTGCCCAGGCCTTGTGGCCATCTATCTCCCTGCCCGAAGGCCTTGGACAGCTTGCAGAGATTCTTCAGGGAGCACAGCGGCGCTTCCGATTATGGAAGATATCGGCCTGTCTTCAAGGCGCCAGGGAGGCCTGGGCCATGGTGAAGACGCGGTACACGAAGACGGACCCAAACCACATGGCCGAGGTCGGACCTGTGGGGCCTGACGGGAAGGAGATCCCTGTGAGCTTAGTGTATGGCCAAGTAGAGTTGGTCGCAAAGTATTCCCAAGCAGGACTGTAAACTAGACATCCTATTAGATGGCATTGAAGAGGAATACAATCAGTCAATTTGACTATGTAATTTAAAATGACATGTAAAATGCCGTCTAGCCGGATTGTAGATCGTTTTTCGTAGCGGACCTTTTCGCTTCAACCTCGGGACCCAATAGTCAGAGTGTGTCCGAATACCTCGCGTTATGTAAAACCGGGCATGCGTGGAGACCAAAGCGTAGGGGTCATGAGTGCTTTATCGCATAAGTGCCCAACTAGTTATGTTATATTACATGGTTAGTAAGAAACATCTTCCAGGAGAATAGTTCCGTTAGGGATTCTTTCTCGGGAGGCATGCCCTAAAGTGCATGTCCGGACTGCGAAAAAAAGTAAAAGCATCTGGGGCAGATAAATGAAAATAAAAAATCGCCTTTTAGTTCACCGATCAATATTCCCTTAAGAACGCTTAGCTTTCGCTTCACCCAGTCTGGGGTACATGTCCGCTGACCGGCGGTAATAATCGCAGAGTTGCTCCTTTACCACCTAGCCGAACAATCGGGAACGAGGGGTAGCATGTGAGCCAGGCAACCCAGCTTGGCCAAAACTTAAGTCATATCGATGCATATAATGGTGAATAAAAGGTACATGCGGAAGTGTGACACATGTGTTGGGCATAAAGCCCGTATAAATAAGCTTCTGTTAAAGAAGCCCCCAGGTATAATGAGCACGGATAGCGCGTCAAGTGTGTGCGAACAATGCGCAAACGAGCCTTTAACGGCTTCAGAAAAAAGGAGGGAGAAGGAGAGAAATAAAAGACAGCTTAAAGTATAAAATATAGACGGAGGAAGGAGACGAACTCGGAATCCGGCGCTAGGCGTAGAATCTTCGGAGACGGGCTGTGTTCCATGGGTTCGGCTCGAGTCGGTTATCCGATGCGTTTCGCAGACGGTACGCTCCGCCGTCAGGACTTGGTCGATGATGAAGGGACCTCCCATTTGGGCTTGAGTTTGTCCTTTTTTATCCGCAGCGAGAACTAGTTCGCCAACATTGTAAGCTTTGGCCCGTACTTCCCTGCTTTGATATCTTCGAGCCCGCTGTTGATAGAATGCGGAACGAGCTTTTGCCACGTCACGCTCCTCCTCCAAGGCGACCAAGCTGTCCTGCCGATCGAGCTCAGCTTCTCTTTCTTCGTACATGCGCACGCGAGGTGAGTCATGAATTATCTCGCAGGGCAAAACTGCCTCTGCGCCGTATACCATAAAAAATGGTCTGAATCCGGTAGTGCGATTCGGCATGGTCCGCAGCCCGCAGAGTACAGAGTCGAGCTCCTCTACCCAGTGCGTGATAGATTCCTTGAGGGACCGCACTAGCCTAGGTTTAATGCCGCTCATGATTAGACCGTTTGCTCGCTCGACTTGACCATTAGTTTGGGGGTGATAGACTGAAGCGTAGTCGAGCTTGATGCCCATGTTTTTGCACCAGAGTTTGACCTCGTCGGCCGTGAATTTCATGCCTTTATCAGTGATGATGCTATGGGGGACGCCGTAACGGTGTACTACCCCTGATATGAAGTCTATCACTGGTCCGGATTCGGCCGTCTTTACAGGCTTGGCCTCTATCCATTTGGTGAATTTATCCACCATGACCAATAGGTATTTTTGCTTGTGGGTTCCTCCTTTAGGCCTTGTTCGGTTCCATGAAAAATGAGAGGGATTGGCAGGGATTGGCAGGGATTAAATCCCATCTAGTTCAAAATTTCCCCAAATCCCCTCCATTCCACTCCATTCCACTTGAGGAGTGGCTTAACCGAACAAGGCCTTAAGGGGTCCAACCATGTCAAGCCCCCAGACCGCGAAGGGCTAGGTGATGGGTATAGTTTTGAGGGCGGTGGGTGGCATGTGGCTTTGATTAGCAAAGAGCTGGCAACCGACGCATTGTTGGACTAAGTCCTGAGCATCTACCCGGGCCGTCGGCCAATAAAATCCTGTACGGAAGGCCTTGCCTACAAGGGCCCGGGCTGCGGCATGGTGCCCATCGAGTCCGGCATGAATTTCAGCCAGGAGATTCCGCCCTTCCTTTTCGGAGATACACCTTTGAAGGACTCCGGTTGTGCTTTTCTTATAAAGCTCTCCCTCATGGACCTTATAGGTTTTAGACCGCCGCACTATGCAGCGGGCCTCGTTTTGGTCCTCGGGAAGTTCCTGCCTAGTTAGGTAGGCAAGGAATGGTTCTGTCCAAAGGGCGATGACTGCCATTATTGCGTGGGTTGACGATGTTATTTAGTTGGTGGGACCGCCAACTATGTCGGAATGTTCGGTGTGGGGCGGTGTGGTTGGGTCCGGATTGTTATTTCCGGACTCTCCCTCCCATAGTACGGATGGCTTGAAAAGCCTCTCTAGGAAGATGTTGGGGACGGCATCGCGCTTATGCGCCAATGCGCTAACACGCCCGCTGCCTGGTTGTTATCCCGGCTATATGGTGAAATTCGAGCCCCTCAAACCGAGCTGCCATTTTTAGGACGGCATTGCGATAAGCTGCCCTTTTCGGATCCTTGGCATCAAAGTCCCCATTTATTTGGGATATCGCGAGGTTCGAATCCCCGGACACCTCTAGGCGTTGAATGCCCATGGAGACTGCCATCCGGAGACCATGTAGAAGGGCCTCGTATTCGGCTGCGTTGTTGGAGTCCATGTACATTATTTGAAGTACGATTGGACAAGATTCCGGTTGGGGACGTCAGAACGACGCCAGCCCCCAGGCCGGCCAACATTTTGGTGCCGTCGAAGTGCATGATCCAGTTGGAATATGCGCCATACTCTTTAGGGAGTTCGGCTTCAGTCCATTCGGCGATGAAGTCAGCCAAAACTTGCGACTTAATAGCTCGCCGTGGCTTGTAGGTTATGTCGAACGGGAGGAGCTCAATGGCCCATTTAGCAATCTGGCCCATTGCGTCGCGGTTGTTTTTTAATGTCATTAAGAGGTACTTCGGAGGCTACTGTTATCATACACTCTTGGAAGTAGTGTCGCAGCTTCCGGGATGCCATGAACACCGCGTATGCTATCTTTTGATAATGCCGGTACCGTGACTTGCATGGAGTTAGGACAGTGGACACGTAGTAAACTGGTTTTTGGAGAGGGAACTTGTGTCCGTCCATTTCTTGTTCGACAACGAGCACTGCGCTTACAACTTGATGGGTTGCTGCGATGTATAATAGCATTGGTTCGCCCATGTTGGGTGCGGCCAGGATCGGATTTGTTGCCAATATGGCTTTGATTTCTTCGAGTCCGGCCGTGGCAGCATCCGTCCACTCAAAGTGTTCGGTGCACCGGAGGAGGCGATAAAGGGGTAATGCCTTTTCTCCTAAGCGGGAGATAAAGCGGCTTAGAGCCGCCAAGCATCCAGTCAATTTTTGTATTTGTTTTAGGTATTTGGGGATATCCAATTGTGACAGAGCTCGGATCTTGGCTGGGTTTGCTTCAATTTCTCTACCGGATACAATGAGGCCCAAGAGCTTTCCGGCTGGTACGCCGAAAACGCATTTTTCCGGGTTGAGCTTGATGTCATATGTTCGGAGATTATCGAATGTGAGCCTCAAGTCGTCGACTAGGGTTTCAACATGCTTGGATTTGACGACCACATCATCTACGTATGCCTCCACTGTTTTGCCGATCTGGTTTGCCAGACATGTCTGAATCATGCGCTGATATGTTGCGCCGGCGTTTTTGAGCCCAAAGGGCATTGTGTTGAAGCAGAATGGGCCGTATGGAGTGATGAATGCCGTTGCGGCTTGGTCTGGCTCTGCCATCTTCATTTGGTGGTAGCCGGAGTATGTGTCGAGGAAACACAATGAATCGTGTTCTGCGGTAGCGTCGATAATTTGATCGATGCGGGGGAGGGGGAAGGGATCCTTTGGGCAAGCCTTGTTAAGGTCCTTAAAATCGACACATAGGTGCCAGGATTTGTCCTTCTTTGGTACCATTACCAGGTTTGCTAGCTAGTCCGGATGTTTAATATCTCTGATGAATCCAGCCTCAAATAGTTTAGCT
This sequence comes from Aegilops longissima, assembly GCA_021605205.1. Taxonomy (NCBI): domain Eukaryota; kingdom Viridiplantae; phylum Streptophyta; class Magnoliopsida; order Poales; family Poaceae; genus Aegilops; species Aegilops longissima. The sequence goes on from CM038678.1 coordinate 55,463,955, forward strand.
AGCTCCTCTCCCATGGCCTGTCTCTTGGGTTCGGAGAAACGCCGAAGAGCTTGCTTGACTGGCTTGAATCCTTTAATGATATTTAGGCTGTGCTCTGCCAGCCGGCCTGGGATTCCTGGCATGTCTGAAGGGTGCCAGGCAAAAATGTCCCAATTTTCACGTAGGAATTCTCGTAGTGCAGCGTCCACATCAGGGTTTAATTGTGCCCCGATGGAGGCCATTTTTGTAGGGTCCGTTGGATGGACTTGGAATTTGACTATTTCGTCTGCCAGTTTAAAAGAGGTGGACTTGGATCTCTTATCGAGTATCACATCATCCCTGTTCACCGCGGAGCGTGGCGCAGTGAGTTCCTCTGCCGCTAGGGCTTCGGATAGTGCCTCAAGGGCAAGTGCGGCTGTTTTATTTTCGGCGCAGAGCGCTATGTCCGGGTCACTAGCAAGAGTGATAACTCCGTTGGGTCCGGGCATTTTGAGCTTCATGTACCCGTAATGGGGTATAGCTTGAAAAATTGTGAATGCCTCTCGCCCTAATAGAGCGTGGTATCCGCTGCTGAACGGGGCCACTTGGAATGTGACCTCCTCGGACCTATAATTGTCCGCGCTACCAACACCACATCCAGTGTGATCTTTCCTATACAAGATGCTTCCCGGCCGGGATTATTCCTCTAAAGGTTGTGCTGCTCGCTCAATGCGGCTCCAGTCTATTTCCATTTTTCAAGGGTTTCTCAGAGATGAGGTTTAACTGCCGCCGTCCATGAGTACCTTGGTAAGGCGAAGCCGCCCACTATTGGACTGAGGACCAATGCGGCCGGTGCTCGGGCTGTTCGAATTTAGGTTCGCTACTTGCCTTAAAGGTAATAGCCGTGTTACCCATGGATTTATTGTTGCTATCTCGTAGACTTCGCAAGGCTGCGGAGTGTTCGCTTCCGATATTATTTGATGCAAAAGTCTCAAGATCGTTAATACCTGATCGGTATTGCTGGGCTGGTGCTCGAGCTAAGAGCTCTTCGCCACTTTTGGCCACCGCCGTAGTATCCAACATGCTCTAAGGCTATGAGTTGCAGGGTCCATTGAGCCATCCCTCCAAAGACGGTTCCATGCCCTTCGGGGTTTTTGCTTTTGGTATGTAACCCAGGTGCTCGGTGATGATGCACCCTTTTATTTCGGACTAGGGTCGATTCAAATAATTATCCCAAAATTTGATTTCAGTTTTCCAGCGCCTCCATCACGCAAGATTTTCGTATTATGGACGCCAAGTCAGCTTAAGCGTGTAATTTCATGACGACTTATGGCGCTTAGGATTCCCTTGTCCGTGCAATTATTGCGTAAGAATGAGATTGCGCCTCCTCGTGGCAATCCTTTATCCTGTCCATAACCAGGAGGAATCGCCCAAGAATGATGTAATCGCTTCACCGGGCTCTTGCCGGGTTTGGGATAGATCGCTATGTTTGAGTGGGCTGGTGGAATTAAATTCAACCCCGTCCGATCTAAGATTCAGGGCCAAGAAGTTTCCAACTTGGAAGCTTGGGTTCTTGGAGGTGTCCAATGAATCTAGCCCGCCACCCGACTTTAAGTTCGTGGCTTGAGTGGTGTCCTCCTCCGCGGGAATCCGCATGGAGGGTCGGGAATCCGGCATAGCTAGTCCTTAAGGTAGGAGAAGAGTCGCCAGATTGTTCCTCTACCACAGCAACATGGTGGGTAGCCCGGGAGAGTTGATCTCTCTCGATCGGTTTTAGGCCCAATCTGATCGTAGTCTCAGCGACTCCTGTAGGCGGCGCGCGATCCAAGAGCTCGCTTAAGGAAGAGAGCTCCATCGGATCTAACTGCTCGGCGAAGTTCCGAAGTTAACGTGAAGATTGCTTTCGATGACCCGAGAAGTCATCGCTGCCGGCGGCCAACAGCGGTCATAAGAAAACCGCTTAGTCGGAGAGTTTGGCCGGTGGCCAAAGCTCCTTTAGCAACGGTGCCGCTTTTAAAGGCGGATGAGGCATCCTTCCCGACAGCCACGGCATGAGGAACTCTCAATGAAAGCACCAATGTCGGTGTAAAACCGATGGATCTCGGTAGGGGGTCCCGAACTATGCGCCTAGGCGGATGGTAACAGGAGACAGGGGACACGATGTTTTACCTGTGTTCGGGCCCTCTCGATGGAGGTAAAACCCTACTCCCGCTTGATTAATATTGATGATATGGGTAGTACAAGAGTGGATCTACCATGAGATCGAGAGGCTAAACCCTAGAAGCTAGCCTATGGTATGATTGTTATTCGTCCTGCGGACTAAAACCTCCGGTTTATATAGACACCGGATAGGGTTAGGGTTACATGAGTCGGTTACAATGGTAGGAGATCTACATATCTCAGACGCCAAGCTTGCCTTCCACGCCAAGGAAAGTCCCATCCGGACAGGGACTAAGTCTTCAATCTTGTATCTTCATAGTCCAGAGTCCGCCAACGGTGATAGTTCGCTATCCCAACACCCCTAATCCAGACTCCATCAAGAGGTTTCCCGCTTTTCGTCGGCGATGTGTGGGCCCTGTGCTTGGTGGGACCCATGTGTCAGTGTCTCTATGGCAGGATGGGCTACGTCAGGGGATCCTCGTCCGAGGAGAGAGGAGGTGGTTTTGCAATGGAGAAGAGGGAGAGGCGAGATAGTGGTTTTGGAATGGAGATGATGGAGAGGAGACGAGGTGGTTTTGCAATGGCGAAGAGGGACAGGAGTGTGCGACAGTGATAGGATTGGACGAGAGGGTCGGCGCGCTGTGACTGGATCAAAATCAAAATCAATTTACCCTTCAATTAAGAAAGCGACCCCACATTAACTAGTCTCCCTTTTATTCTGGGTCATAATTGACCATGATTTTCACAAATAAAATATATGTTATACGTTGCAAAAATAATATAATTTGAAAGAACTTTCAGATATGAACCAAACGATACAAGTTTCTGTGACATGCAATCACATTTTGCTTGTCAAATACAGTACGCGATCAAACTTTGACCCAAAATACGCAAAATAAAAAAATACTTCCAAGACCAGCGCCGCTCCTCTCCTCTTAAACCAGCGCCGCTCCTCTCATCTTCCATTTCAAAACCATCGCCCCTCCTCTCCTGTTCCAATCCAAAACCAGCGTCGCTCCTCTCCCGTTCTAATCCAAAACCAGCACTTCTCCTCTCCTCTTCCATTCAAAAACCACCACCGGCGAGTGAAGGTGCTGTGGAGAAGTAGATCGATGGAGGAGTATAACCGATACGTGAGGATCACAGACAGCGACCCTGTGAAGCTAGCTAGGATGTTGGAGATACAATCTTGGTTTGACAACAAGGACCAACTAGCGGCGACGGCGACATCCATGGCCAAATATCTGGAACAAAGCGAAAAGGCTGCGATACTCCCGAAGGGAGTCGCACGGGAGTACATAGAGTTGCTCCTCTGGGGCATGGAGCAAACAGATTCACCGAATCCGATCGCGAGGGAGTGGTGGTGGGAGTATCGATCCCAGATGGAGCATCCACCAGAGATTGAAGGATCGAGCATCTACAGGGTGCCGTTTGTGAGGGTGTCGTACCAGAGCGAGCTGGTGGAGTCTTCATCGATCGAACCCAGCTGCAAGAGGAGAAAAGCAATTGGCCCGACGATGCTTCCCCGCCATCCTCTCCCTCGCCATTCACATCTTCTCACGGGGCGGCTGTCTTCCGCCGACGAATAGGAGGGGACTGCCCCCCCAGCACAATAGTCGGGCAGGTTGTGAATTGTCAGGAGGAGCTGAGGGTTGTCTGTATTTGCTGGTTGTGAATTGTGTTTTGTGTTGTGTATTTTGAGAGTACTTTCAGATATGAATGTCTTTTGAATTTCAGATTTGTAGTATTGCGCATATGAATTATTTTATGAATTTTAGAGATCTATTTTTAGCACTTAAAAAAATGTAGTTTCATAGGAGTATAAAAGTGCGGACAATGTGATTCTCAGAGAAGAAACTATAAGTTTCTGTTTCAGATAAGAAACTGCAAGTTCAGTTTCAGATAAGAAACTACAACTTTCAGAGGCAGAGCATTTATATTAACACGGCCTTTTCAAACAGGGTTAACATCATGTTGGAAGTTCTATTCATGGTCGAAAATGGAACTACCAGCCAGTTAACATCATGTTGATCAACATTCATGCATAGCACATCTTCATATGATGCACAGTCAAAAAGATATGCTATTTTCAAAATTCCCACACAATATCGAGTGTGCGAAAAACAGAGAAAACGACAGACGAAGTTTTGGCAAGTGTTGGGCATGGTGTGCATAGACGACAATGGGGACCCACATGTCAATAATGGTAGAGGCAAGAAATTTGGAGATATTCTGCATCAGGTGGAATCGAACCCATGAACAAATTGCCGGGTAGTGTCACTTGGCCACCGGGCTAGTTCAAGATTACATAAATAAGGCATCGCCTTGGTGGTCTGATCACCTCCGCGCTTTGTGCACTCACTGGCGCCGCCTCTCCGCCAGAACATGCTGAACAAACGAGAGGAATCTTGAGAGGGCTGTACGTGGAGAGCCGGACAGTCGGGACCCACCAGGTCTATGGTCGTACGCAAGCAAGTGCCTCATCGGAAAAAACTTCCTCCTAATGCTATAATGACGTTGGGGCCCACGGGTTTGTCAACATAGTTACATTTTTTTAGGTGCTTCAACGTAGGAGATAAATTCACAACGAAGTTGTGGAGCTGGCAGGTAGTATCATTTATTATCAGTAGGGCAGCAAGTATCCACTGGGTTTTGGGCTGCCCCGTCTAGGCTTTCTTTTTTAACATGTGCAGCATACGACATGCCGGTTTGTATTTTTTTAGGGTCGTCATGTATCGACTGGCCTATGGACCTCCCATCCGAGGTTTTATTTTTCCTGAAACATCGGCAGCCCAATTTATGTATTTTTTTCAAGGAAACGCAGAGGTGTGTTCTATTTTTCTATATAAGAATAGGAACGCCTGGTCCATCTTTTGTTTCCCTTCTAACTATATTATATATATTTAAATTATTTTATATGTTATTACATATTATCGTTATTGTCATCATATATTTAACAGATATGGGGAGGCAACGGAATGCGTCGTGTTCATCGGGAGGCAATGGAACGCGTGCTGTTCATCGGGAGCCAACCGGCTTGGACGGAACAGCCGACGGAAACGAGGCCTGGTGTACCGCAGAACGGAGGAAACAGCCTTGTGTTCGACCGGCCACGGTGGAAACGGGATCCTGTTCATCGGAAGGGGTCTGGCGTACCGCAAAACGGAGGAAACGGACCTCCTACGGTCGAAACAGGGTCCTGTTGATCGGGAGGGGTGTGGCATACCGCAAAATTGAGGAAACGGACTTGTGTTGGAGTGCTACGGTCGAAACGGGGGTCCTGTTCATTGGGAGGGGTGTGGCGTACCGCAAAACGGGACTCCACGGGATACTTTTCACCTCCACCGTCGACCTCCTCCAGCCTCCACGGGCTACTGTAATCCATCGTCGACCTCCTCCAGCCTCCACCTGCGACTGTTCATCCACGGGCTCCTGTTCATCCAGCCTCCACCGTCTACTGTTCAACCAGCCCTCTCCACGGGGTCCTGTTCAACCACCCATCCACGGGCTACTATTCATCCAGCCCTCCACCGCCATCGCTCAACAAGCCTCCACCGCCATCGCTCAACCAGCCCTCCACGGGCTCCTGTTCATCTGTCCTCCACGGGGTCCTGTTCATCCACCGGCTCGATCGATCGGGGTGCTGTTCATCCAGCAGCATCGGCCTCTACTACCATGGGTTCCTGTTCATCCAATCCCCACCGGGAGCTGTTCGTCAAAACCCCCCAACAACGCTCACTGTTCATCCAGAGGCAGCATCGATCGGCTTCAGTTAGCAGCAAGATCAAGGAATCGCCGATTGGGTTCGATTAACAGCCATCGATCGACCGCCAGTTCAAGAACGCCAGAGCAAGCAAAGGCAATCGCTCGGGTTCAGTTAGAGCCCAACACCTCGCTCAGGTTCAGTTCGAGCGCAACGCCTCACACACACGCGCAAACGTACAAGAGAAACACGCATTGCTCGGCCCCCGACCACCCACCGTAACCGGGAACTCCCCCGATATTTTCCTCGCCCTCGCTTCTACCAGAGTTTTCTCCATCATGGACGGCCCAAAGAATGTCATGCAGCTGCGTCTCCGGCCTGCCCGGGACGAAATGCCCATTTTCTGTCATGATTTTTTGTCATAGAAGTAGGAGCCCACCACATCTATGATGATACCGGGTTTTGTCACAATTATCGTCATAGAAGTGTCATAAGTATGACAGAAAAAAAATTCATTCGGCCCAAAATGTCACAGATGTGTCTTTTTTTGTAGTGCTTCTCCAATTCGGATTGGCAAGGGGGGGGGGGGGCGCCGCCTCCCTAGCCGGCCCTCTCTCCTCCACTAAGGCCCATGTGTGGCCCATTAACTTCCAGGGGGTCCGGTAACCCCTGGTACTCCAAAACTTATCCGATACTTCCCGAAACCATTTCGGTGTCCGAATATAACCTTCCAATATATGAATCTTCACCTCTCGACTATTTCGAGACTCCTTGTCATGTCCATGATCTCATCCGGGAATCCGAACAATCTTCGGTCATCAAATCACATAACTCATAATACAAATCGTCATCGAACGTTAAGCGTGCGGACCCTACGGGTTCGAGAACTATGTAGACATGACCGAGACACATCTCTGGTCAATAACCAATAGCGGAACCTGGATGCCCATATTGGTTCCTACATATTCTAGAAAGATCCTTATCGGTCAAACCGCATAACAACATATGTTGTTCCCTTTGTCATCGGTATGTTACTTGCCCGAGATTCAGCCGTCGGTATTATCATCTTCCCTCCATTTACTTATACAAGGCCACTATGGAATATACATTTTGCATCTATACAAGGCCACCAATGGTAATCGAGGCAAAAGTTAATGATATTTCCTCGTGTTAGCAACCTATTTAATACTTGCATGCTTGCACTCATAATGACACGCAGTTACTTCCTCCACTCAATATTCTTGCATGCATGCGGTGTATTGATGATCCCAGTAAAGGAAAAGAAAAGCTCACTTGCAAAACATGTATTAAATTTTACCTTGATACCTGTAATATGAGTTTGTGGCCTTGTATATTAAAATGGAGGGAGTACCTAGTTCAATCTCGTTACCGGCAAGTCTCTTTACTTGTTCTGTAATGCTCATCCCGTAACTAACTCATTAGTCACATTGCTTGCAAGGCTTATAGTGATGAGCATTACCGAGAGGGCCCAGAGATACCTCTCCGATACACGGAGTGACAAATCCTAATCTTGATCTATGCCAACCCAACAAACACCTTCGGAGACACCTGTAGAGCATCTTTATAATCACCCAGTTACATTGTGACGTTTGATAGCACACAAGGTGTTCCTCCGGTATTCAGGAGTTGCATAATCTCATAGTCAGAGGAACATGTATAAGTCATGAAGAAAGCGATAGCAATAAAACTAAATGATCATTATGCTAAGATAACGGATGGGTCTTGTCCATCGCATCATTCTCTAATGATGTGATCCCGTTGATAACCCACAAGTATAGGGATCGCAACAGCTTTCGAGGGTAGAGTATTCAAGCCAAATTTATTGATTCGACACAAGGGGAGCCAAAGAATATTCTTGAGTATTAGCAGTTGAGTTGTCAATTCAACCACACCTGGATAACTTAGTATCTGCAGCAAAGTGTTTAGTAGAAAAAGTGGTATGATAATAAAGGTAACAGTAGCAAAAGTAAAGATAAATGTTTTTGGGTTTTGTATTAGTTGTAACAGTAGCAACAGAAAAGTAAATAAACGAAGAACAATATGTGAAAAGCTCGTAGGCAATGGATCAGTGATGGATAATTATGCCGGATGCGATTCCTCATGCAATAGCTATAACATAGGGTGATATAGAACTAGCTCCAATTCATCGATGTAATGTAGGCATGTATTCCGTAAATAGTCATACGTGCTTATGGAAAAGAACTTGCATGACATCTTTTGTCCTACCCTCCCATTCCAGCGGGGTCCTTACGGAAACTGGGGGATATTAAGGCCTCCTTTTAATAGAGAACCAGAACAAAGCATTAACACATAGTGAATACATGAACTCCTCAAACTACGGTCATCACCAAGAAGTGTCCCGATTATTGTCACTTCGGTGTTGTCAAATCATAACACATAATAGGTGACTAGACTTGCAAGATCGGATCAAGAACACACATATATTCATGGAAACATAATAGGTTCAGATCTGAACTCATGGCACTCGGGCCCTAGTGACAAGCATTAAGCATAGCAAAGTCATAGCAACATCAATCTCGTAACATAGTGGATACTAGGATCAAACCTAACAAAACTAACTTGATTACATGGTAAATCTCATCCAACCCATCACCGCCCAGCAAGCTTCTACGATGGAATTACTCACGCACGGCGGTGAGCATCATGAAATTGGTGATGGAGGATGGTTGATGATGGCGACGGCGATTTAATCCCCCTCTCGGAGCCCCGAACGGACTCCAGATCAGCCCTCGAGAGATATTAGGGCTTGGCGGCGGCTCCGTCGTGAAACGCGATGAAACTTTCTCTGATTTTTCTCACCGAGACGGAATATATGGAGTTGGAGTTGAGGTCGGAGGAGGTCCAGGGGCCCACGAGATAGGGGCGCTTTAGGGGGGCCCTGTCTCGTGGACAGGCCTGGGCCCCGGTGTATTTCTTTCACCAAAGATTTTTATAAATTCCAAAAGTGCCTCCGCTGATTTCTAGGACATTCCGAGAACTTTTGTTTTCTACACATAAAACAACATCATGGTAGTTCTTTGAAAACAGCGTCCATCCGGTTAGTTTCATTCAAATCATGCAAGTTAGAGTCCAAAACAAGGGCAAAAGTGTTTGGAAAAGTAGATACATTGGAGACGTATCAACTCCCCCAAGCTTCAGCTTTTGCTTGTCCTCAAGCAATTTAGTTGATAAACTGAAAGTGATAAAGAAAAACTTTTACAAACTCTGTTTGCTCTTGTTGTTGTAAACATGAAAAGCCAGCATTCAAGTTTCAGCAAATATTATGAACTAACCATACTCACAATAACACATAGGTCTCACAGTTACTCTTATCAATAACATAATCAGCTAGCGAGCCATAATAATAAAACTCGGATGACAACACTTTCTCAAAATAATCATAACATGATATAACAAAATGGTATCTCGCTAGCCCTTTCTGAGACCGCAAAACATAAATGCAGAGCACCTTTAAAGATCAAGGACTGACTAAACATTGTAATTCATGGTAAAAGAGATCCAGTCAACTCATACCCAAATATAAACTAATAATAATGAATGCAAATGGCAGTTTGCTCTCCAGCGGGTGCTTTTTAATAAGAAGGGTGATGACTCAACATAAAAGTAAATAGATAGGCCCTTCGCAGAGGGAAGCGGGGATTTGTAGAGGTGCCATAGCTCGATTTTAAAATAGAGATAAATTATATTTTGGGTGGCATACTTTCATTGTTGTCGGCGTTCTGGGAACGGAGGTCCCTAGACTTGCCTGCCTGCGGCGTGGCTCAAAGGAGGCCCAGGACGGCCCATCTTCATCAACACAAGCTCAAGACCCTCGCGAGGGGCCAAGATTCATGGGCGGATGACCAAGAGCTTCTCATCCACGGCCTCACAGCTGGCTCACGAGGAGGCGGAGAGTTCAAGGCGGGTACTCGCGAGGTGCCCATGACGTAGCCATGACGACCAAGGGCGCCAATCGGGCGCCAGCCCACGAAGGCCCCTCCTTTCCTCTTTGGTGCAAAGGGGCAAGCGCAGCAAGGGTATCAAGCAAAGGCATCCGCTTTGGTGCAACAAGACCAAGACCAGCCCCAACGGCTGGAATGCAGTCATCGAGAGCCCAAGCAGGCCATCACAGAGCCTTTGGCGGCGAGGACCAACTTTAGTCAGATAAGTCTACCCGCTGTTCCCCTTTAAATGGCTAATTGTTGGCGCCCTTCCGATCAATATTTGGGAAGAGGCCCAGGCCTTCGCCTATAAATAGGGGTAGCCACACTCGAGAGAGGGGGAGAAAAGAGGAGAGAAGGAGGAGGGGACGAAGGACGATCGATCGAGCATTCGAATCCAGAGAGAGAAACCCTGCCTCAAGCTAGAGCGACGGGCACCACTTAGCAGTTCATCACACCCGCCAAGAACAGACCCTCGCGAGGCTGTTCTTCCTCAGATTGTTCTTCGTCAGCCCCTGAGGCAATCCACACACCACAAACTAGAGTAGGGTATTACACCACAACGGTGGCCCGAACTAGTATAAATCTTATGCCTCTTGTGTTGTTCTTGTTAGTAGTTTAGGTCCCTGCGATTCGGGCGAGGTACGAGACGGTGGAGGGTTGGATCTCCGCGCACCCCGAGTTCGAACCTTAAGGGTCTGCGGAACCCGTGATCTCGACATTTGGCGCGCTGTAGGTGCGCTGAATCTGCTTTCGTCGCCTCGTTCTTCCCGACCACCGCCACCATGTCTGACGCTCGTCGGGCTCGCGCCGAGCGCCGAGCCGCCCTCGCATCCCACGTCGCCCAGACGGCTCCCATCGGCGGACGTCCTCGTCATTCCCTGTCACCGGCTGTCAAAGCCGCCACCGGCCCGGCGGGGAACGAGCAACAAGCGTCGTCCCAGCACCCGTCCATGAGGCGGGACGGCCGCACCACCACGCCTTCGCTCACCCCCGCTGGTTCTTCGTCGTGCGCGCCCCGCGCGGCCATGGAGGCCCGAGCTACACTCATCGCAGCCAACGAACTCCTGCGCTACCGCCCCGTCGACGACGTCTATGAAGAATGGATCGACCGCGTCGCCGAGCTCGTCCGCGCTGCGGGAGGCGACCCCGCGCCGTCCGTTTCGCTGCACCGCACCCCGCCCCGCGCAGGCGATGAAGCTCCTGGGGCGCCTCAGCCGCCTCCTCCTCAAGACGGTGCCCTGGCCCCAAGGCGCGCGGCCCCTGGGCGGAACCCGCTCCGCCAGGCGCCGGCGCGGCAAGAGCAGAGCTGCCAAGAAGTTCCTCGCCCACAAGAAGCTGCCCGAGCGCTCCCCGCTCCAAGACGTCGGAGACCTGCGTTGCCCCCAGCCGCGGCGCAGGGAGGCCTGCAAGACCAAGCTCTCTGCCGTCCGAGGCCCCCGCGGCCACGGTGGGCTGCCGCGCCTTCACCACTGAGCTGCGCGGCGTCGCGTGGCCCGCCAAGTTCAAGCCAGACCTGCCCCCACGCTACGACGGCACGGCAGACCCTACGGAGTTCCTCCAGCTCTACGAGTTGGGCATCGAGGCTGCCAACGGAGATGAAAAGGTCATGGTGAACTGGTTTCCCATGGCGCCAAGGACGGAGCCCGCACTGCTCCTGAATCCGCCCTGTGCACGATCTCTTCTGGCCGAGATGCGCACCCGCTTCATCGCCAACTTCCAAGGTACTCGCGACCGCCACCCGCCGTGAGCGACATGCGCAGAATCAGCAGCAGCCAGGGGAAACCCTGCAAAGTACATCCAACGCTTCAACAACGCGCTACCAAGATCCCTGTGGTGACGGAGGAGGCCATCATCTCTGCTTTCTCCGACGACGCACGACGCCAAGATGAAGGAGGAGCTGGCGATGCATGAAGATCTATGCACCTCCTCGAGCTGTTCAACTTGGCGACCAAGCGCGCCAGGCTGAGGAGGCGCGCCTCCTCGAGCTGCCCGCCACGGATCCCGAAGAGAAGAAGTCCAAGGCCAAGGACGAAGCGCAAGGGGCTGCCGCATCGCGCCGTAACCAGACACCAAGCGGGGCAGAGATCAGCCCGAGTGTTCCAAGGGCAGCCGGTACTACGTGTACCACGACCTCCACACCCACAACACCAATGAATGTCAAGAGCTCCGGGCCGTGCGCAAAGGAAGGGTCGGCAGACGCCCTGAGCGCAGCGACCGGGGCGAGGCCGTGGAGGAGGAAGAAATGCAGGACGCTGGGAAGACCGCGGCCCGCGCCAAGGGTGGCGCGACCAACCTCGCGAGGACCGCTGGCAAGACCCACCTCGCGAGGGGGGCTGGAGGGATCAGCCTCGTGAGGATCGCCCGCAAGGGAACGCAGGCCTCCGCTGCCGCCGCCACCAAGGAGAATCGAAGACCGTCATCAGGACGAGGGGGCTGGGGGCTTCCAGGAAGCGCGCGCGATCGCCTGCATCCTGGGCGGAGCCCAAGCCCCAGCCTCCCACCGCATCTTCAAGCAGTTCACCCGTGAAGTGAATGCAGCCCTCCCCAAGCTCGAGTCCACGCGCCCTCTCAGGTGGTCGGCGTGCGCCATCACCTTCGGCTCAGCGGATCAGCTCAAGTGCGCAGCCACAGCCGGAGTTCTCCCAATGCTTTGCTCCCCAATCATCAGCAACGTGCTGGTCACCAAGACCCTCATCGACGGCGGAGCAGGGCTCAACGCCCCGTCCGTGGAGACCTTCAACAATCTTCAAGTGCCCTACAGCCAGCTTCAGCCAACCAAGCCCTTCTCCGAGTCACCGACGGCTCCACGGTCCCGATCGGGCAGGTCCGCCTTCTGTCACCTTCGGGCCCGTGATAACTACCACACCGAGCTCATCGACTTCGACGTCGCCCACATTCGCTTTGCCGATAACGCCATCCTCGGGTACCCAGCGTTGGCCAAGTTCATGGCCGTGACTCACCATGGCTACAACATCCTCAAGATGCCGAGAGCGGCGGGGTCATCACGGTGCCCCTGTGAAGAGAGAGATGCATGTGCTCCTTGAGCGAGCCAGCCGCATCATTTGGAAGACCTGCACCACAATGGCGGGGACGCCTCCCGAGGCAGCACCCAAGAAGAAGAAGACATCGACACACCCGGCTCATCAAGAGACAGGCCCCTCACGGCCCGCGCCAGGCCAGGGGGAGCCTCCTTCCATCGCATAGGAAAGCGCGCTCGGCGCCCTCCTCAGGCAGGGCTCGGGGGCTCTCCCTTGGAGGGCCACCGACCTCGCCAAGGTCTCGAGGGAGGCGCTTGGGCACCACGTGGAGGCGTGTTTCGAAGCACGTTTCTAGCAAGCAGGAGCAAGACTAGGAGAACAGAACCCTCAAGAGTTCATCAGCAAGGCCATTCAGGAGTTACATGAGTCAAGGGTCATGAGGGGCAGCCGCCGCCTACCCGCTGTGGCCCCCCATCCAGGCGAGGATGGTGGGCTGCGCGTCTGCATCAACGTACTAGGGCTCAACCGAGCCGCATCTCAAGAGCGCCTCTGGCCCTTGCGAGTGGGACATTGCGAGGGCCCGCCCCACAGCTATGTACGCATGCCTTATGGCCTGCCAAACGCGGCTGCCGCACACCAGCGTCTCATGAGGACCATCCTGGAGGCTCAAGAGGTCAGGCACGCCGCAGCCCTGGCGGAGATGGAGATGGCCCGTGAGGGGCCGCCAGCGCCTCCGGAGCCTCCCGAGGCCCCTGAGCCTGGGGGCTCATGAGGATCGGCTCCCGCAGCCCACCGAGTCTGCTACATCAACAGCCCTTCATCCCCAACATCACCAGGTGACATCTTTAAGTTTTATTTCCGGCTGGGAGCGCCTTCAGGGCCGCATTATTCCCAGGCCGCGTGGGTCCGTCCCTGCGGCATGTATCCCTTTTATTTCATGTCCTTAGCTTACCCTGTTGGGGGCGCCCCTCGGGCTGCATCATCCCCAAGTCGCTCGGGCCAGTCCTAGCGGCGTGTATCCTTCATGCGTTTTCCTTAGGATTGTGCTCCACCATGCTTGTTATTTGGTGCCTTCTCCTAGGTGGCGAAATCTTGCACGTTAAAGGGGGGGTGCCTGAGCATCGCGACTCAGGGCTCCTACCGGCTCTCCGGCCCTCACCCTCTGGTCTTGTCCATGGCATCGTGACCTGGCTTGCCAGCGACGGTAGAGACCAGCCCGAGAGCCGGGACCCGAGGACGTAGAGTTTCGTCATCCAATCTAGCTTGCACGTTAAAGGGGGGTGCCTGAGCATCGCGACTCAGGGCTCCTTCCGGCTCTCCGGCCCTCACCCTCTGGTCTTGTCCATGGCATCGCGACCTGGCTTGCCAACGACGGTAGAGACCAGCCTGAGAGCGGGACCCGAAGACGTAGAGTTGTTGCCTCCGACCCAGCTTGCGCGTTAAAGGGGGGGGTGCCTGAGCATCGTGACTCAGGGCTCCTACCGGCTCTTCGCCCTCACCCTCTGGTCTTGTCCATGGCATCGCGACTGGCTTGCAAATGACAAGAGAGACCAGCCCGAGAGCCGGACCCGAGGACGAGAGTTGTGTCATCTAATCCAGCTTATGCGTTAAAGGGGGTGCCCGAGCATCGCGACTCAGGGCTCCTACCGCTCTCCGCCCTCACCCTCTGGTCTTGTCCATGGCATCGCGACCTAGCTTGCCAGCGACGGTAGAGACCAGCCCGAGAGCCGGGACCCAAAGACGTAGAGCACCGGCATCTAGCCATTTTTGCAGGAACACACTCGAAGATAAGGCCCAGAGCCAGGCACAACCCGCCTTGAGGTAGGGCCTCGTGAGTCCCACGCTGGCTCACGGGTGCCCAGATACACCTCGTCTAGCCCTACCGTGCCAGCCACGTGTCAGGGTGGGGCTGTATACGCCCCAGGGGCTCCTCCCGGAGGGGAGTCCCCTCCCACATTCCAGTGGAAGCACCATGCTCCGCGCTGGCTGACGACACTGCCGAGGAGCGGCTATGCCCGTACGAATGCGGAAGCGCTATGCTCCGCGCTGGTGATAAACAACTGAGGGCAGCCTCCGGGTCGCGTCAACCTCAGGGAGCCCAGAGCTCAGTGTCTGGCCTCGTCGCAACGCCTCCTCTCGGGAGTGCCACGTGAGGGGGCTGGACACGGGGGCTGCGCCTGGGTCATGCTCAGATGCACGCCACCCAGCCAGGCCCCTCGGGCCTGGTTCGTCGCACGCCACTCCCCGAGCAGAGCCAAGGTACGCATGCCGTTTGAGCGTCAAGGGGGACTCCTGAGAATCGCGACTCAGGAGCCTAACTGGTCACGTAGCCCCTCACCCCTTAGTTCCAAAAGGCTAATGGCGGTTGGGGTATGCGCGGGGCCGGGCCCTGCAGACGTAGAACGGTGGATCCGCCCGCGCCTCACCTCCCTACTTGTTGTTCGTGCGCCAAGGGGGACTCCTGAGCATCGTGACTCAGGAGCCTAACTTGTCACGTAGCCCCTCACCCCTTGGTCCCGTCCTGGTTTCCGGTCGGGGCTAACGGCGGCTGAGGTATCTTGTGAGGCAGGCTCTGCGGCGAGAACATAAGCAAGTAGGAAGCACAAATTTCAAGGAATTCAAAAGCAAATATTACAGTCCACACTGTTATCGCAGTACCAAACGCAAGTTTAAACGCCTCCCCGAGGCATGATACATGTGCAGGAATTACAAGCAAGGCAGGAGCCGCAGCGGAGTCACTTGTCGGCGGAGGAGCAGCGCGGAGTGGGCGCGCCTCGGGAAGCAGCAGGACCGGCAGCGCCTCGCTTCGGCTTGGTACTGAAGGCCTGGAACTTCCCCAACAGAGCCTCCGCGCGACCCTTCACAGCCTCGGCAGCGGCAGCTGCGTGCTCGCCGCTCGCCGGCTCCAGCAGGCTGTCCATGTCGACGCTGGGGTCGCGAAGATAGATGTGGGTAAGGATCCGCGTCAGTGCCGCAGAAGACAAGACCCGCGCCTCGGCCTCAGCCGTGGGGCCAAGACCAAGGGAGACATCTTCAAGAGCGCGGATCAGGAAGGGAAGCAGCTTGGCGGGGCCGTCCTCCGCGCCGGCCAGTGGGCTCTCCAGGCCGCTGTCATAAAGCTCCCTCAGCAGGACGCGAGCCTTCACCTCCATATCCATGAAGGCCACGCGATCTTCAGCCAGAACCCGCGCCTTGGCGTCCAGCTCGACCTTCCTCGCCTCCAGTTCTTGCCCCAACGCGTCAAGACGGTCGCGGCGCTTCTTCAGCTTGGCCTCCCGGTCCTTGATGGCCGCCTCGCGAGCCTTCATGCCTTCCTCCTGCTCCTGGCGGAGGCGAGCCTCCTCGGCGAGCTGGCTCTGCAGGCCCTTCAGCTCACCCTCTAGCGTCTCGCAGCGACCTCGGATGCTGGCTGCCTCCCCCAGGGCAGCATCGCGGGCTACATTCGCCTCGCGAACAGCCTGCTTCTCCTCGTCATGGGCCGTCGAAGCCTGGACCAGCGCCGCCCGAATCGAAGCGTCGGCACGAATCCAGCCAGAGGCCAGCTCCAGGCGCCCAGCCACCAAGCGAAGGTCGGCGCCCAGAAGATCCTGCCGCAGCCGGTCCAGTTCGGTAGCAGCGCGGTCCAGGACCGCGGGAGGAGTCGGAGAGACAGCAGTTGGCGGAGTAGGAGGAGTTGGCGGCGGCGTAACCACCGCGCCCTGAGGCGGAACCAGCGGCGCCACGACGACGGTGGAGGCTGCGCCCAGCAAGGCCGCCTCGGGAGTCGCTTGGGACAAGGGGGCTGAGCTCGCCCCAGCGGGCTCAGCCAGGCCTCGCGAGGACGCCCGGGCAGGAGAGGCCTGGGCATCGGGGTCGTCTTCCTTTTCGGGCAAAGGCACCACCACGGATGGGGCCTCAGGAGCCCCCTTCAGCTTCTTCGCCGCAGGCGCCAGCCTGACCGAAGTGCATGGACATCAGATCTCGTCAACAAAGCAATAATCAAGACAGGAGGCGGGCACTTACAGGTCATCTCTGGTGGACTCGAGCAGCCTCCGGCCATACTTGAAGCCCGACAGCCGGCTGCAGGGATCGGCTTCAAGGGGACCAGGAGCGGCAGGCGCGTCCGCGGATCGCCCCGGGGCCGGGGCGGACCCGCGGGGGACCAGCCCAGTCCAGTCCTTCTTTGGGATCGGGGGCAGGCTTTTGCCTCCCCGCATCCTCATCATCGTCGTCGTCACTTTCGGGGAGGCGGAGAACGCGGGGCCAGCGCCGCAGGGAGGGAGCCCTTGACTCCGCCCCCGAATCAACCCCCTCTCCTGGCTCCCTTTCCTCCACCTCCTCGCTGGAGTCGGAAGAGGGCACGTCCACCAGGTCCTCCGGAGCCTCCGCGGGCACGAGCCCGTCCCCATTGAAGGCGGGCATGGACCCCACAACCTGCTCCCAATCCTCGCGAAGAAACAGGTGCGCGGGGGCGCCCTCCGGTCTCGCCACATCGCCCCCTACCAAGGACTGGAGGACCGTCACCAGATCCTCGCTGGCCAGGGCCACGGGGCTCGGGTTAGGCCTCCACATCGGAAGCGAGTACTGGCGAAGAGGAGCCAGTCGGTGCTCCAGGAACTCCCTCAGCAACAACGCACCGGTCAGCCTCGCCGCCGCCGCATCGTCCGGCTTCAGATCTGCGTCCATCCTCTCGGCAAAGACCAGGCACAGGATCCCAAGCTTCGCGGGACCAGACCATCGGAGCTCTCGGCGGGCTCCGTGGGCAGGATCAGTCGAGGGTGGATCCGCCCGGCATCCACCAAGACCCACTTGCTCCTGAAGCCCTCAATCCGCTTCCCAGTGTTTGAAATGGCAATAGCTCCGCCGTACGCGACGAAGCTCGCGCACGCGGAGACGGGACCACGGGAGAATCGGAGGAAGAAGTAGTGGCGCAGCAAGGCCACCGAGGGCTTCACCCCAACATGGGCCTCACAATAGTAGGCGAAGATTGCCAGGAGAAGGACGAAGTTGGGATGGAGGTGCAGAGCGTGAATGTTGTAATGGCGAAGGACAGAGAAGAAGAACTCAGAGAAGGGAGGCGACAGATCAGCGATAATGGCGCCCACGAAGAACGGGTAGAAGGTACTCCCCCGACCCTCAGGGGCGGAGGAGCCGGCCTTGAACACCGCCGTTCCGCTGACGCCCTGCGCCTCCGCCAGCCGGCGCATCAGGGCAAGGCTCGCCACGACACGCTCAAGGGTCCAAGGCAGGAGAGTACCAGGCTCCGGCCGGGGTTTGACGAGGAGCCATGACTGGCTAGGGCATGGAGGCGGAGTGGATCTGAAGGTCTTGGAAGCAGGAAGGAGAGGCACAAGAAAGGGGATCTGAGAAGCGACTGGAGAAAGTAAAGGAGGCAAGCAAGATGCCGCTCTATTATCAACCCGCGCGGTTGTAGAAGCGCCCACGTCCAATCAACCGCCACGCGGCGCCCAAGGCCACAGGCTGTTAGGTCCCACAACTCTTCACACTTGCCCTTTCGCCTCTCTGCACGACGCCAAGTCCGGGCGCTGCTGTGGCCCGGGGCTACTATCGGCGTTCTGGGAACGGGGGTCCCCAGACTTGCCTGCTTGCGGCCTGCGGCGTGGCTCAAAGGAGGCCCAGGATGGCCCATCTTCATCAACACAAGCTCAAGACCCTCGCGAGGGGCCAAGCCTCGCGGGGCGGATGACCAAGAGCTTCCTCAGGCACGGCCTCGTCAGGCTGGCTCACGAGGAGGCGGAGAGTTCAAGGCGGGGTACCTCACGAGGTGCCCATGACGTAAGCCATGACGACCAAGGGCGCCAGTCGGGCGCCAGCCCGCGCAATGTCCTCCTTTCCTCTTTGGTGCAAAGGGGGCAAGCGCAGGCAAGGGCATCAAGCAAAGGCATCCGTTTCGGTGCAACAAGACCAAGACCAGCCCCAACGGCTGGAATGCAGTCATCGTGGAGCCCAAGCAGGCCATCATCAGAGCCTTTGGAAGGCGAGGACCAACTTTAGTCGGGATAAGTGTACCCGCTGTTCCCTTCAAATGGCCAATTGTTGGCGCCCTTCCCGCTCAATATTTGGGAAGAGGCCCAGGGCCTTCGCCTATAAATAGGGGTAGCCACACTCAGAGAGAGGGGGAGAAAAAGAGGAGAGAAGGAGGAGGGGACGAAGGACGATCAGATCGAGCATTCGGAATCCAGAGAGAGAGAAACCTGTTCCTCCAGCTAGAGCGACGGGGCACCACTTAGCAGTTCATCACACCCGCCAAGAACAGACCCTCGCGAGGTTGTTCTTCCCTGTACTGTTCTTCGTCAGCCCAAGAGGCAATCCACACACCACAAACTATAGTAGGGTAATACACCACAACGGTGGCCCGAACTAGTATAAATCTTGCGTCTCTTGTGTTGTTCTTGTTAGTAGTTTAGGTCCCTGCGATTCGGCGAGGTACGAGAAGGTGGAGGGTTGGATCTCCGCGCGCACCCCAGAGTTCTAACCTTAAGGGTCTGCCGGAACCCGTGATCCGACAATTGTCAACATAACAACTATGAGATGACGATATCTTCCATGCTAAACAAACTATAGGCGGTCCCAAACAGAATGGTAAAGTTTATACTCCCCCTCCTCCACAAGCATCAATCCATGGCTTGCTCGAAACAACGAGTGCCTCCAACATTCAACGGGTCCCAGGGGGAGTGTTGTTTGCAATTATTTTGATTTAGTTTGCATAAAGCATGGGACTGGGCATCCCGTTGACCAGCCATTTTCTCGTGAGTGAGGAGCGGAGTCCACTCCTCCTGAGAATAACCCGCCTAACACGGAAGATAAGGGCAGCCCTAGTTGATATATGAGCTATTCGAGCATGCAAAACAGAATTTCATTTGAAGGTTTGGAGTTTGGCACATACAAATTTACTTGGAACGGCAGGTAGATACCGCATATAGGAAGGTATAGTGGACTCTTATGGAACAACTTTGAGGTTTAAGGAGTTTGGAGGCACAAGCAATATTCCCGCTTAGTACAAGTGAAGGCTAGCAAAAGACTGGGAAGCGACCAACTGAGAGAGCGACAACAGTCGTAAACATGCATTAAAATTAATTCACACCGAGAACAAGCATGAGTAGGATATAATCTACCATGAACATAAATATCATGAAGGCTATGTTGACTTGATTCAACTACATGTGTGAACATGTGCCAAGTCGAGTCACTCAATTCATTCAAAGGAGGATACCATCCCATCATATCACATCATAATCATTCTAATAGCATGTTGGCACGCAAGGTAAACCATTATAACTCATAGATAATCAAGCATGGCACAAGAAACTATAATCTCTAAATGTCATTGCAAATATGTTTACTTCATAATAAGCTGACTCAGAAACGATGAACTCATCATATTTACAAAAAAAAGAGGTCGAGTTCATACCAGCTTTTCTCATCCCAATAAGTCCATCATATATTGTCATTATTGCCTTTCACTCGCACGACCGAACGATGTGTATAATAATAAGAGTGCATGTGCATTGGACTAAGCTGGAATCTGCAAGCATTCAACTCAAGAGAGAAGACAAGTAATATGGGCTCTAAATTAAATAAACAATCATGCATATGAGAGACACTAAGCATTTTTAATACGGTCTTCTTGACCCCCAAAAGAAAGAAAAGAAAATAAAAGTATTTATACGGGAAAGCTCCCAACAAGTAAGAAGAAGAACTAGAATTTTTTTTTGGGTTTTCATTTTAATTTCTACTACAAGCATGGAAATTAAACTAACTATTTTTTTTGGTTTTTCTTAAGGTTTATCAAACACACAAGAAGAAAACTAGAAAAAGAAATTTTAAACTAACATGGATAATACAATGAAAGAGTATGACCACCGACGACTAGTGTATGAACACGAATGTAAAGTCGGTGAGAAATACGTACTCCCCCAAGCTTAGGCTTTTGGCCTAAGTTGGTCTAGTACCAAGTACCGCCTGGCTGATATCCATAAGTGAAACTGGGGTTGTACTGAGATGCAGAGGCAACAGCCTCCTGAGCAGCAGTGTGTTGGCGAGCTGCCTCCATTCCCCTCTCATATTCAGTTGCTTCTTCCCTGGTGACAACATATCTTCCTCTTGCCTGATAATCAAAAAGGTAGGGAGCAGGAAGAGTAATAGGGACGACGTTGCGTCTGTCATAGATTAGTCGATAATGGAGGAATTGTTCATTCCTCTTAAGAAAATGATGATTGAACATAGCTTCTTTATCCAAATAAACAAGAGGTAAAATCATATCCCCCTCTCGTGGAGCTATATTAAGAAAGTTAGCCACACGGGTTGCATAAATTCCTCCAAATAAATCTCCCTTTCTACTATTATTCTGCAACCTACGTGCGACTATTTCCCCCAAGTTATAACCCTTATAACCTGACACAGCACTCTTGAGGACACAAAGATCAGGAGCACATATGTGACATACTTCATCCTTACCGTTAATGCATCTACCAATAAAGAGAGCAAAGTAATGTATAGCAGGAAAATGAATGCTCCCTATGGTAGCTTGTGCTACGTCCCTATATTCTCCCACAATTATACTAGCAAGAAAATCTCTAAATTCAGATTTGGGAGGATCATTAATATGACCCCACTGCGGGAGTTTGCAAGCAGTTGTGAAATCCTCTAAATCCATGGTATAAGATGTATCATAAATATCAAACATGACACTAGGAGAATTACACGCACATTTATATCTAAACCTCCGCACAAAAGAATCAGTCAACTGATAGTACTGCAGACACTTATCTTGTAAGAAGTCCTCCAGCACGGCATTACGCACATATGCGTCAAATTCCTTCTTGAAGCATGCTTCGACCATAAAATCATCGGATGGCCACTCACAAGCCCTTACATTTGCGTCCCTCGGCAGTTCAACATCTTGCTCACGTATAGCAATCCTTGGCCCTTTCTTTGGCGAGGAACCTCCTTGGTACATTCTTCTAAGCATATTTCTTTTTCTAAAAATTTCTGAAGTTTTAGTAACTTCAAAATAAAAGTGAATAAAACTAAACAAGATTGATAGCAACTACTCCTACAAGTGCCTAGAGCCTATATCATGCATTGGAATTGCTTGGGACCTCAAAATTTTGACATGCAAGCTCAAGAACATGGTCACCTATGCAGCAAAAATTTGCAATGAATAAAGCACTAGAACAAAAACTAATTGGACCAATGGAGGAGTCACATACCAAGCAACAATCTCCCAAAGTAGTTTTGTGAAGGGAGCTTTGAGCAAGGAGATCGAAAATCACAGCAAAATGAGCTAGAACTCGTGCTTGAGCTGGATGGGAATTTTTTTGGGTGGAAGATGGAGTGTGTGGGTGCAGGAATAAGTGGAGGGGGCCACCAGGAGCCCACGAGACAGGGGGCGCGCCCTACGGGGGGGCGCGCCCTCCTCTCTCGTGGCCTGGTGCTTGGCCCTCCTGCAGTGTTTTCAGTGCCTAAAATCCTCAAATATTGCAGAAAAAATCATACTAGATTTGCAGGGCATTTGGAGCACTTTTATTTTCGGACTATTTTTTAATGCACGGATAAATCAGAAAACAGACGGATAATACTATTTTTGCTACATTTATTCTAAATAACAGAAAGTAAAAAGAGGGTACAGAAGGTTGTGCCTTCTAGTTTCATCCATCTCGTGATCATCAAAATGAACCCACTAACAAGGTTGATCAAGTCTTGTTAACAAACTCATTCGAATAACACGAACGGAGAAATTTGAATAACACTAAGTTATCTCAACGGGATATGAAAATCCCCAACAATAAGAATATCATACTTTTTCTTGACAGTAGGGAGAAGAAATTCAAAACCTCCAAAAATGATAGTTGGAACTGTTTCAATATAATTGATGCTATGGACTTGAGATTGTTTCCTCGGAAAGTGTATCTTATCCTCATTACCATTAACATGAAAAGTGACATTGCCTTTGTTGCAATCAATAACAGCCCCTGCAGTATTAATAAAAGGTCTACCAAGGATAATAGACATACTATCGTCCTCGGGAATATCAAGAATAACAAAGTCTGTTAAGATAGTGACATTTGCAACCACAACAGGCACATCCTCACAAATACCGACAGGTATAGCAGTTGATTTATCATCCATTTGCAAAGATATTTCAGTAGGTGTCAACTTATTCAATTCAAGTCTACGATATAAAGAGAGAGGCATAACACTAACACCGGCCCCAAGATAACATAAAGCAGTTCTAACATAATTTCTTTTAATAGAGCAAGGTATAGTTGGGACACCCGGATCTCCAAGTTTCTTTGGTATTCCACCTTTGAAAGTGTAATTAGCAAGCATGGTGGAAATTTCAGCTTCCGGTATCTTTCTTTTATTTGTGATGATATCCTTCATATACTTAGCATAAGGATTTACTTTAAGCATATCAGTTAAGCGCATACGTAAGAACATAGGTCTAATCATTTCAGCAAAGGGCTCAAAACCCTCATCATCCTTTGACTTGGATGGTTTAGGAGGAAAGGGCATGGGTTTCTGAACCCATGGTTCTCCTTCTTTACCATGCTTCCTAGCAACAAAATCTCTCTTATCATAACGTTGATTCTTTGATTGTGGATTATCAAGATCAACAGCAGGTTCAATCTCTACATCATTGTCTTTGCTAGGTTGAGCATCAACATGAAAATTATCATTAACATTATCACTAGGTTCATGTTCATCACCTGATTGTGTTTCAGCATCAGAAATAGAAATATCATTGGGGTTCTTAGGTGTGTCTACAGTAGGTTCACTAGAAGCATGCAAAGTTCTATCGTTTTTCTTCTTCTTCTTTTCAGAAGAACTAGGTGCCTCTAATTTATTTCTCTGAGAATCTTGTTTGATTCTCTTAGGGTGGCCTTCAGGATACAAAGGTTCCTGAGTCATTCTACCAGTTGTAGTAGCCACTCTAACAGCAAAATCATTTTTATTATTTAATTCATAAAGCAATTCATTTTGAGCTTTAAGTACTTGCTCAGCTTGAGTAGCAACCATAGAAGCATATTTGTTAATGCGGTGAAGTTCATCTTTAACTCTAGCCAGATTATCACCTACGCGTCCTATCTCGAAAGCATTATTCTTTAACTCTCTACCAACATAAGCATTGAAACTTTCTTGCCTAGCCATAAAGTCATCAAATTCATCTAAGCATGGGCTATGAAATTTAGTAGAGGGTATTTCAACTTTATCATATCTATAGAGAGAATTTACCTTTACTACCTGTGTCGGGTTATCAAGACAATGTGGTTCTTCAGGCGGTAAATTAAGACCATGTATTTCTTCAATAGGTGGTAAATTCTTAACATCTTCAGCTTTAATACCTTTTTCTTTCATTGATTTCTTTGCCTCTTGCATATCTTCAGGACTGAGAAATAAAACACCTCTCTTCTTGAGTGGGTTTAGGAATAGGCTCGGGAGTTGGCTCAATTGGTTCAGAATTACTTGAGAACTGGCTCGGGAAGAGTCCAATTATTTTCATTAATCAACATATTATTCAATAGTATTTCAGCTTCATCGACTGTTCTTTCCCTGAAAACACAACCAGCACAACTATCCAAGTAGTCCTTGGAAGCATCGGTTAGTCCATTATAAAAGATATCAAGTATTTCATTTTTCTTAAGAGGATGATCGGGCAAAGCATTAAGTAACAGGAGAAGCCTCCCCCAAGCTTGTGGTAGTCTCCTCTTTGATTTGCAAAAAATTATATATTTCCCGCAAGGCAGCTTGTTTCTTATGAGTAGGGAAATATTTAGAGAAGTAATAAATCATATCCTGGGGACTACGCACACAACCAGGAGCAATAGAATTATACCAAGTCTTAGCATCACCCTTTAATGAGAACGGGAATATCTTAAGGATATATAAATAGCGAGACTTCTCATCATTAGTAAACAAGGTGGCTATATCATTCAACTTGGTAAGATGCGCCACAACAGTTTCAGATTCAAGGCCATAAAAAGGATCAGATTCAACTAAAGTAATAATATCAGGATCAACAGAGAATTCATAATCCTTATCAGTAACACATATAGGTAAAGTAGCAAACGCAGGATCGGGTTTCATTCTAGCATTAAGAGACTGCTGCTTCCATTTAGCTAATAATTTCTTAAGATCATTTCTATCATTGCAAGCAAGGATTTCCAGAGCAGCTTTTTCATTCATAACATAACCCTTAGGAACAACAGGTAAAACATAATCATTGGGGGAACCTTCATCATCACTATCATCAATAATAGGTTCTTCAATATTTTCATTCCCCCTAACTCTAGCAAGTTGTTCATCTAGAAATTCACCTAATGGCAAAGTAGTACGCACAGAAGTAGTTTCACCATGCATAGAAGAAGTGGCATCATCAACAACATGCGACATATCAGAATTCATAGCAGTAGCAGGTTTAGGTGTAGCAAGCCTACTAATAACGGAAGGAGAATCTAGCGCAGAGCTAGATGGCAGTTCCTTACCTCCCCTCGTAGTTGAGGGATAAATTATTGTCTTCGCGTCTTTCAAGTTCTTCATAGTGATCAACAGATATAAATCCCAAGTGACTCAGAGAATAGAGCTATGCTCCCCGGCAACGGCGCCAGAAATTGGTCTTGATAACCCACAAGTATAGGGGATCGCAACAGCTTTCAAGGGTAGAGTATTCAACCCAAATTTATTGATTCGACACAAGGGGAGCCAAAGAATATTCTTGAGTATTAGCAGTTGAGTTGTCAATTCAACCACACCTGGATAACTTAGTATCTGCAGCAAAGTGTTTAGTAGCAAAAGTGGTAGATAATAAAGGTAATAGTAGCAAAAGTAAAGATAAATGTTTTTGGGTTTTGTAGTAGTTGTAACAGTAGTAATGCAAAAGTAAATAAACAAGAACAATATGTGAAAAGTTCGTAGGCAATGGATCAGTGATGGATAATTATGCCGGATGTGATTCCTCATGCAATAGCTATAACATAGGGTGATATAGAACTAGCTCTAATTCATCGATGTAATGTAGGCATGTATTCCGTAAATAGTCATACGTGCTTATGGAAAAGAACTTGCATGACATCTTTTGTCCTACCCTCCCATTGTAGCGGGGTCCTTACGGAAACTAAGGGATATTAAGGCCTCCTTTTAATAGAGAACCGGAAGAAAGCATTAACACATAGTGAATACATGAACTCCTCAAACTATGGTCATCACCGAGAAGTGTCCCGATTATTGTCACTTCGGGGTTGTCGGATCATAACACATAATAGGTGACTATAGACTTGCAAGATCGGATCAAGAACACACATATATTCATGGAAACATAATAGGTTTAGATCTGAACTCATGGCACTCGGGCCCTAGTGACAAGCATTAAGCATAGCAAAGTCATAGCAACATCAATCTCAGAATATAGTGGATACTAGGGATCAAACGCTAACAAAACTAACTTGATTACATGGTAAATCTCATCCAACCCATCACCGTCCAGCAAGCCTACGATGGAATTACTCACGCATGGCGGTGAGCATCATGAAATTGGTGATGGAGGATGGTTGATGATGACGACGGCGACGACTCCCCCTCTCCGGAGCCCCGAACGGACTCCAGATTAGCCCTCCCGAGAGAGATTAGGGCTTGGCGGAGGCTCCGTGTCGTGAAACGCGATGAAACTTTCTCTCTGATTTTTTTCTCCCCGAGACAGAATATACGGAGTTGGAGTTGATGTCGGAGGAGGTCCAGGGGGCCCACGAGATAGGGGGCGCGCCCTAGGGGGGCGCCCCCCTGCCTCGTGGAGAGGCCCTAGGCCCCCTGGTGTATTTCTTTCGCCCATTATTTTTTATAAATTCCAAAAAGTGCCTCCGTTGGTTTCCAGGACATTCCGAGAACTTTTCTTTTCTACACATAAAACAACATCATGGTAGTTCTGCTGAAAACAGCGTCAGTCCGGGTTAGTTTCATTCAAATCATGCAAGTTAGAGTCTAAAACAAGGGCAAAAGTGTTTGGAAAAGTAGATACGTTGGAGACGTATCACCCGTTCATCAAATTACAACACATGTCTATGGCTATGAAACTTAACCATCTTTGATTAACGAGCTAGTCAAGTAGAGGCATACTGGGGACACTCTGTTTGTCTATGTATTCACACATGTTCTAAGTTTCCGGTTAATACAATTCTAGCATGAATAATAAACATTTATCATGATATAAGGAAATAAATAATAACTTTATTATCGCCTCTAGGGCATATTTCCTTCAGTCTCCCACTTGCACTAGAGTCAATAATCTAGATTACATAGTAATGATTCTAACACCCATGGAGTCTTGGTGCTGATCATGTTTTGCTCATGGAAGAGGCTTAGCCAGCGGGTCTGCAACATTTAGATCCATATGTATTTTGCAAACTTCTATGTCTCCCTCCTTGACTAGATCGCGGATGGAATTGAACCGTCTCTTGATGTGCTTGGTTCTCTTGTGAAATCTGGATTCCTTCGCCAAGGCAATTGCTCCAGTATTGTCACAAAAGATTTTCATTGGACCCGATGCACTAGGTATTACACCTAGATCGGATATGAACTCCGAAGTAGCTATGTACTCCGCTTCACACGTAGATCCCGCTACGACGCTCCTGCTTGGAACTGCACCAACTAACAGCTCCTCCATTCAATATAAGTACGTATCCGGATTGTGACTTAGAGTCATCCGGATCAGAGTCAAAGCTTGCATCGACGTAACCATTTACGACGAGCTCTTTGTCTCCTCCATAAACGAGAAACATATCCTTAGTCCTTTTCAGGTATTTCAGGATGTTCTTGACCGTTGTCTAGTGATCCAGTCCTGGATTACTTTGGTACCTCCCTACTATACTTATAGCAAAGCACATATCAGGTCTGGTACACAACATTGCATACATGATAGAACCTATGGCTGAGGCATAGGGAATTGCTAACATGATTTAGACAGACTTAAGCATCACTACGGGTGAGAAGGTCTCATTGTAGTCAACTCCTTGAACTTGTCGAAAACCTTTTGCAACAAGTCGATCTTTGTAAACAGTAACATTGCCGTCAGCGTCAGTCTTCTTCTTGAAGATCCATTTATTCTCTATGGCTTGCCGATCATCGGGCAAGTCAACCAAAGTCCACACTTTCTTCTCATACATGGATCCCGTCTCAGATTTCCTGGCCTCGAGACATTTCTCGGAATCTGGGCTCATCATTGCTTCCTCATAGTTTGTAGGTTCGTCATGGTGTACTAACCTGACGTCCAGAATAGGATTACCGTACCACTCTGGTGTGGAACGTACTCTGGTTGACCTACGAGGTTCGGTAGTAAATTGATCTGAAGTTTCATGATCATCATCATTAACTTCCTCACTAATTGGTGTAGGAATCATTGGAACTGATTTCTATGATGAACTACTTTCCAATTCGGGAGGAGGTACAATTACCTCATCAAGTTCTACTTTCCACCCACTCACTTCTTTCTAGATAAACTCCTTCTCTAGAAAGGACCCATTCTTAGCAACGAATATCTTGCCTTCGGATCTGTGATAGAAGGTGTACCCAACAGTCTCCTTTGGGTATCCTATGAAGACACATTTCTCCGATTTGGGTTAGAGCTTATCAGGTTGAAGCTTTTTCACATAAGCATCGCTGCCCCAAACTTTAAGAAACGACAACTTGGGTTTCTTGCCAAACCACAGTTCATATAGTGTCGTCTCAACTGATTTAGATGGTGCACTATTTAACGTGAATGCAGCCGTCTCTAAAGCATTACCCCAAAACGATAGCGGTAAATCAGTAAGAGACATCACAGATCGTACCATATCTAATAAAGTACGGTTATGACGTTCGAACACACCATTACGCTTTCGTGTTCCAGGTGGCGTGAGTTGCGATACTATTCCACATTGTTTCAAATGAAGACCAAACTCATAACTCAAATATTCTCCTCCATGATCAGATCATAGAAACTTTATTGTCTTGTTATGATGATTTTCCACTTCACTCTGAAATTCTTTGAACTTTTCAAATGTTTCAGACTTATGTTTCATCCAGTAGATATATTCATATCTTCTTAAATCATCTGTGAAGGTCAGAAAATAATGATACCCACCGCGAGCCTCAACACTCATCGGACCACATACATCAGTATGTATTATTTCCAATAAGTCAGTTGCTCGCTCCATTGTTTCGGAGAACGGAGTCTTAGTCATCTTGCCCATGAGGCATGGTTCGCAAGCATGAAGTGATTCATAATCAAGTGATTCTAAAAGCCCATCAGCATGGAGTTTCTTCATGCGCTTTACGCCAATATGACCTAAACGGCAGTGTCGGAGTAATGGGCCACGGGTAGCCTCACCCGAGTCCCTGGATTTATCAAGACTTTGGGCCAGCTTCGCCTTGCTGCGCCCCAAGCTGAAGCTCCACCCTCTGGGGGCCGGATAGCTCAACATCCGGCCACCAGAGGGTGGCCAACCACCAGCAGACGGCATCGCGAGCGGCCGGCTCCTGCAAGCCGGCCTCTGGGGATGACGACATTAAGCAGGCAGCCACCACGCGCCCTCAGAGTTTGTGCCCCCATCGAGAGGACGAGTGGCTACAGTAAAGCCCTCACCCCCGAATCTTAGGATTGGCGTGGCCACAGTGTCCCGTAGGGGCGGAGATCTCCGCACGGCGTGGCACTGTTGCCATTCTCCCTTGACGTCACTATGGGCAGGCGGAGCCCTGCTCCCCACGACGGCCTGTCGGTACGGCCCGCAGGCAGCGGGCCCTACCGGGCAGTGACATCCCAGAAGATGGTGCACGCCGAGCCAGTCGGACCAGGAGAGGGTCGGCCTCCAGCAGGCGGCCGTCCCCTCCCTCGAAGCCCGTGCACCATTAACGTGTTGAGACCAGGTGTGGCTATAGTGATCTCCCACCAGGCGGCGGGACTGTAGCCACACTGAGCTGACCAAGCCAGCGTCATTAGCGGCCGCAGCTACGGTGAGCAGCCACCAACCAGCACTCCGCCAACAAGGGAGTGGCCTGTCGGCTCCGTACCAGACCAGTCGGCGGGGCCCACCAGGCGGCGGGCCCCATTAGTCGTCGGAGAATCCGGAGGCCGGAGACGCTGACAGCCGGGCCCATCAGCCGGCCAGATTACCATTGTACCCCTGGGGGGTAGGCCTATATAAACCCCCCCAGGCACCCATGCAAATGGTTCCCACCCCATTAGACCTAGCCACATTCCTAGAGCAGGGGAGAGCTAGCCTTGCCTTCTCCTACCTCTCTAGCATATAGCTCAAGGAGCAACTTTGTATCACTTGTGCCTTTAGTGATCATCCGGAGACCCCGTAGAGCAGGACTAGGGGTGTTATCTCCTCGGAGAACCCCGAACCTGGGTAAAGTACACCGGCTACGTGAAGCCGGAGGATTGGCTGGTTGACTACTCGACAGCCGTCATCATAGCAAATGGCAACAAGTGCGTTGCCGTGAAGTACGTCCCACTCATGCTTCAGGGCACAGCCCGAACATGGCTCAACAACCTGAAGCCCCGCAGCATCAACAGTTGGGTTGATTTCACCGAGGCCTTCATCCGCAACTTCAGCAGCACGTACAAGCGGCCTCCCAAGCCCCGACAGCTCTCCTTGTGCGTCCAAGGGCCCACAGAATCAACTCGCGACTACCTCACGCGCTGGGCCGAGCGGCGCAACTCCTGCGAAGGCGTGCACGAGGTGCAGGCAATTGAGTACTTCACCGGCGGGTGCCGAGAGGGCACCCTCCTCAAGCATCGACTCCTCTGCGACGAGCCTGAGACGCTCGATGAGCTGCTGATCATCACCGACAAGCACGCCACGGCCGACTCATCCATGAAGGCGGAAATCTTAGTAGATGCATCCGGCAAGGTGGCTCCTTAGGCCCCTCGGACTCCGGCTAGTGAGACCAGTCGGCGACAGCAACCAAGTGACAACAAGCAGAAGGCCACTCCTCGCGCTGGGCCTCGATGACTTGGCTCGCGACGACGGAGTGACCCAGGAAGAAATCTGCTCGGACAGAAGGCAAGGAAAAACAAACTCAGAAACAAGCAGTCGGCTTAGAAGAGACCGAGAACTCAAGAAAATGAACAAGAAGAATAAAACTCACCATCGACCAAGTCCTTGATGCTGCTGAAGCAGGCCGTCATCTGCGCCTCCTTGTCGGCCCAGGCGGCGCGCTCAGTTTCAAACTCGGCGAGGAGATCGGCCTCCTTCGCCTTCGCCTCCCGCTGGGCCGTCTTGAGAGCCTCCATATGCTCAGCGAGCTTGGCGACCAGCCGGTCCCGCTCCTCGGTCAGCTTGCTGCACTCCGCCTCCTTGCCGCGCAAAGCGGTGTTGGCTTCGCCTAGCTGCTGCTGCAAGGCGGCGTTGGCCTCTGAAAAAAGGGAAAGAAGAAAGAGCATCAGTCAAGAAGACAAAGAGGGATGAAGTTGCTGGGGAGATCCGGCCCGACTGCTCAGCAGTCGGCCCAAATCTTCGGTACTACAACCCGTGGGTGCGCCATCGCGCCCCCGCATAGAAGAAGTAATTAACAAAGATAGAAACACTGAGGAGATTCGGCCCGACTGCTCAGCGGTCGGCCCAAACCTCGGGGAATACAGCCCGCGGTTGCGCCAGCGCGCCCCCGCGAAGAAAGGAAGTCGGAGCTTACTCCGGCTCTCAGACAGATGGGCTGTCTGCGTCTCCAGCTCCCGAACCCTGGAGTTGAAGGAGACAGTGTGAAGATTGTGGTAGTCCTGCAGAAGGGATATCAGACAAGTCAACATTTGATGCGTACAAGTTAAAGTTCCGGACTGCCTGCTCAGCAGCCGGCCCGAAACTTGGGGACTACACCCAGTGGGTGCGCTAGCACGCTCCACGAAGGAAATAGGTAGATCAAGGAAAAAAAGGAAGGCAAAGGAAACTTACGCAGATGGCTGCCCGCGACTCCAGGAAGGCTTCGTTGCAGCGCTTGAGGGCTTCGGCTTCAGCCTGGAGCTTGGCCTGGACGTCCAGGGAAGCCTGGTTCAAGGCGCCCGTCCCGCCCCCGTGTATCCAGCCAGCAGGCGCGGCGCTGGTTGCGTCGGTGTCGGGGACCAATGAGCTCGTAGCACCGGCCTCCTGCGGCCGCAGTGGTGAGGCCGCCTTCTCAAGACGGCGGCGTGCGGGTGTGCGGACCTTAGGAATCAGGTCCGTCACCACCGTGTCCTCAACCGATGGCACCGGCGGTGTGGCCGGCTACTCGTCCTGCGTCCCGCTAGCCGGCGGCCGCACAAAGACGTCCGGCATGGCCACGTCGTCGCCCTCCCGCTCCCGGATCGGATGATCGTCGCCAGCTCCTCCTGTTGTCGCCTCAAAGTCAGGCGGAGGTGGCGCGGTGTTCAGGGGCGTCACGAGCAGCGGCTCTTGGCGGCGGGCGGCTTCCGCGAGCCGCTCCTTCTCCGCGGCCTCGGCCTCTGCCTACACCAGCTTCCTCTTCGCGGCTGCAGCGGCCCTGTCCGCCTCCGCCTTCGGCAGACTGTTGGCTTCTTCCTCACGCACCTCCCGCGCGTTCCACTATGTCGCCTACCGGAGGTCGGCGGCCGGGTCAATTCGCCGGCTGGTGGAGGAGGTTGCCGCTGACCTGATGACCGAAGCGGCGCTCAACTTCTCGAGGGTCAGCAGGGCCCTGAAATAAGAATACAAGTCAGAAAAGCTTTTAGGCCGGATTGGCGAGAAGACGGAAAACATGAAAAGAACACTTACGCCGACACCATGACTGGCACCTTCGGCTGCCTCTGATACTTGGCCACCTTGGTCGCGGCTTATTTTTGACTGGTCGCCGTGGCCGGGTTCTTGGGCTTCTTCGGGGCGCTGCCAAACTGGGCAACGCATTGCCTCCGCTTGCGTTTGCCGCCTCGGGCCGGCGGCCCAGTAGAGGGGCCTACGCCGGTGTTGGCGGTGCTCCGGGCGGGGCGCGGCTCGTCTTCATCATCGTCATCGTCGGGCCAAGTCTCCATGCCGCCGCCCTCCTTGGAGCCGCCTGCTCCGCCGCCGCCGCCTGTTGCATCGTTCGCCAGGGCGGCCGCCCCCAAGTCGGGGTCGTCCAAGCCGCTCACCTCCCTATCCGGCAGGTAGTCACCACCCGGCCCCATGATGGCGGCCGTCACCTTGGACATATAAATCTGCACTCAGAAGGGAGTCGCATCACGACAAGAACAAGACTGAAAAAACAGAGCTGAAGGAAGAAATGAAGGAACTTACGGCAGGCGGCGGCTCGTCGCGCGAGTACGGCCGCATCCCGTACCGCCAGTCTTTCTCCGACACCTTGAGGTCGGAGATCTCGTTCACCATCCGCACGACCTCGGCAGTCGGCATCTCCTTCGTGCACAGCCGGCTGGGGTCGCGGTGCCCGCTCATCCGGAAGATTGGATGAGGGCGGCCCTGGAGCGGGAGAACCCGGCGCTCGACGAAAACGGTCAGGAGGTCGGAGGCCACGAGGCCCTCCGACTCCTGGAGCACCCGGAGTCGGCCGATGGCAGCCGCTGCATCCGGCGACACCGGCTTCGGTTTGTAGCCCCAGTTGGGCCGAGCCCCAGTGGGAGGGCCGGCCTCATAGGCCGGCAGGTTGATGAAGTCGGCAGCCGGGTCGACGTTCTCGACATAAAAGTAGGACTGCTGCCACATCTTCACAGACTGTGCCAGCTTGATGACGAGGAAGGTGTTCTGTTTCGCCGGCCAGTGCATGGCAACAAACCCACCTCACTCGGCCGTCATCTCCCTGGCGGAGGTGCCGAGCTTCCCATAGAAGAACGCTCCCCACAGCTCGAGTGTGGGGAGGATGCCGATGTAGCCCTCGCACGCCGTGATGAAGGCGGAGAGTAGAGTCACGGCGTTGGGCGTGAGGTGATGAGGTTGGAGGTTGTTGAAGTTGAGAAAGGAGCGTAGGAAGCCACTCACCCGAAGACCAAAGCCATGGAGGAAGTGCGAGCGGAAGACGACCCGCTCGTTCCCCCTCGGCGCCGGCGAGATCTCCTCCTCCGGTGGCACCCGCGCCTTGACGAATGCCGCGTTGGGCATCCGGCGCGTGTCGCGGAGGAAGGAGATGTGATCCTCGATCACTGTCGACCCGTCCCGATCGCCGCCCTTCTCGCACGCCATGGCTTCGGACGGGCCGCATGAGGAGGAGGGGTGAGTCGGCGATGAACGGAGCAGCAGCGGCAGCTATGGAGGAGAAAGAAGAGGAAGGAGAGAGAGTGGGAGGGGCGCGCAAGCTTTGCCGCACCCTTCCCTCCTCCTACTTATAGCCCTCGGGCTGTGAAGCCCAGGGGGCAGGGCGTGGGCCGTGGGATTAACTGCGCCCACGACCCCATGACCCCCCATTTACCGCGCGCATTCACCACGCCCCGAGCGGTCGTGGGAATTGCAATCGCCCCCCTCGGCACAGCAGATCCGCCCGGGTGCCGAGGCGTGGTCGTGGCGAGCCCGGCCCACTGTCACATCCCATCAGGGGCGTGGGGTGGCAGGCTGGCCGGGCTGGCGTGCGCCCATGGCGTGTCAGCAGTGGGCGGCGGCCCGGGAAGCTTAGCAGGCACGCCACCTGTTTTCCGGCCTTGGAGTTCAAAATCGACCAACAACCCCGCCTAGACGAACCCGGCTTCAACAGTCGGCCAACCGCAAGGCGGATCAACGCTCACCCGGAGCTCGGTGAGGGGGGAAGCCGCTGAGACATTGCGGCCCCTCGACCACAACGCTTCACCAGCTTCGGGGACTACTATCGGAGTAATGGGCCACGGGTAGCCTCACCCGAGTCCCTGGATTTATCAAGACTTTGGGCCAGCTTCGCCTTGCTACGCCCCAAGCTGAAGCTCCGCCCTCTGGGGGCTGGCTAGCTCAACAGCCGGCCACCAGAGGGCAGACAACCACCAGCAGACGGCATCGCGAGCGGACGGCTCCTGCCAGCCGGCCTCTAGGGATGACGGCATCAAGCAGGCGGCCGCCGCGCGCCCTCAGAGTTTGTGCCCCCATCGAGAGGAAGAGATGGGGCGTGGCTACAGTAAAGCCCTCACCCCCGAATCTTAGGATTTGTGTGGCCACAGTGTCCCGTACGGGCGGAGATCTCCGCACGGCGTGGCACTGTTGCCATTCTCCCTTGACGTCACTATGGGCAGGCGGATCCCTACTCCCCACGACGGCCTGTCGGTACGGTCCGCAGGCGGAGGGCCCTACCGGGCAGTGACATCCCATAAGACGGCGCACGCCGAGCCAGACGGACTAGGAGAGGGCCGGCCTCTAGCAGGCGGCCGTCCCCTCCCTCGAAGCTCGTGCACCATTAACCTAATGAGACCAGGTGTGGCTACAGTGATCTGCCACCAGGCGGCGGGACTATAGCCACACTGAGCTGACCAAGCTAGCGTCATTAGCAGCACGACTACAGTGAGCATCCACCAACCAGACCCGCCAGTGGCGGGAGCGGCCTGTCGGCTCCGTACCAGACCTGTCGGCGGGGCCCACCAGGCGGCAGGCCCCAGTAGTCGGCGGAGAAGCCGGAGGCCGGAGACGCTGACAGCCGGGCCTAGCAGCTGGCCAGATTACCATTGTACCCCTGGGGGTTAGGCCTATATAAACCCCCCAGGGCACCGATGCAAAGGGTTCCCACCCCATTAGACCTAGCCACGTTCCAAGAGCAGGGGAGAGCTAGCCTTGCCTTCTCCTACCTCTAGCATACAGCTCAAGGAGCAACTTTGTATCACTTGTGCCTTTAGTGATCATGCGGAGACCCCGTAGAGCAGGACTAGGGGTTTTATCTCCTCGGAGAGCCCCGAACCTGGGTAAAGTACGCCGGCATTCGTGTCTACGCCTCATCCCGCTTCCAGGAACCGAGGACGTTCTACTCGCTCCCACCATGATAAGCCATCCTTTGGCATATGTCGCACACAACCCTCGACAGGCAGTGCCACAAATGATTTGCACTATCATTATTAACTTCGCTTCTTTTGGCTTCAATATTATGAATATGTGTATCACTACTATCAAGATTAAACATAAATAGACCACCCATCAAGGGTGCATGACCATAAAAGATATTACTCATATAAATAGAACAACCATTATTCTTTGATGTAAATGAATAATTGTCTTGCATCAAACAAGATCCAGATATAATGTTCATGCTCAACGCTGGCACCAAATAACAATTATTCTGGTCTAAAACTAATCCCGACGGTAGATGTAGAGGTAGCGTGCCAACCGCGGTCACATCGACTTTGGAACAATTTCCCACGCGCATCGTCACCTCGTCCTTAGCCAATCTTTGTTTAATCCGTAGCCCCTGTTTCGAGTTGAAAATATGAGCAACAGAACCAGTATCAGATACCCATGCACTACTACGAGCATTAGCAAGGTACACATCAATAACATGTATATCAAATATACCTTTCACTTTGCCATCCTTCTTATCCACCAAATACTTGGGGCAGTTCCGCTTCCAGTGACTAGTCCCTTTGCAGTAGAAGCACTCAGTCTCAGGCTTAGGTCCAGACTTGGGCTTCTTCACTTGAGCAGCAACTTGCTTGCCGTTCTTCTTGAAGTTCCCCTTCTTCCCTTTGCCCTTTTTCTTGAAACTAGTAGTCTTGTTAACCATCAACACTTGATGCTCCTTCTTGATTTCTACCTCCGCAGCCTTTAGCATTGCGAAGAGCTTGGGAATAGTCTTTTCCATCCCTTGCATATTATAGTTCATCACGAAGCTTTTGTAGCTTGGTGGCAGTGATTGAAGAACTCTGTCAATGACACTATCATCAGGAAGATTAACTCCTAGTTGAGTCAAGTGGTTGTGGTACCCATACATTCTGAGTATATGTTCACTGACAGAACTATTCTCCTCCATCTTTCAACTATAGAACTTATTGGAGACTTCATATCTCAATCCGGGCATTTGCTTGAAATATTAAATGCAACTCCTGGAACATCTCATATGCTCCATGATGTTCAAAACATCGTTGAAGTCCCGGTTCTAAGCCGTAAAGCATGGCACACTGAACTATCGAGTAGTCACCAACTTTTCTCTGTCAGACGTTCATAACGTCCGGAGTTGCTCCTGCAACGGGTCTTGCACCTAGCGGTGCTTCCAGGACATAATTCTTCTATGCAGCAATTAGGATAATACTCAAGTTACGGACCCAGTCCGTGTAGTTGCTACCATCATCTTTCAACTTAGCTTTCTCTAGGGATGCATTAAAATTCAAGGGAACGGTAGCACGGGCCATTGATCTACAACAACATAGACATGCAAAAACTATCAGGTACAAGTTCATGATAAATTAAAGTTCAATTAATCATATTCCTTAAGAACTCCCACTTAGATTGACATCCCTCTAATCATCTAAATGATCATGTGATCCATATCAACTAAACCATGTCCGATCATCACGTGAGGTGGAGTGGTTTTCAATGGTGAACATCACTATGTTGATCATATCTACTATATGATTCACGCTCGACCTTTCGGTCTCGGTGTTCCGAGGCCATATCTGCATATGCTAGGCTCGTCAAGTTTAACCCGAGTATTCTGTGTGTGCAAAACTGGCTTGCACCCATTGTATGTGAACGTAGAGCTTATCACACCCGATCATCACGTGGTGTATCGGCACGACGAACTGTAGCAATGGTGCATACTCAGGGAGAACACTTATACCTTGAAATTTAGTGAGGGATCATCTTATAATGCTACCGCCATACTAAGGAAAATAAGATGCATAAAGGATAAACATCACATGCAATCAAAATAAGTGATACGATATGGCCATCATCATCTTGTGCCTTTGATCTCCATCTCCAAAGCACCGTCATGATCACCATCGTCACCGGCTTGACACCTTGATCTCCATCGTAGCATCGTTGTTGTCTCGCCAACTATTGCTTCTATGACTATCGCTACCACTTAGTGATAAAGTAAAGCAATTACATGGCGATTGCATGCCGATAACTTTTACAAAACATGATCATCTCATACAATAATTTATATCTCATCACGTCTTGACCATTTCATTTCACAACATGTCCTGCAAAAACAACTTAGACGTCCTCTACTTATTTGTTGCAAGTTTTACGTGGCTGCTATGGGCTTCTAGTAAGCACCGTTCTTACCTACGCATCAAAACCACAAGATTTTTCGTCAAGTGTGTTGTTTTAACCTTCAACAAGGACCGGGCATAGTCTAACACGATTCAACTAAAGTTGGAGAAACAGACACCGCTGGCCACTTGTGTGCGAAGCACGTAGGTAGAACTAGTCTCATGGACGCGGTCATGTAATGTCGGTCTGGGCCGCTTCATCCAACAATACCGCTGAATCAAAGTAAGATGTTGATGGTAAGCAGTATTAGTATTATCGCCCACAACTCTTTGTGTTCTACTCGTGCATATAACATCTACGCATAGACCTGGCTCGGATGCCACTCTTGGGGAACATAGTGTTTCAAAAAAATTCCTACGATCACGCAGGATCTATCTAGGAGAAGCATAGCAATGAGCGGGGAGAGTGTGTCCACGTACCCTCGTAGACTGGAAGCGGAAGCGTTCAGTAACGCGGTTGATGTAGTTGAACGTCTTCGCGCTCCAACCGATCCAAGCACCGAACGTACGGCACCTCCACGTTCAGCACATGTTCAGCTCGATGACGTCCCACGAGCTCTTGATCCAGTTGAGGCCGCGGGAGAGTTCCGTCAGCACGACGGCGTGGCGACGGTGATGATGATGTTACCGGCGCAGGGATTCACCTAAGCACTACGATGATATGACCGAGGTGTGTAACTGTGGAGGGGGGCACCGCACACGGCTAAGAGAAACTTTGGTGTGTCTTTGGGGTGTCCCCCTGCCACGTATATAAAGAGGGGAGGAGAGGTGTGAAAGAAATATGCCCTAGAGGTGATAATAAAGTTATTATTTATTTCCTTATATCATGATAAATGGTTATTATTCATGCTAGAATTGTATTAGCCGGAAACTTAGTACATGTGTGAATACATAGAAACAGAGTGTCACTAGTATGCCTCTACTTGACTAGCTCGTTAATCAAAGATGGTTAATACAATTCCGTTAGCCATAGACATGAGTTGTCATTTGATGAGCGGGATCACATCATTAGAGAATGATGTGATTGACTTGACCCATTCCGTTAGCTTAGCACTTGATTGTTTAGTATGTTGCTATTGTTTTCTTCATGACTTATAGATGTTCCTATGACTATGAGATTATGCAACTCCCAAATACCGGAGGAACACTTTGTGTGCTACCAAATGTCACAACGTAACTGGGTGATTATAAAGGTGCTCTACAGGTGTCTCCGATGGTGTTTGTTGAGTTGGCATAGATCGAGATTAGGATTTGTCACTCCGATTATCGGAGAGGTATCTCTGCGCCCTCTCGATAATACACATCACTATAAGCCTTGCAAATAATGTGACTAATGAGTTAGTCACGGGATGATGCAATACAGAATGAGTAAAGAGACTTGCCGGTAACGAGATTGAACTAGGTATTGAGATACCGACGATCAAATCTCGGGCAAGTAACATACCGATGACAAAGGGAACAACGTATGTTGTTATCCGGTTTGACCGATAAAGATCTTCGTAGAATATGTAGGAGCCAATATGAGCATCCAGGTTCCGCTATTGGTTATTGACCGAAGATGAGTCTCGGTCATGTCTACATAGTTCTTGAACCCGTAGGGTCCGCACGCTTAACGTTCGGTGACGATTGGTATTATGAGTTTATGTGTTTTGATGTACCGAAGGTGGTTCGGAGTCCCAGATGAGATCAGGGACATGACGAGGAGTCTCGAAATGTTCAAGACGTAAAGATTGATATATTGGAAGGCTATATTCGGACATCGTAAAGGTTCTGAGTGGTTCGGGTATTTATCGGAATACCGGAGAGTTACGGGAATTCGTCGGGGAGTATATGTCCTTATTGGGCTTCAGGGGAGAGAGAAAGAGAGAGAGAGAGAGAGAGAGGGGCTGCCTAGGGCAGGCCACATGCCCCCACAAGGCCTAGTCCTAATTGGACTAGGGGGAGGGGCTGCGCCCCCTCCTTCCTTCTCTTCTCTCTTCCCCTTCCTTTCTCCTACTCCTACTACTTGGAAGGGAATCCTACTCGGTGGGAGTAGGACTCCCAGTCGCGCCATAGCGAGAGGGCGGCCTCCCCTCCTCCACTCCTTTATATACGGGGGAGGGGGCACCCCATAGACACAAGTTGATTGTTCCAAGCCGTGTGCGGTGCCCCCCTCCACCATAATCCACCTCAGTCATATCGTAGCGGTGCTTAGGCGAAGCCCTGCGTCGGTAGCATCATCATCACCGTCATCACGCCGTCGTGCTAACGAAACTTTCCCTCGACACTGTTGGATCGTGAGTTCGTGGGACGTCATTGAGCTGAACGTGTTCTGAACTCGGAGGTGCCGTGTGTTCGGTACTTGGATCGGTCGGATCATGAAGATGTACGACTACATCAACCACGTTGATAAAACGCTTCCGCTTACGGTCTACGAGGGTACGTGGACAACACTCTCCTGCTTGTTGCTATGCATCACCATGATCTTGCGTATGCGTAGGAAAATTTTGAAATTACTGCATTTCCCAATAGTGGCATCCGATCCAGGTTTACGCGTAGATGTTATATGCACGAGTAGAACACAAGTGAGTTGTGGGCGATACTAGTCATACTTCTTACCAGCATGTCATACTTTGATTCGGCGGTATTGTTGGATGAAGCGGCCTGGACCGACATTACGCGTACGCTCATGCGAGACTTGTTCTACCGACGTGCTTCGCACACAGGTGGCTGGCGGGTATTAGTTTCTCCAACTTTAGCTGAATCGAGTGTGACTACGCCCGGTCCTTGTTGAAGGTTAAAACAACACACTTGAAAAAAATCGTTGTGGTTTTGATGCCCATAGCAGCCACCTAAAACTTGCAACAACAAAGTAGACAACGTCTAACTTTTTTTTGCAGGGCATGTTGTGATGTGATATGGTCAAGGCATGATGCTATATTTTGTTGTATGAGATGATCATGTTTTGTAACGGAGTTATCGTCAACTGGCAGGAGCCATATGGTTGTCGCTTTATTGTATGCAATGCATGAAGGAAATATGCCCTAGAGGCAATAATAAAGTTATTATTTAGTTCCTTATATCATGATAAATGTTTATTATTCATGCTAGAATTGTATTAACCGGAAACATAATACATGTGTGAATACATAGACAAACAGATTGTCACTAGTATGCCTCTACTTGACTAGCTCGTTGATCAAAGATGGTTATGTTTCCTAGACATAGACATGAGTTGTCATTTGTTTAACGGGATCACATCATTAGGAGAATGATGTGATTGACTTGACCCATTCCGTTAGCTTAGCACTTGATCGTTTAGTATGTTGCTATTGCTTTCTTAATGACTTATACATGTTCCTATGACTATGAGATTATGCAACTCCCGTTTACCGGAGGAACACTTTATGTGCTACGAAACGTCACAACGTAACTAGGTGATTATAAAGGTGCTCTACAGGTGTCTCCGATGGTGTTTGTTGAGTTGGCATAGATCGAGCATAGGATTTGTTACTCCGATTGTCGTAGAGGTATCTCTTGGCCCTCTCAGTAATGCACATCACTATAAGCCTTGCAAGTAATGTGACTAGTGAGTTAGTCACGGGATGATGCAATACAGAACGACTAAAGAGACTTTCCGGTAACGAGATTGAACTAGGTATTGAGATACCGACGATCGAATCTCAGGCAAGTAACATACCGATGACAAAGGGAACAACATGTGTTGTTATGCGGTTTGACCGATAAAGATCTTCGTAGAATATGTAGGAGCCAATATGAGCATCCAGGTTCCGCTATTGTTTATTGACCGAAGATGAGTCTCGGTCATGTCTACATAGTTCTCGAACCCGTAGGGTCCGCACGCTTAACGTTCGGTGACGATCGGTATTATGAGTTTATGTGTTTTGATGTACCGAAGGTTGTTCGGAGTCCCGGATGAGATCGGGGACATGACGAGGAGTCTCAAAATGTTCAAGACGTAAAGATTGATATATTGGAAGGCTATATTCGGACATTGGAAAGGTTCTGAGTGGTTCAGGTATTTATCGGAATACCCGAGAGTTACGGGAATTCGTCGGGGAGTATATGGGCGTTATTGGGCTTTAGGGGAGAGAGAGGGGCTGCCTAGGGCAGGCCGCGCGCCCTCCCAAGGCCTAGTCGGGTGGACTAGGGGAGGGCTCGCCCCTCCTTCCTTCTCTTCTCTCTTCCCCTTCCTTCTCTCCTACTCCTACTACTTGGAAGGGGGGGAATCCTACTCCCGGTGGGAGTAGGACTCCCCAGGGTATGCCATAGTAGAGGGCCAGCCCTACCCCTCCTCCACTCCTTTATATACGGGGGAGGGGGCACCCCATAGACACAGGTTGATTGTTCCAAGCCGTGTGCGGTGCCCCCCTCCACCATAATCCACCTCGGTCATATCGTAGTTTGCTTAGGCGAAGCCCTGCGTCGGTAGCATCATCATCACCGTCATCACGCTGTCGTGCTGACGAAACTCTCCATCAACACTCTGCTGGATCATGAGTTCGTGGGACGTCATCGAGATGAACGTGTGCTGAACTCGGAGGTGCCGTTCGTTTGGTACTTGGATCAGTCGGGTCATGCAGACGTACGACTACATCAACCGCGTTGATAAAACGGTTCCGCTTACGGTCTACAAGGGTACGTGGACAACACTCTCATGCTTGTTGCTATGCATCACCATGTTCTTGCGTGTGCGTAGGAAATATTTGAAATTACTGCGTTTCCCAACAAGGTGGCCGGCCCAAGGGGGCGCGCCAGGTGTGGGGAGTCCTACTAGGACTCCCTAGTCCAAGTAGGATTCCCCTCTCCTTTTTACTTTTTCGGAATAGCAACGAGGGAAATAGAGGAGGAGTAGGAGAGGGAAAGTGGGGGGGCGCCGCCCCCACCCCTTGTCCAATTCGGATTGGCAAGGGGGGCGCGCGCCACCTCCCTGGCCGGCCCTCTCTCTTGCGCTAAGGCCCCCGGTACTCCAAAACTTATCCGATACTTCCCGAAACCATTCCGGTGTCCGAACATAACCTTCCAATATATGAATCTTCACCTCTCGACTATTTTGAGACTCCTCGTCATGTCTGTGATCTCATCTGGGACTCCGAACAATCCTCGGTCATCAAATCAAATAACTCATAATACAAATCGTCATCGAACGTTAAGCGTGCGGACCCTATGGGTTCGAGAACTATGTAGACATGACCGAGACACATCTCCGGTCAATAACCAATAGTGGAACCTGGATGCTCATATTGGTTCCTACATATTCTACAAAGATCTTTATCGGTCTAACCGCATAACAAGAAACATTGTTCCCTTTGTCATCGGTATGTTACTTGCCCGAGATTCAATCATCGGTATTATCATACCTAGTTCAATCTCATTACTGGCAAGTCTCTTTACTCGTTCCGTAATGCATCATCCCATAACTAACTCATTAGTCGCATTGCTTGCAAGGCTTATAGTGATGAGCATTACCGAGAGAGCCCAAAAATACCTCTCCGATACACGGAGTGACAAATCATAATCTTGATCTATGCCAACCCAACAAACACCTTTGGAGACACCTGTAGAGCATATTTATAATAACCCAGTTACGTTGTGACGTTTGATAGCACACAAGGTGTTCCTCCGGTATTCGGGAGTTGCATAATCTCATAGTCAGAGGAACATGTATAAGTCATGAAGAAAGCAATAGCAATTAAACTAAACGATCATTATGCTAAGCTAACGGATGGGTCATATCCAGCACATCATTCTCTAATGATGTGATCCCGTTCATCAAATGACAACCCATGTCTATGGCTAGGAAACTTAACCATCTTTGATTAACGAGCTAGTCAAGTAGAGGCATACTAGGGACACTCTATTTGTCTATGTATTCACACATGTACTAAGTTTCCAGTTAATACAATTCTAGCATGAATAATAAACATTTATCATGGTATAAGGAAATATAAATAACAACTTTATTATTGCCTCTAGGGCATATTTCCTTCAGAATCAAAACCAACATAGCCTCTATGATATTTATATTCATGGTGTTCATATCCTACTCATGCTAGTGTCCAATGTTACTTATGCATAATGCATGTTCATGGCCGTTTTGCTCTCTAGCTGGCCGCTTATCAATCTAATTGCTAGCCTTCGCCTGTACTAAGTGGGAATTATGCTTGTACATCAAAAACCTTGAACCAAAGTTATTCCAGATGAGTCCACCATACCTACCTATATGTCGTCCTAAGTAAATTGTTAGGACTTTGTTATCCTCGATGATGGTTCCCGACCTGAACTCGATAGTGTTTTATTGGAAGACTACTATGTGGTCATGCTTGTCTGGGACATCGTGTTCACATGTTTGTAGCAGAACCAGCTCATGTTTTGGAGCTTGCTATCGTAGTTCATTTCCCGAGAATCTCGCAATGTTATATCGTCGGTTTGTGTTGCAACTCTTCCTACAGACATGCGAGTCTGAAGTATCCTGTTTCTAACCAGATCTGAATCTCAGGCAGATATGATGGTTGGAACATTCCCAACAGTTGCATCTTGTTCCCAGCTTGCACCGCCATTGTGCCAATCCCCCATGGGCTGCCCTTCTCGGTAGTTGCTGTCCAATATCATCTTCAAAAGTGGTCATGTCATGGGTCCCATCCATCTCCAGTGATAAGCAAAAATCATCCATTGCTTTGTCTTCAACAAGGTAGTCCACATCATCCATTTTAGTCGAAATATGCCATTCTTCCGAGCTCCTTCAAGTAATAGATTGCAAATTGCCACAGGCTGGTATGAAGATTTTCAATGATCTACTGTATCAAAAGTAATTCTTTTTGCCATAAGGAATAATTCTCTGAGTCACCTTCTA
Organism: Aegilops longissima; assembly: GCA_021605205.1. Taxonomy (NCBI): domain Eukaryota; kingdom Viridiplantae; phylum Streptophyta; class Magnoliopsida; order Poales; family Poaceae; genus Aegilops; species Aegilops longissima. Next base: position 55,508,680 of record CM038678.1, read on the forward strand.
CGAGGTGCCCGTTATGGGTCATAGCAATTTTCCACGCTACCTTGTCACCTCGTCAAATTGTTTATTTTGTCCCTCCTAATGCATGTTTTGCCTCTCAGCTCCAGAGATGTTTCTACGTCTCATTCCGTGAGTTGATCCCGTGATCCTTGTGATGATCCTAGGTTGCTCGAACCTCAAGAAGATCGATTCTTCTAAAATTCTCCCTTTCCTCTCGTTGTCATATTGGATGAAGTTCTCAAAGCTAGATGTCAAGATCAAGATGATGATCGAATCAACGTTCTTACGAAGTGCAAGTTGGATCATGAAGATAAAGTTAGCTTTGTATCCCCTCTATGTCCTTACCTCACGTCTTGAATCTCGGGACGAGATTCTTGTTTAGTGGGGGTGAGTTGTCACAGCCCTAGAATTTGGTTGCAGATAGTGGCATTGCATCCATGCATCATGTCTAAAGTTATGTGAATTTGAAATGGGGATTGACTCAAACCCTAGCACCTAAGAGAAATCAAATAGGTTCAACTAAAATAAATTCCAAGAACCCAAAATGGTCTTAGAAAAATGTTCATGATTTTTGGAAATCATGTAAGCAGATGGCAGGAGGTGATGCACATTTTCCATGACATATTGGGCTCTGAATTAAACCATACTCTATTTGAATTTGGGCACTTAAATACTATAAAATATTTAAAATGTCCAAATAATCCTAAACTGAAATGTTCCATGTTGGACATATTCCAAGCACTGGCCATGAGCAGTTTGGTGATTTTTGCGTGTGCCTAAGTATTTTTTAATAAAGCCAAACACAATTACAGAAAATAGAAAAGAGAAATAAATATAGGAAAAGAACAGAGGCTCACGGAACTTACAGGCGCCCACCAAAGCCACTGGCCGGCCGGTTGGCCAGCCCAGCCCACCTCCTCGCGTCGTCTTCCCCATGCCTTACGGCATCGTGCGTGCGCAGCCACAGCCGAGCCGTAGCCACCTCCTGCTTGCCACCGAGGCGCCCCCGACGCGTCTGGAGGCGCCCGCAGCCCCTCTGCCTCTCCCCTCACCCTCTGTTCTCTCCCTCCCTCTCTAGCTCCTTCCCCAGTGCGACCCGAGCGCCACACCGCCCGCCCGTTCGCACCAGTGACCACCGCCTCTCCCTCACCCCTGGAGCTGTCCACGAGCTCCGCCTAGTCCCTCTCCTCCTCCTCACCCGAGCCGCCCGGCCTTGGAAGCCCACAGATGCTGCTGCTGCACCGCCGTTCCCTCGTCGGCCACCGAAGATCGTCGCCGTCGATTTGCCGCCTCCGATGCCTGCCCGAGCCCGCCGAGACCTCCTCCGGCTTCGCTATGAGCTCCTCTTCCTCTCCCCATAGCTCTCGTGCTCGTTTGGCCTCCGTTAGCCGCCGTTCCCACCGAAACCGAAAGCTTCCCGCCGCCGGCCATGCCGCCGCCGTGGCTAGAGCCCACACACGTCGCGTCTGAGCACGTTTTCGTCCTCACCGCACCCCCAGGAACCCGCAGACACCACCAGCTCGCCCGGAGACGCCCCGTAGTGTCGTTCCCGTCAAGGTCGAGCTTGACCGCCGCTGCCGTCATTTGATAAGTCGCTTCCGGCCTCCTTCGCCCAACCGCATGCCTGTTGGATGCGGCGCCGTCAAGCCCGTAGGGCCAAACCCGAAACCAAGCGGTCGCCGGACGGTAATCTCGGCGTCTCCGCCGCTCTGTTTGGTCGCCGGCGGCTAACGCGGTGTGTCCGGCGTGGCGCGTGATTAGTGTTAATCACGGTCAGCTAACCCCCCCAGAGCCACTGACAGCTGGGCCCTACTGCCTAACTAACCCAGGTTAGTTTTAGATTCGATTAATCTAACCCCATGGGCCCCATGGTCGGTTTGACACAACCCGTCACTGTTGACTGACCCCACTGTCAGTGACCCAAGCCAGCAATGTGACACTGACCAATGGACCCCACACGTGAGATTAGACCCGGGGCAGCTCTATTGACCTGCTGACGTCATTCTGACATAGTGCTGACGCAGTAAATCTATTTCTGGATTTAGTTTAATTTTAAATAATTCAGAAATTCCAGAAAATAGTGCTAACTTCTAAAAATCATAGAAAATCAACCGTAGCTCCAAATCAAATAATTTGTATATGAAAAATGATCAGAAAAATCCAATGTATCCATCTGTACCATTTTCATGCATGTTTAGACAACTTATACCTGCTGATCAGGTCAAATCAATTAAATGGCATTTGAATTCCACATATGGAGTTTGAATTTGAATCTTGGATTCAAACCAACTTCATTTAATCTGGTTGCTAGTTGCATTAGCTCAAAACACAGCATATTTCCATGTCATGATCATGCATCATATTGTTGCATTGCATTGATTGTGTTCTTCCTTGTTTGCCGGTATTTGTCCCCTCTCAGTCGACGATGTTCCGACAATGAGTTCGATGACACCAATGAAGAACTATATTATCTTCAGAAGTGCCAGGCAAGCAAAAACCCCTTGTTCATTTCGATACAATCCCACTCTCTTGCTGCTGCTCTCTTTTACTGCATTAGGACAACAACAATTCATCTGTTACTTGCTGCGGCAGCTGAACCCCTTTATCCTCTGCATGGCCTGTCATTCCACAGTAAATAGATGAAACCCAGTAGCATGAGTAGGAGTTGTTTGAGCCCTGTTGTGCCTACTCATTCATGCTTGTTTGTCATGCACTCTTTGCTTGAGTTGAGTCAGTCGATTCATCGGGGATGAATTTGAATGTGGTGAACATGTCCTCTTGTGTGAGAGCTAAGTGTGTGAACACGATTTGGTAAAGGTAGCGGTGAGAGGCCACGTAGGAGTACATGGTGGGTTGTCTCATTGCGGCCGTCCTCGAGGAACTGAGTTACGTGTTTGTGATCCATGAGCAGTTACTACCACACATTAGGTTCGGTAACACGACCCTCTCGACTTATTAATCAACATGATCTCTGTCCGGGAGTTGCAACTAGTTTACGGTGTTTGTAGGTAGTGTTAGTAGTCTACCAAGTGGCACCGGTATAGGTGGGCTTGGGACAGACTAGGCACCATGACACGGTGTACCAGCGTAGAACCACCCGTCGAGGTGGGCTTGGGAACCCTGCACACATCGTTTGGGGCCGTGGCGACACCTGGCGGATCTCCTTGCGGATGGAACCGAATAGGCGATAAACTTGGACTAGAGACTTGTGTGGTTAGTCGGTCGTGGCCGACTCCCTCGCCAAAGCTTCGCTTGAAGGTTGCCGATATACGTCGTGTACATGGTGGTAAGTGGCGAGGCGTGTGTGAAGAAGTACACCCCCCGGGGTTAATATGATCTATTGAATAGCCGTGTCATGGTAAAGGACTTCTGGGTTTCCTGTACAGTTCATAGACAAGTGAAAGTGGATACTCTAAAATGCGCAAGATAAGCATGAGTGTTATGGATGGCGTTCTCGTAGGAAGATGGGAGCGGATCCATAGTGGTGTATTGATATGGTGAATATGTGGACTCGTGTGCGCCACCTCAAAAGAGTTGCTTGCAGTCGTAGTTCGGGATAGCCACCGAGTCAAAGCTGGCTTGCTGCAGTCAAACTCCACCACCCCCCCTTTATTGAAACCGATGCATATGTAGTTAGTTCTGATGTAAATCTTGCTGGGTGAGGGAGTTCCGGACTAGGGGGTGTCCGGATAGCCGAACTATCATCATCGGCCGGACTCCAAGACTATGAAGATACAAGATTGAAGACTTCGTCCCGTGTCCGGATGGGACTTTCCTTGGCGTGGAAGGCAAGCTTGGCGTCTGGATATGTAGATCTCCTACCATTGTAACCGACTCTGTGTAACCCTAGCCCTCTCCGGTGTCTATATAAACCGAGAGGGCTTTAGTCAGAGGAACAACAATCATACCATAGGCTAGCTTCTAGGGTTTAGCCTCTTTGATCTCGTGGTAGATCCACTCTTGTAACACACATCATCAATATTAATCAAGCAGGGCGTGGGTTTTACCTCCATCGAGAGGGCCGAACACAGGTAAAACATCGTGTCCCTTGTCTCCTGTTACCATCCTCCTAGGCGCACAGTCGGGACCCCCTACCGAGATCCGCGGTTTGGCACCGACATTGGTGCTTTCATTGAGAGTTCCTCGTATGCGTCACCGATAGGCTCGAAGGCTCCTTCGATCATCAACAACAGACGCGGTCGGGTGAGACTTTTCTTCCGGACAGATCTTCGTGTTGGCGGCTTTGCCTGCGGGCCAATTTGCTTAGCCATCTGGAGCAGATCGAAAGCTCGCCCTGGCCGTCGAGTCAGATTTGGAAGATTTAAACTATCGGCCGACATCCGTGGAGACTTGATCTTCGGCCGGATTCAAGCCGCAACCAAGCAGCGCCGCCTTTGTCTCGATGGGCATGATCTAGCTCTGCGGCGAGCGGTGCCCTAGAGGCCACACAGAATCCCTCCGACCCATAATCCGGGCGGATTCCCGGTCGAGGGCGAGTGGTTGGACACCGCCTCGGGGCTTTAATCCCTCGGCGTCGGGCGAACTCCATCCTTGTCGCTGCGAAGACCTCGACTCCGGTGCGGACTCCTCTCGGGACTCCGAACCCTCACGCCCTGCCAATCGAATCCGATTGGCGCCCGTTATGGAGTTCACGACGCGGACATCTTCGGCACTCGCCCTTTGGCGACATCCTGAATTCACTAAAGTCTCTCTCTTTATCCGGAAAGCCCTGGCGTACCACGGTCGGGAAGGTTGAGATCTGGACGACGAAGAAATTCAGCGCCCACCCACCACCCGCCTTGGCCCGCGCCGATAGCCTACGGCGTGCTCGATTTCGACTCCGAAGACATCGACGGTATGGACGACGATGTAGGAGAAAACAATGAACCAGCACCTATAGGATGCTGGACAACTTCATCCCATGATGTATACATGGTGCATACACCTAAAGGAAATGAAGACGAGGAGCAATGGGACGCTACGAAGGATATATCCCTCGAAAAGCAGTCAAAACGGCAACGTAAACGCCGCACAAAGTCCTGCCTCAACAAAGACCCAGCCATAGAGCTGGGCGAACCGGTGGACAACGAACAAGCTATCGAGCAATCGTCCGAACAAGACAACTTGGATAAACAATTTGTCCCCGGCAAAGACAACAGTCCGGACGATCTCACGCCGGACAAACTATCGGAGCAAAATGACCTCCAAAAAAGGCTCGTCGCCACTACGCGTAGCCTGAAAAGCGAAGCGAAGCTCAAAACAGCGGAAGATGCACTCGAGGATCAGATGGAGCAAAGTATTCAGCGCCCTTGAACAAATGCGGCGACAGTCACCGAACAAAGAGCTACCCGAAAAAAAGCTACTGCCCGAATTGACGAGGAGGCCGTGAGCCCACACAATTAAAAGTAAGAACGCCACCGGTCGGATGGGCGACCCCACGGCAAAAAGAGAGCGGTGAATGGCGCGCACACAAGCCGATATCGATCCGCATAAGGATTCACATCAAGAGGATGGCCCGATTAGGTCGATCTATGGGCCAAGAAAGCAGGCCGTCAAAGCAATGCAATATGCCAAAATTCGAAGATCATGGCACACCCAAATATAGAGGCGCGCACACCCCTATGTTTCACCGATGAGGTCTTTGGATCATAATTTCAGCGGGATTCAAACCCGTAAACATAGAGGCATCTGACGGAACAACAGACCACAGAGTGCGGATCGAGGTTACATCCTCCACATACACATGGCTAGAGAGCGATCTCCATGCCATAAAATACTTACCCTTAAACTCAAAGGGCCAGCTCGGCATTGGCTTAAAAGCCTCCCGAAAATACCATTGGAAGCTCGGGAGAGCTCGAGGATGCATTTGGGTAAATTTTCAGGGGACTTATGTCCGCCCTCCGGATCTGAGACGATCTAAGTCACATAACTCAACAGCAGGAGAGTCAGCCGGAAATGCAGGAACAGGTTCCTTACTAAAAGAACCAAATAGTCGACTATCCGGACGCCGAAGCCTTAGTAGCTTTCAAACACAACGTCTGAGACGAATGGCTCGCCAGACACCTCGGCCAAGAAAAGCCAAGAACAATGGCCGCATTAACAAGCCTCATGACCCGCTTTTGCGCAGGAGAAGACAGCTGGCTAGCTAGATGCAGCACCAGCGACCCGAGTACATCCGAAATCAGGGATGGAAATGGGAAATCACGACGAGAAAAGATCGGTGCGGAATAAGGAAAATGGCCCAAATAATGCGGCGGTCAACGCAGATTCAAAAGCTCTCGGCGAACAACAAAACACTGCCCTAAAGGATAACGGTGACGAGCTATCCAACCTAAACAAGATTACGGATAGGTATGTCAAATACATGGTACCTCAGGAAGCACGCAAACCATACCCACAGAGATTGTTGGGTCTTCAAGCAGTCCGGCCGCCTTATGCGCCGAACACAAGGGCTCGACACACCAAGGGAAGATGATGGCGAGCACCACAAGCGAGCCCAGAAAACAAAAGAATTTCCCACAAAAGGTTAAAACAGTAAACTCACTTCACGTGATCAAAGGGAAAAACAGAGCGGCGCCCACTAAAAGGCGCGCCGCACATTGGTTGTCAAAACCAATCACCTTCGACCATCAGGACTATTCCAAAAATATCCGGAAGGCAGGATGGACTGCCTTGATATTGGATCCTATAATCGACGGATTCCAATTTACACAAGTCCTCATGGATGGCTGCAGTGACATCAACCTGATATATCAGGACACAATCCGCAGGATGGGAATAGACCCAACCAAAATTTGCCATAGCAAAACCTCCTTCAAAGGGGTAATGCCAGGCCCATATGCCCATTGTACGGGCTCCCTACTGCTAGAAGTTGTGTTCGGTTCATCCGACAACTTCCGTCGTAACTAGTCTTCCATGTCGCCCCATTTAAAAGTAGCTATCAAGCACTATTGGGATGAAGCTTTCGCCCGCTTTAACGCATAATACCGCATTCGCATCTCTTACACTTAAAATGAGCCGGTCCACGCGGCATCATCTCATTAAAAGGGAGTATTAAGTGTCACTCGAGCACGGAAGAATGCGAGGCTGCCTCAACAGCCCCACACCAATCCGGCTCCGCTAACCAAAGCACTGAATAGGTAATTGAACCCGGACACGGCTAGGCAGTCGGCGCCTACTAGCGACATACCCCCATACAAGTGGCTGCATGCATGTACAACAAGAGCGATAAAACTCAATTTCATTCACTTCTTGAACCGTACTCTGTTTATTTAATATTAAGTACACCTTTCGCATGACCCTTTTCTTCCAAACTAAGTTCCTCTCTTTTCTGAGATGAACAACGTGCTACACCCGTCGAGGATACGGCACAATGGAACCTGGTATGAGCGTGCAGTAGGGACCCGTTGCAAGGATTCTTTTGATTAAGACCTGCGTAAACCTTTTTTCCTTGTCTCTTGTTGATATACATCCCCGGTTCCTTAATATAACCGAGGAGGAGGCTGGTGCTTTGGCATTGGCGCACCAGAATTTTTTTGCTGCGTACCTAGACACCGGGGCTTAGGGCATTATTCGCCCATTTTCATAAAGACCGAATACCTTAGGGAGTCTTGGCGTCTCGAGTTTGGCCTTATATGCATCAGCTCGAATCATGTCTTTGGTCAAATGTTGGGTTGCCCGGCTCCTGTGTTTTGCTGCCTTACGTTCCGTTTTCATGGCTAACGCGGCACCGGAGAACTCTGCGATTGTGCCCGGTTGGCGGGTGAGCACCTTAGTAGAAAGCGGCTGGTTGTCATGATATAGCGAGAGACTGGTCAACCACTCGATGACTCCTTTGGAATGTTTAGGATTCCTCCGCATTAACGAAGGACCAGTTTTTCGGTCGAGCACATCGCACCCGGGTTCGGAGAGTGCGGTGCCCCGAGGCTATATAGTAGCCCCACCCTCGAACTCCATGGCTAAGTGAAAGTGATAAAGCATTATAGTCCGGTTGCCTGGTTTGCTCGCTATCACCTCCTTAACAGGACCAAGGCGTTGGATTAAGTGTGAAAAAGCGCTTTCTTTGCAAACACCCCGCACTATGTGCGTGGGGCTGAAACCAAGGACTGCCATCTTTCAGGTTATATTTACATATACATAAATGGCCGCACAAGGAGTAGTTTGCTACTTGAACGCACAAGTATAAAAAGCACTTATATCACATTGAAACATTGTTTTCACAAAGCATACATGTCATTTAAACATAATATCCTTGAAAATTGTGTCTCTATTAAGCGGCGCCGGCGGGACTTCTTCAAAGTAGTGCTCGGCGGTACTCGGCCTCTGTCCGACTCACAGGATGCAACGTCATTGGCCTTCATCTCGGCGGTATGTCTTGACACGGGCAAGAGCCATCCGCGCTCCCTCAATGCCGCCGATCGCTTCATTGCGTCGTCTGCGGCACCGCACCAAGCTGCTGCACTAAACCAAAATAGCTCTTGGTGGGGTCCGCCCGCCACAAGTGAGTCAAGACATGCTTCATGGCAAATCCGGAAAATCGATTCAGCTCGGCCCATTCGGCCAACCGATCGGTCAGCGGCAGAGGACGCTCCGGACTATCGAATTGCGACCAATATAACTCTTCCCTTCTGTGCCCCTTCTCGCCCCGGAAGTGCTCAACGCGTCCTGGCGCTCGCCGCCAAGTCGGATAAGCATCCTCTGAACTCCACAATTTATCCAAGCGAGCATACTTTGGATCTGTATATTTCCTCCGCAGCGTAAACGGTTTCCAACCGCAATTGCCCGGCCCGACTTAGCTCCTCCTTGGCAGCTCTCAAAGCCGATTGGGCATTCTTGGATTCGGCGGCGGCCTTCTTTAGGCCCTCTTGTTCCACTTGACGTTCTTTTTCAAGAACCTCGCAGCGATCGGTAGTATTCCTCAACTTTTTGGCCATAACGGCCATCTCCTCTTTGCTTCGGCAGTGAGCAGCCCGTTCAGCTTCTAGCCCTTGACGCCTTTAAAGCGGCTGCATTACCAATCTGGCTTGCTCTTTCGCTCGGCGAGTTACGCGCAGCTCTTCCAGCGATGGCACCATCTGCATTAAGCATATGATTAGTAAGACATGGGCGTCAAGCTCCCTTACCAGCTGTCCGCATAGAAGTCGCATACCTTGTGACTCGTCAAACCGTTTATTGACCAGTAGCGATGTCGCATCCGCCTCGTCAAGTTGCCGCTTTAGTTCGGCATATTCATCGATCCGGCTGGCCTCCGGACGCCCGCCACCTGTTTAGGGCGGCGATATGTTAAAAGCGAAATTTGATCCTCGACGCGTTGTCAATTTTGACAACATACCGAGTCTCGAGGGCTACTATCTCTCTGAGGCGCATTTATATGCATAAGCTGTCGAAGTTACATCATTTTTGCGTACCTCAAACCCCGTCGGTAATCTTCGGCGGCTTCATACAATCCGCTCTCGCGGATGCAATTATTTCAATCACCGTACCCATTAGAACACGGTGATCCTCAAAATAGCTGCTTTCGCCCAAGCAGATCCTTCAGCTCCTCCGACCGCACGCCACTTGGCGCTGGACCTTCCGGCCCCGCCGGACAGAGAACCCTCGCGGCGACACCTCCGGGTCGTCCGCTTCTATGGTGCGGCAGTGTGGGCGTTCGCTCTCCATCATCTCCGGACGAAGATCCCCCGCAGATGAGCTCTGGTGAGAAGGGCTGAGGTCCGAACTACAAGGTACAATTTCGGTTATCTTCATAAATAAATACAGGTATGTTCCTTATTTACAAAGACCCCTTCTTTTACCTTATGGCTTTCTGGAGGGCTGATCCCCTAGGGGAAATAATGCGGCTGGGTTACTTACCAGCGCCGGACTCTCTGCCGAAGATTCCTTCCCCCTCTTTGAGGCCTTGACCTCCGGATCTTCCGAAGCGGTCCTCTTCTCTCCTCGGAAGGTGGGACTCTTAATCCCTCCTTCCTTGATATCCTCCTTCGAAGAGGCGGTTGCTTCCCCGCACCCCCTTTCGCCTTCTTCAAAAGGCGCCACCTTCAACATCTTGGTCAGCATGGGATCCGGCGTGGTCTCCGGGAGGGGATCCGGACACCTTATTGACATTGCCTTGGCTATCCACTCCTGTTCAAGAAACGGCTCCTTTAAAGGGCATATATATATATATATATATATATATATATATATATATATATATATATATATATATATATATATATATATATATATATATATATATATATATATATGAAATAAATGAATGAACAGCTTGTGGGTTCTGGGACTACTTACTTGAGTATCTGGCGATTGCAGCTTAGTCCTGCGTCCTCGGTCAAGTCCGGACACTTCTCTTGCGATCCCAAGAACAGTTTATACATCTCCCGGCGCCGTGCCCATAAAATTTTGGAGGCTCGTGGTCCCTCGGATTAATTCCCACAGGCGGAGGCGGCGTTTGCAGAGGCTGAAGGCGCCAGATCACCATAACTGCGCGCCATTGCAACCAGATTGATCCCTCTTTCCTGGAGATCTTGAATGCGGCCCTGCAGCAGGGGAACGTCCTTGGACGGCCCCCAGTCGAGCCCCTTGTTGACCCATGATGCCAGCCGCTGTGGTGGACCTGAGAGAAAGGTAGGGAGCGACACCCATTTGGTGCCCCTGGGAGCGGTGATATAAAACCACTGCTGTTGCCACAAACCAAGCTCCTCTTGAAAAGAGCCCTCGGGCCACGGAGCATCAGCACATTTGCTTATGACCGCCCCTCCGCACTCCGCTTGCTGCCCCTTGATCATCTTTGGCTCCACCTTGAAGGTCTTGAGCCACAATCCAAAGTGGGGGGTAATATGGAGGAAGGCCTCACATACGACAATGAATGACGAGATATGAAGGATGGACTCCGGATTCAAGTCATGGAAATCAAGCCCGTAATAAAACATAACCCCCCGCACAAAGGGATCCGTCGGGAAGCCTAAACCCCGACTGAAGTGAGACACGAACACCACGTTCTCACCAGGCTCGGGAGTGGGAATGACCTGCCCTGGAGCAGGCAGCCTGTGCGAGATCTCGTCAGTTAGATACCTGGCGTCTCGCAGCTTTAGCACATCTTCTTCTGTGACGGAGGAAGACATCCATCGGCCGTGTTGGTCGGAGCCGGACATCATCGAAAGTCCGAAGCGCCTGAATCTGAAGCTTTGGGTGTTGGAACTCGAAGCGCGAGGCGAACTCGATAGAGGGTGTAAAAAGGAGAGGGCCTTGGTCTCATTATAAAGAGCATGAATACCAAGAGCCCACCCCGTGGTCGATTAGGACTCACCTTCGATAGAGAAGGCAGGCCAACGGGCATGGTTGGGTTACCCGCGTCCGTATTGATGAGAATCCCGGAATAAGGGGGCACGATCTATGCTTTGATAAGACGTGCCAAGGAAACCGCCTCGTAACACACTGAGTTGGAACAATAAAAAACGATTTATATAAAGGCCTGGCCGTGGTGTGACGTCACGCCGCAGAATATGTCAGCAGATCTATGCAAAAATTATTCTCTCTACGGTGTTACGTGGAACTTGTTTTGCAGAGCCGGACACTATCCTTGTGTTCAAAACCTTCTATGAAGTATTCAGAGGAGGAACCCGCCTCGCAATGCCGAAGACAATCAACGCGCCGGACTCGTCGTCATTGAAGCCTGGTTCAGGGGCTACTGAGGGAGTTCCGGACTAGGGGGTGTCCGGATAGCCGAACTATCATCATCGGCCAGCCTCCAAGACTATGAAGATACAAGATTGAAGACTTCGTCCCGTGTCCGGATGGGACTTTCCTTGGCGTGGAAGGCAAGCTTGGAGATATGGATATGTAGATCTCCAACCATTGTAACCGACTCTGTGTAACCCTAGCCCTCTCCGGTGTCTATATAAACCGGAGGGCTTTAGTCCGTAGGAACAACAATCATACCATAGGCTAGCTTCTAGGGTTTAGCCTCTTTGATCTCGTGGTAGATCCACTCTTGTAACACACATCATCAATATTAATCAAGCAGGACATAGGGTTTTACCTCCATCGAGAGGGCCCAAACCTGGGTAAAACATCGTGTCCCTTGTCTCCTGTTACCATCCGCCTAGACGCACAGTTCGGGACCACCTACCCGAGATCTGTCGGTTTTGACACCGACACTGGGTACATTTGTACTCATGTTTTCCTATTTTATGTTTTTGCAGAGAGACTTCAGTCTCGCTAGTAGTTCCGCGTGGACTTCGATGTTTAGCTTGTTACCTCAGCTACGACCTTGTGCCCTCGGCAGGATCTGGTAGATAGTCAGGCTTCTCAGCCTTTTTCATTTGTAGATGTCTGTACTCAGACATGTTAAGATTCCGCATGTGCTTTTACTTGTATGCTCTGAATGTTGGGTCATGAGACCCATGTTTGTAATATCACGCTCCTCGGAGCCTAATGAATAAATACTTGAGTCGTAGAGTTATGTTGTGATGCCATGTTGTATTTACACATATCGAGCATATTGTGTGTATGTTTGAAATGCTTGGTATGTGTGGGATCCGACAATCTAGTTGTTTATCCTTGGCAGCCTCTCTTATTGGGAAATGTAGTCTAGTGCTTCCTTGAGCCATAGTAGTCCGCTTCTGAGACGGTTCACGGAGTCCTGCTAGCCTAGCACTCTGCTCAGGACACTTGACTGGCAGCGTGTGGTTCACTTCATTCACGTATACTGTCCCTCGGGAAATGTCACGCATGATGACATTGAGTCCTGCCTAACTGCTACAGCCGGGTTACCGGAGTCCTGTTAGCCAGTGCTATAGCCGGATTCACATCTTTGTTGACCGACATGCTCGAAGTTGATTCATGTATGCCTGTCCCCATGGGTTAGCGCCGCTTTGAGTTCACGACTAGCCATGTCGGCCCGGGTTCTCTGTCATATGGATGCTAGCGACACTATCATATACGTCAGCCAAAAGGCGCAAACGGTCCCGGGCCATGGTAAGGCGACACCCATGGGAATACCGTGCGTGAGGCCACAAAGTGATATGAGGTGTTACTGGCTAGATCGATGTGACTTGGAATCGGGGTCCTGACACTCTGTGTAACCCTAACCCTATTCAGTGCCTATATAAACCGGAGGGTTTTAGTCCATAGGACGAACAACAATCATACCATAGGCTAGCTTCTAGGGTTTAGCCTCTCTGATCTCGTGATAGATCTACTCTTTTACTACCCATATCACCAATATTAATCAAGCAGGAGTAGGGTTTTACCTCCATCGAGAGGGCCCGAACCTGGGTAAAAACATCGTGTCCCTTGTCTCCTGTTACCATCCGCCTAGACGCACAGTTCGGGACCACCTACCCGAGATCCACCGGTTTTGACACTGACATTCGTGCTTTCATTGAGAGTTCCTCTGTGTCGTCATCTTTAGGCCCAATGGCTCCTCCGATCATCAATAACGATGCGCTCCAGGGTGAGACTTTTCTCCCCGGGCAGATCTTCGTATCCGCGGCTTTGCATGCGGGCCAATTCGCTTGCAGCCATCTGGAGCAGATTAAGCTACGCCCAGCCATCAGGTCAGATTTGGAGTTTGAACTACGGCCGGCGTCCGTGGAGATTTGATCGTCGACGGTTCGAGCCATAGCCAGCGCGTCGCCTTATCACAGCAGGCATGATCTAGCTCTGCCGCCGGACAGTGTCCTGGAGGCCGCACCGGTGTCCGCTCCGACCTTTAGCTCGGAGCCGACTGCGTCGATCGAGGACAGGTGGCTGGACACCGCCTCGGGGGCTGCGATCTCTACGGATATTGAGCCGTAAACCTACCCTGTCCTCTGTGAAGCTCGTGACTCCAAGGTGCCGGACTCCTCTCCGGACTCCGAGCCCTCCGCGCCCCCGCTAATCAAATCCGATTGGGCGCCGATCATGGAATTCACTGCCGCGGACATCTTTTAGCACTCGCCCTTTGGCGACATCCTGAATTCAATAAAGTCTCTCTCCTTATCAGGAGAGCCCTGGCCGGATTATGGTCAGGAAGGTTGGGATGCGGACGACAAAGAAATTCAAAGCCCACCAACCACCCACTTCGTAGCTACTGTCGATGATTTAACCGACATGCTCGACTTCGACTCCAAAGACATCGACGGTATGGACGACGATGTAGGGGAGGAGCATGAACCAGCGCCTACATGGCACTGGAGAACCACCTCATCTCACGATGTATACATGTTGGACACACCTAAAGGAACCGAGGACGAGGAACAACGGGACGCTACGAAGGATCGCTCCATCGAAAAGCAGTCAAAACGGCGCCGTAAGCGCCTCTCAAAGTCCCACCTCGATAAAGACAACAACCATACAGACCCAGCTATAGTGCAGGGTGAACCGGTGGATGACGAACATGCTATCGAGCAACCGTTCGAACAGGACAATCTGGATAAACAACCCGTCCCCGGCGAAGATAACAGTCCGGACGAACTCACGCCGGACAAGTTGCTGAAGCAGAAAAACCTCCACAAAAGGCTCGTAGCCACAGCACGTAGCCTGAAAAAGCAGAAGCGGAAGCTCAAAACAGCGGAAGATGCACTCAGAATCAGATGGAGCAAAGTACTCAATACCGCAAACAAATACGGCGACAGTCGCCGAACAAAGAGCTACCCAAAGCGAAAACTAATGCCCGAATTTGATGAGGAGGCCATAGAGCCCCCACAATCAAAAAACAAGGAGGCCACCCGGTCGGATGGATGACCCCATGGCAAACAGAGAGCGGCAAACGGCGCCGCACACAAGCCGGCACGCGATCCGCACAAGGATTCACATCAAAAATATGGCCCAGTTAGATCTATCTACGGGCCAAGAAAGCAAGCTCTAGTAAGCAAGGCAACACATCAAGTATCCGAACATCACGGTACACCTAAATATAGGGGTGCCGCACACCCCCTATGTTTCACCGTTGAGGTGCTAGATCATGAATTTCCAGCGGGATTCAAGCCCGTAAACATAGAGGCATACGACGGAACAACAGACCCTGGAGTCTGGATTGAGGATTACATCCTCCATATACACATGGCTAGAGGAGATGATCTATGCCATAAAATACTTACCCCTCAAGCTCAAAGGGCCAGCCCGGCATTGGCTTAAAAGCCTTCCCGAAAACACCATTGGAAGTTGGGAAGAGCTCGAGGACGCCTTTCGGGCAAATTTTAAAGGGACCTATGTCCGACCTCCGGATGCCGACGATTTAAGTCACATAGCTCAACAGCCAGGAGAGTCAGCCCGGAAATTTTGGAACAGATTCCTTACGAAAAAGAACCAAATAGTCGACTGCCCGGACGCCGAAGCCTTAGCAGCTTTCAAACACAACTTCCGAGACGAATGGCTCGCCAGACACCTCGGCCAAGAAAAGCCAAGAACAATGGCCGCATTAACAAGCCTCATGACCCGCTTTTGCGCGGGAGAGGATAGCTGGCTAGCAAGATGCAGCACCAGCGACCCAAGTACATCCGAAGTCAGGGATGGAAACGGGAAACCACGACACAGTAAGGACCAACGTCGGACCAAGGGAAACAGCCCGAAGAGCACGGCAGTCGACGCCGGATTCAAAAGCTCTCACCAGAATCATAAAAAGCTGCCCCTTAAGGATAACAGGGACGAGCTATCTAACTTAAACAAAATTTTGGACAAGATATGCCAAATCCACAGTACTCCCGAGAAGCCTGCAAACCACACCCACAGAGATTGTTGGGTCTTCAAGCAGTCCGACAAACTCAACGCCGAACACAAGGGGCTCGACACACCAAGCAAGGACGATGACGAACCCCAAAAGAAGAGCACCGGAAAACAAAATAATTTCCCACAAGAAATCAAAACAGTGAACTCACTTCACGTGACAAAAGGGAAAAATAGAGCGGCGCCCATAGAGGTACGCGCCATAGGGCCTATCCCGGAAGAGTCCCGCCACTGGTTGTTAAAACTAATCACCTTCGACCATCGGGATTACTCTAGAAGTATACGGAACGCAGGTTAGACTGCCTTGATATTAGATCCGATAATTGGCGGACTCCAATTTTCACAAGTCCTAATGGACGGCGGCAGTGATCTAAACCTGCTATATCAAGACACAATCCGCAATATGGGGATAGACCCAACCAAATTTCGCCACAGCAACACTTCCTTTCATGGGGTAATGCTAGGCCCATATGCCCATTGTACGGGCTCTCTACTGGTAGAAGTTGTGTTCGGCTCACCCGACAACTTCCGCCGCGAAAAGTTAACCTTCCACCTCGCCCCATTTACAAGTAGCTATCAAGCACTATTGGGACGCGAAGCTTTCGCCCGCTTTAACGCAATACCGCATTATGCATCCCATACACTTAAAATGCCCGGTCCACGTGGCATCATCTCATTAAAGGGAAACATCGAGGGTTCCTCGAGTCCGGAAAATTGTGTGGATGCCTTGACAGCCCCACAATAAACCGGCCTCACCAATACAAGCACTTAGACAGGTCGGCCAGACCCCGGACACGGCTGGACGAGTCCGGCGTAAACATACAAGGGCTCGCTAGACGCATACCCCCGTACAAGGGGCTCCGCGCATCCACAACAAGAGACAATAAAGCTCAATTTTGTTCATTCTTTGAATTGTACTTTGTTTATATAATATAACATACATTTTCACACGATCTTTTTCAACTAAGTTCCTCTCTTTTACAGATGAACACCGTGCTACACCCGTCCAGGATATGGCACAACGGAGACACAGGCGCAGACGTGCAGTAGGGACCCATTGCAAGGATTCTTTTCAGATTAAGACCCTGTGTAAACCTTTTTTACTGTCTCTTGTTGATACACATCCCTCGGTTTCTTGCTATAACCAAGGAGGAGGCTGGCGTTTTGGCATATGCCACGTTAGAATTTCGCGCGTACCTGGACACCAGGGGCTTTTTACCAAGGGCGATTGTTCGACCTGTTTTCATAAAGACCGAATACCTTAGGGAGTGTTCGACGTCTCGAGTTAGGCCTTATATGCATCAGCTCCGAATCAGGTCTTTGGTCAAATGTTGGGTTTGCCCGGCTCCTGTGTTTTGCTGCCTTACGTTCCGCTCTATCGGCTAATGCGGCATCAGGAGAACTACTGCGATTGTGCCCCCGGTTCGGCCAGGGGGGCACCTCAGTAGAGAAAGCCGAAAACTGACTGTCATGATATAGCGTGAGACTAGTCAACCACTCGATGACCCGCTGGAATCTTTAGAATTCCTCCACGTTGACGAAGGGCCGTTTCCCGGCCAGGCACATACGCGCCCCGAATTCGGGTGAGCGCGGTGCCCCTAGGGGCCATATAGTAGCCCCACTGTCGAACTCCTATGGCTAAGTGAAAGTGATAAAGCATTATAGTCCGGTTGCCTAGTTTGTTGCGCTATCACCTCCTTTGTAGGACCAAGACGTTGGATCAAGTGTGAAAATGTGTTTCCTGCAAACACCCCGCATTATATGCGTGAAATGAAGCCAAAGACTGCCATCTTTCGGGTTATATACACATATACATTAACGGCCGCACATGAGGTATTTTTAATTCTTGAAAGCACAAGTATAGAAAGCTTTTATATTCCATCGAAACAACTTTTGACAATAATACATGTTATTCGAACATAATATCCTTCGAGCACTACGTCTCTATTAAACGAGCGCCCTGAAGAACTTCCTGAAAATAGTGCTCGACAGGTACTCGGCTTCCGTCCGAATCTTGGGATGCAACATAGGTGGCCTTCACCTCCGCCCAGTATGTCTTGACACGGGCAAGAGCCATCCGCGCACCCTCTATGCATGCTGACCGCCTCATTGCTTTGATATGCGGCACCGCACCAAGGAACTGCTGCACCAAGCTAAAATAACTCTTCGGCTCGGGACTTTTCGGCCACAAATAAGTCACGACATTCTTCATGGCAAGTCCGGACAACCTATTCAGCTCCGCCCATTCGGCCAAACGATCGGTTAATGGAAGTGGACGTTCTGGACTACGGAACTACGACCAAAAAAGCTCTTCCATCTCGTGATCCTTTTGATCTCCGAAGTGTTCGGCCGCGTCCGCGTCACTCGCCGCCAAGTCCAGATAAGCATCCGCACTACTCCACAGCCGGTCCAAGCGAGCATATTTAGGATCCGTGAACTTCTCACGCAGCGTAAAGGGCTTTCCGGCCGCGATATCTCCGCCTAACGTAGCTCCTCCTTCATAGCTCTCATCACAGAGGCGAGCATCCTTGGCCTCGGTGGTGGCCTTCTTGAGTCCTCTTGCTCGCTCGACCTTCTTTTCAAGAAGCTCGCAGCGGTCGGTAGCATTCTTCAACTTCACGGCCATCTCAGCCATTTCCTTCTTGCTTCAGCTGTGAGCAGCCTGTTCGGCTTTTAGCTCTTCGGCCGCCTTTAAGGCAGCCGCATCACTTTTCCTGGCCTGTTCCTTGGCTCGGGCAAGCTCACGAAGATTCTCCATGGCAGCGGCACCATCTGCATCAAGCATACATGTTGTAAGGCACGGGCATCAAGCTCCCTTACTAGGTGTCCGCGGAGAAACTCCATACCTTGTGACTAGTCCAGCCGCTTGTTGACAAGCGTGATGTCGGCATCCGCCATGTCAAGTTGCCGCTTGAATTCGGCAAATTCATCAGTTCGGCTAGCCACCGGACGCCCCGCCACCTACATAGGAAGGGCGACATATTATATCTGGGATTATGATCCTCAGCACGCTGTCATTTTTGACAACGCACCAAGTCTCAGGGGCTACTATCTACACGGGGCGCATCTTATATATGCGGAACCGTCAAAAGGTACATCATTGCACGTACCTCAAAACCCGTCAGTAAACTCCTGGCGGCCTCGTACAACCCGCTTTCCGCGAACGAAATCTTTTCAATCACCGTACCCATCAATGCGTGGTGATCTTCTGAAATAGACACTCGCCTGAGCAGATCCTTCAACTCCTCCGACCGTGCACCAGGAGGTGCCGGACTCGTCCGATGGCCTTTTTCGAAGGCCAGACACGGAGGGCTCCAGGGGGCCCTACGACCGCACTCTATCCCTGCCGGATTCGGGGAAACCCTCCGCGACGACACCTCAGGATCGTCCACCTCGCTAGGATGTACGGCAGGGGGAGGCGTTCCGCTCTCCATCATCTCCGGACGAAGATCCCCGAAAGACGAGCTCTGCTGAGAAGGGCTGAGATCCAAACTACAAGGTAAAATTTCGGTCATCTTCAGAAATAAAACAGGGATGTCTTTTATTTTATAAACTCCCCTCTCTACTTACGGCTCGCTGGAGGGCTGATCTCCTTGGAGAAACAATGCGGCCGGGGCATCTTCCAACGCAGGACCCTCTGGCGAAGATTTCTTCCCGCGCTTTGAGGCCTTGGTCTCCGGATCTCCAGAGGCGGTCCTCTTCTCCCCTTGGATGGAGGGATTGTCGATCCCTCCCTTCTTGATAACCTCCTTCGCGGAGGAAGTAGCTTCCTTGTTCCCCCCTTCGCCTTCTCCTAAAGGCGCAGCCTCCAGCATCCTGGTTAACACTAGATCCGGCGTGGTCTCAGGGAGAGGGGCCGGACACCTGATCAGTTTTGCTTTCGCTATCCAATCCTGCTTAAGGGACAACTCTTTTGAGGGCAAGTTTATGATAAATATACGGATAGCGTGTCCGGGTACGTGACTACTTACTTGAGCATCCGAGCGATTGCAGCTCAGACCTGCGTCCTCGGTCAAGTCCGGACACATTGCTTGTGATCCGAAGAACAGTTTGTACATCTCCACAGGCGTTGTGCCCATGAAGTGTTGAAGAGCTTGTGGTCCCTCGGATTGAACTCCACAGGTGGAGGGGGCGTTTGCGGGCAGGATGCATTTAATCAGCATGACCTGCGTTACTACGACCAGATTGATCTCTCTCTAGGAGGTCTCGAATCGGCCCTGCAACAAGGGCACGTCCTTGGGCGGCCCCAGTCAAGCCCTTTATTGACCCATGACGCCAGCCGCGGTGGAGGACCTGGCGAAAGGCGGGTGGCGCCACCCATTTGGTGCCCCAGGAGCTATGATATAAAACCACTCTTGTTGCCATAGTGAGCTCCTTTTGAAAAGAGCCCTCGGGCCATGGAGCGTCAGCATTCTTATTTATAACAGCCCCTCTGCACTCTGCCTGTTGCCCCTTGATCATCTTCGGCTCCACCTTGAAGGTTTTGAGCCACAATCCAAGTGTGGAGTAATGCGGAGGAAGGCTTCACATCTGACGATGAGCAGCGAGATGTGGAGGATGGACTCGGATCCAAGTCGTGAAATTCCAGCCCGTAATAAAACATGAGCCCCCTCACGAAGGGGTCCATCGGGAAACTTAGTCCCCGAAGGAAGTGGGATGTGAACACTACGCTTTCACCAGGCTTGGGAGTGGGAATAACCTGCCCTTGAGTAGGCAGCCTATGCAAGATTTCGCCGGCTAGATACCTGGCATCTCTTAGCTTTAGGACGTCTTCTTTCGTGATGGAGGAAAGCATCCACCGGCCTTGGAGGTCGGAGCCGGACATCATCGAAGGTCCGAAGCGCCTGAATCTGGAGCTTTGGGTGTTGGAACTCGAAGCGAGGGGCGGATTCGATGGAGATTGAGAAAAAGGAGCGGGGCCTTGGTCTCTTTATAAATAGGTTGAATACCAGGAGCCCTCCCCGTGACCGTTCGGGACTTGCCTTTGATAGAGGAGGCGTGCCAACGGGCACGATTGGGTTACCCACGCCCGTATTGATGAGAATCCCGGAATAAGGGGACACGATCTCTGCTTTGACAAGACGTGCCAAGGAAACCGCCTCGCTAAACGCGCTGAGGTTGGACAGTAAAAACGATTCGAATAAAGGCTTGGCCGAGGTGTGATGTTACGCTGCGGAATACGTCAGCAGATTGAACTTGTGTAAATGTTATTCTCTCTATGGTGATATGTGGAACTTATTTTGCAGAGCCGGACACTATCCTCGTGTTCAAAATCTTCTATGAAGTATTCGGAAGAGGAACCCGCCTTGCAATGCCGAAGACAATATGCGCGCCGGACTCGTCGCCATTGAAGCCAGGTTAAGGGGCTACTGAGGGAGTCCTGGATTAGGGGGTGTCCGGATAGCCGGACTATGACCTTTGGCCGGACTCCTGGACTATGAACATACAAGATTGAAGACTTCGTCCCGTGTCCGGATGGGACTTTCCTTGGCGTGGAAGGCAAACTTGGCGATACGGATATGTAGATCTCCTACCATTGTAAACGACTCGGTGTAACCCTAACCCTATTCGGTGCCTATATAAACCAGAGGGTTTTAGTCCGTAGGACGAACAATAATCATACCATAGGCTAGCTTCTAGGGTTTAGCCTCTCTGATCTCGTGGTATATCTACTCTTGTACTACCCATATCACCAATATTAATCAAGCAGGAGTAGGGTTTTACCTCCATCGAGAGGGCCCGAACCTGGGTAAAAACATCGTGTCCCTTGTCTCCTGTTACCATCCGCCTAGACGCACAGTTCGGGACCCCCTACCCGAGATCCGCCGATTTTGACACCGACAGTCCCCAAGTAGGATTCGTCCCTACTTGGGGCGCCCCTTGGCCTCTCCCCTCCCCCCCACATATATATATGTGGGAGGGGGTGATACGTCTCCGTCGTATCTATAATTTTTTATTGTTCCATGCCAATATTATTCAACTTTCATATACTTTTGGCAACTTTTTATACTATTTTTTGGGACTAACATATTGATCCATTGCGAGTGCAGTTCTGTTTGTTGCATGTTTTATGTTTCTTGAAAACCCATATCAAACGGAGTCCAAACGGGATAAAAACGGATGGAGAACTATTTTGGAATATTTGGGATTTTCCGGAGGAAGAATCAACGCGAAACGGTGTCCGGGGTGGCCACGAGACAGGGGGGCGCCCCCTCCCCCCCCTGGGCGCGCCCTGGACTCTCGTGGGCCACCCGTAAGGCGGTTGACGCTCTTCTTTTTCCGCAATAAATCTAATTTTACGAGAGAAATCTGGGTGAAATATTCAACCCAATCGGAGTTACGGATCTCCAGATATAAAGGAAAAGGTGAAGGGGTAGAATCTGAGAACGCAGAAACAGAGAGATAGATCCAATCTCGGAGGGGCTCTCGGCCCTCCCAAGCCATGGGAGCGAAGGTCCAGAGGGGAAACCTTTCTCCCATCTAGGGAGGAGGTCAAGGAAGAAGAAGAAGAAGGGGGGCTCTCTCCCCCGTGCTTCCGGTGGCGCCGGAGCGCTGCCGGGGGCCATCATCATCACCACGATCTTCACCAACAACTCCGTCATCTCCACCAACATCTCCATCACCTTCCCCCATCTATATACAGCGGTCCACTCTCCCGCGAACCCCCTGTACCCTCTACTTGAACATGGTGCTTTATGATTCATATTATTATCCAATGATGTGTTGCCATTCTGTGATGTCTGAGTAGATTTTCATTGTCCTATTGGTGGTTGATGAATTGCTATGATTGATTTAATTTGCTTGTGGTTATGTTGCTGTCCTATTGTGCCCTTCATTTCGCGCAAGCGTGAGGGATTCCCACTGTAGGGTGGTGCAATACGTTCATGATTCTTTTATTGTGGGTTGCTTGAGTGACAGAAGCATAAACCCAAGTAAGGGGATTGTTGCGTACGGGATAAAGGGGACTTGATGCTTTAATGCTATGGTTGGGTTTTACCTTAATGAATCTTTAGTAGTTGCGGACGCTTGCTAGAGTTCCAATCATAAGTGCATATGATCCAAGAAGAGAAACTATGTTAGCTTATGCCTCTCCCACATAAAACTTGCTATCGGTCTAGTAACGTAGTCAAATGCTTAGGGACAATTCCACAACTCCTACCACCACTTCTCCACACTCGCTATATTTACTTTATTGCATCCTTATCTAAACAGCCCCTACTTTTTATTTACGTGTTCTTTATTATCTTGCAAACCTATCCTATCACACCTACAAAGTACTTCTAGTTTCATACTTGTTCTAGGTAAAGCGAACGTCAAGCGTGCGTAGAGTCATATCAGTGGCTGATAGGACTTGAGAGAGTATTTGTTCTACCTTTAGCTCCTCATTGGGTTCGACACTCTTACTTATCGAAACAGGCTACAACTATCCCATCTTGCGGGTTATCAAGACCTTTTTTTGGCGCCGTTGCCGGGGAGTCATAGCGTGGGGTGAATATTCTCTGTGTGCTTGTTTGCTTTATCACTAAGTAATTTTTATTTGCTGTTCTTAGTTGCTTTCTATCTTTAGTTATGGGTAGGAAACGCAAAATACCAAAAAAAATAGTTGTACCTACTGAACCAAAGGTTGAAGAACCACTCAAAATATATCACACTCCTGAAGCTTTTTACTTGGATCATGTTCGATCCCTTTGTGCTCGTGCTGAAACCCCCACTAGTTTAGTTGAGTGCAAATCTTTAGATGAGCATGCTTGTTTTGTGCGATAATCAGATATCTGAAAAAGGAAACTATTATGGGATCAAATTCAACGTTTGCAATGCTATGCTTGGAATTTATGTGAAATATATGAGTTTACTTGTTGTTCTGAAGACCCTAAGAAACACCTACCCTATCAATGCTTGTTTAGTGATAATGGAATCGTATCTTCGTATGCTAAGGGTGTTTACAATTACTATGATGTTCAACAAATTGAAGAATTTGTTGCTTTTAAAGGTGCTTATGAGATTGCCTCTTTGATTGAAAAGTATGATGCTACTCTTTACAAATCTGAAAATTTTGCCATATTTCAATATTGTTATGATAATTATGCTTCTAATGCCTATGTTAAACCATATATTGAGGACTTCTCCGCTGTCCAAGAAGAGATTAATATTTTGCAGGAAGCTATGGAAGAAGAAATTGATGAAACAGTGAGCTCATTGGATGAAAAAGATGATGAGGAGAGCGAAGAACAAAAGGAGGAAGAGCGGATTAGCTACCCGTGCCCACCTTCTAATGAGAATAACTCTTCAACTCATACATTATTTAATTCCCCTTCGTGCTTACCGAAGGATGATTGCTATGATCCCGTTGATTCTCTTGAAATATCCCTTTTTGATGATGCTTGCTATGCTTGTGGCCAAGATGCCAATATGAATTATGCTTATGGAGATGAACTTGCTATAGTTCCTTATGTTAAACATGAAATTGTTGCTATTGCACCCACGCATGATAGTCCTATTATTTAGTTGAATTCTCCCAACTACACTATATCGGAGAAGTTTGTGCTTATTAAGGATTATGTTGATGGGTTGCCTTTTACCATTGCACATGATGATTTTGATGAATGTAATATGCATGTGCTTGCTGCTCCTACTTGCAATTATTATGAGAGAGTAACTATATCTCCACCTCTCTATGTTTCCAATACGATAGAATTGCAAGAAATTGCTTATACTATGCATTGGCCTTTACTTGGTGTGCATGAATTGTTCTTTTATGACATGCCGATGCATAGGAAGAGAGTTAGACTTCGTTGTTGCATGATATATTGAAAGATCGAGGATGTCGCCTAGAGGGGGGGGGTGAATAGGCGCTTTAAAATAATTACGGTTTAGGCTTGAACAAATGCGGAATAAACCTAACGGTTAATTTGACAAGCACAAAACCTACAACAACTAGGCTCACCTATGTGCACCAACAACTTATGCTAGGCAAGATAAGCAACTATGTGATAGCAAGATATATGACAAAGGACAATATGGCTATCACAAAGTTAAGTGCATAAGTAAAGGGGCTCGGGTAAGAGATAACCGAGGCACGCGGAGACGACGATGTATCCCGAAGTTCACACCCTTGCGGATGCTAATCTCCGTTTGGAGCGGTGTGGAGGCACAATGCTCCCAAGAAGCCACTAGGGCCACAGTAATCTCCTCACGCCCTCGCACAATGCAAGATGCCGTGATTCCACTAAGGGACCCTTGAGGGCGGTCACCGAACCCGTACAAATGGCAACCCTTGGGGGCGGTCACCGAACCCGTACACTATGGCAACCCTTGGGGGCGGTCACCGGAACCCGTCAAATTGCTCGGGGCGATCTCCACAACCTAATTGGAGACCCCGACGCTTGCCCGGAGCTTTACACCACAATGATTGAGCTCCGAACACTACCAACCGTCTAGGGCGCCCAAGCACCCAAGAGGAACAAGCTCAAGGGCACCAAGCACCCAAGAGTAATAAGCTTCTCAACTTGTAACTTCCACGTATCACCGTGGAGAACTCAAATCAATGCACCAAATGCAATGGCAAGGGCACACGGAGTGCCCAAGTCCTTCTCTCTCAAATCCTACCGAAGCAACTAATGCTAGGGAAGAAAATGAGAGGAAGAACAAGAAGGAGAACACCAAGAACTCCAAGATCTAGATCCAAGGGGTTCCCCTCACATAGAGGAGAAAGTGATTGGTGGAAATGTGGATCTAGATCTCCTCTCTCTTTTCCCCCCAAAACTAGCAAGAATCCATGGAGGGATTGAGAGATAGCAAGCTCGGAGAAGGTCAACAATGGGGAAGAACACGAGCTCAAAGGATAAGGTTCAATGGGAAGAAGACCCCTTTTATAGGAGGGGAAAATCCAACCGTTACCCTTGAACAGCCCAGACAGAGCGGTACTACCGCTAAGGAAGGGCGGTACTACCGCTGAGGGCGGTACTACCGCTCCTACCTAGCAGTACTACTGCTTGAAGAGAAAGACAGGCCATCGCCCCAGAGCGTCTTGCAGCGGGAGTAGAGCGGTACTACCGCTCGAGCGGTACTACCGCTTTATCTGCCGCAGCTAGTGCCGCAAAACCCGACACTGAAAAACTTCGTTTGAGAATCGAGGCGAAGTAGCCCAGCACACACAGCGGTATTTCTACGGCCGAAACTCCCAAGCGGTACTACCGTTCGGAGAGCGGTACTACCGCTTGAGCGGTACTATCGCTCCGAGAGCGGTACTACCGCTGAGGAGCTTCGGCGGTACTACCGCTGAGGGTCACGGTACTGCCGCTGGCACCAATCTTAAGCCACAACCACGAAGACAAAGAATACTCGAGGAAAACCAGAACTGCCATAACTTCTTCATATGAGCTCCGAATTGAGCAAACTCAAGCTTGTTTGAAACAAGACAACGAGTAGCATCAAAACAGCGACTGGTTATAGTAAGAAGAGGCAGGGGAGGTATGCTTAGCAAACAAAGGAGTGAAACCTCCAACCGAGAAGAACCGGCATACCCTCCAACATCGAAAACATCATAGAAGATGCATGAGAACTCCGTTTTGATGAACTCGAGCTTGTCATAAAATGACCATAAGCTCCAAATCTCACAAGGAGAAGAACCAAACAAGAACCAAGAAACATGATGCAAGGATGCAATGGTTTGAGCTCTCGACGAACGATACGATCAAGCTACTCACTTGAGAGCCCCCCTTGATAGTACGGCTATCGATCCTATAACCCGGTCTTCCACAACTACCATGAGACCGGTAAAATAGAAAACCTATCAAGGGCAAACCTTTGCCTTGCACATGGTCCACTTGAGCTAGATGATGACGATCTTGACTCCCTCAAGTTGGACCACCTTTCTTGATTGCGTTGGCTCGAAGAAGACTAGTTGATTGCTCCCCCATACTCCACTATGGGTGAGCCACTCTTCTGCACATCTTCACAAGTCCATTGTCACCAAATGGACGGCAAGCTTCAAGCACTTGATCTCTTCTTGATGCATCACTTGAACTTGCACACCGCAACCTAACCCCACAAAGAACTCTCACGAAGACCATGGGTTAGCACACAAAGCGTAATGGACAATGCTTACCATACCATGGGATCACTTGATCCCTCTCGGTACATCTTCTACGCTTTGTGAGTTGATCAACTTGATTCACTCTTGACTTAGTCTTGATCAACCTTGAATCTTTCCAACTCTCTTCGTTTGGATGATGTCTTGAAGGTAAACATGAATGATCACACAATCTTCTTCTTCAAGACATGCTTGCAATAAGCTCAACACTCACATGACCAATCTTTGGATAATTCCTTAATAGCACCTTGGTCAGCACATAAACTCCTTGAAACCAACACATGGACTTCAAGAAATGCCTATGGACAAATCCTTCAAATATAACTCAATGAACCATTAGTCCATAGAGAATGTCATCAATTACCAAAACCACACATGGGGGCACCGCATGTCCTTTCATATATGTTACTTGTGCTGACTACTAAATTACAAATCATTGTTAATTAAAATTGGCTTTGTTATACCTTGGGATCCGGGTGGATTCATTACTTAAGCACTATATGCCTAGCTTAATGGCTTTAAAGAAAGCGCTCCCAGGGAGACAATCCAGAAGTTTTAGAGAGTCATCTATTTCTGTTGAGTGCTTTTATATAGTTTTAAAACAAAAAATAAAGAGGGGGACCTAAAAACTTTTCAAAAAGGAAACTGAAAGTGAGAGAGACAAGCATTGTTGAAGTGGGGGAGCTCCTTGAACTTTGTTCATGCTCACGGAAACTTTGTGCATCTTGATTACAGAAAATTTTCAACAAAAATAATTATACCCTTGTATAATTCCATTGTATTATAAAAATAATGTGCCAAGGTTTGCCTTTAGGATGTTTACAATGCTTGTTGGTTTGTACGGTGCAGGACAGAAACTTTGGCTGTAGTGCGCGATTTTACATTTTTAACTGGAACGTCAAGTGGGTCTGATTCATTTTGCACTGTCTTGCTGTACAACTTTTTTATTTTTACTAATTTTGGTAGAATTTTTGGGGTACCAGAAGTATGGTGAATGTTCAGATTGCTACAGACTGTTCTGTTTTTGACAGATTCTGTTTTCGATGCATAGTTTGCTTGTTTTGATGAATCTATCAATTTGTATCAGTGGATTAAGCATGGAAAAGCTATATTACAGTAGACACAATGCAAAAAAAAATATGAATTGGTTTGCTACTGTACTTAGAGTGGTGATTTGCTTTATTATACTAACGGATCTTACCGAGTTTTCTGTTGAAGTTTTGTGTGGATGTAGTGTCTAATCGAGGATGTCTCGATATGAGGAAAAGGAAGAGAGGCAAGAGCTCAAGCTTGGGGATGCCCGAGGCACCCCAAGTAAATATTCAAGGAGACTCAAGCGTCTAAGCTTGGGGATGCCCCGGAAGGCATCCCCTCTTTCTTCAACAAGTATCGGTGTGTTTTCGAATTCATTTCGTTCATGCATTATGTGCAAGTCTTGGAGCGTCTTTTGCATTTAGTTTTCACTTTTCTTTTATGCACCATGCTGGTATGAGATAGTCCTTGTTTGATTTATAGAATGCTCATTGCACTTCACTTAAATCTTTTGAGTATGGCTTTATAGAATGCTTCATGTGCTTCACTTATATCATTTGAAGTTTGGATTGCCTGTTTCTCTTCACATAGGACACCGCCATTTGTAGAATGCTCTTTTGCTTTACTTATACTTGTTAGAGCGTGGGCATATCTTTTTTAGAAATAATTAAACTCTCTTGATTCACTTATATCTATTTAGAGAGATGACAGGAATTGGTCATTCACATGGTTAGTCATAAAATCCTACATAAACTTGTAGATCACTAAATATGATATGTTTGATTCCTTGCAATAGTTTTGCGATATAAAGGTGGTGATATTAGAGTCGTGCTAGTTGAGTAACTATGAAATTGAGAAATACTTGTATTGAGGTTTGCAAGTCCTGTAGCATGCATGTATGGTGAACCATTATGTAACTAAGTTGGAGCATGAGGTGCTCTTTGATTGCTTTCCTTATGAGTGGCAGTCGGGGACGAGCAATGGTCTTTTCCTACCAATCTATCCCTCTAGGGGCATGTGTAGTAGTACTTTGCTTCGAGGGCTAAGTAGACTTTTGCAATAAGTATATGAGTTATTTATGACTAATGTGAGTCCATGGATATATGCACACTCACCCTTCCAATTTGCTAGCCTCTATTGTGCCGTGCAACTCTCGCCGGTATCATGAACCCATTATTTACCTTCCTCAAAACAGCCACCATACCTACCTATTATGGCATTTCCATAGCCATTCCGAGATATATTGCCATGCAACTTCCATAATCATCAAATACATGACTTGAGCATTCATTATCATATTGCTTTGCATGATCGTAAGATAGCTAGCATGATGTTTTCATGGCTTGTCCTTTTTTTGATGTCATTGCTATGCTAGATCATTGCACATCCCGGTACACCGCCGGAAGCATTCATATAGAGTCATATCTTTGTTCGAGATATCGAGTTGTATTGAGTTGTAAGTAAATAAAAGTGTGATGATCATCATTATTAGAGCATTGCCCCAGTGTGGAAAGGATGAAGGAGACTATGATTCCCCCACAAGTCGGGATGAGACTCCAGACTTTATGAAAAATGAAAGATGCCAAAGAAGCCCAAATAAAAAAAGAGGCTAAAGAAGCCCACCAAAAAGAAAGAAAAAAATAAAAAAAATGAAAAATAAAAAGAAAACAAATGAGAGAAAAAGATAGAAGGGGCAATGTTACTATCCTTTTACCACACTTGTGCGTCAGAGTAGCACCATGTTCTCCATATAGAGAGTTTTTTGAGTTATCACTTTCATGTACTAGTGGGAATTTTCATTATAGAACTTGGCTTGTATATACCGATGATGGGCTTCCTCAAACGCCCGAGGTCTTCATGAGCAAGCAAGTTGGATGCACACCCACTTAGTTTCCAGTTTGAGCTTTCATACACTTATAGCTCTTAGTGCATCCGTTGCATGGCAATCCCTACTCACTCACATTGATATCTATTGATGGGCATCTCCATAGCCCGTTGATACGCCTAGTTGATGTGAGACTTTCTTCTCCCCTTTTTTCCTCAAAACCACCACCGAATACCACCATAGTGCTATGTCCATGTCTTGCGCTCATGTATTGCGTAAGAGTTGAAAAAGCTGAAGCGCGTTAAAAAGTATGAACCAATTGCTCGGCTCGTCATCGGGGTTGTGCATGATGGGAGTATTTTGTGTAACGAAGATGGAGCATAGCCAAACTATATGATTTTGTAGGGATGAGCTTTCTTTGGCTATGTTATTTCGATAAGACATAATTGCTTGGTTGGTATGCTTCAAGTATTATTGTTTTTATGTCAAATGATAGACTATTGCCTTGAATCACCCGTATCTTAATATTCATGCCGTGATTAGACATATGATCAAGATTATGCTAGGTAGCATTCCACATCAAAAATTCTCTTTTTTATCATTTACCTACTCAAGGACGAGCAGGAATTAAGCTTGGGGATGCTGATACGTCTCCGTCGTATCTATAATTTTTGATTGTTCCATGCCAATATTATTCAACTTTCATATACTTTTGGCAACTTTTTATACTATTTTTTGGGACTAACATATTGATCTAGTGCCCAGTGCCAGTTCCTGTTTGTTGCATGTTTTATGTTTCGCAGAAAACCCATATCAAAGAGAGTCCAAACGGGATAAAAACGGACAGAGAATTATTTTGGAATATTTGGGATTTTTCGGAGGAAGAATCAACGCGAAACGGTGTCCGGGGTGGCCACGAAACAAGGGGGCGCGCCCTGGACTCTCATGGGCCACCCGTAAGGCAGTTGACACTCTTCTTTTGCCGCAAGAAAGCTAATTTAACGAGAAAAATCTGGGTGAAAGATTCACCCCAATCGGAGTTACGGATCTCCAGATATAAAGGAAACGGTGAAGGGGTAGAATATGAGAACACAGAAACAGAGAGATAGATCCAATCTCGGAGGGGCTCTCGCCCCTCCCAAGCCAACGGAGCCAAGGACCAGAGGGGAAACCCTTCTCCCATCTAGGGAGGAGGTCAAGGAAGAAGAAGAAGAAGGGGGGCTCTCTCCCCCTTGCTTCTGGTGGCACCGGAGCGCTGCCGGGGGCCATCATTATCACTGCGATCTTCACCAACACCTCCGCCATCTTCACCAACATCTCCATCACTTTCCCCCATCTATATTCAGTGGTCCACTCTCCCGCAACCCGCTGTACCCTCTACTTGAACATGGTGCTTTATGCTTCATATTAATATCCAATGATGTGTTGCCATCCTGTGATGTCTGAGTAGATTTTCGTTGTCCTGTTGGTGGTTGATGAATTGCTATGATTGATTTAATTTGCTTGTGGTTATGTTGCTATCCTATTGTGCCCTCCATGTCGCGCAAGCATGAGGGATTCCTGCTGTAGGGTGTTGCAATACGTTCATGATTCTTTTATGTTGGGTTGCTTGAGTGACAGAAGCATAAACCCGAGTAAGGGGATTGTTGCGTACGGGATAAAGGGGACTTGTTGCTTTAATGCTATGGTTGGGTTTTACCTTAATGAATCTTTAGTAGCTGTGAATGTTTGCTAGAGTTCCAATCATAAGTGCATATGATCCAAGTAGAGAAAGTATGTTAGCTTATGCCTCCCCCACATAAAACTTGCCATCGGTCTAGTAATGTAGTCAATTGCTTAGGGACAATTCCAAAACTCCTACCACCACTTTTCCACACTCTCTATATTTACTTTATTGCATCCTTATCTAAACAGTCCCTACTTTTTTTACGTGTTCTTTATTATCTTGCAAACCTATCCTATCACACCTACAAAGTACTTCTAGTTTCATACTTGTTCAAGGTAAAGCGAACGTCAAGCGTGCGTAGAGTCGTATCAGTGGCTGATAGGACTTGAGAGAGTATTTGTTCTACCTTTAGCTCCTCGTTGGGTTCGACACTCTTACTTATCGAAAGAGGCTACAACTATCCTGTATAGTTGCGGGTTATCAGGGGGCACCACGCATAACCAAGACAATTGTTTAGCCGTGTGTGGCGCCCCCTCCACCATTTACACCCTCGGTCATATTTTTGTAGTACTTAGGCAAAGCCCTGTGGAGATAGCATCATCACCACCGTCACCACGCCGTCGTGCTGTCGAAACTCATCCACTACTTCGCCCGTCTTGCTAGATCAAGAAGGCGAGGACGTCACCAAGCTGAATGTGTGCTGAATGCGGAGGTGTCATACGTTCGGTACTTGATCAGTTGGATCGCGAATAAGTTGAACTACATCAACCGCATTACTAAACGCTTTCTCTTACGGTCTACAAGGGTATGTAGACACACTCTCCCCCTTGTTGTTATGCATCTCCATGGATAGATCTTGCATGTGCGTAGAAAAAAATTGTTTTCCATGCAATGTTTCCCAACAGCGGCATCAAAGCCAGGTCTATGCGTAGATGATATGCATGAGTGGAACACAAATAGTTGTGGGCGGTGATAGTCATACTGCTTACCACCAACGCCGTATTTTGATTCGGCGGTATTGTGGGATGAACGGCCCGGACCAACCTTACATGTCCACGCACATGAGACCGGTTCCACTGACTGACATGCAACTAATTTTGCATAAAGGTGGCTAGCGGGTGTCTGTTTCTCCTATTTTAGTTGAATCGAATTTGACTGCGGCCGGTCCTTTAAGAAGGTTAAAACAGCAAACTTGATAAATCACCACTGTGGTTTTTGTCGAACGTAAGAACGGTTCTTGCTAGAAGCCCATAGCAACCACGTAAAACTTGCAACAACAAAGTAGAGGACGTCTAACTTGTTTTTGTAGCGCATGTTGTGATGTGATATGGTCAAGACATGATGTGATATACGTTATTGTATGAGATGATCATGTTTTGTAATTTATCGGCAACTGGCAGGAGCCTTATGGTTGTCTCTTTATTGTATGAAATGCAAGCGCCATGTAATTGCTTTACTTTATCGCTATGTGTTATTAATAGTTGTAGAAGCAATAGTTGGCGAGACGACCCGATGCAACGATGGAGACCAAGGTGTCGAGCCGGTGACGATGGAGATCATGTTGATGCTTTGGAGATGAAGATCAAAAGCACAAGATGACGATGGCCATATCATGTCACATATTTTGATTGCATGTGACGTTTATCATTTATGCATCTTATTTTGCTTAGAACGATGGTAGCATTATAAGATGATCCGTCACTAAATTTCAAGATAAAAGTGTTCTCCCCGAGTATGCACCGTTGCTAAAGTTCGTCGTTTCGAAGCACCTCGTGATGATCGGGTGTGATAGACTCTACGTTCACATACAACGGGTGTAAGACAGTTTTGCACAGGCAGAATACTTGGGTTAAACTTGACGAGCCTAGCATGTACTGACATGGTATCGGAACACTGGAGACCAAAAGGTAGAACATGAGTCATACAGTAGATATGATATCAACATAGAGATGTTCACCATTGATAAGTACCCCATCTCACGTGATGATCAGACATGGGTTAGTTGATCTGGAACATGTATCACTTAGATAACTTGAGGGGTGTTTATTTAAGTAGAAGTTCATTAGTAATTTGATTAATTGAACTTAATTTATCGTGAACTTAGTCCTGATAGTATTTGCATATCTATGTTGTACATCAATAGCTCGCGATATAGCTCCCCTATTTTTGATATCTTCATAGAGAAAACTAAGTTGAGAGATGATGGTAGCAATGATGCGGATTGGGTCTGCAATCTGAGGATTATCCTCATTGTTGCACAGAAGAATTATGTCCTTTATGCACCGCTAGGTGACAGACCTGTTGCAGGAGCTAATGCAGACGTTATGAATGTTTGACAAGATCGATATGATGACTACTTGATAGTTTAGTGCGCCATGCTTTATAGATTAGAATCGGGGCTCCAAAGACGTTTTGAATGCCACAGAGCATATGAGATGTTCCAAGAGCTGAAATTGGTATTTCAAACTCATGCCCGTGTCGAGAGGTATGAGACCCCTGACAAGTACTTTGCCTACAAGATGGAGGAGAATAGCTCAGCCAGTGAGCATGTACTCAGAATGTATGGGTACTACAATCGCTTGAACCAAGTGGGAGTTAATCTTCCAGATAAGATAGTGATTGACAGAGTTCTCTAGTCACTATCACCAAGCTACTAGAACTTCGTGATAAACTATAATATGCAAGGGATGAAGAAAACGATTCCTGAGCTCTTCGCGGTGCTAAAATCGGTGAAGGTAGAAATCAAGAAAGAACATCAAGTGTTGATGGTTAACAAGACCACTAGTTTCAAGAAAAAGGGCAAGGGAAAGAAAGGGAACTTCAAAAATAATGGCAAGCAAGTTGCCACTCCCATGAAGAAAGACCAAAGCTGGACCTAAGCCTGAAACTGGGTGCTTCTACTGCAAAGGAAATGGTCACTGGAAGCGTAACTGCCCAAATGCTTGGCGGATAAGGATGGCAAAGTGAACTAAGGTATATTTGATATACATGTTATTAATGTGTACCTTACTAGTGCTCGTAGTATCCCCTTGGTATTTGATACCGGTTTAGTTGTTAAGATTAGTAACTCGAAACAGGGGTTGCAGAGAGACTAGTTAAGGGCGAGGTGACGATGTGTCTTGGAATTGATTCCAAGGCTGATACGATCACCATCGCACACTCCCTCTACCTTTGGGATTAGTATTGAACCTATATAAATGTTATTTGGTGTTTGCGTTGAGCATAAATATGATTGGATCATGTTTATTGCAATACGGTTATTCATTTAAGTCAAAGAATAATTGTTGTTCTATTTACATGAATAAAACCTTCTATGGTCATACACCCAATGTTAATGGTTTATTGAATCTCGATCTTAGTGATACACATATTCATAATATTGATGCCGAAAGATGAAAATTTGATAATGATAGTGCAACATACTTTTGGCACTGCCATTTAGGTCATATTGGTATAAAGCGCATGAAGAAACTCCATGCAGATGGACTTTTAGAATCACTTGATTATGAATCATTTGATACTTGCGAACCATGCATCATGGGCAAGATGACTAAAACTCCGTTCTTCAGAATAATGGAGCAAGCTAATAACTTATTGGAAATAATACATATCGATGTATGCGGTCCGATGAGTGTTGAAGTTCGCGGCGGGTACCGTTATTTTCTGACCTTCACAAATGATTTGAGTAGGTATGGGTATATCTACTTGATAAAACACAAGTCTGAAACATTTGAGAAGTTCAAAGAATTTCAGAGTGAAGTGGAGAATCATCGTAACAAGAAAATAAAATTTCTACGATCAGATCATGGAGGTGAATATTTGAGTTATGAGTTTGGCCTTCGATAAAAAAATGTGGAATTGTTTCACAACTCACGCCACCTGGAACACCACAGCGTAATGGTGTGTCCAAACGTCATAACCATACTTTATTAGATATGGTGCGTTCTATGATGTCTCTTACCGATTTGTCTTTATCATTTTGGGGTTATTCATTAGAGACAGACGCATTCACGTTAAATAGGGCACCATTTAAATCCGTTGAGATGACACCATATGAACTATGGTTTGGAAAGAAACCTAAGATGTCGTTTCTTAAAAGTTTTGGAATACGATGCTTGTGTCAAAAGGCTTCAACCTGATAAGCTCGAACCCAAAGCGGAGAAGTGTTTCTTCATAGGATACCCTAAAGAAACTATTGGGTACACCTTCTACCACAGATCCGAAGGCAAGATCTTTGTTGCTAAGAATGGGTCCTTTCTAGAGAAGGAGTTTCTCTCAAAAGAAGTGAGTGGGAGGAACGTAGAACTTGATGAGGTAATTGTACCTTCTCTCGAATAGGAAAGTAGCACATCACAGAAAACCGTTCCCGTGATGTCTACACCAACTAGTGAGGAAGCTAATGATGATGATCATGAAACTTCAGATCAAGTTACTACTGAACTTCGTAGGTCGACCAGAGCACAATCCGCACCAGAGTGGTACGGTAGTCCTGTCCTGGGAGTCATGTTACTAGATCAAGGTGAACCTATGAACTATGAAGAAGCTATGATGAGCCCAGATTTCGACAGATGGCTTGGGGCCATGAAATCTGAGATAGGATCCATGTATGAGAACAAAGTGTGGACTTTGAGTGGACTTGCCCGATGATCGGCAAGCCATAGAGAATAAATGGATTTTCAAGAAGAAGACTAATGTTGATGGTAATGTTACTGTCTAGAAAGCTCGACTTGTCGCGAAAGGTTTTCGACAAGTTCAAGGAGTTGACTACGATGAGACTTTCTCACCCGTACGATGCTTAAGTCTGTCTGAATCATGTTAGAAATTGCCACATTTTATGATTATGAAATCTAGCAAATGGACGTCAAAACTGCATTCTGTAACAGATTTCTCAAAGAAGAGTTGTATATGATGCAACCGGAAGGTTTTGTCGATCCTAAAGATGTTAACAAAATGTACAAGCTCCAGTGATGCATCTATGGACTGGTGCAAGCATCTCGGAGTTGGATTATACATTTTGATGAGGTGATCAAAGCATATGGTTTTATACAGACTTATGGTGAAGCCTGTATTTACAAGAAAGTGAGTGGGAGCTCTGTAGCATTTCTGATATTATATGTGGATGACATATTGCTGATTGGAAATGATATAGAATTTCTGGATAGCATAAAAGGATACTTGAAAAGGAGTTTTTTAATGAAAAGACCTCGATGAAGCTACTTCTATATTGGGTATCAAGATCTATAGGGATAGAACGAAACGCCTAATAAGACTTTCACAAAGCACATACCTTGACAATGTTTTGAAAAAGTTCAAAAATGGGTCAGTCAAAGAAAGGGTTCTTGTCTGTGTTGCAAGGTGTGAAGTTGAGTAAGACTCAAAGCCCGACCACGGCAGAAGATAGAGAGAGAATGAAAGTCATTCCCTATGCCTCAGCCATAGGTTCTATAAAGTATTACATGTTGTGTACCAAACCTGTTATGTACCTTGCCATGAGTTTGGCAAGGGGGTACAATAGAGATATAGGAGTAGATCACCGGACAGCGGTCAAAATTACCCTTAGTTACCCAAGAGGACTAAGGAGATATTTCTTGGTTATGGAGGTAATAAAGAGTTCGTCGGAAAGGGTTACGTCGATGCAAGCTTTGACACCGATTCGGATGACTCTGAGTCTAAATCTGGATACATATTAAAAGTGGGAGCAATTAGCTAGAGTAGCGCCATACAGAGCTATGTAGACATGGAAATTTGCAAAATACATACAGATCTAAATGTGACAGACCCGTTGACTAAACTTCTCTCACAAGCAAAACATGATAGCACCTTAGTACTCTTTGGGTGTTAAACACATGGCAATGTGAACTAGATTACTGACTCTAGTAAACTCTTTGGGTGTTGGTCACATGGCGATGTGAACTATGGGTGTTAAATCACATGGAGATGTGAACTAGATTATTGACTCTAGTGCAAGTGGGAGACTGATGGAAATATGCTCTAGAGGCAATAATAAAATGGTTATTATTATATTTCCTTAATCATAATAAAGGTTTATAATTCATGCTAGCATTGTATTGATCGGAAACTTAAATACATGTGTGAATACATAAACAAATACCGTGTCCCTAGTAAGCCTCTACTAGACTAGCTCGTTGATCAAACGTGGTTAAGGTTTCCTAACATGGACACGTGTTGTCATTTGATAACGGGATCACATCATTAATTAGGAGAATGATGTGATGGACAAGACCCATCCGTTAGCTTAGCATATGATCGTTCAGTTTATTGCTATTGCTTTCTTCATGTCAAATACATATTCCTTCAACTATGAGATTATGCAACTCCCGAATACCGGAGGAATACCTTGTGCTATCAAACTTCACAACATAACTGGTTGATCATAAAGATGCTCTACAGGTATCTCCGAAGGTGTTTGCTGAGTTGGCATAGATCGAGATTAGGATTTGTCACTCCGAGTATCGGATAGGTATCTCTGGGCCCTCTCGGTAATACACATCATAAGAAGCCTTGCAAGCAAATGACTAATGAGTTAGTTACGAGATGATGTATTACAAAACAAGTAAAGAGACTTACTGGTAACGAGATTGAACTAGGTATGAAGATACTGACGATCGAATCTCGGGCAAGTAACATACCGATAGAAAAAGGGAATTACGTATAACGGTTCAACCGATAAAGATCTTCGTAGAATATGTAGGAGCCCATATGAGCATCCATGTTCCTCTATTGGTTATTGACCGTAGAGGTGTCTCGGTTAAGTCTACATAGTTCTCGAACCCGTAGGGTCCGCACGCTTAACATTCGTTGACGATATAGTGTTATATGAGTTATATGATTTGGTGACCGAATGTTGCTCGGAGTCCCAGATGAGATTACGGACATGAAGAGGAGCTTCGGAATGGTTCGGAGGTAAATACTGATATATAGGACAATGGTAATCGGACACCAGAATAATTTGGGAGTGCACCGGGTAGTCATCGGGTCACTGGAAGGGGTTCCGGACACCCCGGGTAAGTGTATGGGCTTAATGTGCCAAAGGAGGGGACATACCAGCCCACTAGGGGGCTGGTGCGCCCCTCTACATGGCCATCCGAACCTAGGGGAAGGAAAGGGGAGGGGTGGCCCCTTCTGCCTTTCCCTTCTCGTGAGAGAGAGGAAAGGGGGGGCGCCTCTGATACCCCACAAGTATAGGGGATCGCAACAATTTTCGAGGGTAGAGTATTCAACCCAAATTTATAGATTCGACACAAGGGGAGCCAAATAATGTTTGAAGGTATTAGCAGCTGAGTTGTCAATTCAACCTCACCTGGAGATTAATTTTCTGGAGCAAAGTGATCAGTAGCAAAGTAGTTTGATAGTTTTGATAGTAGTGGCAGCAGCAATAGTAACAGTAACATTGATAGCACTATTTTGTAACAAGTGCAACATTAATAATAGCAGTAGTAACTTAGCAAGAACAATATAAGACAAATTCGTAGGCATTGGATCGGTGACTTGTTGGATGATATTCATCATGAGACAGTTATAACCAAGGGCGATACGGCACTAGCTCCAGTTCGTCAATATAATGTAGGCATGTATTCCGTAAATAGTCATACGTGCTTATGGAAAGAACTTGCATGACATCTTTTGTCCTACCCTCCCGTGGCAGCAGTATCCATATTGGAAACTAAGGGATATTAAGGCCTCTCTTTAATAGAGAACCGGAACAAAGCTTTAACACATAGTGAATACATGAACTCCTCAAACTACGGTCATCGCCGGGAGTGGTCCCGACTATTGTCACTCCAGGGTTGCCGGATCATAACTAGTAGTAGGTGACCATAACTTGCAAGATCAGATCTAGAACATGGATATAATGATGATACCATAAACAGTTCAGATCTGAGTTCATGGCACCCGGGCCCAAAGTGACAAGCATTAAGCATAGCAAAGTCATAGCATCATCAATCTTAGAACATAGTGGATACTAGGGATCAAGCCCTAGCAAAACTAACTCGATTACATGATGAATCTCATCCAACTCCTCACCGACCAGCGAGCCTACGAAGGAATTACTCACTCCCGGAGGGGAGCATCATGGAATTGGCGACGGAGAAGGGTTGGTGATGACGAAGAACGAAGATCCCTCTCTCCGGAGCCCCAAACGGACTCCAGATCTGGCCTCCCGATGAAGAACAGGAGGTGACGGCGGCTCCGTCTCGTGGAATGCGATAATTCTATCTCCCTGATGTTTTTCTTGGAAAAATAGGATTTTATAGCGTAGGTTTCAGGGTCTGCGGGGCCACCAGGTGTGGACAACCCACCTGGGCGCGCCTGGTGAGGGGGGCGCGCCCTGGTGGTTTGTGCCCACCCAGGTGCCCCCTCCGGTAGGTCTTGGCTCCAGTTGATATAAAAATTCCTCGCAAAGTTTCGTTCCATTCCGAGAACTTTTATTTTTGCACAAAAACAACACCATGGTAGTTCTGCTGAAAACAGCGTTAGTCCGGGGTTAGTTTCATTCAAATCATGCAAATTCGAGTCCAAAACAAGAGGAAAAGTGTTAGGAAAAGTAGATACGTTGGAGACGTATCAACTCCCCCAAGCTTAAACCTTTGCTTGTCCTCAAGCAATTCAGTTGATAAACTGAAAGTGAAAAATAAAAACTTTTATGAATTCTTTTGCTCTTGTTTGCATAAATAAGCTTAAACAACACCCAGGTTTCAGCCAATCATTAGAACTAACCATGCCGACAATAACTCTTACAAATTATATTGACTCATATCAATGGGATAATCAGCTCGACATCTCAAACAGCAACATGTTGTCAAAACAACCATGATATAATATGACAATAGTGGTATCTTGCTAGCCCTTTCTGAGACCGCAAAACAAAAATGTAGAGCACCTCCAAAGCTCAAGCAGCGACTAGACATTGTAATTCATGGTAGAAAAGATCCAGTCATGATGCACAAAACATTAGCTACACACAATGCATCAGCATGGCAGCAATTCTCTCAGGTTTTGGCGCTTATTTTAGAAGGTGATGACACAACATAAAAGTAAATAGATAGTCCCTTCACAGAGGGAAGCAGTGATTTGCAGAGGTGCCAGGGCTCAAAATTTTAAAACAGAGGTAAATGATATTTTCAGACATGCACCCTTCTCATTTACTTCACGACCATCAGTTATCAATATCTTCCATGCCAAACACGCTAGTGGCGGTTCCCAAGTGATAAAGTAAAGGTTTTGACTCCATTGGGAGTTTTTGTTTGTTTATTTGTAAGCTATTTCCATTTTGCAGTTTGGGACTGGGCATCCCTATTACTGCCCTTTTCTCGTGCGATGGCGAGTGAATAAACACTCGACCTGAGAATAACCCGCTTAGCATGGAAGATACATACCACCTCCTATCGTTCCATGAACGATCCAGGCACACAAAAAGGATACTTATTTGAAGTTTTTAGAGGTGGCACATGCAAATAAGTCATGATTAGCTCTTATGAAGGAACTCCTTCTCCTTGAACAAATCAATCAGTGGCTTGATGTGCTAGGAAATACCGATGGAATGGAGGTAGCTAATCTCTCAAGCCATAGTATACTTCGCACGTGCATGACTGACTTGGGACGATTCCAGGGGAAACAAAAACAATCTTTCTCAAACTCACGGCGGCAACTTGCACCAAATGCACGTGAATTAGAGAAAGTCACTTCTTTCACCAAAACATAAGCTTCATGAACGGAACACGAAGGCATTGCTTATAAAATTTTCAACACTAGGTTGATGTTCAGCATGAATCATGGGGGAGACAAAATGCTGCTGATGGGCTCAACAACAACTCATCAGAATTTCCATATCACTGGACTTCCACCATCATGTGAACACGGTGATAGCATTGGTCAGACCAAAAGATGTAATGGTGTATGCTCGAGGGATCAACCATGAGTAAGACAACATTACGAACATCATTGGTGCTGATTTGACTTGACGATAGCCCATACTCAAGTCAAAGTTTTGACAAGGCAATAGATCCAACAATTGATCCCGAGGACCTATCGATGAAGATATCATATTTCTTCAACACACACACACACACACACAAAGATATCCTTTAACATGAACTAAGTTAGACAAGCTTTTATCTTCCAACTCTCCAAGTTGTTGTCTAGCTCAACCAACTAGCTCAGGGATATCCAACACAGATTCTTGGAGAAAGGGCGGTTCACAAGAAACCAACTTGATCACGAGCTCAACATATCAGTCAGGGGACAACCTGGTAATTCTTCCGAGAAGATATTCAGAAAATCACGAACCACCGATATGTTACTAAGCTCGGGAACAATCTTGCTTTTCAGGGCAAGATGATATGATCAAGGGAGCGAGGGATTGACACAATCCTAACTCATTGATCGAAAGGTGCACCAAAATAAGGACTAGGTAGCACAATCTATCTTAAAATGATGATTCAAGAACCAACACGCTAAGAATGAAATTATTGTCCATTTACTACCAAGCAATGAGGTTGCTAGGAGTATCGATTTCACACACCACGATTCACTCGTCGGTATTTCGGTTACAATAACACAGAAACCGAGGAATGAACAACGATGGCAAGAGGTATCACTGTATCAAGAATTCATAAGATGGTGTGCAGTTCCCATGACATTCTTGACATAAGACGGTAATACTTCAGGGTAGAACAGAATCAAAAGCTGGATTGGCATTTTGATCTATGAAATACAACTACTTTGACCCAATCCTGGATATGGATAAGGTACTTGAGTTTGTTTCTCCTAGTCATTCCGGATTAGAATGGCTTGACGGACCACAAGAGTAGTAGGCATCGATGAATGAGCGCACGCATACTCTTGACTATCAATTGATAGACGAAGGTCAGAAGAAAAACTAAAGGGGGACTAAGGGAGTCCCGGACTAGGGGGTGTCCGGATAGCCGGACTATCGTCACGGCCGGACTCCAAGACTATGAAGATACAAGATTGAAGACTTTGTCCCGTGTCCATATGGGACTTTCCTTGGCATGGAAGGCAAGGTTGGCGATACGGATATGTAGATCTCCTACCATTGTAACCAACTCTGTGTAACCCTAACCTATCCGGTGTCTATATAAACCGGAGGGTTTTAGTCCGTAGGACGAACAGCAATCATACCATAGGTTAGCTTCTAGGGTTTAGCCTCCTTGATCTCGTGGTAGATCTACTCTTGTACTACCCATATCATCAATATTAATCAAGCAGGAGTAGGGTATTACCTCCATCGAGAGGGCCCAACCTGGGTAAAAACATCGTGTCCCTTGTCTCCTGTTACCATCCGCCTAGACGCATGATTCGGGACCCCTACCCGAGATCCGCCGGTTTTGACACCGACATTGGTGCTTTCATTGAGAGTTCCTCGTGTCGCCACCGATAGGCCCGTGGCTCCTTTGATCATCAACAACGACGAGGTCCAGGTGAGACTTTTCTCCCGGACAGATCTTCGTGCTTCGGCGGCTTTGCATCATGGGCCAATTTAAGCAGCCATCCGGAGCAGATCGAAGCTACGCCCCGCCATCGGTCAGATTTGGAAGTTTGAACTATACGGCCGATATCTGCGGAGACTTGATCTTCGACGGATTCGAGCCACGCCAAGCGTGCCACACTGTCTCGATGGGAATGATCTAGCTCGCAGCCGAGCAAAGGCCTCGAGGCCGCATCAAAGATCCGCCCGACCCTTAATCCGAGCCGGATTCCCGATCGAGGACGCAGTGGTTGGACACGCCTCGGGGCTACAATCTCTACGGCGATTGAGCGAACTCCATCCTGTCCTTTGCGAAGACGTTGAATCCATGGCGCCGACTCCTCTCCGGACCAACCTCCGCGCCCCGCCAATCGAATCCGATCGGGCGCCGGACATGGAGTTCATCGCCATGACATCTTTCAAGACTCGCCTTTGGCGACATCCTGAATTCACTAAAGTCTCTCTTTATCCGGAGAGCCATGGCGGACTACGGTCGGGAAGGTTGGGATGCGACGACGAAGAAATTCAACGCCCACCCACCACCCACTTTCAGAGCCATTG
Organism: Aegilops longissima; assembly: GCA_021605205.1. Taxonomy (NCBI): domain Eukaryota; kingdom Viridiplantae; phylum Streptophyta; class Magnoliopsida; order Poales; family Poaceae; genus Aegilops; species Aegilops longissima. Next base: position 55,552,070 of record CM038678.1, read on the forward strand.
TCGAAAGCTTACACGACGTGCTCGATTTCGACTCAAGACATCGACAAGATGGACGACGATGTAGGAGATAACCATGAACCAGCGCCTATAGAATGCTGGACAACCACCTCATCCCATGATGTATATATGGTGGATACACCTAAAGGAAATGAAGATGAGGAACAACGGACGCCACGAAGGATAAATCCTCGAAAAGCTTTCAAACGGCAACGTAAACGCTTAACAAAGTCCCACCTCAACAGAGACCCAGCCATAGAGCAGGGCGAACCGTGGACGATTTAACACGCTTATTGAGCAGTCGTCCGAACAAGACAACTTGATAAACAACCCGTCCCGGCGAAGACAACAGTCCGGACGACCTCACGCCGGACAAATTGTTGGAGCAAAATAACCTCCAGAAAAGGCTCGCCGCCACTGAGCGTAGCCGGAAAAAGCAGAAGCGGAAGCTCAAAACAGCAGAAGATGCACTCAATATCAGATGGAGCAAATTATTCAACACCGCAGACAAATACGGCGACAGTCGCCAAACAAAGAGCTACCCAAAAAGAAAGCTACTGCCCGAATTTGACGAGGAGGCCTTAGAGCCACCACAATCAAAAAGTAAGAAGGCCACCCGGTCGGATGGACGACCCCACGGCAAAAAGGGAGTGGCAAATGGCGCTGCACACAAGCCGATATGCGATCCGCATAAGGACTCACATCAAAAGGATGGCCCAGTTAGGTCCGTCTATGGGCCGAGAAAGCAAGCTCTTCAAAGCAATGCAACACGCCAAATATCCGAACATCACGGCACACCCAAATACAGGGGCGCCGCACATACCCTATGTTTCACCGATGAGGTGCTGGATCATGAATTTCCAGCGGGATTCAAACCCGTAAACATAGAGGCATACGACGAAACAACAGTCCCTGGAGTCTGGATTGAGGATTACATCCTCCACATACACATGGCTAGAGGAGATGATCTCCACGCCATAAAATACTTACCCCTCAAACTCAAAGGGCCAGCTCGGCATTGGCTTAAAAGCCTCCCCGAAAATGCCATTGGAAGCTAGGGAGAGCTCGAGGATGCGTTTCTGGCAAATTTTCAGGGGACCTATGTTCGCCCTCCGGATGCAGACGATCTAAGTCACATAACTCAACAGCCTAGAGAGTCAGCCCAGAAATTCTGGAACAGATTCCTTATTAAAAAGAACCAAATAGTCGACTGTCCGGACGCCGAAGCCTTAGCAGCTTTCAAACATAATGTCCGAGACGAATGGCTCGCCAGACACCTCGGCCAAGAAAAGCCAAGAACAATGTGAGCATTAACAAGCCTCATGACCCGCTTTTGCGCGGGAGAGGATAGCTGGCTAGCAAGATGCAGCACTAGCGACCCATGTACATCTGAAGTCAGGGATGGAAACGGGAAACCACGGCGCAACAAGGACCAGCGTCGGATTAAAAGAAACAGTCCAAAGAGCGCGGCAGTCAACGCCCGATTCAAAAGCTCACGGCAGAACAATAAAAAAACTGCCCCTCAAGGACAATAGCTATGAGCTATCCAACTTAAACAAAATCTTGGACAAGATATATCAAATCCACAGTACTCCCGGGAGGCCTGTAAACCATACCCACAGATATTGTTGGGTCTTCAAATAGTCCGGCAGACTCAACGCCGAACACAAGGGGCTTGACACACCAAGTGAAGATGATGACGAGAACCACAAGCAGAGCCCCGGAAAACAAAAGAATTTCCCGCAAGAGGTTAAAACCGTAAACTCACTTCACGTGATCAAAGGGAAAAACAGAGCGGCGCCCACTAAAATGCGCGTCGCACACTGGTTGTCAAAACCAATCACCTTCGACCATCAGGACTATTCCGAAAGTATCCGGAATGCAGGATGGACTGCCTTGATATTGGATCCCATAATCGACGGATTCCAATTTACACAAGTCCTCATGGATGGTGGCAGTGACATAAACCTGATATATCAGGACACAATCCGCAGGATGGGGATAGACCCAACCAAAATTCGCCATAGCAACACCTCCTTTAAAGGGGTAGTGCCAAGCCCACATGCCCGTTGTACGGGCTCCCTATTGTTAGAAGTTGTGTTCGGTTCATCCGACAACTTCCGTCGTGAAAAGTTAGTCTTCCATGTCGCCCCATTTAAAAGTAGCCATCAAGCACTATTGGGACGCGACGCTTTCGCCCGCTTTAACGCAATACCGCATTACGCATCTCTAACACTTAAAATGCCCGGTCCACGCGGCATCATCTCATTAAAAGGGAGTATTAAGTGTTACTCGAGCACGGAAGAACGTGAGATTGCCTTGACAGCCCCACACCTATCCGGCTCCGCTAGTCAAAGAAAGTGAGTAGGTCATTCAAACCCCGGACACGGCTAGACGAGTCCGACGCCTACTAGCGGCATACCCTCATACAAGGGGCTGCATGCATGTACAACAAGAGACAATAAAGCTCAATTTTCTTCACTTCTTCAAATTGTACTCCGTTTATTTAATGTAAATTACATCTTCCGCATGATCCTTTTTTTTTCAAACTAAGTTCCTCTCTTTACAGATGAACAACGTGCTACACCCGCCCAGGATACGCACAACGGAGACACAAAGCGCAGACGCGAGAGGGACCCGCTGCAAGGATTCTTTTCAGATTAAGACCTCGTAAACCTTTTTTATTGTCTCTTGTTGATATACATCCCCGGTTCCTTTCTATAACCGACGAGGAGGTCTGGCGTTTTGGCATTGGCCGCGCAGAATTTTTTCCCTGCACTGACACGGGGCTTAGGGCATTATTCTGCCCGCTTCATAAAGACCGAATACCTTAGGGAGTATTCGCGCCTCGAGTTAGGCCTTATATGCATCAGCTCAATCATGTCTTTGGTCAAATGTTGGTTGCCCGGCCCTGTGTTTTGCTGCCTTACGCCCGCTTTATCGGCTAATGCGGCACCGGAGAACTATCGCGATTGTGCCCCGCCGCCGCCGGGCGAGCACCTCAAGAGAGAAAGCCAAAACTGACTGTCATGATATAGCGAGACTGGTCAACCACTCGATGACTCATCGAATGTTTAGGATTCCTCCGCATTAACGAAGGACCGGTTTTCGGTCAGCACGACGCACTTCGAATTCGGGAGAGTGCGGTGCCCCTGTGGGCTATATAGTAGCCCCACCCTCGAACTCCTATGGCTAAGTGAAAGTGATAAAGCATTATAGTCCGGTTGCCTAGTTTTCACGCTACCACCTCCTTAACAGGACCAAGAAGTTGGATTAATGTGAAAAGCACCTTCTTTGCAAACACCCCGCACTATGTGCGTGGGGGCTGAAGCCAAGGACTGCCATCTTTCAGAGTTATATATACATATACATAAACGGCCGACAGGAGTAGTTTACTACTTGAACGCACAAGTATAAAAAGCTCTTATATTATATTGAAACATTGCTTTCACAAATCATACATGTCATTTAAACATAATATCCTTCGAGCATCGCGTCTCTATTACACGAGCGCTGCGCAGACTTCCTCAAAGTAGTGCTCGGCGGTAGTACTCGGCTTCGTCCAATCTTGGGATGCAACGTCGGTGGCCTTCATATCGCCCAAGATGTCTTGACACGGGCCGAGCCATATCCGCCCTCAATACACGTTGACCGCTTTATTGCGCCGATACGCTGTACCGCACCAAGGAACCGCTGCACTAAACCAAAATAACTCTTGGCCGGGTCCGCCCGCCACAAATGAGTCATGACACGCTTCATGGCAAGTCCGGATAGTCGATTCAGCTCGCCCATTCGCCAACCAATCGGAAGAAGACGCCCGACTATGGAATTGCGACCAATATAGCTCTTCCTTCTATGCCCCTTCCGCCTCGGAAGTGCTCAATCGCGTCCAAGCCGCCGCTAAGTCCGATAAGAATCCTCCAACTCCACAACTTGTCCAATTGAGCATACTTTGATCTGATATTTCTCCGCAGTAAACGGTTTTCCAGCCGCAATTGCCCCGCCCGACTCAGCTCCTCCTTGGCAGCTCTCAAAGCCGAATGGGCATTCTTGATTCGGCGGCGGCCTTTTCAGCCCTCTTGCTCCGCTTGGCGTTTTTTTCAAGAACCTCGCAGCGGTCGGTAGTATCCTTCAATTTTCCGCCATTTCGCCATTTCCTCTTTGTTTCGGCAAAGGAGCAGCCCGGTCGGCTTTAGCTCTTGGCCGCCCTTAAAGCGCCGCATTACTATCTCGGCTTGCTCTTTTGCTCGGGCGAGTTCGCCAGTAGCTCCTCCACAAAGAAGGGCACCATCTGCATTAAGCATACAAATAGTAAGACATGGGCGCCAAGCTCCCTTACCAGTGTCGCGTCAAGTCGCATACCCTTGCGACTCGTCAAACCATTTATTGACCAGGCGATGTCCGTGATCCGCCTCGTCAAGTTGCCGCTTTAGTTCGGCACATTCATCATCCGGCTGGCCACGGACGCCCGCCACCTGTTTAGGAGCGGCGATATGTTATAATCGAGATTTGATCCTCGGCATGCTGTCAATTTTGACAACATACCGGGTCTCGAGGGCTACTATCTATACAGGTGCATTCTATATGCATAACTGTTAGAAGGTACATCATTTTGCGACCTCGAACCCGTCAAGAAGCTTCGACGGCTTCATGCAATCCGCTCTCGCTGGATGCAATTCTTTCAATCACCGCACCCATTAGAGCACGGTGATCTTTTGAGATACCGCCGCCCGAGCAGATCCTTCAGCTCCTCCGACCAAGAAACCACTTGGCGCCGGACCTTCCGCCCCGCGGACTTGGGAAACCCTCCGCCGACACCTCAGGGTCGTCCCCCTCGCATGAGGGTGCGACAGGTGGAGGCGTTTCGCTCTCCATCATCTCCGGAAGAAGATCCCTCGAAGACGAGCTCTGTTGAGAAGGGCTGAGGTCCGAACTACAAGGTACAATTTTGGTTATCTTCATAAATAAATGCAGGGATGTTCCTTATTTACAAGACCCCTCCTTTTTACTTACGACTCGCTGGAGGGCTGATCCCCTTGGGGAAATAGTGCGGCTGGGGTGCTTCCCAGCGCCGGACTCTCTGACGAAGATTTCTTTCCCCTCTTCGAGGCCTTGACCTCCAAATCTTCCGAAGCGGTCCTCTTCTCTCCTTGGAGGGTGGGATTTTTTATCCCTCCCTCCTCAAAGGCCTCCTTCGTGGAGGCAGTTGTTTCCCCGCTCCCCTCGCCCTCTTTAAAAGGCGCGGCCTTCAACATCTTGGCCAGCATGGGATCCGGCGTGGTCTCTGGGAGGGGAGCCGGACACCTTATTAACTTTGCCTTGGTTATCCACTCCTGTTCAAAAGAAAACGGCTCCTTTAAGGGGCATGTATATATGATAAATGAATGAACAGCTTGTTCGGTTACAGGACTACTTACTTGAGTATGCGGGCGATTGCAGCTTAGTCCTGCGTCCTCGGCCAGTCCGGACACTTCTCTTGTGATCCAAGAACAGTTTATACATCTCCACAGGCGTCGTGCCCATAAAATTTTGAGAGCTCGTGGTCCCTCCGGATTAAATTCCACAAAGGAGGAGGCGACGTTTGCAGGCGAAGACGCCGGATCAACATAACTCGCGCCCATGCGACCAGATTGATCTTTCTTTCCGGAGGTCTCAGATACGACCCTGCAGCATGGGAACGTCCTTGGACGGTCCCCAGTCGAGCCCCTTGTTGACCCATGACGTCATCCGCTGTGGTGGACCTGAGCGGAAGGCAGGGAGCGCCGTCCATTTGGTGCCCCTGGGAGCGGTGATATAAAACCACTCCCGTTGCCACAAACCAAGCTCCTCTTGAAAAGAGCCCTCGGGCCACGGAGCATCAGCACATTTGCTTATGACCGCCCCTCCGCGCTCTGCTTGTCGCCCCTCGATCATCTTTGGCTCCACCTTGAAGGTCTTGAGCCATAATCCAAAGTGGGGGGTAATATGGAGGAAGGCCTCACATACGACAATGAATGACGAGATACGGAGGATGGACTCCGGATTCAAGTCATGGAAATCCAGCCCATAATAAAACATGAGCCCCCGCACAAAGGGATCCGTCGGGAAGCCTAAACCCCGAAGGAAGTGAGGCACGAACACCACGTTCTCGCCGGGCTCGGGAGTGGGAATGACCTGCCTCGAGCAGGCAGCCTATGCGAGATCTCGCCGTTAGATACCTGGCGCTCGCAGCTTTAGCACATCTTCTTCGTGAGAGGAAGACATCCATCGGCCGTTTGGTCGAAGGAGGACATCGTCAAGGTCCAAGCGCCTAAATCTGAAGCTTTGGGTGTTGGAACACTGGGCGAGGCGAACTCGATGGAGGGTGTAAAAATAAGAGGGCCTTGGTCTCATTATAAAGAGGTTAAATACCAAGAGCCCACCCCATGGTCAATTAGGACTCGCCGATAGAGGCGCGCCAACGAACGCGGTTGGGTTACCCACGTCCGTATTGATGAGAATCCCGGAATAAGGGGGCATGATCTATGCTTTGATAAGACGTGCCAAGGAAACCGCCTCGCTGAACGCGCTAAGGTGGAACGATAAAAACGATTCACATAAAGGCCTGGCCGTGGTGTGATGTCACACCGCGGAATACGTCAGCAGATCTGTGCAAAAGTTATTCTCTCTATGGTGGTATGTGGAACTTGTTTTGCAGAGCCGGACACTATCCTTGTGTTCAAAACCTTCTATGAAGTATTCGAGGAGGAACCCGCCGCAATGCCAAGACAATCAACGCGCCGGACTCATCGTCATTGAAGCCTGGTTCAGGGGCTACTGAGGGAGTCCCGGACTAGCGGGTGTCCGGATAGCCGGACTATCGTCACGGCCGGACTCCAAGACTATGAAGATACAAGATTGAAGACTTCGTCTCGTGTCCGGATGGGACTTTCCTTGGCGTGGAAGGCAAGGTTGGCGATATAGATATGTAGATCTCCTACCATTGTAACCGACTCTGTGTAACCCTAACCTATCCGGTGTCTATATAAACTGGAGGGTTTTAGTCCGTAGGACGAACAACAATCATACCATAGGTTAGCTTCTAGGGTTTAGCCTCCTTGATCTCGTGGTAGATCTACTCTTGTACTACCCATATCATCAATATTAATCAAGCAGGAGTAGGGTATTACCTCCATCGAGAGGGCCCGAACCTGGGTAAAAACATCGTGTCCCTTGTCTCCTGTTACCATCCGCCTAGACGCACAGTTCGGGACCCCCTACCCGAGATCCGCCGGTTTTGACACCGACAGGGACAACTCAAAGGAACATATATCTTTCTGAGTTGTGGATGCATAGGTTAGTATGTCGAACAAGTTCAACATATTTCTTCCGGATAACCCATGCTGAAGAGGAAGGACTGGCAGATTCACAACTATGAATGGAGGACTCGTCAAGAGCACTCTGGTTGCGATCTTTAGGTTCAAAGGAACTCATGCCAAGGATGGTTCATGGTATTTGGAAGAATGATATACCACGGACCTCGAAGACTATCACAAAGGTTACTAGTATCCTAAAGGTACGAGCAACACTATCAACACGAGGTAAGTAGAGTGAGTCTTGGGTCAAGAACCCAGGAGTAGAATACCTACTACTAAATGGCATCACGGGATGCTTTCGAGAATGGTGGCCAGAATCATCACACTGGGGATATGAAGCTTGGCTGGATTACTAGGTGATACTCTAGACACCTAGGGTCATAATAATAGCTCCAACATAAATGTCAAGGCAATAAATTACCTCAACGCACCGGTTAGTGTGCTTATTCTGACCATAAAGGACATCAGGAACGGGAGGAAGGGATTTGCAAATGCATCAGCCTGTTTAGAAACCTGGGATGACTCGGACAGCATAACGGTTGTAAATGCTCAAAGATTTGAGACATGATACAAAAATGGTGGCATAACCACTCAGAAGGACAATATCAAGGGTTCGAGATCAACAGTTATCATACGGAAGTAGTAGGAACTAAAATGAAGCTTGAAACCAACAATCAAATAAGTCTATGGATTAGTAACACGTCATCCTGATAGAAAGATGAGAAGCCTACTTCTTAATCCCCGTAGAAAAGAAGAGGCTGACTCAGATCAGAAGGGCATAAGGTATAAGGAGTAAAAAGAGCCTTACGTTCCCTTCCACAATCAATTCCCTTATATAACTAAAGCATTTCTAGACATAACTTCGACCAGTTTGGCTTGGTAATCCTACAGGCAGTCAGGCTCTGATACCAAAGCTGTCAGGACCCCGATTCCAAGTCACATCGATCTAGCCGGTAACACCTCATATCACTTTGTGGCCTCACGCACGGTATTCCCACGGGTGTCGCCTTACCATGGCATCGGACCGTTTATGCCTTTTGGCTCACGATATGATAGTGTCGCTAGCATCCATATGATGAGAACACAGGCCGACATGGCTAGTCGTGAACTCAAAGTGGCGCTAACCCATGGGGACATGCATACATGAATCAACTTCGAGCATGTCGGTCAACAGCGTGTGAATCCGGGCTGTAGCACTGGCTAACAGACTCCGTAACCCGGGCTGTAGCAAGCTAGGCAGACTCGGATGTCACCGCGTGACATTTTCTCAAGGGGATGCATACAGAACGAAGTGAACCACATGTCGGCTACCAAGTGTCCTGAGCAAGTAGTGCTAGGCTAGCAGGACTCGGTGAACCGGATGTAGCGGACTACTATGGCTCAAGGAAGCACTAGACTACATTTCCCCATAAGAGAGGCTACCAAGGATAAACAACTAGATTGTCGGATCCCACACATACCAAGCATTTCAAACATACACACAATATGCTCGATATGTGTAAATACAACATGGCATCACAACATAACTCTACGACTCAAGTATTTATTCATTAGGCCCGAGGAGCGAGATATTACAAACATGGGTCTCATGACCCAACATTGAGCATACAAGTCAAAGCACATGCGGAAGCTTAACATGTCCGAGTACGACATCTACAAATGAAAAAGCCTCGAGAAGCCCGACTATCTACTGATCTCGCCGAGGGCACAAGATCGTAGCCGAGGTAACAAGCTAAACGTCAAGTCCACGCTGAACTACTAGCGTAGACCAAGTCTCTCTCGCAAAAACATAAAATAGGCAAACGTGAGTACAAATGTACCCAGCAAGACTTACATCGAACTAACTACATATGCATCGGTTTCAATAAAGGGGTGGTGGAGTTTGATGCAGCAAGCCAGCTTTGACTCGGTGGCTATCCTGAACTACGATCGCAAGCAACTCTTTGAGGTGGCGCACACGAGTCCACATATTCACCATATCAATACACCACTATGGATCCGCTCCCGCCTTCCCTACGAGAACGCCATCCATAGCACTCACGCTTATCTTGCGCATTTTAGAGTATCCACTTTCACTTGTCTATGAACTGCACAGCAACCCAAAATACCTTTACCATGGACACGGTTATTCAATAGATCATATTAACCCTACTGAGGGTGTACTTCTTCACACACACTCGCCACTTACCACCATGTACACGACGCTTATCTCGCAACCTTCAAGCGGAAGCTCTGGCGAGGAGTCGGCCACGACCGACTAACCACACAAGTCTCTAGTCCAGGTTTGTCGCCTATTCGGGTTCCATCCGCAAGGAGATCCGCCGGGTGTCGCCACGGCCCCAAACGATGTGTGCAGGGTTCCCAAGCCCACCTCGACGGGTGGTTCTACGCTTGGTACACGTGCCACACGGTGCCTAGTCTGTCCCAAGCCCACCTGCACGGGTGCCACTTGGTAGACTACTAACACTACCTACAAACACCAGAAACTAGTTGCAACTCCTGGACAGAGATCATGTTGATTAATAAGTCGAGAGGGGTCGAGTTACCGGAACCTAATGTGTGGTAGTAACTGTTCATGGATCACAAACACAGAACTCAGTTCCTGAGGACGGCTGCAATGAGACAACCCACCATGTACTCCTACATGGCCTCTCACCGCTACCTTTACCAAATCGTGTTCACACACTTAGCTCTCACACAGTAGGACATGTTCACCACATTCAAATTCATCCCCAATGAATCAGACCTGACTCAACTCTAAGCAGTAGCAGGCGTGACAAACAAGCATGAATGAGTAGGCACAACAGGGCTCAAACAACTCCTACTCATGCTAGTGGGTTTCATCTATTTACTGTGGAATGACAGGTCATGCAGAGGATAAAGGGGTTCAGCTACCGCAGCAAGTAACTGATGAATCGTTGTTGTCCTAATGCAGTAAAAGAGAGCAGGAGCGAGAGAGTGGGATTGTATCGGAATGAACAAGGGGGTTTTGCTTGCCTAGCACTTCTGAAGATAATATAGTTCTTCATCGGTGTCATCGAACTCATCGTCGGAACATCGTCAACTGAGAGGGGACAAATACCGGCAAACAAGGAAGAACACAATCAATGCAATGCAACAATATGATGCATGATCATGACATGGAAATATGCTGTGTTTTGAGCTAATGCAACTAGCAACAAGATTAAATGAAGTTGGTTTGAATCCAAGATTCAAATTCAAACTCCATATGTGGAATTCAAATGTCATTTAATTGATTTGACCTGATCAGCAGGTATAAGTTGTCTAAACATGCATCAAAATGGTACATATGGATAGATTGGATTTTTCTGATCATTTTTCATATATAAATTATTTGATTTGGAGCTACGGTTGATTTTCTATGATTTTTAGAAGTTAGCACTATTTTCTGGAATTTCTGAATTATTTAAAATTAAACTAAATCCAGAAATAGATTTATCACACAAGACTATGTCGTAATGACGTCAGCATGTCAACAGAGCTGCCCCGGGTCAAATCTGACGTGTGGGGTCCATTGGTCAGTGTCACATTGCTGGCTTGGGTCACTGACAGGTGGGGTCAGGTCAACAGGTGACGTGGCCAGGTCAAACTGACCTGCGGGGCCCGCGAGGTTAGTTTAATCTAATCTAAAACTAACCTGGGTTAGTTAGGCAGTGGGGCTCAACTGTTAGTGGCTCTGGGGGGTTAGCTGGCCGTGATTAACACTAACCACGCGGCCACGTCGGACACACCGGCGGTTAGCCGAAGGTGACCAAACAGAGCGGCGGAGACGCTCGGGATTCGCTGTCCGGCGACCGTTTGGCTCGCGGCTTGGCCCTACAGGCTTCTGGACGTGCGCCGCATCCAACAGGGCATGCGGCTGGGCGAAAGGAGGCCGGAAGCGACGGCTACAATGACGGCAGGCGGCGGCCGGAGCTCGGACCTTGACGGGAACGACACTACGGGGCGTCTCCGGAAAGCTGGTGGTGTCTGCGGGTTCCTGGGGGTGCGGTGAGGACGAAAACGTGCTCAGACGCGACGTGTGTGGGCTCTAGCCACGGCGGCGGCATGGCCGGCGGCGGGAAGCTTTCAGGTTCGGTGGGAACGGCGGCTACGGAGGCCAACCGAGCACGGGAGCTATGGGGAGAGGAAGAGGAGCTCACAGCGAAGCCGGAGGAGGTCTCGGCGGGCTCGGGGAGGCACCGGAGGCGGCAAATCGACAGCGACGATCTTCGGTGGCCGACGAGGGAACGGCAGTGCAGGCAGCATCCGGGGGCTTCCGGCGTCGGGCGGCTCGGTGAGGAGGAGGAGAGGGACTAGGCGGAGCTCGTGGACAGCTCCAGGGGGCGAGGGAGAGGTGGTGGCCGCGGTGGTGCGAACGGCGGCGGTGGCGGCGTTCGGTCGCACTCGGGGAAGGAGCTAGAGAGCGAGGAGAGAACAGAGAGAGGGGAGAGGCAGAGGGGCTGCGGGCGCCTCTGACGGTTGGGCGCCTCGGTGGCAAGCAGGAGGTGGCCGCGGCTCGGCTGTGCGCGTGCCACGCACTATGCCAGAAGGCATGGGGAAGACGACGCGCGAGGAGGTGGGCTGGGCTGGCCAACCGGGCCGGCCAGGTGGCTTGTGTGGGCGCCTGTAAGTTCAGGTGAGCCTCTGTTTTTTCCTATATTTATTTTCTTTTCTATTTTATGTAATTGTGTTTGGCTTTATTAAAATACTTTGGCACACTCAAAAATCACCAAACTGCTCATGGCCAGTGCTTGGAATATATCCAAAATGGAACATTTCAGTTTAGGATTATTTGGACATTTTAAATATTTTATAGTATTTAAGTGCCCAAATTCAAATAGAGTATGGTTTAATTCAGAGCCCAAATATGTCATGGAAAAATGTGCATCACCTCTGGCTACTGTTTACAGTATTTCCAAAAATCATGAACATTTTTCTAAGACCATTTTGGGTTCTTGGAATTTATTTTAGTTGAACCTATTTGATTTCTCTTAGGTGCTAGGGTTTGAGTCAATCCCCATTTCAAATTCACATAACTTTAGACATGATGCATGGATGCAATGCCACTATCTGCAACCAAATTCTAGGGCTGTGACACAGAGTCGGTTACAATGGTAGGTGATCTACATATCCGTATCGCCAAGCTTGCCTTCCACGCCAAGGAAAGTCCCATCCGGACACGGGACGAAGTCTTCAATCTTGTATCTTCATAGTCCAGGAGTCCGGCCAAAGGTCATAGTCCAGCTATCCGGACACCCCCTAATCCAGGACTCCCTTAGGGACTTCCCCAAGCCCCCCCTTGAGTGCAGGAGGAAGGTAGGAGGAGGAGGCCCCCTTTCCTTTCTCTCACGAGGAGGAAAAGGCAGGAGGGGCCACCCCTCCCCTTCCCTTCCCCTAGGGTCGGTCAGCCATGTAGAGGAGCGCACCAGCCCCCTAGTGGGCTAGTTTGTCCCCTCCTTTGGCCCATTAAGCCCATACACTTACCGGGGGTGTCCGAAACCCCTTCTAGTGACCCGATGATTACCTCGTGCACTCTGAAACTATTCTAGTGTCCGAATACCATCGTCCTATATATCAATCTTTACCTCCGGACAATTCCGGAGCTCCTCGTCATGTCCGTGATCTCATCCGGTACTCCAAACAACATTCGGTCACCAAATCATATAACTCATACAACACTATATCGTCAATGAACGTTAAGCGTGTGGACCCTACGGGTTCGAGAACTATGTAGACATGACCGAAACACCTCTACGGTCAATAACCAATAACGAAACCTGGATGCCCATATTGGTTCCTACATATTCTACAAAGATCTTTATCCGTCGAACCATTATGACAACATACGTAATTCCCTTTATCTGTCGGTATGTTACTTGCCCAAGATTCGATCGTCGGTATCTTCATACCTAGTTCAATCTCGTTACCGGTAAGTCTCTTTACTCATTTTGTAATACATCATCTCATAACTAACTCATTAGTCATTTGCTTCCAAGGCTTCTTATGATGTGTATTACCGAGAGGGCCCAGAGATACCTCTCCGATACTCGGAGTGACAAATCCTAATCTCGATCTATGCCAACTCAGCAAACACCTTCGGAGATACCTGTAGAGCATCTTTATGATCACCCAGTTACGTTGTAACATTTGATAGCACACAAGGTATTCCTCCGGTATTCGGGAGTTGCATAATCTCACGCATAATATCACAGTCGAAGGAATATGTATTTGACATGAAGAAAGCAATAGCAATAAACTAAATGATCATATGCTAAGCTAACGGATGGGTCTTGTCCATCACATCATTCTCCTAATGTTGTGATCCCGTTATCAAATGACAATAGTACATGTCCATGGTTAGGAAACCTTAACCATCTTTGATCAACGAGCTAGTCTAGTAGAGGCTTACTAGAGACACGGTATTTGTTTATGTATTCACACATGTATTTAAGTTTCCGATCAATACAATTAATTTCTAGCATAAATAATAAACTTTTATCATGATTAAGGAAATATAATGATAACCATTTTATTATTGCCTCTAGGGCATATTTCTATCAAATCCCACCCGTAATCATCTTCTACCCCCCTCGCACAAAGTGCTCCCACATCAACACAAAACAAGCAAGACGTAGGGTATTATCTCGCCATGAGGGCCCAAACCTGGGTAAGCCCCTGGTGCAAACTCCCTTGTTGTACTGCTGGCCATGTTTTCCACCCTACCGAGGGTATTGGCGATTTTCCATACTTTTGGTCACTCCCTGCCCGAGCATGGTACGACCGGCGGTACCAACTGTCGCGCTCGTGCCATGCGTCACCTTTCACTCTATACTCGTTGAGTTGCCTCTCCTTCTCTGGTACGACCCACTCGTACCAAATTGTCTTTTGCCCTGAATGCTCTGAATTGAGATTTACTTCGGGGGCTTTTCTTCATATTCCCGAGAGGTTAGTTCCAACATATCCAAGAGACAAAATTTCAACATAAACATAACACATAACAACTTTAATATCTACGGCACGAGTAACGACCATTTTCTTCTCCTCCTCTTAACTAAAGCATCGATCATTTTTTTATTGAAACAAATAGAACAAAGACAAACTTACTTCTTCTACCTTATTCACATGGGCTACCTCCCATGAAGCGCTTTGTTTACGGTCGTTTAGCTCGACCACAATGCTGGTTACTTCTATTTTCGTACGATGATGCTTAGGTTGTCGTAGGTTTTGGCGTTTAGGATGATACCGTCTGATGTGCACATCTTCATCTTCTTTTTCTCGGGGAAGTGTCTAACGAAAGGATACTTCAAAGGAAGGTCAAATCTAACATTACCTTCAAAAATGTTAATGGTAGCTTTGATGGTCTTTAGAAATGGCCTACCTAATATAATTGGAGCAATGGGATCTTTAGGGATATCAAAAAAATAAAAATTAATCATGATAGGCAATCATGCGTGGTCGTCGTCTGTCGTGTGTGGTTCCCGTCATGGGCCCATTGTGACTTGGGATCCTTTTGTGAGGTCTGTGGGAGGGGCTGAGCGAAAGCTCCACACCTCGTCGCTGGCGGGGACGACACATGTGGGTGTTGTGTCCCTCTTTGGGGGTGCTGCCTTCCCGTCCCTCCCCTCCCTTGCCCGTCTCGCTCAGGGTGAACATCCATGTCTGCTTCCGGCGGACACGACGACATTGACACGGTGCTTCTTATCCCTCTGGGGGACCTTGTTGATGTGTGTGTCAGTGATCTTCGATTGCAAGGACATGTTTGGATTCTCTTGCACTCCTTCTCGGTGGCGTGCTGGCCACGTCTAGAAAGGTACTCCTTGTACATATTAGTGGTATATGGCTTGTCTTGTCGTGCTATTACTTTGGATCGGTCTGTATAAGGATTTTCTCAACCTTGTACAGATCAAATGTTTGACTTCATTTATAAAGTGGGGCAGGAGTCTGCTCCGAAGAGAACACGATATCTTTTTATTTTTCCCTTTTTGATGAGATCGAAGAGTTGATAGCTTCGCTGGGAGTGACCATGCCCAACTAACAAAATTCAATACAATTACTTGATTGTCCAGTCTTTTTTCGATAAAAAGACACTTTTATTAACTTAAATATAGTATCAAGTAGATACAAATCATGACAAGCAATACCTAGCCTCTGCATATTTAGGATGCACACATCCAAAATACGAACTGTTTGACAAAAGAAAGAAAAATAGGACATGTCGGCAACAGTAATGTCCTAAGTGAACGAAAATATGCCTACGTTGAGAGAGCTGGTGGTCAGATCCGGAGATTATGTTATCATCCCTGCTGAGTAAAAACCTTCCTGGCCACACTCCCAACCGCGTACACACCGCCCTGAACAACATTTGGCACTTTGTTCATTGCAGCATAGACTACGTATGAAGTCATTGCGTACAACAAGAAATAACCTGCATAGGTGAAGAATTTTTGCTGTTAAAAATAAAATTATTTCTACATAGCCATAGCGACCGTAATAAGGCAGATGCTCTCACCATTATTACCGTACTAAACATTTGGAATTCCACCAACCAGTGACCATAAATATTGGCAAAACTTGTGGGCAGATACAAATTGAACGCTATTTGGATGACCGATCATGTAGAGCGCGCAAACTTGTACTGAAAAAAGGTGTTTGATTGTCTCGCTATGAGTACATAAACTATGCTTCTTGCTTGTTTGTCAGTTACGACGGGCAAGGTTGCCTTTCATTAGCACAACTCAATCTATTGTCAAGTTAGAGCATCTCCAGCCGTTGTGCTCCCTCAGGAGACATTTTTTCAGCCTCCCGGGGTTGCGCCGGCGATAATTTTTCACTGGGGTCGAAAAATTTTCCAGTAGTTCCCCTGTCCCGCCGGCACCGCGCCCGTCCCGCCCACGCCGCGACGTCTAGGCCACGGCCGCGCCCTCGCTGTCCCGCGCGAATGGGAAACCTCACCACGGCGTCCTCCACCGTCTCCCGCTCCTTCTCGATGATGGCGTCGCCGAGGCACCGCGCGAGGACGACGGCGTCCTCCGGCGCGACGCACGTGCCGTGCGCCAGGTCCAGAAGCCATGGCCGTCGGGGTACTTGGCATGCCCCCGCGTGTGTGCCCCGAGTCGGACAGCTTCGCGAGCCCTCGCTGTCCCGCCCACGGCCGCGCCGCTACCGCCGCCCACGCCCGACGCGCCGGAGTCTACCCACGCAGTGGTGGCCTCCCGACGACACGCACGGCAACGGCCGCTGGACGTGGAGCACACCACGGTGTTCGCCAGCAGCTTATGCTCGAGGGTCGCCCGCGGCGAAGCCCGCCACGCCCGCCCGGCGTCGCTCGTCCCGGCCTCGCGCGGCCACGAGCTCCACACCGGCCACGAGCTTCGCCCCGGTCACAGGCTTGTCGGCGGCCTCCTGGATCGAGGGTCAGCGAGCCAGGGACCAATCAAGCAAGCAAGCGAGGGCGAGGCGGACAGCGTAGCCGTGTTGGAGGAGGCGGTCCTCGAGGGCAAGGCCGAGGCCGAGGAAGGAGATCCCACCCGTGATGCATACGACGCGCGTGGGTGGGCCAGGGAGGGAAAAGGAGGAGAGAGGGAAGAGACGCTGGCAGCTGGGCCAGCGCCTGCAAAGCGGCGAAAATTGCCCCCCGGGTGCCCCCAGCTCCTTGGGTTTGCCTCGGGGTCGCCGGCTTAATTTTTGGCCAAATCCGGCGCTAATCGAGCTCATGGGGACGTGAGTGGGACTTTTTTCGCCCGCCGGCGATGAAAAAGTGCATCTGGGGCCTTCTTGAGGGGATGGCTGGAGATGCTCTTAGTGCTTTAGTCATTAGTCATTTTATAAAAGGAAAAAGGCTAGTGCTTTAGTCATTTCAAAGGATGGTGTGCATGTAACAGTAACACACTGCAGACGATGAACTAACCTGTGGTTGAATGGTTAGGAGGACAGTGATATCTTTAACCCACCAGGATTCAAATTCTAGACTTGTACATTGGTTCTCGCATTATTTCTGAATTTATTTCAGGCTTCAGGCGATGTTTGTTCTATGGGAGTAGACGTTCCTTAACTCCCAGACATCTATGGTGACTTCGTAAAATCTCAAGATGGTATACCAGTTCAGTCTCTCGGATGTGCTTATAGGGATAGGATGTGTGTGCATGTATACATAGGAATGAGTATATGATCGTGTATGTGAGCGACTTTAATTGTACTGTGTAAAAAAAATGCATTGCAGACGCATAAAACCGGCCGGAACAGAACTAGTCACGGCGCCGAACAAACTCGGCCACAACAAGGACTTCCCAAACCAGACGGAAACTAATTCGAGATGGACTCGGTACACCTGTGGCTCACCACGTTCATATACGATCAGGCCAGGCAAGCACAACATAGAGACGATGGCATCGATTCCGTCGTGGTCTGAGCTCCCGGCAGAGCTCCTTGGTCTCGTCATCGCGTGCCTTACACCCGATGACCACGCCCGGTTCCGTGCGGTATGCCGTTCCTCGCACTCGGCCGCGCGCCGCGAGCACGTCCATGATCCATTCCCTTGGGCCGTCCTCCAGAACGGCGAGCCCTTCTTTACCCGCGCCGATGGCTCCTTAAGGTGCATCGGCTCCACCAATGACTGGATTGCCCTCGACTCCACGCAAGCTGACAAGAGCCATACTTACTTTCTGTTCCAATCCGTTCCTGGAAACAACTGTATTGCTACCTGAGCTGGACGGTGTCATCGGCCAAGTTTCCGAGGTTTTCCGCATCTTCAAGGTGCTCATGCGATCGACCCCCGACGATGTCATCGTTGTCATGACCAACAACTGGAATTACCCCCTCATCTTAGTCCGGCATGGCAAGGGTGTGTGGTTGCCAGAGGCACGGACAACCCCTGTTGTCCGCAGTATGTTTGACATTGCATTTCTTGGAGACAAACTCTTCGGGGTTACCCGTGCCACCAACGACACCCCTCTTGATGTACATGGCATCGGCCTTGTCTCCCTAGATATTGGCTTTGATTGCAACGGTGTACCCATGGTTACCAATGTCGAGCATATCATCAAGCTTGACAATGAATCCAACTTCTGGGGCTTTATTGATGACACTGGTGATGCTGTTGTTGCTGCTGATGATGATGATGACGACGACGACAATGGGCAAGACACCCTAAACAAGAATGATGGGGATGATAGTGAAAATTATGACGAGTTTGATGATGAAATCGATGGTGACGATCTAGACAAAACGAGGAAGGGTGGAGATGAGACCAGTGATGACGACAACGACGACGACGTCGAGAAGGCCCATGACGAGGATGACGAGGATGAGGATGCAGACCAAAATGACGATGCATTTGATGATGACTTCAATTATGATGGCATGATTCTTGAAGCTATCCACTTTGTTGATGAGGAGGTGCGTGACAAACCCAAGGCTATAATTGCCACCATGTGGTACTTGGTGGAGTCAGGTGGGAAGATGATCATGGTGAGGCGAGAACTACAATTGCCATATTAGGGCATCTCCAGCCGTTGCCACACCCCCCCCCCCCCGGATGCATACAAATCGCCCCCTTGGGGCGAGCCGGCGATATACTCGGCGCTGAAGCGGTTTTTGCCCAAATGTCGCTTCAGCGCGAAATTGGCCCACTTTGCAGCTCAATTTCGGCGAATAAACGGCCCATATGGGCAAAAATAGGCCCATATTCGGCGTGGTTTCGCCGTGTCTCGGCGTTCAATTATCAACACAATTATTCCTTATCACATATTTCATCACAGAAAAATCAAATACTTCAATAAAATACTACAACAACAAATAGTTCAATACAAATTATATAGTTCAACAAATAGTAACTCGTATTTCATCACGTGGCGTCCCCCTTGAGCCTCCATAGGTGCTCAATCAGATCTTTCTGCAATTGATGATGCACCTGTGGGTCTCGGATCTCCTGACGCATACTGAGATAGGCAGTCCAAGTTGCCGGTGGCTGGTGATCAACTTCGGCTAGAGGACCCTGCCTGTAGTATGGTTCAGTGTCAAACACTGGGTCTTCTTGCTCGCTCTCGATGATCATGTTGTGCAAGATGACACAGCAAATCATGATCTCCCACATTTGATCTTTCGACCAGTTCTGAGCGGGGTACCGAACAACAGCGAATCGAGATTGGAGCACACCAAATGCCCGCTCGACATCCTTCCTGCAAGCCTCCTGAAGCTTCGCAAACCAGGCGTTCTTGCCTCCTGCCACAGGGTTTGAGATCGTCTTCACAAATGTCGACCATCTCGGATAGATGCCGTCAGCTAGATAGTACCCTTGTTGTATTGGTGCCCATTGATCTCGGTTCACGGAGGAGAATGGCCCTCAACGAGCTTGGCAAAACAGGAGAGCACCGCAGCACGTTGATGTCATTGTGAGTTCTGGCAATACCAAAGAAGGAGTGCCAAATCCAGAGGTCTGTGTGGCTACCGCCTCAAGCGCCACATCTGCAACCGCCTTTGGCGCCTTTGTACATCCCCGCCAACCAAATGGGCAGTTCTTCCATTTTCAATGCATGCAATCGATGCTTCCAAGCATCCCGGAAATCCTCTTGCTGCATTCAGGCTAGGATCCGAGCGGTGTCTTCCGCATTGGGTGTTCTCAAGTATTGTGGCCCAAACACTGCCACCACCGCCCGACAGAACTTGTAGAAACACTCTATGCTGGTGGACTCGCCATGCGCCCATAGTCGCCGAGTGAATCACGGGAGCTCCATATGCAAGCATCCTCATCGCTGTTGTGCACTTCGGATGGAGGTGAATCCAAGAGCGCCAAAGTGCAATCCATCTTGCACTTGAAGTAGTTGTCGAACTCCGGATGGAATTCACAATCTCGAGGAAGAGCTGGCTCATTTGATAACGGCGCCGAAATGTTCTCTCGCCATGAAGTGGAGCATCGGCGAAGTAGTCGGAGTAGAGCATGCAGTAGCCTTGCGACGATGCCGGTTCTTTGCTTTCACCGCCGGCGCCGAGCCACCTCGACGCTGCTTTTCATTGCTCGCCAAAGAGCTGGCGAGGGCGGCGAGCACCATCGATGCTCTTCTTCCGGACGCCGGCCGCGGCTTCCTCCTCCAGCCAGCGCTGGGCGAGCTCTTCCTCCTCATCCGAGTCCATCGCCGAGACAGTCAAAACGCCGAACACCTTGCGCTCGGTGGGCGTGTACCCGCCGTTAAACCGCGCCTCCGTGGCCGGAAACGCCCAGCTGCTGCGGGAGGGGCTGCCGCGGCGAAGCGCTGCTATTTTTCGGCGGGGAATGGCTATCTAGCGGAGTAGGCCGGCGGTCGTCGCCAGGATATAGCTAGTGGTGGCCGAGGGCGCAGGGGGTGCGAGGCGAGTCGGGGGAAGAAAACCTTGACTTTTCCCCTGTCGGTGTGGGCCAGGCGTGCTTTTCCTTAGCGCCGAGCCCCAATGGCTCCCCCAGCGCTGGTTCGGCCTGTGACCGCCGGGCAGAAAAAGGTCCGAACCGGCGATTTTCGGCGCCCTGGCGCGGCGGGCGTTTTTGCTGGCCGCGCAAAAAAATGGCTGGGGGCCTGGTGGGGGCGCGGCTGGAGATGCCCTTATGCTATGAGATTCACTCGTAGTGTGGAGGTTTTTGAGGCGGACCTCGGCACCGGCGCATGGGTTCCAGTGTTGGATGGGCTAGATGGACATGCACTTTTCATGAGCAAACCCTTCTCCAAGTCCATGCCGGCTGATGAAGATATATTAGAAGATGATATACATTTTATCGACAGTGATGACGTGTTCAACTTGAGGTCCCAGGCCATAAGCCCACCAAATGCTTTAATTGATTTCCGTTCGTCGACATGGACCTTCCCCACAGAGATAGTGGTTTAATTGTTATTAGTATAGCGCTGGATGTAGAAGAGGTTTTAATTCATGTACCCAAAGATGATATTTCTACCAACTATCTATTTTTATGCGATATTTTTAGAACCATCATGAACAAAAATTCAGTCTGTCATGTTAATTTGTCATAAATGCATGATTTTTTTAGTGGGGGTGGATAGAGAGTTGCATCATCACCGTGAGAGATTGCGAGAGCCCATGCCCTAATAGAGAGAGGAAGAGGGATAGATTCAGGTTTTAGAGGAGCTTTGCCATCGGTCGCAACTGTAAATGGGATGGATCATAAATTTTTTCTGGAATTGTCACCAACCAAATTGCCTTGGGTCTAGCCAAATTTACGTTAGTTTGGCGTAAACAAAACATAGCGTAGAGGATTCTCAAAAAAAAACGTGGAGGTGTGCCTCATCCAAGTTGACTGATCTGACCGCCAGTGGTACGACATGCACGCATGAGGTCCTCATCCGCCAACGCACGACCTCAAATAATCCGGCCACGTTCGTTTCGAGGTAAACGGACACAAAATACGGCCCAACATACTGAAGTAAACGGACAAATGTCCGTTTCTGGTCCGCTTTCAACCCATTACAGACGCAAATTTTGGCCGTGCTTGTGTAGAAACAGACAACGCGAAGATGGGCGCGGCGCGTGCCTTGTCCTCCCCCGATCCGCCCGTCGGGAACACACGCACCCACTTTCTCTCCATTTCACCAAAAATCCTCCCGCGCCCCCTTCCCTCCCTCCTTCATGGCCGGTGACCCGACCGCTACCGCGCGCACTGCAGGGAAGAAGAAGGGTCCCAAGAAGCCACGGTCGGAATTCACGCCGGCGGAGCTCGCCAAGCTCGACACCGAATCAGCCGAGAGGAGGAACCGGCGGAGAAGGAAGCCATTGCCGTCTTCGCCGCCAAGGCGGCTGCACTGCGTGCCGCGCAGCACCATGCTTTCGATCCCGACACGACCCAAAGTCAGGACGGTCGTGACCAGTATGGTGACGACCAATTCAGTGGCCATGATGAAGATGAGATCGACGACCATGGCAACTCATGGTATGAAGATGATGACATGTATTGCGAAGATGAGGAAAAGAGGTTGACAATGCGGATGAGCCATGTTTATCAATGAGCTCACCCAAAGGACCAACACACAAAGGAGGAGGCAAAGCATTCGCACGGAATCATACACCCGAGAGGAGAATACTTTGATTTGCGAGAGTTGGATGAGCTCACCCAAAGGACCGACACACAAAGGAGGAGGCAAAGCATTCTCATGGGATCATACACCCAAGAGAAGTACACTTTGATTTGCGAGAGTTGGATGGAGATAGACCAAGATCCCACAAAATGTGCCGAGCAAAAAGGATCCGTCTTTTGAACGAGAGTTCACAAAACCTTTCATGAGCGAAATAAATTTGCCCCCTACAAGTTTGCTCTCTCATTTTGAAGACTGACTAGTGTAGAGACCGTTGGCTTTGTTGTCGGTGTCAAAAACGTGTTCATTTTCAAGGCTGACTTGTGTGTCGGCCGATGGCTTTGTTGCCGACATGAAACTAGATGGTGATCATTATGTGGGCTGATGGCTTTGTTGCCGTCCAGCATGAACCATGGCGTAAACTATGGTCACTGGCATGGAGCTACATCTTTGTTGCTTTCACAATTCTGCATGCAGCCAGACAAGATGCAGCCGAAATGAGACCGCGCGTAGGGCTCACGGCCGGTGCATCTAGAAATTCAGGCGGATGCTACCCGTTGCCATCCTAAACAGAAGGAATCCGGAAAAAAAGGACATCTGTTTGGGTTGTGCATCATCGTGCGTTCGAGTTAGAGAAACTCCAACACAGCGACCCAAACCGTCCGTCTGCATCCGTTTGGGTCGGTGCGAACAAAATTGGAGACCCAACGGGTCGAACCAAACCCAAAACGTGTCCGCTTCACGTCCACGCCGACGCATTTGCGGCCCAAATTTGCAGCAGCAATGCGTCGGCAGGGAAGCGAAGCGGATGCTTCATGCGCCTTCTCGGTGTCCGCCGCGTCCCCACCTGGGGGCCATCCAACTACCCGCGGTCAACCTTGTCAGCTTAATTTATAACCACGGACCCACGCGTCAGCGACGGTGGTCATCCTTTTTAAGCCGAGCGTGCGGGGGGCATCCTCGTCCGCTTCCAGAAGCCCCCCATCCCCATCTCGCCACCCTCTACTCCCCCGTCAGCGGCAACTCTAGCCACCTAGCCACCCGCACGATGGGCATCTTCTCCGGCAATGACAAAGGCAAGGGCAAGGCCCCTGCCACCCCTCTCCCCCGCCTACCCCCGCCTCCGTCGGCGTCTTCCCGCCGGCCGAGGCAGTGCGTGAACATCCCAATGTACCAGGCGGAGTGGCACTGGCAGCACCGCGTCCCTCTCTCCTACCCCGATGTCACCCTGTCGCACGACTGGCATTTGGATCCGGAGAGGATCCCCGTGCCAGCGGTGCCGCGGTCGGCAAGGGCGCACGCGGAGGAGGTGCGGCGCCGGCGGGAGTTGCTGACGCCGGAGCAACGCCGCGACTCCGCCTAGGACGTCGACTCGCACTACTGGGCGCATTGGTTCGCCTTCGAGCACGAGGAGGCCAGGCGGCGCAGCGTCCGTGAAGTCTCATGTAGCTCCCCGCCGCCGCCCATCGTCGTTCGTGACGAGGACCAGGAGGCGGAGGCTGCCTACCAGGCGGCCATGGCGGCAGTCCTCCGGGAGAGCGAGGAGGAGGGGCAGCGCAAGGAGGACGAGGAGGCGGTGTACGAGGCGCGCATGGCGGAGGCCATGGCGTTGTCCGCGGCCGACGACTGCATTGTGCCGCCGCTGGCCCCGCCGTCCCTAGTCAAGGCCGAGCCGGAGCCGACCCGCCCCTCGAGGCTACTCCTGGACCGGAGTAGTGTGCGAGTGGGTGAGCACCCCGCCAATCCGGTACCGGGCAACGGAGGCGCAGGAGGCGGCCTACCTCGAGCAGTTGCACTAGCGACGGCTGGCCGAGGAGCGCCGCGAGGGTGAATACCTCGAGCAACTGCTTGACGCAAACAGTAATTAAAACATGAAAACACAGTAATAACAGTAGCATAATTGTGTAAACACACAAGAACAGAAATAAAAAGTGAAAAATATTTTATTCATTGGATTGCCTCCCAACAAGCTCTTTCTTTATAACCATTAAGATAGGCTCGAGATTTCAATGATGCTCACATGAAAGATAGTAATTTAAACATAAAGAGAGCATCATGTAGCATATGAAGACACATTTAACCCTATCATATTTCCTATGCATAGGCATTTTATAAGCAAACAAATTATCAAGGCAAGCAAAAACTAGCATATGCAAGGAAAAAGAAAGAAACAATAGCAATCTCAACATGAAGAGAGGTAATTTAGTAACATGAAAATTTTTACAACTATATTTCCCTCTCTCATAATAATTACATGTGGGATCATTTTCAAATTCAACAATTTAGCTATCATATAAAATTTACTCTTCATGATCTGCATGCATAAAAGTCTTATAATCTTCCAATATAGTGGGATTAACATCAACTAAAGTCATGACCTCTCCAAACCCACCTTTATTTTAAAAATCGTAAGATTGAACACTCTCCAAATATGTGGGATTATTTTTACCTAAAGTTGACACTCTTCCAAACTCACTTTCAATATTATTGCAAACATTATTATCAATAACATATTCATCATGAGGCTCAAATAAATTTTCAACATCATAAGAAGCATTATCACCCCAATCATGGTTATTGCAATAAGTAATGGCATAGCAAAATCATCATCACCAAACTTGTAGTTTTGCATATCATTAACACAATTGACATTAATAGAATTTATAATAATATCATTGCAATCGTGCTTGTCATTCAAGGAGCTATCATGAATCACTTTACAAATTTCTTTGTTTAACACTTCATCGCAAATTTCAGATTCATGCTTTTCAAGCAAAATTTCGTAGAGAAAATCAAGTGCACTCAACTCACTAGCAATTGGTTCAACATAATTAGATTTTTTGAAAAGATTATAGCAAGTGGATAATGATCCATATCAATAGATTTTTAGCAAGCGAAGGTGCAAGAAAATAGAAGGCACATGGCACACATGCAAAGATAGCAGATGAGCAAAAAGGCAAGTGGAAAAATAGGCAAATATGAAGGCAAATATTTTTGTGTTTTTCTGAAAATGTTTCAGAAGTGGGAAGATGAAAATGAGAGGCAAATGGCAAATAAAGTAAATTGTAAGGAGATGAGATTTGTGATTGGGTACCTGATAGATCTGGACTTGATCCTCCCCGGCAACGGCGCCAGAAATTCTTCCCGCTATTTCTTGAGCTTGCGTTGTATTTTCCCTTAAAGAGGAAAGGGTGATGCATCACAGCAATAGTAAGCATTTCCCTCATTTATAAAACCAAGGTATCAATCCAGTAGGAGGATCCACCAAACTATATAAACAATACCTTCACACAAATAACAAAAACTTGCAACTCAATGCATAAGAGGGGTTGTCAATCCCTCCTCGGTATTGTGATAGATTAAATTGTATGAGATTGAATAAATAGATCTAACAGAAACACGAAATAAAATAAATAGAGAAAAAGTGCAACAAGATATTTTTTTTATTAATAGATCTGATAATAATATGATAGGAAATAGACCCGGGGCCATAGATTTCACTAGAGGCTTCTCTCAAGAAAATAGCATTCGATGGGTAAACAAATTACTACTGGTTAATTGATAGAAGAGCAACTAATTATGACAATATCCAAGACAATGATCATGTATATAGGCATCACGTCCAAGATTAGTAGACCGACTCCTGCCTGCACCTACTACTATTACTCCACACATCGTCTGCTATCTAGCATGCATCTAGTGTATTAAGTTAATGGAGAAATGGAGTAATGTAATAAGAACGATGACATGATGTAGACAAGATCTATTCATGTAGGAATAGACCCTCATCTTTTTATCCTTAATGGAAACGATACATGCATGTCATGTCTCTTTCTGTCACTGAGATTGAGCACTGCAAGATCGAACCCATCACAAAGCACCTCTTCCCATGGCAAGAAAAATCAATCTAGTTGGCCAAACCAAACCGAAGTTTTGGAGAAGAAATATGAGGCTATAACAATCATTCATAAGAGATTTCAACAAAGACTCAAATAATATTCATGGATAGATCTGATCATAAACTCACAATTCATCGGATCCCAACAAACACACCGCAAAAAAGAGTTACATCAAATAGATCTCCAAGAACATCGAGGAGAACATTGTATTGAAGATCAAAAAGAGAGAAGAAGCCATCTAACTACAGCCTACGGACCCGTAGCTCTGTGGTAAACTACTCATGCGTCATCGGAGGGGCAAGGGTGATGATGATGAACCCCTCCATGAACATTGACCCCTCTGGCAAGGTACCGGAAAAAGGCCTCTAGAT
This sequence comes from Aegilops longissima, assembly GCA_021605205.1. NCBI lineage: Eukaryota > Viridiplantae > Streptophyta > Magnoliopsida > Poales > Poaceae > Aegilops > Aegilops longissima. The sequence goes on from CM038678.1 coordinate 55,578,724, forward strand.
TGGATCATGTGGTTCTGGAACTTGCGGCGGTGGAAACTCTGATCTCTCTGCTCCCCTAGGTTTTGGGGGATTTTAGAGTATTTATAGAGCTGATAGTCGGTGGAGAGGCCACCCGTGGGCCCCACTACCCACCAGGGCGTGCCAGGGGCCTCTAGCGCGCCCTAGTGCCTTATGGGCCCCACGTGCTCCCCTTGTGCACTTCCTTGGCTCCCAAGGTGTCTCTGTCCAGAAAAAAATCTCCAAAAAGTTTCGTGGCATTTGAACTTTGTTTGGTATTGATATTCTGCGAAGTAAAAAACAAGCAAAAAACAACAACTGGCACTGGGCACTATGTCAATAGGTTAGTCCCAAAAAATAATATAAAGTTGCTATAAATTGAATATAAAGATCCAAGATTGATAATATAACAGTATGGAATAATAACAAAATTATAGATACGTTGGAGACGTATCAGAGGGGGAGTCCTACTCCTCCTCCTTTGGTCGGCGCCCCAAGGGGGCTCTTTCCCCCTTCCCCCTCAATCCTGTATATACTAGAGGATTTCCACCCTATGTCAACACAAGTTTAGGAGCCTCCTCTAGTTGATCAAGTGCACATTCTAGTTGGTCCTAGTTGACTAATTAGAGTGAGACCTAGTCACCTCTAATCCTCATAATTAGAAGCCCCGTGTGGTTCTAATCTTCTCCCTCTAATTCTCCAACGACAATTTGCTCTGGACGGCAAAGCACTGCCGGATCATGAAGACCGTACGCTTGCAACCAAGCAGAGAAGCCGTCCTTCCGCTCTTCCGTTCGAGGGATAGTTCGTGGGCGGTTCGTTGGATCATCATCAACGTTCAAGGTACTTCAAGTACGATCTACACTGACTCGTCTACTTCAGTTGCACTCCTGGAGTCGGTAACGATCATTGATCACAACCCGTTATGCATCTTCATATTGTTCTTGGGTGTTCGTAGGGAGATTTTTTTTTGTTTTCTACTGCGTTTCCCAATAAATTCATTTTTAAAATTAGAGTTGGCACATACAAATTTACTTGGAACGGCATGGAAATACCGCATATAGGTAGGTATTATGGACTCATTTGGCACAACTTGGGTTTAAGGAGTTGGATGCACAAGCAGTATTCCCGCTTAGTACAAATGGAGGCTAGCAAATATATTGAGAAGCGACCAACCAAGAAACAAAAATGATCATAAACGAGCATTAAACATATCTAACACCGAATAATGCACCACAAGTAGGATGTATTGCATAACTATTGACTTTCGTGCTTGCATAGAGAATCACAAACTTTAACACCAATATTCTTACTAAAGCATAATTACTCATCAACATGACTCACATATCATCATCTCCATATCTCAAAACTATTGCAAGGAATCAAATTTATAATATCCAATGATCTTCATGAAAGTTTTTATTATGTCCCTCTTGAATATCTTTCACCTTGGGACTAAATTCATATATTACCATTGCTACTAACAAGCTCTCAAATAAATTTAAGTGTAGTACGAGAGCATAAATATTTCTTCAAAATTTTCAACTCTCAAAATAATATAAGTGAAGCATGAGAGAATTTTTTCAAAAATTAAACCACCACCGTGCTAAAAAAGATATAAGTGAAGAGAAAAGGAGAGAAGCAAATTGGGCAAAGAGGCGGTCGTCGCAAAGCTTCCAGAGCAAAAGACGGTGTTCCATACGACCGCGCTCGCCCGTATGAGCGATCGTATAGATTGCCATCACCGCCGCCTGGTCAACTATATTCTCCCCGTGAAGATGGATCATCGATCAGACACCGGGAGACAGCAGAAACTCGTCCAGAAGTAGGAACCCTAGCCGCCGGAGTCATCCGGAGGGAGGAACCAGCAAGAAGGAGGCCGCCTCCTCCACCGTCGTCATCAAGGAGGCCTCAACATCATCCCCACTGTCATCATCGTCATCATCCATCTCTTACCCATTGTAATCTCAAGAACCTTAGGGGAATACCTTGCGTGTTACATGTGTGAATTGATCATGCTTTCCATCCTTGGTGATATGATGTTTGTTGCCTTCACGAGTGAGTAGTCCCCTTAGTTCTCGGGGATATGGATGAACCCTAGTATGTAATAGATCGATTGATATTAGGACTTGATATCCTCTTTGCATGTTTATGTTAATGATCTTCTTGACGCTGGGTTAAGTCGACCATCCAATGTATGCCAATTTTGGAAGGAAGATTATTACTGTTGTCGAACCGTGTGGTTGCGGAGGTGGGTGACGTGACAGGCCCCATCTTCCTTTGTAGCGGATCGTTGGAGCATGGGGTAAAACGGAGACCATTTTGGTTGCGTGCACGGAGACATCTTTCCCCTTAATTACATTTTGATAACCAGAGTGGGGAAGAACGGTGGTGGCGTATGTGATACGGAGCTGCCGCATGTATGCACGTATTTATACTAGCTCTGTCCACAATGAGAAACATGTAAAGTGGCTTAGGAATCTGAAGTAACATTGTGTTTTAGGCACCTCTATAGACGCACACTAGAGGGAATTCCGGACTCCCTGAGAATGCTTAAATCCCATATGTCTCAAGTCTCTTATTTACAATTCTAGTTGTTTACTCCAGTTGAATTATTTACCTTTACGCTTGTAGCATAATTTCCATTACTTTACCACTGCTTTGGATCATTAACAATTCATACGCATCTACTTAGAACCATTCAAGAGACAAAATATTGATTCGTTTGCTCCCTGTGGGATCGATACTCTTACTTTGAAAAAGCTACAACTAAACCATGTGCACTTGCAGGACATCACCTCCAGATCTTTAGATCGTGCACCACGACTATCAATTCCACGTCGTGTACGGGCCAACCTTCTTCTTGTAGGTGCAGTCGTCTGGATGTATAGGTGACAACGCTTCCCTCTTGCATGAGTCCACATCTGATCCACCATCTTCCGCATCAGCAGGGCCTCCCCCATCCCCCGTGCCTTGCACTAGCACTGCAAGCACTCGATGCACGGTGCACTTGTGGACACCCTATAATAAGGGCTCCCCAAGTGTTGTTTCCTCCCCTTTCAGCTTTCTCTCATTCACAATCGACCTCCCTCACCTTTCCCCTCTTCCCTTGGTGTCCAGCAGCTCGAGTTCGAGCAAGAGCTCCGCTTCGGCCGCCAGCGTTGACCTCCACCTATGGAACCCCCCTCTCCTCAAACTCAATCTGAGTGTGCTAGATAGCCTACCTAGCAACCATGACACTTGCATCACTCCCAGTCAACCTAAGGAGGGTTGTATCTTGTGCCTCAGTGACGCTCGTCACTACATTCAGCCACGACCAATGCTTCACTCTCCTCGGCCCTGCCTTGCACGCGCGGCTACGACCAGCCGCCGTGGCTCGCTCCACTGATCGTGCCGGTACACCGAGCGTCCAAAACGGTGGCCAGAAGCGCCAGCAATCGGTCGCCGACGCCGCCTCCCTCCCTTTTGTCAGTGCCCACATGGGCTTGAAGAAGAACCTGCCAGACGGGCCCCATGACCTCCTTCGTTCCCAGCTATAAGCACGGACGACCGGGCCCTCCATTTGAGTGGAGATTATTTCTCTCGGGACCATCTCCCTGCATCAAAGGCGTACTTCCGTAACCTGCCTTCGACGTCACCTCACCAGCTGTGTGGCTGAGCTGTTGGGATGAGCCCAGTAGGCGTCGGTTAGCTACGTCGCGCCCAGTGCGCTCCCCAAATCTGATCATTTCGGCCTAGTACGGTTTAATTTCTTTTTCCTTTTATCTTTATCTAGAGAATTCATAAACCCATAGAATATTCATTTGAAATAAATTTGATGATTCAAATTCCCATATGCTTCTAAATTCATGGCCTATTTAATAGAGTAGTTATATCATTTTTCTATGGGGCTTTCCTGGGCTGTACGTGATAAAACCCGTATTCTTCATATTAAATCCATCTTTAAAAATTCATAAAATATTTTCCATGTCTGTAAACCCAGATTTTTTTCAATATTATTCTCTAGACCATACCTATTTAATAGAAGTGGTTTCATGGTTTTCTGAGCACTTTATGTTTCATGTTTTTATTGTGTGGTTTATTTGCTATTGATTTTACTTTCGACTACTAGAACGCGATGCGAAACGAAACTTACAAAGAGGGATCAGAGAAGTTTGAAGACCTTGCTGAGCCAGACAAGCATCCGCTTTGACCATGTCGAACCCTATACTTAGATTATACTTTACAAAATTATTTTATATACATAAAATACTATCTTTGGTATAGATTGCCATGGTAGTTTAGCAAGTAGCTAAGACCCAAATCCTTTGATAACATGAAACCCCTTTTATTGATAATGCCCACCTTTGTCATATCAGTCATCTCGTAATGTGACAATCCATTTATTTTCCACAAGATTAAAAAGGTAAATATATAGCATTAATGGATATTTGAAATTTAAATTTCATACAAGCATGACATAACTCATAGTGATTGGATGATTTTGTAATATCAATACAATGTGATATTCTGGAGGCTATTTCGGATCTGGGGAGCATATGCTCCTGGATGAACAATAAATTCTAAACAAATACTCCCTCCGTTCCTAAATATTTGTCTTTTTAGAGATTTCAAATGGACTACCACATACGGATGTATATAGACATATTTTAGAGTGTAGATTTACTCATTTTGCTCTGTATGTAGTCACTTGTTGAAATCTCTAGAAAGACAAATATTTAGGAACGGAGGGAGTAGTAAGTTTAAAAAAATCTGTTTTTTTTTTAAGATTTCATGTTCTTTAGTTGGTAGATTTTTATGTTAGTGTAACAAGCATGTTTGTGCTTGCATTTTTTCTATGTGTAACGGAATAGCAGTGCTTCATAGTGAAACAAACAAAATTAGGTGTACCATTTCGTGTTCGACTTGTTTTTCTTAACAGGTCAAAATGCTCAAGTCTTTCCCTAAAAGTTTGCGAGCAACATTTAGATGGAAAGAGACAATCTGCCGACTCGACTATGAGCAGTATATTGTGACTTTATCAATCTCACTATGATATGGCAGCTCAATCTCTTTGAGGCGCTCGCAGAGTTAGAGTGTGCGCGTATGTGTTCAGAGTGATGAGTGTAAGTACTATGTTTAAAAAGATATAGCCATTAACACATATAATCTTTTCCAGACTTTTGACATCTAGAAAAATATTTTTGATGCGCGCGAGCGTGTGCTTCCGAGCCGAATTGGATTTCAGCCTTTCCTTGAGTTGCTGTTGTCATGTGTGTAGTGTAGCTGACTCTTGCGGTGAAAAAAAAGACCTGAATGACTGTAGAGTAAAAATTATCTAAAAAAAACTGTGGAGTAAAAAGGGCAGAGTAACTGGAGGCAGGCAGGGCCAGGTGAGGTAGGCAGTGGAATTAATGGCGAGCAGTCAAGACGGTGGGCCCACCCGTTCCCTTCTCCCTCTTCTCCTTTCCCATCCATCCCAGTGAGAACTCCAGAGCAGAAAGAAACGCCGCCCCTAGCGAGGGGAGACCGACCACCGGAGCAAGAAGCAAGGGAGGGGCCGGCGATGGCCACGCCCCTCGCCCTCGCCCTCGCCCTCGCCCTCGCCCTCGCCGCGCTGCTCCTCTCCGCCGCCGCGCCCGCGCTGGCTCACACCCGTGAGTATTACTACTTGCCACCGTCTTCTCTTTTCCCCTCTTGCTGCCCCTCTAGATAGATCCATGCCTTCTTCCTGCCTTGCTTGTTCCTTTGCGAGAACCTCGCGCGTGACCGGTCCCAAGTCGAAATATTTTCCTCAGTCTCGTCTGCAAGGCCTGATTGATAATACTGGCGCGCTATCTTTTCTTCGCAAAGGGCGCGCACGAATCAGAAAATAAACAAATAAGTTTGTCTCCCGGCTTTCGCCAAAACATGTGATTCTGCTTCACCAAGACCGGCATAAAAACAGAAAATCTGTAGTAGCCCCTCTTGGATATTACTGGTGCTGCTGTGCCGTGGGTGGGGTGGCCGTCGACAACCATCAAGCGTCACTGTCCAGATCCATATAATATGATAATACTACTCCCTCCGTCCGAAAATACTTGTCAGAACAAATGGGTAAAAATGGATGTATCTTAAACTAAAATATGTAGATACATCCATTTCTCCGACAAGTATTTTCGGACGGAGGGAGTATTTCCTAATGGTTTACTCTAGTGCTGCATCTGGCGTAAAACCTGCACTCCGGACTATGCTCCTGTCAGAACCGCTCATATGTGCTTGAAATGGCTCTACTTATGGTTTACTCTTTCTGGTTGGCAAGCCAGCCACAGCCCATTTTGGGGAGATGAGTTGGTCATACCTTGCAAGGAAAGACAGAAATTGGTAATAGGATTTCAGACTTGTATGCATCCACATGTATATAACTGTTCTAAGAGCCTCTAGTTAGATTCCCATAAGGTTATTAATATCAATACTCTCTGTTTTCTGCAGCGTCATGCCCCGACGGTTGGCAAATCAGTCCTGACCGGCTAAAATGCTTCATGCACATCTCAACATCCCTTTCCTGGGACGGATCCGAAGCTCTCTGCCGCAACTTCAGCGGCCATCTGGCTGCATTATCATCGGTTCAGGAGCTGAATTTCGTAAGGTCTCTCTGTGGAGCTGCCTCCTCCGGGTGCTGGGTTGGAGGGCGTCGTCGCCACACCAGTGGTAGTGTTGGTTGGAAATGGTCTGACAATTCGTCTTCTTGGAACGAGACCGCCTTTCCCGGTGAGCCGCTGCATCCCAATTGCACCGGTGCTCGCTGCAGTCTAGCCACCGGTGACGATATGTGCACTTTGGTGACCAGTAAGCACACTGCACTTACCGGAAAGAAGTGTGCTGAGTCACATGGACTGATTTGCATGATGAATCACGGTGAGTCTTTTTTTGGTAACACTGAAGTACTTTTGTTTCGTTGCATGAAAATTTAGTTGCACTAACAGTCTGACTCCCACTGATTTATGCCAGAAGATAGGTGCTACCATGATCACTGCCACAAGGAGTATTTCATAGTCCTCATCGTCGTAAGCGGCTTGATTCTCTCGACCACTCTGGCTGTTGTGGTTTGGCTGCTCGTCTACAAGCGAAGCAAGAAAAGGAAAAGATCACGTGAAGCTTCCGGCACTTCAGCTACCGCGTTAGTGCCACCGCTATGGAAAGTGTTCAACAGTGAAGAACTTAGATTGATAACCAAGAACTTCAGTGAGGGAAACCGGCTGCCTGGAAATGCCAAGACAGGTGGTACCTACAGTGGAACCTTGCCAGATGGATCCAAATTAGCAATTAAGAGATTGAAGAGATCCAGCCTACAAAGGAAGAAGGATTTCTACTCCGAGATCAGTAGAGTTGCAAAGCTTTATCACCCTAACTTGGTGGCTGTAAAAGGATGTTGCTATGATCATGGCGACCGCTTTATTGTCTATGAGTTTGTCGCCAATGGGCCGTTGGATGTGTGGCTGCATCATATTCCCAGAGGAGGGCGGAGCCTGGATTGGGCAACTAGAATGAGAGTTGCCACAACTCTTGCCCAGGGGATTGCGTAAGTCATACTAACTCTTGTCTGTTCCACTCTGAGAAATGTTATTTTTTTACTTAACTATTTGGAAAGTAATAGCTGATAAAGCACCTGTGGTCTAAACTGCAATTATTTTTAATTCATTCAGTTTCTTCTTTCATAATATTGATGCCTGTTTGCTGTGTTTACCCAATTATGGTTGCTCTTTAAGTGGAACTTGTAGTCCACAGATGTTTAATTATTGGGAAAATGCTGAACATGATTATGTTTATGTTAGGTTATAAATTACGATATATAATTGCATAAGTGAGCTCTAGATTCACCGTAGCAATATTAATTCTCGCGTGCCGTTTGTGTTCTTTTGAAACATGTTAACATTGATCCGAGACATTTGGCTGTCTTTGTACCATTAATGATAGAATACTTACTGGTGGTCTTTTGATTCCAGATTTTTGCATGACAAGGTGAAGCCCCAGGTAGTCCACCGTGATATCCGTGCGAGCAACGTCCTTCTCGACGAGGAATTTGGTTCCCATCTGATGGGGGTTGGGCTGTCCAAGTTTGTGCCATGGGAAGTAATGCACGAGAGGACCGTCAAGGCCGCAACATACGGATACCTTGCCCCTGAGTTCATTTACAGGAACGAGCTGACAACAAAGAGCGACGTCTACAGCTTCGGCGTGCTGCTTCTAGAAATCATCAGTGGCCGTCGGCCAGCGCAGTCCGTTGAATCCGCCGGATGGCAGACAATATTTGAGTGGGCGACGCCTCTGGTCCAATCGCACCGGCATCTGGAGCTGCTGGACCCGCTCATCAACGACTTGCCGGAGATAGGAGTTATCCAGAAAGTTGTGGACCTCGTCTACGCCTGCACCCAGCATGTCCCCTCGGTGCGGCCAAGGATGTCTCACGTCGTCCATCAGCTGCAGCAGCTTGAGCTAAAGTCAGCGGTGTCTGAGCAGCTGAGGAGCGGGACCAGCACCAGCGCGACCTCTCCGATGCTGCCATTGGAGGTCCGGACACCTCGCTGAAACCATCGGTCTAGAAACACCGCTGTTCTTCGCATCGTCAGCCATTAGGTAGCGCGTTTCTTTAAGCGTGGAGTGACCCAAGACCCCCCTGTAACCGTAAGCGCAACGACTTTCTTGTGGGCAAGTACTTAAGGAGAGTAGGGTCCTGGAGGTCTAAACCTTTGTTCTTGCCATCGTCGTCGAGGGCCATTTGTGCCCCAGCTGATTTCTACCTTAGATCTCAACATGTCTGAGTTTAGCAAGCAACATGAATTGTTCGATGTCTGTACTCAGTAGATGCTGTTTATCTATGTATTCTCTGAATGTTGATGTCAGTGGTTCGTGGCACATCCTTTCCCAACTTATCGTTGAGCTTCATAATTACTCCCTCTGTCCCAAAATATAAGAACGTTTTCAACACTACACTAGTGTCAAAAACGTTCTTATATTATGGAATGGAGGAGTACAATTCAGAACAAAAACATGTTGAGAATATCATTCTATGGTTGCACCAGCTGTACTCATGAACAAACTAGTGAAGTAGAAGGTTCTTAGTTAATCTGCACAGCCCAGTTAAAACTGGAGCTAAGGAACAGGCTTTCGCCGTACCCTGTTGAAGGTAGGCTTCAGTGGCTGGCTAGCGCTGGGCTCAAACGGCAGCAGCGGCTTCTTGGCCTGTGTGCTACTGACACCACCTCGGCCGGACGCCGTTGCAGCGCCGGGCGGCTTGCTGGCCCTCTGCTTCTTGGCCTTGGGGGCCTCCAGCCGCTCCAGGATCCTCGAGGTCTTCTCGTCCAGCGGCTTCACCGGAGACGGCAGCGTGGGGACCGGGGGCCTGGGGAATGTGGCCCTGGAAGAGGAGACAGGGGTGCAGAAGTCGTCGTTGTCGTCGATGATGATGAGCTTCTCCCACTCCTCGGAGATGCTGGGCGACGCCTTCTCCTTGGGCTGCTGGCTGGGGAGCTTCTTCTCCATGGGTTGGCTCGGGAGCCTGTCTTTCGGAGCTTGGAAAGGGGATGCTGTCTGCGGCTCGCTGAATGCGTAGATTCGGTCAGCATCTCTGGCCTTGTCCCTTTGGCTCATGAACATGTTTCCCCTGGGGCCCTGCAATGCTGGTATTTGTGGCTCACTGAATGAGTCAAGGTGGGTGGCATCCTTCTCAGCATAGGCTGGGGCAATTAACCTGCAAAATGGAGTTTAATCAATCAACACTTCTCATATATAGTCTCTTAGTAGCCAGCCAGGCAGCAAAACCCAAAGAAGAACTCAAAATAGTAGTCTCTGAAAGCATAGGTTGGAGTATCAGGTGAAGCATTATGAAATCTGAACTTCTGAAGTAATGACAGAGGAGGAGGTACCCGAATTGCAGGCTATCCTTCACCAGAGAATTCAGCTTCGAGTGGAAACCTCTTTCATGGTGTAGAGGGTTGTATTCCTTCAGAGCAATCTGAAACACTTCAAGCTGTTAGCAGGCATGTAGTAGGCAACCACACCATGCAACTACAGAGACATGGAGCGGTCCGAAACCATACCTTTGATAAAGAGGTTTCAATTGAATTCTTGGTGTCCTTGCTAACAGTATAGTTGCGAGGTCGGCTCACATCCGGGAGAGGCAGTATCTCTTCAGATCCAGCAAGCCTCTACAGCAAAAACATGTTCTACCATCAGAGCCAAGCAATAACAAAGCACAAACCCTTAGGTTACATTGCGATAAAACAGGGGACACTGACTATACCCTCAGAAGCATCGGTCCCTTTTCAGATGGCTGAAGGAGATAATAACAGGCAAAAGTTCCAATTTTCATTGTTTCAGTGTTGCACGCCGAGGAGCACACAAGTCCCTGATCGAGCTTGAAAAGAGTTTCACACAGACCATAGAAAACTGCACAACATACACAATACTCAGAATTTGGGAGCATCCAGGAAACTGCACATCTGACGTATATTGCAATATAAAGTAAAGATGGTCTGGGCAAAATGCACAACACAGACAATATGGAAATACTTACTCTGGGTGTTCTGATCCAAGCTCTCATCAGTTAGAGCAATTTCATCATTTGAGCTGGGAACCACAACATGAGATTTCCCCATTATGACTCCTGCCAACACACATTATCACAGAAGTTCAGAGTAAAGATAAAGTCTCGATATACTAGAGTATAATGTCTCAGTAGTCAACAGTAGTGGGTACCTTCATTTAGCGAGGCTAAGTCAGTGCGCTCAATCACATCAAAAGAAATGGATGTAGAGGCTCGTCGCATGTTCGACCCACCTTCTGAAGTGGGAAGAAACAATACAGTCTGAACTCCAATCTTCACGGCACTATCAGTAACATCAGAAGCTGCAAGTTGGCGGCTTGTTGTTGGGCATAGCCCTTTTGCCTTATATGTGGTAACATCATCTATTGGGCGACCATGGCACCTGCATATCTGTTCAGTGTGTTCGGCATTAGCATAACCCTTGAAGAGACTAACGAATAGACGAAACGAAGCACTATAACATGACTATTATCTTGTCAAACGAAAAGCTAAAAACTACAGATATAAACATCAAATTTGCATGCACAGGATGAAATGAAAAAGTCAAAAGAAAGCACCAAATTCATTCTGTCGTATGCCATTGTATGCCTAGAACTGAATACTCATAGTCATAGGTGATGTGCGTAAATAATTGTATCACCTTACAATATGGAAAACCATCAATGATCTGATTTGCTGCTGGATATATGCTGCAGGTTACTTGATTAACAGATTTAATTATGGGAACTCTGAACACCAATACTGCTTGCATCATCTCTTCCTTGTCATCCTTTAGCTCTTCTAACCACCTCTTGACTAGCCCATGCAAAACTTGGGTCTCTGCATTCCGAACATTTATGCTGTTAGGGGGCTTAGTGTTAGACTAAGTGTGAAAAGTTAACTTTGCAGTGCAAACAACTCATTATATTGGAGTACTAACTCTGGGATATCAATCAAATATCATAATATAGAAAAGGTAAAACACCACAGTTTAAGCTACATGACCATATTATGTGTATCAACATGGCCAAGAAAGATGACCGTATTGTCTAAAGATAAACATAAAAATAAAAAGAGCAATAGATGATTCCTACTCTCATCAAGCCTCCTTACCAGGACTGTATCTCCGTACGACACAGTTTTCAAGGTCACTGATTCTGTGTATAAAACTGTTGGAGTTTTCAGAAACATCATCATACATGAACGCAGCAGTTTCTGTTTCCAACATTACAAACTCCACTGTGATACACTGTTCCGATGCTTCCTGATGAAAAATATACATAATAATTAGAGCAATGCCATTATCATGAGAATCAAACTGTGCACGAAGCAATACTCAATCCCTTTCGAAAGAAATCGAGAAATCAGCACCCGTACCATAAGTGATCTTCGGAGAGGTTCTGTGTTTTGTGCAGAAAAACATATTGCAATCACTTTCTTGGAGATGTCATCAGTGGCCCAAGAATAGATGGCTCTGTTGCTAAACAGATTTTGTAGTGACACGTCTGCAGACAAGAAATGCAGTCAGATAACTTCCCATCTGAAGAAAATCCCTGTCTTAAGAACGGGCGAATTGACTGTGTTTATGCTGCTCAGTTCATTTTCTACAGGCAGAACCATCATATGCCGAACATAAAGATCATCCAAGCCATACCTCCAGTTGGCACAGACCCATGTTGCTCAGGATGGAAGCCATCCAGAGGCAAGTTTTCGACAGCATGGTGGAAATCTCGAAGGCTGAATTTCTCCCCGGGCCTATACGCAATCTTGAGCTGATGGAAGTTGACGTAGTAGTAAAACTGAGAGGATTAGAACAAGCGGACAAAAGGAATGCATCTGAATGGAGACCAATCAGTGGTGTAACAATGTAATGTCACAGCATCAGCGGCCTAACGCAATTCGCCTTTTCCAGGTGTGAGTGAATATTCAGTGCAGGTTGTTAGGCAATTCGCCTTTTCAGGCGTTAGAGGATCATGGCAATAGCAATCTGACACCGAATGCATGATTCAGTTAACCTATACGGGTGGTTAATTCGCCAGTTTTCGCAGACACCACACACCGGCAACCAGAGGCGCAGCAGAGCTCGCGCATCAGAAAGTCAGAATGCAATTGGATGAGTTAATGGCCAGGTGTTCGATTCGAAGCTAAGCAATAATGCACGCAGCACCGCAATAACCAGCAGGATCGAACGCAACATCGAAATGCAGCAGGTAGAGTGGAGGGAAGGAGGGAGAGAGATACGAACCTCGGGCGGGGAGCGGGAGGAGGAACCGGAGGGGGCGGCTGCGGCGTGGTGGACGTAGCAGAGGGCGAGGCGGTCCGGGAGCGGGGAGGCGGAGGCGGAGGCGGCGGGCGGCGAGGGGGCAGCGGCATAGTGGTTGGCGAGGTGGAGCAAGCACTGCGCTCGCGGATGCGGCGGCCGTTAGGGCTCGGAGACCGATGGACTGGAGGGAAGGGAAGGGGGAGGGAGGAATCGGAGCGGGTACCTGCTTGAGGAGGCCGAGGAGGGGCGGCGGGATGTTGCGGAGGTCGAGGAGGAAGCAGAGCAGCGCCATGGCCGGCGCCGAGGAGCGAGCGAGCGAGCGAGCAGCAAACCTGGCGTGTGCGTGCGTGGTTTCGAAATTTTGAACGAAGCAGGGACTCCCGAGCGGCGAATCTGAATTAGTAGTACGTACCTACTGAAACGGGACACGGCAGAGGAGCGCCACGGCAAGCCTGAATTCATAATCCAGCATTGCTGAAACCGTCATTTGCGTGCTCGGATTCGGAATTCGAACGGAAGTGCTCGATATGATTTGAATTCAACCGAGGGCACACAAAGACAGACACATCAGAGGGACGGAACTAAAGCCGGAATTCATCATATCCAAATTGTATGGATTCATATATGGCAAGCAGCAACCAAGGTCACATATGGAGATCTCAGTTAAAGCAGTTAGCATCATCTATGCTAGTATCTTCTGTACATCACATGGCTGCTCCAATCTAAACTATATCGCCAAGGATTACCCAGCAACAATGGACATGCTCTACATCACAGACCACACACATAGCTTCTACAACCAACATTCCGAGCTTCAGCCGAGCCTGAGGGGCTGTCAGTCAGGGCTACTGGACGGAGAAGACGACGCCGTCATTCAACGGCAGCAAGCTACACATATGGCTTCTACAACCAACACTGAGCTTCAGCCGAGCCTGAGGGGCCGTCAGTCAGGGCTACTGGACGGAGAAGACGGCGCCGTCATTCAACGGCAGCAAGCTGAAGCAGCGCCCGTTCCTGTCCACGCAGCACGCCTGCCACGCGATCTGGTACTCGCCGCGAGGAAACGAGGAGACGTCCAGCAGGCAGTCTGAGAATCCCTGGCCAGAGCCAGCTGGTTTGAAACACGCGAACGCTGTCACCAGCTCGGTCTGGGAGTTCTCCTTGTGGCTGGTCTTCCTCAGGCCGCCACTCTTTATGTGCTGCAGCAGCTTGGAGTGCAGCAACACCATCTCGGAGGTGGTCCTGCGCATCTCGAACTGCTTGCTCCTCGTTCCCGCGATGTGCAGGGGCGACGATGGGCTTGTGGCGAGAACGCAGTACAGTTTCACGATGCGGATGGGGGCTCGCTCCAGCACGCGCTTCCACTGCAAGCAGAGAGTCAGGGAGAGCTGGAAGCCGTGCGGTGCTGATATCCTGTTCTTGTTTGCAGGGTTGGAATCAAACATGAAGAGCTCGGCGCCAAGGCAAGGCCTGCAAAAATGTAAGATGCCATGTTATGCATTGCTGAAGATACAAATTCAGGTGCCCTGACTTTATCCTATATATAAAAAAGGTTTTACATGCTACAAAAAGTATGCAATCGCAATTGCTAGCCTTATGTTCTTATCTGAACCTGCCTTCTTGTTAGTTCATCCAACATAGTATAATTACTTCCACTCAAGAATAAGATGGTCTCAGTCTCACTCAAAGCAATTCAAAGGGTAATAATATCATCATATGTATATAGTACCTTACGCTGAAGAAGTGTCTGGGAAGCACAAAAGGCAGTTCCATGAACCTCTGCAAAATGCTAAACAGAAGTTGCATCCCTCTGTGCAAATGATGTAGAGCGTCCTCTCCAGTTGTCACTCCTTTGGCATCCGCGCGTGCACAAAGCAAAGATGCCACAGCAAACTTGAAGAGTGAATAGGAATCCTTTTCCAGATTACCTGACAAATTCATTCTTGTGCTGAACTGTACAGAGTCCAGCTCATAAGAAGAAACAGACATGAATTGCCGCAGTTGCGAGATAACTTGGCTATCATTCCTATCCACTCTTTCATGTAAATCTTGTAGGACTGAAGCATAAGAAAATCTCTCTGGAAGCCTGCAAGGCTCTGAACTGCCAGGTACATTTGAGAAATCTACAGAAAACACAGTACAAAATGACAAAATTGAGCACATGAAAGCAAGCCTGGCTATAGTAGTAAAGCTTTCATGATCCATGTCCCCATGGGATGCAGCAAGCAGATCATAACTCTTTGCTAGGTCACTGAGTCTTGAAGAACAATTAGTCAAAGCTAGGAGGACTTGGTTGTTCTCTATGGCTACACTTGAAGATTCATGATGCGATATGTCTTTGGGAGCAGAAGAATGTGCATTAAGGATGCCAAGAACATCAGTTAAGATCTTAAGAAAAGACGCTCTCAGACTAATGAACCACCTCTGGAAGAAGAATTCGCGGTCTGAGGAGGCATTAGATGAGAGGACATCATTTGCTAAGCATATTCTCTCACAAATAACAGTGAATTTTCCTGGGCAGCCATGCAACTCTAGAGATCCAGCAAGAGTACTGTCAACATCTGTTTCGACACAGTAGAGGTCCTCATGAAGATCTACCTCTGTATTTAGCTCACCAACCAACTTACTGATTGCTGAAGGAAAAAGCAATAGCTTCATCTCAAGTTCTCCGGCAGCAAAAAGAAGCAATGATTTGAACCAAAAACCAAAGGTGCCCGACTCAAAACCAGCTGAAACTTTTCTAAAGACAAATGACGCTGTGAACCAGAGACCTTCATGGCAGCAGTACATAGCAGACCTATAGGCTTCCCAGTAGCTCTGTTTTCTTGTAAGCACTTTGGCCATCCAAAGGGCACACAGTTCATGTGCTATCCAAGCAGGAGTAAAGAATATCTTAGGGTGCTCATTTGAATCACCTGATCCTTTATTACCATCTCTGATTTTACAAGTACTCCATGAGATGTGCGCGCACATTATAAGATGGAAGAATTCATATGTGCTGCAATACTGAGAGGCGTTCTGCTGCACACATTCAGTTAGACCCTTGATACTATGGTGAAGATTGCAGGAAGAGCCAGATGTTTTATGACACATATCATGGCAGGCATTTGCAAACTTGAGCGTGCAAATAATTAGATCATGCACTACGGATGAATTATTCTTGCTGCAAAATTCAGTGGAAGCTAACTTTGCCTTGTCAGTGTCAGTTTCCATGCAAGAAGCATCGATACTTCCAGCCACTGGTTCAACAGTATCATATGAAGCTCTAAACTGCTCCGGGGCGACGGATGATTCGACACAGTTAGCTGCTGCTACTCCAGAGTAATGACTGGCATTTATTCGAGCAAGTTCTTTCATCAGGCATCTTACTTTATCAAGAGCAGCAGAAGCAGCAGAAGGGTAGCCTGAAACAAGCTTTAGCATAAGGCTAAACAGTGCCCTGTATTTCTGTAATTCACAGGAGGACACTAGTACCTTGCTTCTACAGTTCGCTAGTTCATTGGCCAGAGATATTATATTATCCACTATTGCTGTTAAAATCTTATTCAGAGATTTTTCATCCTCACTAGTTTCTTCATGAGTTGACAGCATGTCATTCGAAATTCCTTGGTATGCAGTGTTTGAGAATGATGAACTCTCCGGAGTGCTTATAGTCTGATGTAGCTTTGTTTGGTTGAGAAAGCAAAAGAAGATATCCAAAAGAATTTCAAGAGCAGTATATTGCATCTCCCAGGAAGAACAATGCAAAAACCTTTTAGCAGACAGAGCAAGCTTAGATAACTCAGAAGTGTTGATATGACGGATGCTTGGATCTTTAACACAGAGCATCTGAAAAGGTACCTTTTCTAATCAGATAAAAGATAAAGATAAGTCTAAATCAGAATGAGCAAAGTCCATTAGCTAGTGTTCACCTTTTGCAGAATTCTGAATGCATAGCTCTTACAATCAAGTGGAAAACCCTCATCATCAATTAGGTGTAATAATAATGTGCCAAAAACAGTATTGGCAACAGCAAGATAGAGAGTATTTCTGCGAAACATAAAACATAAACATTTCAAAACCATAGTCTTCATAGGCAGAGAAGATTCATGTCCCAGAAATGATAACAGAAGTGCCACCTGGAGTAGCAGATTTAACCAAGGAAATAAAGTTAGTTCGAAATCAATCGACAATTGGAGAATGATGATAACTTGCTATTTATGCCTCTTCACTAGCCCCTAGCTTCTCGGATAGAGGATTGATAAAAGCATGCCTTGCAAATTAATATTGCGGCGGCATAAAACTCATAAGGGAATCATAAGATGTTTTGAACCTCATTAGTGTAGCATTTTTATTTAGTTGCGAAAGCCGAAAAGAAGAAACCATCTTTCAGTAAATCATAGGAAAGATAAAAGTTATAAAGGGAAGTAAAAATACATTCCCACTTGGCAATATATTCTGAAGATAGCAAGTGTAAACTTAAGGGGAAATACATTTTATTTCAATAAACGGCGAAATACTAGGATATGCTTATGGCAAAATGAGTTTGATGACATATCAGAATTCAGAAAACATACTTGCAGAGATGACGTTGAGAAATTTAGAAAAATGCGTAACTTAGCAACTCGTGGGTTATATTACCTGATCACCAAACAAAACAATTGACTTGGACGCCAGTCTGGAGAGTGCGAAGAGAATTTCAGCTTTGAATACATCTTCCAGGTTGCCTAGAACCATCTGCTTTCCAACCTCGTGAACTCTACGGATAACAGCCAACGTGCAATCAAGCTTCGAGGAAGTCTTAATTGCGGCCATAATAACTTGGGCTTCTGATGTTGGTGAGATGACTAATCCAGCCAGCACTTGAAGGGTGATGTATGAGAAGTCCTCTGAAAGCTTGCAAAAGCAACCAGCCGCAAACAATGCCGCTTTCACCTGCCAAAGGAGAAGCACAGGAACCCTGAACAAATTACTTGCTAGTAACAAACATGTGCATTGCAAGATCAGTGGCCTGATCCTTGGAAGTGGTATAAAGCACTCATGGTGATTAGTAGTGGCACTGACCTCGGCAGCATTAGAGGAGCGGAGGCCGGAGAGGACCAGGGAGCGGACGTGCACGCTGTCCTTGGCGAGGCCGGCGAGGCAACCGAACATCCTCAGCGCGAGCGCCCTGGCCCGCGGGGTCCCGGCCGCGCCGTGCGCCGCCGCGACCTTCCGGAGTATCCGGTCGGGCTCCGCGCAGGCCCACGCGGCGCCCTGGGCCGGGAGGAGGGCGCGGACGATGCGGACCCGGACGGAGTCGTCGGAGGCGGCCCTGAACTCGGTGGCGAGGCGGAGGAGCATGGTCTCAGCGAAGACGCGGGGCTCGGCGGGCAGGACGCTGAACGCGGAGGCCACCGCCGCGGGGACGGCGGGGCTCGCGGCGAGGTCGCGGATGCGCGGGGCGGCGGCCTCGAGGGCTTTGAGGCGAGTGCCTGGAGGGAGGGGAGTGGGGGTGAGGCGCTGGGGGGTGGTGCGGAGATGAAGAGAGCCGGTGGTCGAGAGGGTTACCGAGGTGGCGGGAGCGGAGGCCCTTGTCGAGGTCGATGCTCCAGTCCATGGCGGAGGCCGCCGGGATGCTCTCCATCGCCGCCGCCGCCGCCGCCGCCCCTGTCGCCGGAGGTTTTGGTGCTCCCCCTTTCTGAATTAATCTAACTAGTCCGGTTTATTACACGAGCGTTTATCTAAAGACGTTGGATCGGGATCTAACGGCTGCGATGGCACCCATAGACCACAACCTACGTCTCTTCCACGGTCAACCGCGGTCAGGATTGGGTTCGAACATTGACATAACCCTGCTTTTAGAGCATCTCCAACAGCCGAGTGAAACTAGCGCCGCGCCGCAAAATTGCCCGTTTTAGCGCGCGCGCAACGGGTATAGTTGCTCCGGTGGCGCCAAAAAAACAAAGACGCGGCATATGTAGTTCATTGGCACGGCGAAACTCAATCACGCCACGGCGAAACTCAATCACGCCCGCTTATTTGTTGCGCCCGCTCATGCTGGCTGGACTCTCGCGCCGTCAGAACTCCCATCCCCATCCAATCGGCCGGCCGCCGCCGAGCCAAGCGCCACTGGCGACCGTTTGGCGCTTCCGCCTATCTCGCCATGGCGGCTTCTCCGCCCTCTAGTCCCGCCGCCCCTCGCGCAGCGTCCGTCCTCCGACGAACAGCGCCACACGCTGCCGGTCGGCGTCCGCAAGGTGTTCGACAAAACGCCTAGAAGGTATGTATTGCTCAAAAAGCCATGATTTTCGTGCATGTTGCTTGTATTTTTTTAAGCATAGTATTGAACATTGTAGATGAGTTCGTCGTATGATTCTTCCGAAGAAGAATTTGATATGGAAGAGGAGGAGGATCTTGCAATGATCCTAGCTATGCATATCAACAAAAAACCGAAGCACGGTGGTTCGGTTATGGGTCGGCAGAAAATTTGGAGGGATAGGATCGATGCCCACAATAGATTGATCAGGCATTATTTTGCGGAGAATCCCACATACTCCGAGTCATATTTTCGTCGCCGGTTTAGGATGAGCACCGAGTTGTTCAGGCGCATTGCAGAGAAACTAGCGAGCCATGACCGCTTTTTTCAGCAAAGAAGGAATGCCGCCGGAGAGCTCGGGCATAGCACCTTTCAGAAGGTGACAGCTGCTTTGCGTATGTTGGCATACGGTATACCGGCTGATCTTGTTGATGATCACTTGGCTATGGGTGAGAGCCGAGCCATCATGTGTGTCAAGCGCTTCGCAATCGGAATTGTGCAAGTGTTTGGCGAGGAGTATTTGAGATCTCCCAATGCTGAAGACGTCGCAAGGCTATTGGCGATGAACAAAGCTCGCGGCTTTCCTGGCATGCTTGGCTCAATAGATTGCATGCATTGGAGTTGGAAGAACTGTCCAAAGGCATGGCATGAGCAATTCCACGGCCAAAAAAAGGGTTCCCTATAATCCTTGAAGCGGTGGCCGATTAAGAGACTTGGATTTGGCATGCATTCTTTGGAATGCCTGGATCTTTGAATGACATCAATGTTGTCAACCGGTCACCACTGATGAATAAGATTAGAAATGGTGAGTTGCCACCGGTGCAGTTTGTAGCAAATGATCGTACATACAACTATGGCTATTATCTAGCAGATGGCATCTATCCAAAGTGGCAAACCTTTGTAAAACCATTGAAAAAGCCAGAAGGTAAGAAAAATCTTGATTTCCACAATGCTCAGGCGGCGGCTAGAAAAGATGTGGAGAGAGCTTTTGGGATTTTGCAAGCCCAATTTGTTATTGTGAGAGGACCGGCTAGATTTTGGGATCGGAAAATGCTTTGGTACATCATGCACGCTTGTGTGATCATGCATAACATGATCATCAAGAATGAGCGTGGCCAAGATGTAGACTACTCTCAGTATGAGCTTTTGGGACATCCGGTGCGAGTGCGACGGAGGGCTGACAGGGTGGCCCGTTTTGTTGCCTCCTATCATGCCATTCGACGTCCCACAACGCATAATGATCTTCAGAAGGATCTCATTGAGGAGTGGTGGGCATGGAATGGACGACAAAGAGCATCATGATTTGTGCGTTTGATATTGTATTGTTGAACTATTTGTTGTGTTTATTGCACTATTTGTTGAATTGAATGATAAACTGTTTGTTTGAGTTGTAATAATGAAATTGAACTATTTATTTTGATTTATTTTTGTTTGTGTTTGATCTTTTTGCTTCTGTTTTGGAATGCATATGTTGTTTCTGTGAGAGTCGCGCACGCTGCATTTTTGCGCGCTGTTGGAGCGGCATGCGCGTGCTGCATTTTAGCGCGGCTGCTGGAGCCAGCACTGCGCACCGCGCCAAACCAGGCGATAGGCGCGCGGCAAACCAGTTTTTTGCGCGCGGCGCGTTCGGCGCCTGTTGGAGATGCTCTTAGCGAGTGATGCAAGAAAAATGGTTGTAGGTCTTGGTTGAACAACGCTAATTCGAGATATTTATACATATATAAGAGCATCTCTAGCAGATCCGGTATATCCGCATCCAAATTGGCTTGGGCAAAGCGATGAGGAGGTGCTCGGGAAGCTCCAGGGATCGACTAGGGGCGCGGGGAGTGCTCCAGAGCTCGAGTCCAGTCGTGGCGGCGTTCCGACAAGGAATCCGTGGCCGAGGACAACGGGAGCCAGCGGGCGGTAGCTCCGGCTCGGCAGGCAGCAGCTCACGGGGGCGGCTGAAAGACAGTGGCGGGAGCTAAAAGTTTCGTCCCGCCAATGGTTACTTATTTTACAGGTGTTTGTCAGAAAGAGCGAGGAATCCTCTAGATATAACGGAATCGGTTTGTACTATGAAGGATCCCTCAAAAAAATAGCGGACGAGCAATTTATAGGATCTGTTCCGGACAAAAAAGTGGGCTCCGTCCGCTATATCGGCGGTTATTATTGCGGACGACCGATTTGCGGGGTCTGCCAGAGATGCTCTACAGGGCCATTCCTATTTATGTACCATTTTGAATGCTTGATGCACAAAATATGCAACAACCGTTGTTTACTCTCTTTATTCAGGTTTGCATACCATATTTATTGGTATATAAGTGATGGTCAAGTAAATATTGAAATATGGCGGGCGTGTGACGACATCGTGGATGTGCAGGGCGGCCGCCTCAAGGCTTGTAGGGAGGGTGGCTCTTTGTCAAGGTCGATGCTCCAGCACATGGCGGAGGCCACTAGGATCCTCTCCATTGCCGCCGCCATCTTTCACTGGAAGTTCTGGTGCTCCCCTATCAAAATTAAACTAACTATTATAGTTTATTACAAGTGTTTTTGTCAAGACGTTGGATTAGGATCTAACGGTTGCAATGGAAACCATAGACCCATGTTGTTAAAGAGAAGTAAACATGGAAGCAAAATACAAATTCAATTCTATACTTTTATGGCATAAATAATTATATATTATTACTCAAACTAGTAGTCAAACTATAAAATTTACAAATATTAATTATTAGGTCTTATGAACATAGGGAACATCACTTAAACTTTTTTAGATTGAATAGTCATCTGAGCAACAGAATACATTGACAAAATAGTAGCAAGTCCCTACTTGGAGCATGGCAAACCAAAATATTCAGCCAACATCATCCTTGAATATTAGACAATGTAAAGACAAAAATACGGACCAAGCAATTGCGACTTGCATCTTGCATGCGCCAACATTAAGTGCACCACAACTCCTAAGACTACTAGAAAAAAGGCTGTTAATGACGCACCTATTTTGGCTATTAATGGCGCACTATAGGTGCGCCACTATTATCACGCCACTACTAATAAATAGTAATGGCGCACGCCTGGTGCACCACTGTTAATCTACATAACAGTGACGCACCACCTGGTGCGCCATTACTATCCCAGACACTAATGGCGCAGCTAAAGTGCGCCATTACTAGGCCTAGAAGTGCGCCACTACTGTTACTCCAAGGGGCCATGTGTACCTCGTGCTCTACTAATGACGCACTTTTAGATAATGCACCACTGGTGTGTTTATTTCTATGCGCCACTAAAGTGTAATATGGTGCGCCACTACTATGAATATTAGAATTTTTTTTGCTTTTCTGATATTTGCACAGGTTACAAAATACATTACAACACAGAATATAAACAGCACAACATATAAACAACAGATTTATCGAATACAATATAAGATTAGTCTCCGAATACAATTGATCATATTAGTCTCCGAATTCAAAATACCGAACAAAGTTAGAACATTACAAGTCTCGAGACCGCGAGTAGCGAGTTTGTCTTCGCATTACAAGTCGATATCTAAACTACCATCACATAGAAGAGGGTTGCGGTCACGATGAGCATCATCGCGATGAAACTGATCTTCATCCGGTTCCTCCTCCGCTCCCTCCTCTCTCCCGCTAGATAGCGCGCGTATCTAGCTTCCGCCTCCGCCCTAGTGGTGTACCCTTTGTAACTGTTACCGCTGAAATGGTGAACCTATCTCCGACACTCCTCCCAGTCGTCGTAGACTTCGGGAACCTCACCCTTGTACACAACATACGACGACATCTCTATGCACTAGACAAACAAAACGTTAGTAGCAATTCACAGATAATATATAAGCAATATATAAGTATGCAACAAAAGGACCGGAAGAGAAAAGCAACACATTAATAGTACGATTCACGGTCCTACTAATAAATTGCATCAATTACATATAAGTTGAACGACTGTCCGAACTAAAGAGACATACAAGTTCATTAAAGTTTAATTACAACATGAGCTAATCGATATTTCGGAACTACATAGCATCAATACTTTTGACTCGACTCAGGGACCGGAGCGTGGATGAAGCCGCCATCTATCGTGATGGTCATGAATGTGCGGTCGTTGTCAGCCTGCATTTGTAGCGTTGTTTCTATTTCACTGTTGGACGATTGATATTTGAGGTAGAACTGCCCCGAGGTACGAAGGACATCTTGATAGATGATTTCGCAAACTCCGACTGGATGCGAAAGAATTCTTGTCTGATGTCCTCGTCCTGGATTGCCGACAAGCGTGCGGCCCATTCTTTGAGATTATTTGGTAGCATAAGGTGATTATGGTCCCGTACGATCGCCCGCATGTGATGGAGGGCGTAGTAGGTATCCTTCTGACTGCCAGGCGGCTGCTTGACGCAGGGGAACGTCGTTACGTGGGTGAACACGTGCTTGCCGTATCTACAAATTGGCCTCTTGAAGGTGCCTCCAGATTTGGCGTAGCCGGGGAGAGCATCATCAAGAACTTTCTTCATATTTGTGTAGTATTTCTTCGACTGACGGTCCGAGTTGAAATACGTGGCCATGGAATATTTCGGGCTAAAGAGGATGAGTGTGCAAGGTGTGTAACTGCACAAAACACAGAATGTTAAAAAAAGAATGATCGAAATCTAAGAAATCATATGTTACGGGGCGGTGAGGGGATGACTTACTCGGAAAAGTAAGGCACGAGGAAGTTATCCTTATCTGGGTTCGCCAGAATGACGCCTTCGAGGTATGAACTCGCGACTTGCCGGTCCCTAGCGTTGCCCAAGATCTTGGCACGCATGTAGAAGGGGTCGACTATCACGATGTCCGGGGTCTTGTCTCTAATGATCCGCATCTCCATACTGAGCGAAAATAGCCGAATGAAGGTGTAGTGCAGCAGATAAAGGTTAAACATAGCGAAGATGTCATCAAACCGCAGGACGATCATACGCCCGATGGTGCTATCGACAAAGCCCTTGCCCTCTGGCACCTTGGCCACGAAAACCGGGTATGCCACATCATTCTCGGAGAGACGCCGCTTCTCCATAGAAAGAACACAGTCATGCGGACTCCGCATAGCACCGGTTGCAGCATTGAGCAGATTAGTCGGTAGCATCGGCCTACCCGCCACATGCACCCTCCTCGAGATATCCTTAGGTATTGGTGGCCCGTCCTGAGCACGGATTGTACTCGGTGCCGGCTGGCTCACACCCTTGTTATTTTTTCTTTTCCGTCCCTTCTGCTTCTTCTGCTGTAATGGGATCGAGTTCTGCTCAGAGACCACCTTCTTGAGTGTGTTGGGGCTGTTAATATTTCGCACCTCCGCTATTTGAGTCTTGGTGAAGGCGGCAGCTTGAGGCGTCTCCTGAGAACTGAACGCCAGACGACGCCTGTTGCAATTTGGTTTCTCCGCGGTACCATCTAGATCGCGATCGTCTTTTGCAGGGTTGGGTTCTTGAGAAGGAGGCCCCAAGAATTCGTCACCGTACCCATGTTCGTTGATGTACTTATCGACATTGGAAAATGTACCGTCATCGTCATCCGGATCCTGTGCCATATGCATGTCCGGATCAGCTGACGGCGGTAGCGTTGCGGCGGTCTTGCCATGGCTTGGCGCCGACACAATTGGCGGTGTTGTCTGTGGGGTGGTGTCCCCTGCCCCCAAATGAATCTGGCTCTTCGGCCAAAGCATGGAACAGTTTAAGCAGGCGCTGAGCGTCATCACATCATCTTCGTCGGCCCAGGGGGTCGATACGAAGGTAACAAGTCGTCGCAGCCCCGCAGCACCCGAACTAGTTGAACCCTATACACGGTGGGTGGCATCGGATTACCGTGGAACACGTGGTTGCCCGGTTCAACGATTTTGGCCTTGGCGACATCGATCGCCGTCCATGAAGTGCAGGAGAGTGCATGGAACATTGGCAGCGCCCTGCGAAATCATGTAGGGCGTCAGGGATGCCCAGTCAAAAGCAAGGAGATGAAGTCATCGGCCGAGGCTTAGTTACCGTGATGGCGTCGAGCTCGGCTAATGTCGAGGCATCGCCAACGGCGGCGTGCAAGTGACGGAGGGGCCGCTTGCTGCCGAGGTGCCAGACGGCGTATTCTTCTGACACCCGGGTGCATTAAGCTCCAATGCCGGCCGACGCCAGAGACACCAATGCCGCCTCCGCCGGAGACACCAATGCCGGCACGTTGTGCGAGTTGCTGCCCGTGAAGCTGGGAATCGGGGGCGGCCCCTGTTGGCCGCCCGCAATCCACCCCCGCAACCCCTCAAGCAAGGAAGGCATAATGGCGGTGATCGTCGCTCCCACTTGGTCTCGCACTTGCTCTTGGACTGTCTCCGAAATCCGCGCCACTTGCGCCTTGAGTTCTTTTACCTCGTGCTCCTGGCTTTCCGAGCCGGTCTTTCTCTCCTTTCGCACAGCCTTATAGTATTCCGACCATTTCGTGGACAAGCCTTTGCCGGCCACACGACCAGCTAACGACGGCTTACTGAACTTATCCTTGTGTTTCATTACGTTCAACACCCTATTTAAAGTGGTGTCCCAAGGGGCAGGCGGGGAGCTTTGAGACCCCGCGCTACTGCTTTCAGTTTCCTGCGGAAGGAACATGAACCATTTAGAAATTTGGCTTCATTAATTAGAATTCAACCATATGGAGCTAATTACGCGGGGGTGTATTCCTTACCAGAACAAGCTCAAGCGCCTTCACCTTCGGATCCGTGGTAAGCTCCTTTGTTACCGGGTCCACCTTGTACCGGGCCCTGATAGTTCCTGGTCTGCTTTTCATGGTATTTATCGAAGAGGGGCGGTAGGCCTTGCTCGGCACGCTTCGCGTCCTCCTTGTCCCATTTAGGTTCCGCCACTCTGTAACCGTCGTGACCGAGTTTGTGGACCCCTAAGTTCAAGTCCCGCATATCTTTCCCCCATTGACTTGATTCCGCGGATGCGTTGCTCTTGCACTTGATCTCGAACTCCAGGTAGTCAGCTTCGCTGATCGAAGGATTTGTCTCCTTGATCTTCTCATAACTATCACCACTTAGAATCCTTCTCTTCACCGCGGCTCTCCAAGTAGCCAGGGCCGTGCTCATCTTCGTGAGGGCGGCACTGTTCACTTTATTCCCTGAGAGGCATGCAACTTCGTGAAGAGGAGGTTGCGCAAGTTCCCTCGGTCACGATGCCTTAGGTTCTCGGTGTTGATCGAGACGGTGCTCCAGAGAATGCACCTGAGTTGTCCCGCGTACCCACTGACTAATTCTTTGGGTGCCGTTGGATGCCCACTGGAGGACACTTCAGTAAATTCCTCCTTGACGGTGCCGAACACGTTGATAATCCCCAAGTGCAAGGAATCATCGTAGCAATTTCCAAAGGTGGAAGTGATAAGCATGGAGTGTCGAACCCACAAGGAGCTAAAGGTAAGATCAATATTCTCTCAAGCCCTATCTGCCATCGACACGACTCTCTATCATTACATCGAACGCTTGCTTCCAACTAGCAACGAGAAATAAAACTACGTTATGGGTATTAAATGGATAACTTTGTATGATATCGGGGGGCTAAAATATGAAAGTAGGTGTTGTTATCATAAAGTTAGAATATATTACTAAATATTATAAATAGCGAGTGTGGAATAATGGTGGGTCGGTGTGCGGAATTGTCCTAGGCAATTATTAACGATAATTTGGCTAGCATGAGGGGGAAAGGCAAGCTCAACGTGTTGGGCGATCCATGACAATATACTTTATTTCGGATATAAGAAAACATAACCCATTACGTTGTCTTCCTTGTCCAACATCAACCTTTTATCATGTCATATTTTAATGAGTGCTCACAATTACAAAAGATGTCCAAGATAATATATTTATATGTGAAATCCCTCTTCCTTCAATATTCTTTCATGAATTGTTCAAGTGACCAATTCTACGTTTGCTAACTTTCAATAAGTTTACTACCTATACTTATTATGTGTGAAGTCATTACTCCCCTTGTTATAAGGATATGAAACATATATAAATTCAGATTTATGACATTCAATTCATTCAACCATTTACTCATAGGATATACGTGAAGCACATGAGTAAATGACAAACTACTCCAAAAGATATGAGTGAAGAACACTGAGTAGTCAAATAATTAACTAGCCATGGAAGGATTCTCTTTCATTCAATAATTCAGATCCAACGATTTTATTCAAACAGAAAGTAAAATTGAAAATACACTCCAAGAAAAACACATATCATGTGACGAATAAAAATATAGCTCCGAGTAAGGTATACCGATAGTTTTGAAGATGAAAGAGGGGATGCCTTCCGGGGCATCCCCAAGCTTAGGCGCTTGAGTCTTCCTTGAATATTACCTTGGGGTGCCTTGGGCATCCCCAAGCTTAGGGTCTTTCCACTCCTTATTCTCATCATATCGATATCTCACCCAAAGCTTGAAAACTTCAATCACACAAAACTTAACAAAACTTCGTGAGATAGGTTAGTATGATAAAGAGTAAACCATTCTATTTGGTACTGTCTAAGACAAGGTTCATAATTGTTCCCACACAATGTCTACTGTACCATATCATTTCTACAATTTATATTGAGAAATATAAGCCATAGAAACTAGAAAACAAGCAAACTATGCAATGAAAACAGAATCTGTCAGAAACAGAACAGTCTGTAATGATGTGAACATAAACCATACTTCTGCTACTCCAAAAATTATGAAATAAATTGGTGGACGTGAGGAATTTGTCTATTAATCTTGTTCAAAAAGAATCAACTCAAAAGAACTCTTCTGTAAAAAAAATGACAGCTAATCTCGTGAGCGCAAAGTTTCTGTTTTTTACAGCAAGATCACATTGACTTTCTCCCTAGTCTTCCCAAAGGTCTTACTTGGCACTTTATTGAAACAAAAGCTATAAAATATGATTAATACAGTAGCTTAATCATGTAAACACACAAAAACAGTAAGGGTAAATATTGGGTTGTCTCCCAACAAGCGCTTTTCTTTAATGCCTTTTAGCTAGGCATGATGATTTCAATGATGGTCACATAATAGACAAGAATTGAAACACAAAGAGAGCATCTTGAAGAATATGACTTGCACATTTAAATCTAACCCACTTCCTATGCCTAGGGATTTTGTGAGCACACAACTTATGGGAACAAGAATCAACTAGCATAGGAAGGCAAAACAAGTACAACATCAAAACTTTAAGCACTTAGAGAGGAAACTTGATATTATTGCAACTCCTACAAGCATGTATTCCTCCCTCATAATAATTTTCAGTAGCATCATGGATAGCAACTTTGTTATCATACTCAATTGGAACCTCTTCCAAAATAGTGTAACCATTACTAGCTAAAGTTGACACTCTCCAAATCCACTTTCATAAATATCACACTAAGATTCAACACCCTCCAAAATAATGGGATCACTAATTCCTAAAGTTGACACTCTTCCAAACCCACTTTAAATGATAGTATTATTCATACTCCAAAAGATATAAGTGAAGTTCATGGAGCATTATAAAAGTAATATAGACTAACCAATATCCAGGCTCAAAATATATAAGTGAAGCACACGAAGCATTATATAAAACCATACTCAAAATATTTAAGTGAAGCACAAAGAGCAATTCTATAAGGTCATACTTAAAAGATATAAGTGAAGCACATGAATTATTCTATAAATCAATGAAGGGATATCTCATGCTAGCATGGTTCTTAAAGGAAAAATAAAAACACAAAAGACACAAATCATGTGAACAAAGCAAAAAAAAAAAAACCGAGGTATACCGATATTTGTTAAAGAAGAAAGATGGGATGCCAACCGGGGCATCCCCAAGCTTAGATGCTTGAGTATCCTTTGAAATAGTTACTTGGGGTGCCTTGGGCATCCCCAAGCTTGAACTCTTTCCTATCTTTATTCTTCTCATATTGATAGCTCCTCGACCTTCGGACACTTCATCCACACAAAACTTTAACAAAAACTTTGTGAGATCCGTTAGTGTAACAAAGCAAATCACTACTATAAGTACTGTTGCAAACCAATTCATATTTTTTTTTGCATTATAGATACTGTAATATACCTTTTCCATGGCTTAATCCAATGATATAAACCGATAGTTTCATCAAAACAAGCAAGCAATGCATCAAAAACAGAATCTGTCTTAAACAGGACAGTCTGTAGTAATCTGGAAGTTTAGTAAACTTCTGTAACTCCTAAAATTATGAAATAAATTTGAAAATTTGAACAATTTTTACAGAAGTAATGTGCAAAAAGTTTTAGACCCATTTGAATTTCCAGTAAGAAATGTAAATTCACGCACTACAGCCAAAGTTTCTGTTTTTGTTCTGCACATAGTAAACAAGCAATCTAATCATCCTAAAACCAAAGCTTGGCACATTATTTTTATAATACAATGAATATATACAAGGGGATAATTATTTACAGAGAAACTTCCATGAAAAATTCTACATTGTTTCCGTGAGCATGAACACAAGTGCTCAAGGTCGACCATCACTTCTTCAATGCATAACTTTCCAATCACTTCTCTTTTTGAAAAACTTTTTAGGCATGAGAGGCAAGTAATTTTTTGTATTTTCATTCTTTTAATTTTTTTGTATGTTTCACCCACAACTAAACAGAAACAAAAAGGAAAAATAAAATCTACTTAGTGAAGAAAGCAAACAAGCACACACGAGAATATCAACCCCACGCTATTGCTCCCCGACAACGGCGCCAGAAAAGAGCTTGATAATCCCCAAGTGCAAGGAATCATCGTAGCAATTTCCAAAGGTGGAAATGATAAGTATGGAGTGTCGAACCCACAAGGAGCTAAAGGTAAGACCAATATTCTCTCAAGCCCTATCTGCAACTGATACGACTCTACGTACACTGAACGTTTGCTTCCAATTAGCAACGAGAAATAAAACTACGTTGTGGGTATGAAGTGGATAACTTTGTATGATATCGGAGGGCTAAAATATGAAAGTAGGTGTTGTTATCATAAAGTAAGAATATATTACTAAATATTATAAATAGCGAGTGTGGAATAATGGTGGGTCGGTGTGCGGAATTGTCCTAGGCAATTATTAACAAGACCCTGTAGTCACTATTGCAGTTTCATATGAGGGAGAGGCATAAGCTAACATACTTTCTCTACTTGGATCATATGCACTTATGATTGAAACTCTAGCAAGCATCCGCAACTACTAAAGATCATTAAGGTAAAACCCAACCATAGTATTAAAGCATCAAGTCCTCTTTATTCCCATACGCAACAACCCCACTTACTCGGGTTTGTGTTTCAGTCACTCACCAACCCACTATAAGCGAATCATGAACGTATTGCAACACCCTACAGCGGGAATCCCTCACGCTTGCGCGACACGGAGGGCACCATAGGACAGCACCAAAGTAAAACATACAACTCATACCAATCTAGATCATCAACCAACCCAAAGACAAAAGATATCTACTCAAAACATCATAGGATGGCAACACATCATTGGATCATAATATGTGGCATAAAGCACCATGTTCAAGTAGGGATTACAGTGGGGTGCGGGAGAGTGGACCGCGTAAAAGAGATGAGGATGGTGATGTTGATGAAGACGATCACCACAACGATGATTCCCCTCTTGATGGCACTCCGGTGCCACCAAGAGAGAGGAGGAGAGGTTCTCCTCCTTGTGCTTCCTCCTCCATGGCCTCCCCCCTATGGTCCTTGGCCTTCATGGTGATGATGGCCCCTCCGGGATCCTCCTCCATGGCCACCGGTGATGATGGCCCCCTCCGGCAGGGTGCCGGAGAGGGCCTAGATTGATTTCTCGTGGCTACAGAGGCTTGCGGCGGCGAAACTCCTGATCTAGGTTTCTTTCTGGAAGTTTGGGTATATATGAGAGGTGCTGGCATTGATTTCACATCAGGGGGTTTCCGGGCTGTCCACGAGGCAGGGGGGCGCGCCCCAGGGGGGTGGGCGCGCCCCCCACCCTCGTGGGCAGCCCGGGACTCTTCTGGCCTACTTCCGGTACTCCGTGGGCTTCTTCTGGTCCAGAAATGATCTCTGTCAAGTTGCACGTCAATTGGACTCCGTTTGGTTTTCCTTTTCTGCGATACTCTAAAACAAGGAGAAAACAGAAACTGACACTGGGCTCTAGGTTAATAGGTTAGTCCCAAAAATCATATAGAATAGCATATAAATGCATATAAAACATCTAAGATTGATAATATAATAGCATGAAGACTTCATAAATTATAGATACGTTGGAGACGTATCAGCATCCCCAGCTTAATTCCTGCTTGTCCTCGAGTAGGTAAATGATACAAGAAATAATTTATGAAGTGTGAATGCTAGCAAGTGCACAAGTTTGATCAATGATAATTCCAGTCACCTTTTCTAGCATCATTATATGTCATAACAGTAGCTCATCTCATAAAACTTCTCATGATAAAGTAACAAGCTATTCACATGTTAAAGTATATAGATCATAAACTTTCTTGAAAACTAACAAACAATATTCTCAGTCATCAAACAATTGCAATTCATCTTATTTTTAGGAAGGGTCTATGTCAGAGCTTTGATTTAGCAAACTCCACATACTCAACTATCATTTAGTCTTTCACAATTGCTAACACTCACGCGATATTTATGGGTTCAAAGTTTTAATCAGACACAGAGAAAGATAGGGCTTATAGATTCGCCTCCCAACATTTTTCCTCAAGGGTAATGTCAACAATAATAGTTCATGATGCCTTACATCAAATTGGATATATATATATATATATATATATATATATATCAGAATCTTTCCAACACAATGTGCTTGCCAAAGGATAAAATGTAAAAAGGAAAGGTGAAAATCACCATGACTCTTGCATAAGGGTAAGAGATAAAAGTAAAAGATAGGCCCTTCGCAGAGGGAAGCAGAGGTTGCCATGCGCTTTCAGGTTTGGATGCACAAAATCTTAATGCGAAAGAACGTCACTTTATATTGCCACTTGTGATATGGACCTTTATTATGCAGTCCGTCGCTTTTATTTCTTCCACATCACAAGATCTTATAAAGCTTATTTCCTCCACACTAATCAATCATACATATTTAGAGAGCAATTTTTATTGCTTGCACCGATGACAACTTACTTGAAGGATCTTACTCAATCCATAGGTAGGTATGGTGGACTCTCATGGCAAAACCGGGTTTAAGGGTATTTGTAAGCACAAATAGTATCTCTACTTAGTGCAAAGAATTTGGCTAGCATGAGGGGGCAAGGCAAGCTCAACGTGTTGGGCGATCCATGACAATATACTTTATTTCGGATATAAGAAAACATAACCCATTACGTTGTCTTCCTTGTCCAACATCAACATTTTATCATGTCATATTTTAATGAGTGCTCACAATTACAAAAGATGTCCAAGATAGTATATTTATATGTGAAATCCCTCTTCCTTCAATATTCTTTCATGAATTGTTCAAGTGACCAATTCTATATTTGCTAACATTCAATAAGTTTACTACCTATACTTATTATGTGTGAAGTCATTACTCCCATTGTTATAAGCATATGAAACATATATAAATTCAGATTTATGACATTCAATTCATTCAACCATTTACTCATAGGATATACGTGAAGCACATGAGTAAATGACAAACTACTCCAAAAGATATGAGTGAAGAACACTGAGTAGTCAAATAATTAACTAGCCATGGAAGGATTCTCTTTCATTCAATAATTCAGATCCAATGATTTTATTCAAACAACAAGTAAAATTGAAAATACGCTCCAAGCAAAACACATATCATGTGACGAATAAAAATATAGCTCCGAGTAAGGTATACCGATAGTTTTGAAGACGAAAGAGGGGATGCCTTCCGGGGCATCCCCAAGCTTAGGCGCTCGAGTCTTCCTTGAATATTACCTTGGGGTGCCTTGGGCATCCCCAAGCTTAGGGTCTTTCCACTCCTTATTCTCCACATATCGATATCTCACCCAAAGCTTGAAAATTTCAATCACACAAAACTTAACAAAACTTCGTGAGATTGGTTAGTATGATAAAGAGTAAACCATTCTCTTTGGTACTGTCTAAGACAAGGTTCATAATTGTTCCCACACAATGTCTACTGTACCATATCATTTCTACAATTTATATTGAGAAATATAAGCCATAGAAACTAGAAAACAAGCAAACTATGCAATGAAAACAATCTGTCAGAAACAGAACAGTCTGTAATGATCTGAACATAAACCATACTTCTGCTACTCCAAAAATTATGAAATAAATTGGTGGACGTGAGTAATTTGTCTATTAATCTTGTTCAAAAAGAATCAACTCAAAAGAACTCTTCTGTAAAAAAATGACAGCTAATCTCGTGAGCGCAAAGTTTCTGTTTTTTACAGCAAGATCACATTGACTTTCTCCCTAGTCTTCCCAAAGGTCTTACTTGGCACTTTATTGAAACAAAAGCTATAAAACATGATTAATACAGTAGCTTAATCATGTAAACACACAAAAACAGTAAGGGTAAATATTGGGTTGTCTCCCAACAAGCGCTTTTCTTTAATGCCTTTTAGCTAGGCATGATGATTTCAATGATGGTCACATAATAGACAAGAATTGAAACACAAAGAGAGCATCTTGAAGAATATGACTTGCACTTTTAAATCTAACCCACTTCCTATGCCTAGGGATTTTGTGAGCACACAACTTATGGGAACAAGAATCAACTAGCATAGGAAGGCAAAACAAGTACAACATCAAAACTTTAAGCACTTAGAGAGGAAACTTGATATTATTGCAACTCCTACAAGCATGTATTCCTCCCTCATAATAATTTTCAGTAGCATCATGGATAGCAACTTTATTATCATACTCAATTGGAACCTCTTCCAAAATAGTGTAATCATTACTAGCTAAAGTTGAAACTCTCCAAATCCACTTTCATAAATATCACACTAAGATTCAACACCCTCCAAAATAGTGGGATCACTAATTCCTAAAGTTGACACTCTTCCAAACCCACTTTAAATGATAGTATTATTCATACTCCAAAAGATATAAGTGAAGTTCATGGAGCATTATAAAAGTAATATAGACTAACCAATATCCAGGCTCAAAATATATAAGTGAAGCACACGAAGCATTATATAAAACCATACTCAAAAGATTTAAGTGAAGCACAAAGAGCAATTCTATAAGGTCATACTTAAAAGATATAAGTGAAGCACATGAATTATTCTATAAATCAATGAAGGGCTATCTCATGCTAGCATGGTTCTTAAAGGAAAAATAAAAACACAAAAGACACAAATCATGTGAACAAAGCAAAAAAAAAAAAAACCGAGGTATACCGATATTTGTTAAAGAAGAAAGATGGGATGCCAACCGGGGCATCCCCAAGCTTAGATGCTTGAGTATCCTTTGAAATATTTACTTGGGGTGCCTTGGGTATCCCCAAGCACTCTTTCCTATCTTTATTCTTCTCATATTGATAGCTCCTCGACCTTCGGACACTTCATCCACACAAAACTTTAACAAAAACTTTGTGAGATCCGTTAGTGTAACAAAGCAAATCACTACTATAAGTACTATTGCAAACCAATTCATATTTTGTTTTTGCATTATAGATACTGTAATATACCTTTTCCATGGCTTAATCCACTGATATAAACCGATAGTTTCATCAAAACAAGCAAGCAATGCATCAAAAACAGAATCTGTCTTAAATAGGACAGTTTGTAGTAATCTGGAAGTTTAGTAAACTTCTGTAACTCCTAAAATTATGAAATAAATTGGAAAATTTGAAAAATTTGTATAGAAGTAATGTGCAAAAATTTGCAGACCCAGTTGACTTTCCAGTAAAAAATGTAAATTCACGCACTACAGCCAAAGTTTCTGTTTTTGTTCTGCACATAGTAAACAAGCAATCTAATCATCCTAAAACCAAAGCTTGGCACATTATTTTTATAATACAATGAATATATACAAGGGGATAATTATTTACAGAGAAACTTCCATGAAAAATTCTACATTGTTTCCGTGAGCATGAACACAAGTGCTCAAGGTCGACCCTCACTTCTTCAATGCATAACTTTCCAATCACTTCTCTTTTTGAAAAACTTTTTAGGCATGAGAGGCAAGTAATTTTTTTGTATTTTCGTTCTTTTAATTTTTTTTGTATTTTTCTCCCACAACTAAGCAGAAACAAAAACGAAAAATAAAATCTACTTAGTGAAGAAAGCAAACAAGCACACACGAGAATATCAACCCCACGCTATTGCTCCCCGGCAACGGTGCCAGAAAAGAGCTTGATAATCCCCAAGTGCAAGGAATCATCGTAGCAATTTCCAAAGGTGGAAGTGATAAGTATGGAGTGTCGAACCCACAAGGAGCTAAAGGTAAGACCAATATTCTCTCAAGCCCTATCTGCAACTGATACGACTCTAGGTACACTGAACGTTTGCTTCCAATTAGCAACGAGAAATAAAACTACGTTGTGGGTATGAAGTGGATAACTTTGTATGATATCGGAGGGCTAAAATATGAAAGTAGGTGTTGTTATCATAAAGTTAGAATATATTACTAAATATTATAAATAGCGAGTGTGGAATAATGGTGGGTCGGTGTGCGGAATTGTCCTAGGCAATTATTAACAAGACCGGTAGTCACTATTGCAGTTTCATATGAGGGAGAGGCATAAGCTAACATACCTTCTCTACTTGGATCATATGAACTTATGATTGGAACTCTAGCAAGCATCCGCAACTACTAAAGATCATTAAGGTAAAACCCAACCATAGCATTAAAGCATCAAGTCCTCTTTATTCCCATACGCAACAACCCCACTTACTCGGGTTTGTGTTTCAGTCACTCACCAACCCACTATAAGCGAATCATGAACGTGTTGCAACACCCTACAGCGGGAATCCCTCACGCTTGCGCGACACGGAGGGCACCATCGGACATCACCAAAGTAAAACATACAACTCATACCAATCTAGATCATCAATCAACCCAAAGACAAAAGATATCTACTCAAAACATCATAGGATGGCAACACATCATTGGATCATAATATGTGGCATAAAGCACCATGTTCAAGTAGGGATTACAGTGGGGTGCGCGAGAGTGGATGATACGTCTCCAACGTATCTACTTTTCCAAACACTTCTGCCCTTGTTTTGGACTCTAACTTGCATGATTTGAATGAAACTAACCCGGACTGACGTTGTTTTCAGCAGAACTACCATGATGTTGTTTTATGTGTAGAACAAAAAAGTTCTCGGAATTTCCTGGAAATCCATGGATGCAGTTTTTGGAATTTATAAGAATTATTGGGCGAAAGAAATACACCAGGGGGCCCAGGGCCTGTCCACGAGACAGGCGCCCTCGTGGGCGCGCCTATCTCGTGGGCCCCCTGGACCTCCTCCGACCTCAACTCCAACTCCATATATTCCGTCTCGGGGAGAAAAAAAATCAGAGAGAAAGTTTCATTGCGTTTTACGACACGGAGCCGCCGCCAAGCCCTAATCTCTCTCAGGAGGGCTGATTTGGAGTCCGTTCGGGGCTCCGGAGAGGGGGATTCGTCTCCGTCGTCATCATCAACCATCCTCCATCACCAATTTCATGATGCTCACCGCCGTGCGTGAGTAATTCCATCATAGGCTTGCTGGACGGTGATGGGTTGGATGAGATTTACCATGTAATCAAGTTAGTTTTGTTAGGGTTTGATCCCTAGTATCCACTATGTTTTGAGATTGATGTTGCTATGACTTTGCTATGCTTAATGCTTGTCACTAGAGCCCGAGTGCCATGATTTCAGATCTGAACCTATTATGTTTTCATGAATATATGTGTGTTCTTGATCCTATCTTGCAAGTCTATAGTCACCTATTATGTGTTATGATCCGACAACCCCGAAGTGACAATAATCGAGATACTTCTCGGTGATGACCGTAGTTTGAGGAGTTCATGTATTCACTATGTGTTAATGCTTTGGTCCGGTTATCTATTAAAAGGAGGCCTTAATATCCCTTAGTTTCCGCTAGGACCCCGCTTCAACGGGAGGGTAGGACAAAAGACGTCATACAAGTTCTTTTCCATAAGCACGTATGACTATTTACGGAATACATGCCTACATTACATCGATGAATTGGAGCTAGTTCTATGTCACCCTATGTTATAACTATTGCATGAGGAATCGCATCCGGCATAATTATCCATCACTGATCCATTGCCTACGAGCTTTTCATATATTGTTCTTCGCTTATTTACTTTTCCGTTGCTACTGTTACAACTACTACAAAAACCCAAAAACATTTATCTTTACTTTTGCTACCGTTACCTTTATTATCATACCACTTTTTGCTACTAAACACTTTGCTGCAGATACTAAGTTATCCAGGTGTGGTTGAATTGACAACTCAACTGCTAATACTCAAGAATATTCTTTGGCTCCCCTTGTGTCGAACCAATAAATATGGGTTGAATACTCTACCCTCGAAAGCTGTTGCGATCCCCTATACTTGTGGGTTATCAAGACTAATTTCTGGCGCCATTGCCGGGAGCATAGCTCTATTCTCTCGAGTCACTTGGGATTTATATCATTGATCACTATGAAGAATTTGAAAGACGCTAAGACCAAGATTTTGCCCTCAACTACGAGGGGAGGTAAGGAACTGCCATCTAGCTCTTCACTAGATTCTCCTTCCGTTATTAGTAAGCTTGCGACACCTAAACCTGCTACTGCTATGAATTCTGATATGTCGCATGTTATTGATGATGCCACTTCTGCTATGCATGATGAAACTACTTATGTGCGTGATACTACTTTGCCATTGGGTGAATTTCTAGATGAACAACTTGCTAGAGTTAGGGGGAATGAAAATATTGAAGAACCTATTATTGATGATAGTGATGATGAAGGTTCCCCCAATGATATGTTTTACCTGTTGTTCCCAGGGTTATGTTATGAATAAAAAGCTGCTATGGAAATCCTTGCTTGCAATGATAGAAATGATCTTAAGAAATTATTAGCTAAATGGAAGCAGCAGTCTCTTAATGCTAGAATTAAACCCGATCCGGCTTTTGCTACTTCACCTATCTGTGTTACTGATAAGGATTATGAATTCTCTGTTGATCCTCATATTATTACTTTAGTTGAATCTGATCCTTTTTATGGCCTTGAATCTGAAATTGTTGTGGCACATCTTACCAAGTTGAATGATATAGCTACCCTATTTACTCATGATGAGAAGTCTCGCTATTTATATATCCTTAAGATATTTCCGTTCTCATTAAAGGGTGATGCTAAGACTTGGTTTAACTCTCTTGCTCCTTGTTGTGTGCGTAGTCCCCAGGATATGATTTATTACTTCTCTGCTAAATATTTCCCTGCTCATAAGAAACAAGCTGCCCTGCGGGAAATATATAATTTTGTGCAAATCAAAGAAGAGAGTCTCCCACAAGCTTGGGGAGGCTTCTCCGATTATAATGCTTTGCTCGATCATCCTCTTAAGAAAAATGAAATACTTGATATCTTTTATAATGGACTAACCGATGCTTCCAAGGACTACTTGGATAGTTGTGCTGGTTGTGTTTTCAGGAAAGAACAATGATTGAAGCTGAAATATTCTTGAATAATATGTTGACTAATGAAAATAATTGGACTCTTCCGAGCAGCCTCAAGTAATTCCTAAACCAGTTGAGCCAACTCGAGCCTATTCCTAAACCCACTCAAGAAGAGAGGTGTTTTATTTCTCGATCTGAAGATATGCAAGAGGCAAAGAAATCAATGAAAGAAAAAGGTATTAAAGCTGAAGATGTTAAGAATTTACCACCTATTGAAGAAATACATGGTCTTAATATACCGCCTGAAGAACCACATTGTCTTGATAACCCGACACAAGTAGTAAAGGTAAATTCTCTCTATTGATATGATAAAGTTGAAATACCCTCTACTAAATTTCATAGCCCATGCTTAGATGAATTTGACGACGTTATGGCTAGGCAAGAAAGTTTTAATGCTTATGTTGGTAGAGAGTTAAAGAATAATGCTTTCGAGATAGGACGCGTAGGTGATAATCTGGCTAGAGTTAAAGATGAACTTCACCGTGTTAGCAAATATGCTTCTATGGTTGCTACTCAAGCTGAGCAAGTACTTAAAGCTCAAAATGATTTGCTTGATGAATTAAATAATAAAAATGACTTTGCTATTAGAGTGGCTACTAGAACTGGTAGAATGACTCAGGAACCTTTGTATCCTGAAGGCCACCCTAAGAGAATCGAGCAAGATTCTCAGAGAAATAATTTAGAGGCACCTAGTTCTTCTAAAAAGAAGAAGAAGAAAAACAATAGGACTTTGCATCACTACAAAAAAAGTACACTTCCGTGATGATACGTGTTTGTCACAGTAGGTCGCGTTTTTTGTCATGCATGTACATCCATGACAAATTTATGACAGAATCAAGATAGTCATACCCGTGCTGTCGTAGAAGTGTTCCATGACATTACCAAAATTATCATCACGGAAGTGTTCACTTCCATGACGATAAATCGCGCGTCACAGAACTGCTTTCGTCAAGGGTGACCGACACATGGCATCCACCGTAACGGAACGCCGTTAAGCTATCGGGTCAGGTTTTGGATCCGATAACCCGTTAATAGCCCCGACCAATGGGGATTTTCCACGTGTAAAATCATCATTGGATGGAGGAAACACGTGTCGGCTCACCGTTGGGACATATGTCATCCGCTCATTGGACCGAAGGCGCCTATCATACGGTGACACGTGGCACGACCCATTCCTGTGAAAAGGCCGGCCCGTTTGACTTGGTCAAAAGGTGGCGGGCCGGCCCACGGAAAGCCTGTTAACGGCCTGTTCGCATATAGCCCATTTACAGCCCGCTAACCCAGGGCCCGTTACGCCCTATCCGAATTAGGCCCAGTAGCGTCATCTGGGCCGTCCAATATGATTCAGCCCATTTTAACTTCCGGCCTGTGTGTGGCCCATGACTTCTTTCGGCCCATATGAGGACCTTTGTAACTCTTGGCCCATTAATGGCCCGTGGTGAAACTGGCCCGTAATGAACAGTGTATCACTTTATACCCATTAACGGCCCGTTATTCCATTGGGCCATTTCCAGCCCAAGTTATCTTTCGGCCTTCTCAGGGCCCATTGATTCTTCGGCTCATTTGCAACATTCGGTTGCATACGACCCGTTACTGTCATTTTCTGCTTGTGGGCCAAATTCAGCCCGTCGTTACAGTCGGCCCGTTTGCGGACCGTTAATACGTTGGGCCGTTTTCATGTCAAAAAAACCCGTTGGGCTGTTTTCATAGAGTTATCAAATACGGCCTATTAACGGCCCTTTATGGTCCACGAATAGTACGACCCATGATTGGCGAAATGATGATACACCCCGTAGAAGGCCCATGGATCCTATGGCCCGTATGAGGCCCATGGATAGTACGGCCTGTAGAAGGCCCATGGATCCTACGGCCCGTAGAAGACCCATTGATCCCTAAGGCCCATATAGAAGGCCGATGGATCCTACGACCCGTATAGAAGGCCAATGCTCCTACGGCCGAACGAAGGCCCATGGATCATACGGCCTGCAGGAGGCCCATGGTTACAACAGTCCGTGTGTTGCCATGATTATTTTGGCCTAGTTACCAAAAATAGGCTATTGTGGCCACTAGAAAAACATAGAAAAAGAATTGCAGTGACTACAAGCAAACAACTAAACAAGACAATAAGGAAATAAATAAGCAAGCAATTAAGGCTAGCCTATTACCGCTGTTACACATATTACATCCACTAGGCATCAAAGTATGCCACCAGTGCAAATATAGGGAACAAAGCAGCATATTACATACACTTGGCCGTCAAAATTGGCCACCAGTGCAAATAAACGCGACAACAAAACAAGAGCATAACTGAAACAACTTCGTAAGAGCTCAAGAAACGTTATCACGGTATCCACCATGCTGGCAATAAGCTTAGCAAGCCGATTAGCTTTGTCTGTTTGGCGCTAAAATCCTCCAACGCTTGTTGTTGCACGGTAAAGTATGCATCTGAATGCTCCGGGGACTTCCGCAGATCCTTCCGCTTCTTGTCGCAAAGACACTGATCGATGTCTTTCACTTGTAGTTGAGAATCAAGAAACCGAACTGATTCGAGAAAGTGAGTTTGAACAGCTTGTGCAAGCGGTAGTGGCCGAGACTTCGAACACTAAACCAAGACAAGACTTTGGGGTTGTCTCGCTCTCTTCAAGATAGTCTTCCTTAGCTGTTTTATCAGCTTTGTTGGAGACCAACAAGGATGTGTCACTATCCTGAACCTTATCTGCATTACTTCCTTTACCATTGCTTAATAAGGCACTCTTCCCCAATATTCTGTCACCATTCTAAAAGAAGAAACAAGTAGACACATGACAAGTTTAGCATGTACTAGTATATGAAACTCATTTCGGTGAACCAGTTCATTAGTAAGGTGGACAGGATTAAACTACCAAGTCTTCTATTACCAAGTACTAGTACATAATAAAAGCATCAAACAAACATATATCTATGTCCTATGGTCACTGCATTGTCTTGCCAAATCAAAATAGAGACACGGTTCAAATCATATCAGTTCAAGACAAAGCAGCAGTGAAAGAATACAAAGCGTGGGAAACTACATGACACAACAAGATTTCAGATGGGTACCACGGGTCTACATGTACAACAACACTATTGGCTCTGTTGTGATGCTAGTAATGTGCATGATATGAAAGTCAACTGTATACACAATTGAAATTAAAATCAAAAGAGCTATTGATAAGAGAAAACCTGTTAAAGAAACATGCGTGAACATACCTGCCGTGCCATTGGAGTTTCGATTGGATCCTTCAATTTAAAAATAAGTTTGTATGAGTAAATACAATGATACAAGAGCAAAGCAATCATAGTTAAAAAAGGCGCGCCTAAGCGAGCACTTAAGCGCGCCTAGGCTCTAGGCGTTGGAAAAAGCATTGCGCATAACTACGCTTAATCTGTGCATAAATGCGCATAAGCATGCGCTTTGGTCAGTAAAGTGCAAGTCGGTGGCAAAACGCACAATTAACGCCTAGCGCTTTTTTGAACTATGATAGCAATGGAATCTTAAATTAGAACAGTTGTTCTTCAGGTTTAGGCACTTGTTCTACATGAGCAGAGTCAAGAAGACGCAAGAATATAATACTTAAAATAGAAAATGAGCTCATAGACCTTACCACATTCTTGGTTCGGGACCAAGATCTGAACAAGGCGTTCCCGATTATCGTCCGATAAATGTGTCTCGGGAGAGCGTAAGGGAATTTGATGAGTTTCTTTGCGGTGAAATACGTTTTCTTGAGTAATTCGATACGCCACCAAGCATTCTTGAAGATAGTAGAGGTATTAGCACAGGTTACCTCATCCTGAGTTTCCAAATCGGTCCTTCTCTATAGAGAAAAATGGGAAAATTTGTTGTATTATAACCATCATGGAGGTAGGATGTATGGGACGAAGCAAAGTAATTGCCATGAATAACATTACTTACACATAACTCTGGACAAACACCTGAATGGCATTTTCCTTCATCTTGATATAATATTTCCAAGATGGGAAGATACACACATACGATTTAACAACATCAAATGCGACGGATGCTAAACTACGATTGGCTGGTTGTGCTTCCTCCACGGAATAGGCGTACTAACTGGTGGAGCTGGGGTTCGTCGTGATAGTATCGCCCTTTGGGCCTTGGAGCTGCCTTACTAACTGCTCTTGTTTGGGAGCTCTGTGGTGGAGATGGTCTTTGTGTCAACAGGAACTGGGTTACTATCGGTGGGGTTGGGGTTAGATTGGGTGAAGCTGGTTCTCTGTCCATCGCGATGAGGGGTACAATCTGCAGAGTTTGGGTTATGTGTGGTAGGGATGGTTCTTGTGCATGTACAACCGGGTGCTATCTCCACCAATAGGTAGCACTGTTTTATTTGAAGACCGTGTTTTTATTCCGCTAGATACTGGCATCACCCGCTCCAATTCAAATGGCTGATAAACAGGAAACATAGTTGAATGTACATACATTGTATGAGAGATAGATGCAATACATAGTGTGGAAAAAAGAGGGCATGAAATAGTTGACATGTATATTGTTTAACTAAAACGGATAGCATGACATAATTTCACATATATGATGTCTATCTAAACTGGATAGCATAGCATAACATAATTCAAAGATATGATGAATAACAAAACAGGATCACATGACATAATTCACCTACATGTTATCTAAGTAATCAGGATCACATCATTTAATTCACATATGTGATTTATATGCTAATCAGAGGGCATTCGATATGATGTCTGAACTGAGAACATGGTGTTGAATATTGTGTATATGATGTCTAAACTATGCAATGCAAGACACCATATGCATGAATGAGCAGTATAACTGTGCCAAGTTAGAGCATACACTTTAGTAGGGGAATAGGACTGGTCATCTGTCTCTGAATCCATCTCTGAGGAGCTATCGGGACCCAACAAGAGATCCGCTTGACGTGTAGCTATGCGCTCTGAAGGCCTTGTTTTCACTCCAGATTTTCCATCTCCCACCCAAATGGCTGATTCACGGGAAGAGTAGTTTAATGTACAAACATTGTCGACAAATGAAAATGTAATGAAGAAAAGGATGGGCATGATATCATTCAAATATATGATGCCTGGTTAAACAGGATGGCATTGCACATTTCACATATATTATGGCTGGCTAAAAGACACGAGACTGCATAATTCCTATATATGATATAGAAACTAAGCAGGTGGCATTACGAACATGTCTAAACTAAGCGGATGACATATATGATGTCAAAAGTAGGCCTGCAAGGCAACATATGCATGATATGACTAACATCATCATGCCAAGGTAGAGCAAACACCTTGGGGGGTAAATAGGAGTGGTCAACGGCGTATGAATCCACCTTAGAACAGATATCTTCCTCTGGATTACAATCTGGAGAGGGGTGGGGAGGGTTTGCCATTGAACCCACCATGGAGTGATGTCTGCATGAAATTGTATTGCCGCATAAAACTCTTCTCTTTTCTCTACATGTTCAAGCATGATTGTGTACAATATCGACATGCATACGAAAAAATATGGTGAGATTATGTAAGGAGAGCATGCAGAAATTTAGAGTGATGGTAACAACCGGTGGATGGATCCAAAATAATGATAGCAGGTGATGATTGCTTTAAATTAATAAAAGGCAGATGATTATTGCTTTACTATTTGTTTCCCACCCAAGATGAACAACATAGGCATACCCTAGGTAAACCAGATATTAGACAGACATACTATTCATTGCTGCCTCGATATGTGCCCCACAACTAATTTAGAACTCAAGTTTGAACATGAATTTGGA
Organism: Aegilops longissima; assembly: GCA_021605205.1. Classification (NCBI taxonomy): domain Eukaryota; kingdom Viridiplantae; phylum Streptophyta; class Magnoliopsida; order Poales; family Poaceae; genus Aegilops; species Aegilops longissima. Next base: position 55,623,224 of record CM038678.1, read on the forward strand.
CCTGAATTGGGAGTCCAAGAGCTGAACAGGACGATAAAGTAGCAGGTAAGTTTAAGCAATGCATAACATAAGCAAAAACAAAAGAATGCGACCTCTCTTGTGGACCCGTGTACTCCTCAGGTTCATCTGCTGAGTCGATGATGGTGATGCCGTTGGGGTGCGTGCGTGGCGGGAAGGAGATCGAGGCGGCGAAAGACGGTCGAGTCGTGATGTCCGGTTTGGTGGAATGCTTACATCGATGGAGCTGCTCGGTGAGGTGAACGACGTCATGGGCAGAGCAGGACAAACCACACAAAGTTCCCTTCGACACGTACCTGTAACTGAAGTAATTCTGTAAGGGCTCATTTGGCTTGCATGATTCTTAAAATGCAGGGATCACTACAAGGATTTCGGTCTATTGCAACAAAAATTATTGCTACAACTAAGTTTTGTTGCAATAAAACACAATATTACCACAAATTATCCAGTTGTGGTAATAGGCCGCACATATTGCCATAACTTAGTTTGGTCACGATAAATACTAAATTTGTTGCAATAGAGGCCTCATATTGCAACGAATTATAGGCCTCATATTGCAACGAATTATGTCGGTGTTGCAATATGATAACGGTATTGCGACAAAATATTTCCGTTGCACAAGGGCAATCATTTTTTTGTAATAGAGACTAGGTATTTCAATAGAATAACTATTTATGGCATTATTCAGAAAGATATTGCAACATCAGCGTGACGTTGCATTTGTTACACATATTGTTGCATAAAAGTGGCTACGTATTGCAACAAACTGCATCGGCGTTGCAATATGATAGTGATATTGCGACAAACAGATTTCGTTGCGCGAGGCAGGCATTTTGTTGTAATTGAGACTAGGTATTTCAACAGAATAACTATTTGTGGGAATATTCAGAAAGATATTACAACATCGGTGCGACGTTGCATTAGTTACATGTAAAACTGTGGGAAAATATATTATTTGAATTTATAGATATTAAGTTATGATTTTTGCAGCTTTAAGGAGTAATTAAATATTTTTTAATTGCACCAATGTCTATTAACCAAACACTACAACAAAACATAGATTAAGTAACACATTGATGTAACATATAGAAAAATGTGTTACAGAGCAAAATATCCGTAACGCATGCACGGGGAGTAACACATGGTTGATAAGATTCGAAAATGTGTTACCGGCACATTACCACAGTAACATATAAGTTTGTGTTGCTCCTGGTGTGTTTCACCTATTGATACAGTAACTAATATCATGTGTTGATGCATACTGTGACAAGCTATATAACTTTAGAGAAAAATGCAATAGTGTAAACTATAAAAAGGAATGGTGCCACAATGCTTACAAACATAAGTTCAAATTTTCACTCAATTGATTTTGTCAAAAATCTTTGTCTTTGACATAAGCTTGTACATAGGTCTTGAACTTTTTTTTTCTGTATTACTTGAACCTTAATTGAAATACATATATGACTCAAAATGGAATTACTTCCGATATGTACGCATACATTCATTCACTTAACATATTGAAAATACAGAATAAAACATTGTTCTCACAATTATACGAGCAACAAGTATTGTGGTACAAAGGGAGTAGATATTAGCATGAGAGCATATTATATATACATATTCTTGATATAAAAAAATAGAACATGCAGGCCCGTGAACAAAATAAAATGACCAACAATGGGGGCATGCATGAAGAAAAAGAAATGGTCCGTACAAAGAATCGAACATGCTACCTCCTACCGGGTGAAACAAGTGATTACCAACTGACTACCACCATTTGTACATTTATTGTTAATAAGTAAACTTATTCTTAAACATAATGAACGGCTGGGCCAAGGCCCATTAGAAAGAAAGGTGTTCGGCTGGCCGACGAGGAGTTAAATTGGGCTGCCACTTTTCCCGCAAAACAAAAAATTGGGCTGCCATTCCGTGCCTTAGGCCCGGTTTTGCTTCTGGGAGCTTCCGCATATTTTTTCTTTTGTCTAAAACAAAAACTGAGTTTTTCTTCTTTTTCGGCTAGGTTTATCCTCAGTAGTTTTTTGTTTGTTTTTCTTCTGGTTTTCTATTTGGTTTTTATTTTCCTTTTCCTATTTTCTTTTACTTTTTAGTATCCATTTTTTATTTTTCTTTTTAAATTTCAGTAACTTTTTCCTTGAAATTTGTGTATTGTTTAAAAATTATCAACAATTTTAAAATTGACCAACTTATTCAAATTCGTGAATGATTTTTGTTAAATTTGGCAACAATTTAAAATTCCTATCTTTTTTGGAAACTTGTTTTTTTTTCCAAATTTACAAACATTTTTTTGAGTGGTTGAACATTTTCATTTTCGCCAATATTTTTTCTTGCCACGATTTTTTTCAAATTCGTGTTGTTTTTTCAAATACATAAACTTATATTGACTTTGGTAACTTTTTTCGAGATTGCAAACATTTTTTTCATAATGGATGACCTTTTTCTGAAATACATTAAAAAGTTCAAATTCTTGAATCTTTTTTCAGTCTGTGAATTTTTTTAGTTAGTGATCTTTTTTAGAATTGAGAAACATTTCTTTCAAATTCTTGAACTTTTTTCAAATTCATGAACATCTTTTGAAGCCACAAACTTTTTTCAGCCTCAAAAAACTTTTAAAATTCTAAACTTTTTATAGAAGTGAACGGTCAACTATGCCATGGGTCAACGGTCTACTAGTCGACCGGTCAACATGGTGAACCGGTGGAAACATCCGAGCGAGCGAGCTGTGCAAAGCGACCTCGCTTAGCTAGGCCAGCCAGGCGCGCGGTGGGTGAGCGTCAATTAGCGTTGCTTGTGCCACAAGTGATGTATAGGTGCTCTCTATATTTTAATATGCAATAACACGAAAAATTAAACACATCCAAATTAAACAACGCATAAATTCAAAATTGTTGGAGCATGTCATTAAATCAATAAATTTGCTATTAGTTTTGCATGCAAATTCAAATTGTCTAAAATTATATGTTTTTTCTCATGAAGCTAAGAGCCGGGGTTTGATACCTTTCAAGATCTCTTGATTAGCTCTTTCTGCCTGACCATTAGACCGGGGGTGAGCAACAGCCGAAACATCAAGCCGGATGTGTTCTTGTTGACAGAACTCTTCCATGGCACCCTTGAAGAGATTAGTACCATTATCAGTTATAATTATGTGTGGAAAACCAAAACGAAAGATCACCTTTTTGATGAACTGAACCGCCATGGCTGCATCACACTTACTGACCGGCTCTGCTTCAACCCACTTGGTGAATTTATCCACTGCCACCAACAGGTGTGTCTTCTTATCTTTAGACCTTTTGAAAGGTCCAACCATATCAAGCCCCCAGACTGCAAACGGCCAAGTAATTGGAATCATCCTCAATTCTTGAGCTGGCACATGAGCTCGTCTTGAGAATTTTTGACATCCGTCACATTTGCTGACCAGATCCTCCGCATCAGCATGAGCCGTCAGCCAATAAAAACCATGATGGAAAGCCTTGGCTACCAGGGAATTTGAACCGGCATGATGACCGCAATCACCTTCATGAATCTCACGATGTATCTCCTGACCCTCCGTAGGTGATACACAATGCTGAAACGCCCCAGTGACGCTGCGGTGATGTAACTCGCCGTGAACAATCGTCATGGATTTGGACCGCCTGATGATTTGTCTTGCCAAGGTCTCGTCCTCAGGCAACTCTCCCCGGGTTATGTAGGCTAAGTATGGAACCGTCCAGTCCGGGATGGCATGGAGAGCCGCCACCAGCTGCGCCTCCGGGTCTGGTACTGCAAGCTCTTCCTCTGTAGGCACTCTGACAGAAGGGTTATGCAAAACGTCAAGGAAAGTATTAGGCGGCACCGGGTTATGCTGAGACCCCAGCCGGCTTAAAGCATCAGCCGCCTCGTTCTTCCTTCGATCAATGTGCTCTACTTGATAACCCTTGAAGTGCCCAGCCACCGCATCAACTTCACGACGATAAGCCGCCATAAGGGGATTCTTAGAATCCCACGTGCCTGACACCTGTTGAGCAACAAGGTCTGAATCGCCCAAGCATCTAACCCGGCTTAAATTCATCTCCTTGGCCATCCGGAGGCCATGGAGTAAGGCCTCATATTCAGCTGCATTGTTAGTACAGGGAAACATAAGTCGGAGCACATAACAAAATTTGTCACCTCGAGGGGAAGTTAAAACAACTCCAGCCCCCGAGCCTTCCAACTGTCTGGACCCATCAAAGTGAATAGTCCAATACGTGTTATCCGGCTTCTCCTCTGGTGCCTGCAACTCCGTCCAATCATTAATGAAGTCCACTAGGGCTTGAGACTTGATAGCTGTGCGCGGCATATACCTCAAACCGTGAGGCCCAAGCTCAATGGCCCACTTGGCAACTCGTCCTGTGGCCTCCCTGTTCTGGATGATGTCTCCCAAGGGGGCTGAACTTACCACAGTTATAGGATGACCCAGGAAGTACTGTTTTAACTTCCGGCTCGCCATGAACACCCCATAAACCAGTTTCTGCCAATGCGGATACCTTTGCTTGGAATCTATGAGCACCTCACTGATGTAATAAACTGGCCGCTGAACCGGATGCTCCTTGCCAGTATCCTTACGCTCCACCACAATAGCCACACTAACAACACGTGAGTTAGTAGCAACATACAATAGCAATGGCTCCTTATCAATCGGAGCTGCGAGAACCGGAGGCTCAGCCAATTGTCTCTTTAAATCCTCAAAAGCAGCATCAGCAGCCTCACTCCAGACAAAGGTGTGTGCTTTCTTCATCAACTGATACAACGGTAAAGCCTTCTCCCCTAGTCGGCTTATGAATCGGCTTAAAGCAGCAACACGACCCGCCAGTCGCTGAACATCATTGATGCACGCCGGCTTAGCCAGAGAGGTAATCGCCTTGATCTTCTCCGGGTTAGCTTCAATGCCCCTGTTTGAGACCGGGAATCCCAAAGTTTACTGCAGTACACCAAACACGCACTTCTCCGGTTAAGCATCATCTTGTAGACCCGGAGATTATCAAAGGTTTCCTTTAAATCGGAGATCAAAGTTTCCTTCTCTCTGGACTTCACCACAATGTCATCCACATAAGCATGAACATTGCACCCAATCTGATTGTGGAGACAATTCTGCACACACCGCTGATAAGTCGCCTGGGCACTCTTGAGCTCAAACGGCATAGACACATAGAAGAAGGCTCCAAACGGAGTAATGAAAGCCGTCTTCTCCTGGTCCTTAACTGCCATCTTGATCTGATGATAACCAGAGTAAGCATCCAAAAAGCTCAACCGCTCGCAACCCGCCGTGGCATCAATGATTTGATCAATGCGGGGCAGAGAAAAGGGATCAGCCGGACAAGCTTTATTTAGGTCCGTGTAATCGACACACATCCGCCAAGTGCCGTTTTCTTGAGCACAAGCACCGGGTTAGCCAACCACTGGGTGAAAAACTTCCACGATGAACCCCTGCCGCTAAGAGCCGAAGCGACCTCTTCCCCTATAGCCTTCGCCTTTCCTCATTGAATCGCCGGAGAAACTTCCGACCGCTTATACTTTGGATCAATATTAAGAGTGTGCTCGGCGAGTTCTCTCGGGACACCCGCATGTCGGAAGATTTCCATGCAAAGATGTCCGGTTCTCACGGATGAACTCGATGAGCGCTTCCTATTTGGGATCCAAATTGGTGCGATGTTGAACTGCTTGGAAGAGTCACCTAGAGTGAAGTCAACCAGTTTTGTCTCGGCGGCCGACTTAAATTTCAAAGCCGAGTCTTTCTCTGTGGTCGGCTTCTTCAAGGAGGTCATATCTGCCGGGTCAACATTAGTTTGATAAAACTTCAGCTCCTCTTTAGCACAAACGGATTCAGCATATGCCGCATCGCCTTCCTCGCATTCCAAGGCCACCTTGCGACTCCCATGCATAGTGATGGTGCCCTTGTAACCCGACATTTTGAGCTGCAGATAAACATAACACGGCCGTGGCATAAACTTGGCATAAGCCGGCCGTCCAAATAGAGCATGATACGGGCTTCTGATTTTGACTACCTCAAACGTCAGCTTCTCAGCTCTGGAATAGTATTCGTCTCCAAAAGCCACTTCCAGCTCGATCTTTCCCACAGGATACGCCGACTTACCGGGTACCACCCCATGGAAAACAGTGTTAGATGTCCTCAAGTCCTTATCAGTCAGACCCATACGGCGAAAGGTCTCATAATAGAGAATATTGATGCTGCTTCCGCCGTCCATGAGCACCTTAGTGAATTTATATCCATCAACTTGAGGGGCCACCACCAAGGCTAACTGACCCGGGTTATCAACCCGGGGCGTGATCTTCTCTACTCCAAATGATAGGATGTTCTGACCACCTCAGATAACGGGGAACCGCCAGTTCAACAGAATTCACATCCCTTTTATGAACCTTCTGGTCACGTTTACATAAGTTAGTGGTAAACACATGGTATTGCCCACCGCTTAACTGTTTTGGATGGCTCGATAACTTTGCGCTGCTGCTGTCCTCCTTGACCGGACTGCTGCTGATTATAGCCACCTTGACCACCTTGAAAACCGGAACTTGAGCCGCCACCCGGGCCATGGAAACCACCTGCTCCTGGACCGCCGCCTGATCCGTGATTGCCATCAAACATGTTTGAATTCTTGAAAGCCTTCATGATCGCGCAGTCTTTCCATAAGTGGGTGGCAGGATTTTCCCGAGTGCCGTGTCTTGGACAAGGCTCATTCAGAAGCTGCTCAAGAGATGGACCTGAGCCACCAGATCGAGGAGGTCCTCTCCCCTTACGCTTCTTGTTATTACCTTGAGCATTAGCATTGGCCACAAACGCCGGGTTACCGTCCGGCTTACGCTTGTTACCACCTTGACTTGCCGGCTGTTGCTGCTGGCCCTTTCCGTTGCCATTCTTCTTTCCCTTCCCTGTCTTTTCCTCCTCAGACACGGGATCTTCAGTAGTATCAGAATCCGCATATTTAACCAAAGCCGCCATCAGCGTACCCATGTCATTGCAGTCACGCTTAAGGCGCTGACTCTGTTTCAATGCACAAAACGACAATTACGATGGAGCATAAGTATCAGAGAGACGGCATCCATCTTATCAGATGAATGTATTATTTCTTTGACCCGGCGCACCCAATGAGTTGTGAACTCACCCTCCTCCTGCTTACAATTGGTCAAGTCCATAATGGACATAGATTGCTTGCAAGTATCCTTAAAGTTCTGGATGAACCGGGTCTTTAACTCGGCCCATGAACTGATGGAATTGGGAGGCAAGCTTTTCAACCAAGTTCGGGCCGTTCCATCTAACATCATGGTGAAATACTTAGCCATTGCTGCGTCGCTGACTTCCAATAATTCCATGGCCATCTCGTAACTTTCAATCCATGCCCCCGGCTGTAAGTCGGCCGTAATTCGCACTTTCGAGGACCCTTGAAATCCTTGGGCGACGCACATCTCGTGAAGCCAGCACTGCACAAGGGACACCACCGGTTCTAGTGGCCACCCCTGCTCCCACAGAAGTCATTGGATACTCTGGGAAACCATCATAAGCCGTCTGCTGAGCCGCTAATTGAGCCGCCCGTTCATCCTCCTGACGCAATCGATCCTGCATTGGGTTATAGCCGCCGGGTTGGTTGCGACGCTGGGCATTACTTGATAAAGCCTCTGACTCCATGTGTCTGCTGTAACTCGGACTCCGGTTTGGTCGAGGTGCTCCCCAAGGCTGAGGAGTGGAATGAATTCTGTCCCTGCTGTAAGAATAAGCCTCTTCTTGTGCCAAGGCCGTCTGAAGAAGCTCCCTAACCTCCGGTTTCCACCGCCGTCGGTCATCACCATCCTTTGGAAGAGCCGCCAAACGCGCCGATGTCGCTATCGAGTTCTCCATGGGGTTGGAAAAGTGGCCGGAGGTGTTGGTATGTATCGGGCGGGCCATGCTTCCGTGAAGAGGTGCCGTCTCTCGAGGCTGAACCGCCCTCCTGCCCGGTGCCATAAATTTATTGGCTTGGGCGGATTGCTAGGACCAGCTCCGGTGTCGTGAAAAGATTCCGAGGATCGTAAACCGGAGGTAGACGGACTGGTTTTCGATGTCTCCTTCTCATCACCTCATTGGATGCATTCAGACTCATGTTAAGTGGAAAGCCTCGACCGAGTCGCTGCGCCCGTGCATCTAAAGCCGCCCGCTCCATAGCTAGCCTGGTGTCCTCAGCTGCCAAGGCCTCCTTGGCCCAGGCTATCTCCTCACGCACCTTTGCCACCTCCGCGTTATGCTCATCTGGATTTGCAGGAATAACCGTGGAGGTTAACAAGGCCGTCAACTTCTCCATAAGATCTATCAGCACCTGAGCTGGCGGGCGCGTGGGGCCTCCTGCCCCGGCCGCTCCTAACCCGGACGTTATTGATGTCGCAGCCGTCGAATTTTGGCCGGGTTGGGTACCAGCCATGAAGACTCCTGCCCAGCTTGGCGGCTCGTAACAATCTGGAATGCTAGAGTCGTCAGAACAGCCCCCTAGCATGCCTTCTTGGACCTGATACAGAGAATCTGTTGAGCCGGAGGACGAATCACCATCTGATGGGACGGCCGTCTCTTCGCCATCTTTAGATCCTTCCGAAAGTGCCTCTCCATGAACACAACCCACAAAGGCACACTTCATCACAGGTTGAATCTGAGCGGGTCTCGCACGCTGAGCCGTCTCAATGAAGTCGGTACAGCTGTCCGGCTCTGGGCCCGGCTCACCAATCTGGCCGATGAAGACGTGAATTCCGCCAAAGGGGACCCGGTACCCGTACTCAATTGAGTCGGCCTCGGGGCCCCAGCCTCCGTTGTCGATGTAGATCTTGCCGCGACGACTCTTGGTCATCTGGCCCACTGCGTATCCCTTGAGCCCTTCGAAGCTGCCCTTCAAGAACTCAAATCCACCATGCGCTGGCCCCACGGTGGGCGCCAACTGTCATGGAATTGTCACGACATATGTCCTCTTGCAAGGACTTGATCGTGGAGCCATCGCAACTAGGAAGCTTAAAGGGGTTAATCGGGAAAAAGGACACGAGAGGTTTATACTAGTTCGGCCCCTTACGGTGAAGGTAAAGCCTACGTCTAGTTGGTTTGGTATTGCTTGAGGTTTCGATGATCAGGGAGCGAGATACGCTATGCCCGGTTCTCGATTGGTTGTTTCTTGCCCTAAGCCGCCGGCGGGTCGTCCCCTTATATACACGGGTTGACGCCCTACGACTTCTGAGTCCCGACGGCTCATAAGCAGTTGTCCGCTCGGTGACTAGTCAAGTCTACCTTATGATACAAGTCATGCCACTATGGCGGTTTACTACAACGGGCCTTAAGTCGCCTGTGGGCCTTAGGCCCTTCATTGTAACGCCATCTTAATTAATTATGTTTAATAAACCTAATTAAATAACTAACCTAACTAATCTGTTAATTAATCTAATTAACATGGTTATTTAGTTAACAGACAATGACAGTGGGACCCACATGTCAGTTTGACTAGGTCAACTGACTAGTTGACTGCTGACATCACCCTGACATCATGCTGACGTCATAATTGCATTTTCTAATTAAATTAATTCTGTTAATTCTAAAAATGAATTAAATCTTTAAAAATTAATATAAAATAATCCGTAGCTCGGATGAAAATACTTTGTACATGAAAGTTGCTCAAAACGACGAGACGAATTCGGATACGCAGCCCGTTCGTCGGTCACACACCCCTAACATATCAAACTCGCAACTTTCCCCCTCCGGCTCCTCTGCCCGAAAACGCGAAACACCGGGGATACGTTCCCGGATGTTTCCCCCCTTCACCGGTATCACCTCGTACCCCGTTAGGGCACGCCTAGCATCACACATTGCTTTGTCATGCATCGTTATGCATCTGTTTGCATTGTATTCATTGTTTCTTCCCCCTCTTCTTCCGCTAGACACCGAGACCGACGCCGCTGCTACCCAGTACGACTACGGTGTTGACGACCCCTCCTTCTTGCCAGAGCAATCAGGCAAGCCCCCCCCCCTTGATCACCAGATATCGCCTATTCCTTCTCTATACTGCTTGCATTAGAGTAGTGTAGCATGTTACTGCTTTTGGTTAATCCTATTCTGATGCATAGCCTGTCATTGTTGCTACAGTTGTTACCCTTATCTGCTATCCTACTGCTTAGTATAGGGTGCTAGTGTTCCATTAGCGGCCCTACACTCTTGTCCGTCTGCCATGCTATACTACTGGGCCGTGATCACTCCGGGAGGTGATCTCGAGCATATAATTTATACTTTATACTGTTACATTACTTGTGATACTGTTCGGACATGGGGGCTGAAGGGGCAGGTGGCTCCATCCCGGTAGAGGTGGGCCTGGGTTCTCGACGGCCCCCGACTGTTACTTTGTGGCGGAGCGACAGGGCAGGTTGAGACCACCTAGGCGCGAGGTGGGCCTGGCCCTGTTCAGCGTTCGCGGATACTTAACACGCTTAACGAGATCTTGGTATTTGATCTGAGTTGGGTCGTTGACCTTATACGCACTAACCGCCACGTGGGACAAGATATGGGCAACCGGCATCGTGGTATCAGCCGAAGCACTTCGTGACGTTAGCGAGTGAGCGGCGCGCGCCGGATTGGACTGTAACGCCTGCTAGGCTAGGTCTGCTTTCGGCCGCGTACGCAACATGCAGGTGTGCTAAGGCGATGGGCCTGCACTCGTGGCGCTTAGGTTTAGACCGGTGTCTTGACCTCTCTGTTGTGCCTAGGTGGGGCTGCGGCGTGTTGATCTTCCGCGGCGGGCATGACCGTAAAAGTGTGTCCGCCAAATGGGATTGAGCGTGTCGGGTAATGTGGTGCACCTCTGCAGGAAGTTAATCTATTGAATAGCCGTGATCTTGAGAATGGGACGACTTGGAGTTGTACCTTGACCTTATGACAACTAGAACCGGATACTTAATAAAACACACCCTTCCAAGTGCGGATACAACCCGGTGGTCGCTCTCTAATAGGGCTACGAGGAGAGGATCGCGGGTAGGATTATGCTATGCGATGCTACTTGGAGGACTTCATCTACTCTCTTCTACATGCTGCAAGACGGAGGCTGCGAGGCGTAGTCTTGACAGGATTAGCTTTCCCCTCTTATTCGGCATTCTGCAGTTCAGTCCATCGATATGGCCTTTACACATATATCCATGCATATGTAGTGTAGCTCCTTGCTTGCGTAGTACTTTGGATGAGTACTCACGGTTGCCTTGTTCCCCTTTTCCCCTTTATTTACCCGATTGCTGCGACTGCACGATGGAGCCCAGAGCGACGCCACCGTCGGCGGCGACTCCTACTACGCTGGAGGTGCCTACTACTACGTGCAGCCGGCGGCGACCAGGAGTAATTTAGGAGGATCCCAGCGGGAGGCCTGCGCCTCTCAGTATCCCGGTTTGTGCTAGCCTTCTTAAGGCAAACTTGTTTAACTTATGTCCGTACTCAGATATTGTTGCTTCCACGACTCATCTATGATCGAGCACTTGTATTCGAGCCCTCGAGGCCCCGGCTTGTATTATGATGCTTGTATGACTTATTTTATTTTTAGAGTTGTGTTGTGATATCTTCCGTGAGTCCTCGATCTTGATCGTACACGCTTGTTTGTATGATTAGTGTACGATTGGATCGGGGCGCCACACATCGCTGCGTCTTCCCGGCTCCGTGTCGCCCCTTCCTAGGCCTCGCCGTCGTCCACCGCCGTGGTGCTCTCGTGGCGTGTTCAATGTGGTCAACGACCGACTTCCATCGGAAGAGTATCTTGGCGTCAGAGGTGACAATTTGGGTCCACGGCGGCCGCAAGGAAGTGCCTCCTTATTACGCTGCAGAATAATTATTCCCCACGACAGCGGGGACCCACCGGACGGGCCACCGTATTTCACTTAAAAAACGTTTCCGATCGCTGGGACCCACCAGCTACATCTTCGCACGCAAGGAAGTGCGTCTCGGGCAAAAAAACGATTCGCCCGACCTGCTGGGACCCACCAGCTACATCTTCGCACACAAGGAAGTGCGTCGGGCAAAAAAAACAAAACGATTCTCCCCGACTCTTGGGACCCACCAGCTACATCTTCGCAGCAAGGAAGTGCACGGCGGTCGGGACCCACCTGGTCGAAGCGTACGTAGCGTTGTCATTCTGGTCGCGAACGTGTACGTACATACTGGTCGTAGTAGAGGCGCGCACGTACACGTACGTACAGCGGCGAGGTGCAAGAAAGAAAATACGGCCACGTACATACATACGGACAGGGTCTCGAACGCCTACTTGCGCATACGTACATGGCTGGGTCGGAACGGAGAAACATCGTCGTCGTCGTGTTCATGGGGAAGCAACGGAATGCGTCGTGTTCATCGGGAGGCAACGGAACGCGTGGGAGCCAACCGGCTGGGTCGGAACGGAATGCGTGGTCGTGTTCATCGGGAGGGCTTGGACGGAACATGCGATGGAAACGAGGCCTGGCGTACCGCACAACGGAGGAAACGGCCTTGTGTTCGATCGGCCACGTTCGAAACGGGATCCTATTCATCGAGGGTGCGGCGCATCGCGAACGGAGGAAGCAGACCTCCCACGGTGAAACGGGTCCTGTTGATCGGGAGGGCTGGCATCGCAAAACGGAGAAACGGACCTCCTACGGTCAAACAGGGTCCTGTTGATCGGGAGGGTGTGGCGATCGCAAAAGCGGATTTAAACGGACCTGTGTTGGGCGCCACGGTCGAAACGGGGGTGTGGCGTCGCAAAACAGGACTCCACGGATACTGTTCATCTCCACCGTCGACCTCCTCCGGCCTCCGGGGCTACCGTCGACCTCCTCCGGCCTCCACGGGCTCCTGCTCATCCAGCCTCCACCGCGCTACTCCACCGCTCTCGCTCAACCACCCTCCATGGGCACCCTCCACCGTCACTGCTCATCCAGCCCTCCACACCACGGGTCTGTTCAACTACCCTCCACGGCCACCCTCCACCGCTCATCGCTCATCCAACCCTCCACACCACGGGTTCCTGTTAATCCGAGGCAATGCCACCGCCTTTGCTCATCCAACCCCCTCCCCGCAACACTCACTGCTCATCCCAGAGGCAGCATCGATCGGCTTGATTAGCGCAGAGAGAAGGAATCGCTCCATCGGGTTCGATTAACGACCATCGATCGATCGCTCGGGTTCAAGAACGTAGCTCGCACTGCAATCGCCGGGTTCGATGAGAGCCCAACGCCTCGCTTCGTCTTCGCTAGAGCCAACGACGCACACACGCAGCACGTACATAGAGAGAAGCGCATCGCGCGCCCGGACCTCCCACCATAATCGCAACTCCCCAAATTTTCCTCCCCTCGCTTCTACCACGGTTTTTCCATCATGGACGGCCCAAAGAATGTCATGCAGCTGCGTCTCCGGCCCGCCCAGGACGAAAAGCCCATTTTCTGTCATGATTTTTGTCATAGAAGTAGGAGCCCACCACATGTATGATGATACCGGGTTTTGTCACAATTATCGTCATAGAAGTGTCATATGTATGACAGAAAAAAATTTCATTCATCCCAAAATGTCATGGATGTGTCTTTTTTTTGTAGTGCATGCTTCTAGTGAACCTGTCGTAGACACACCTGAAAATCCCAATGATATTTCTATTTCTGATGCTGAAACTCAATTAGGTGATGAACATGAACCTAGTGATAATGTTAATGATAATGTTCATGTTGATGCTCAACCTAGCAAAGACAATGATGTAGAGATTGAACCTGTTGTTGATCTTGATAACCCACAATCAAAAGAATCAACGTTATGATAAGAGAGATTTAGTTACTAGGAAGCACGGTAAAGAAAGAGAACCATGGGTTCAGAAACCCATGCCCTTTCCTCCTAAACCATCCAAGTCAAAGGATGATGAGGATTTTGAGCGCTTTGCCGAAATGATTAGACCTATTTTATTACGTATGCGCTTAACTGATATGCTTAAAGTAAATCCTTATGATAAGTATATGAAGGATATCATCACAAATAAAAGAAAGATACCGGAAGCTGAAATTTCCACCATGCTTGCTAATTACACTTTTAAGGGTGGAATACCAAAGAAACTTGGAGGTCCAGGTGTACCAACTATACCATGCTCTATTAAAAGAAATTATGTTAGAACTGCTTTATGTGATCTTGGAGCCGGTGTTAGTGTTATGCCTCTCTCTTTATATCATAGACTTGAATTGAATAAGTTGACACCTACTGAAATATCTTTGCAAATGGCTGATAAATCAACTGCTATACCTGTCGATATTTGTGAGGATGTGCCTGTTGTGGTTGCAAATTTCACTATTTTAACGGACTTTGTTATTCTTGATATTCCTGAGGACGATAGTATGTCTATTATCCTTGGTAGACCTTTTCTTAATACTGCAGGGGCTGTTATTGATTGCAACAAAGGCAATGTCACTTTTCATGTTAATGGTAATGAGCATACGGTACACTTTCCGAGGAAACAATCTCAAGTTCATAGCATCAATTCAATTGAAAAAGTTCCAACTGTCTTTTTTGGAGGTTTTGAATTTCCTCTCCCTACTGCCAAGAAAAAGTATGATATTCTTATTGTTGGGGATTTTCATATCCCCGTTGAGGTAACTTAGTATTATTCGAAATTTCTCCGGTTCCGTGTTATTCGGAATGAGTTCGTTAACAAGACTTGATCAACCTTGTTAGTGGGTTCATTTTGATGATCACGAGATGGATGAAACTAGAATGCACAACCTTCTGTACCCTCTTTTTACTTTCTATTATTTAGAATAAATAAAGCAAAATTAATATTATCCGTCTGTTTTCTGAATTATCCATGCATTAAAAAATAGTCTGAAAATAAAAGTGCTCCAAATGCCCTGCAAATCTAGTATGATTTTTTCTGGAATATTTGAGGATTTTAGGCACTTGAAAACACTGCGGGAGGGCCAAGCACTGAGCCACGAGAGAGGCGGGCGCCTTGTAGGGCACGCCTGTCTCGTGGGCCCCTGGTGGCTCCTCCACTTATGCCAGCACCTACACACTTTATCTTCTACCCAAAAAAAATCCCCATCCAGCTCAAGCACGACTTCTAGCTCGTTTTGCTGCGATTTTCGATCTCTTAGCTCAAAGCTCCATTCACAAAACTGCTTTGGGAGATTGTTGCTTCGTATGTGACTCCTCCATTGGTCCAATTAGTCTTTGTTCTAGTGCTTTATTCATTGCAAATTTTTGCTGCATAGGTGACCATGTTCTTGAGCTTGCATGCTAAATTTTTGAGGTCCCAAACAATTCCAATGCATGATATAGGCTCTAGGCACTTGTAGGAGTAGTTGCTATCAATCTTGTTTAGTTTTATTCACTTTTATTTTGAAGTTACTAAAATTTCAGAAATTTTCAGAAAATGTTAAGGAGGCATTTTAAAGGCTCTTCCAGCCAAAGCTCTCAGGAAAAACAAGCTAAAGAGAAGGAAAAGGCCAAGTACAATCTTCCTCGCTTAGCGGAAGTACGGTCGTGCGAATGGCCATGTGAGGATTTCTTGAAAGAAGCCGGAATTCATGAAGACTTTTATGCTTTAATCGAGACTGCAGGCCTCACCAGTTTCATGAACGATCGAATCGATCAAGATCTCTTACTCACCAATACTTTCGTAAAACTTTTATTATTATCCTAAGAAGTCACCGCTCATGTATCATTTCATTTATATGATGAATTCAAAGAAATGTCTTTACGTCATTTTTGCGCGGTATGTAGGATACCTTATGAGGGAGAATTAGATGAACCCCATCGTGAAGATGTGGGTGGCTTTGTTAATACTATTGCTGTAGAGGAGCCAAAGAATGGCTCCGAGGCGAAAGTCTCTAGCATACACTTTCCTGTTTTACGCTACTTTGCCATATTTGCTAGTAGATGCTTGATGGGTCGTGGAAATAGTGGAAATTTGAGCGTTCCAGATATTATTATTCTTCAACATGCTTTGCTAGGAGACAATACTTTTAGTATGGGTGCCGTCGTTGCTAAACGGCTAGCCCTGAATCGTACAAAAGGCCCCATATTTCGAGGTATCTATGCTTCACGTCTTGCTGAACATTTTCAGATACCCATTAGGCACCATGAGGAGGAGGAGACAAAATTACCTCCTCACATTTTAGATTACAAGAGCATGGTAGCACACAAATTCATTGTTGACAACGAAGAGAAGATGCTCTTGTATAAACTTAGATTCAATAAGAAACACTTTGAGATTATTATTTTGCTTGCACCTTTGTTGTTTGACTTGCTTGCAGAAAATTTTCTTGTCACACCGGAAGCGGTGAACAATCATCGAGCTCAAGCTTTTACTCCCGAACCTGAACTGAGCCGAACCTGACTGGACCCTTATCGCATCATCTCGCCGGTGGGATCCGGAGATGACCAGCCAGTGGTATCCTGATTACACCTCCCATTACACCGGGGAGAGTAGCGGCGGTCCTTGGTACTAGACCAACTTAGGCCAAAAGCCTAAGCTTGGGGGAGTACGTATTTCTCACCAACTTTACATTCATGTTCACACACTAGTCGTCGGTGCTCATACTCTTTCATTGTATTATCCATGTTATTTTAAATTCCTTTTTCTAGTTTTCTTCTTGTGTGTTTGATAAACCTTAAGAAAAACCAAAAAAATTAGTTAGTTTAATTTCCATGCTTGTAGTAGAAATTAAAATGAAAATCCAAAAATATTTCTAGCTCTTTTTCTTACTTGTTGGGAGCTTTCCCGTGTAAATAGTTTTATTTTCTTTTCTTTCTTTTGGGGGTTGAGAAGACCATATTAAAAGTGCTTAGTGGCTTTCATATGCATGACTGTCTATTTAATTTAGAGCCCATATTACTTGTCTTCTCTCTTGAGTTGAATGCTTGCAGATTCCAGCTTAGTCCAATGCACGTGCACTCTTATTATTATACACATCGTTCGGTCGTGCGAGTGAAAGGCAATAATGACGATATATGATGGACTTATTAGGATGAGAAAAGTTGGTATGAACTCGACTTCTCTTGTTTTTGTAAATATGATGAGTTCATCGTTCCTGAGTCAGTTATTATGAAGTAAACATATTTGCAATGACATTTAGAGATTATAGTTACTTGTGCCATGCTAGATTAGCTATGAGTTATAATGGTTTACCTTGCGTGCCAACATGCTATTAGAATGATTATGATGTGGTATGATGGGATGGTATCCTCCTTTGAACGAATTGAGTGACTCGACTTGGCACATGTTCACACATGTAGTTGAATCAAATCAACATAGCCTTCACGATATTTATGTTCATGGTGGATTATATCCTACTCATGCTTGTATTCGGTGTGAATTAATCTTAATGCATGTTTACGACTGTTGTTGCTCTCTCAGTTGGTCGCTTCCCAGTCTTTTGCTAGCCTTCACTTGTACTAAGCGGGAATACTGCTTGTGCATCCAAACTCCTTAAACCCCAAAGTTGTTCCATATGAGTCCACTATACCTTCCTATATGCGGTATTTACCTGCCGTTCCAAGTAAATTTGTATGTGCCAAACTCCAAACCTTCAAATGAAATTCTGTTTTGTATGCTCGAGCAGCTCATGTTTCAACTAGGGCTGCCTATATCTTCCATGCTAGGTGGGTTATTCTCAAGAGGAGTGGACTCCGCTCCTCATTCACGAGAAAGGGCCGGTAACCGGGATGCCCAGTCCCATGATCCAAAAGATCAAAACAAATCAAAATAATTGAACAAAACTCCCCCAGGGCTGTTGTATGTTGGAGGCACTCGTTGTTTCGAGCAAGCCATGGATTGATGCTTGTTGGTGGTTGGGGGAGTATAAACCTTTACCATTCTGTTTGGGAACTGCCTATAATGCATGTAGTATGGAAGATAGAGCCATCTCATAGTTGTTGTGTTGACAGCAAAAGTATGCCGCTCAAAATGTTATTCAATCTCTAATTTAAAATCGAGCTCTGGCACCTCTACAAATCCCTGCTTCCCTCTGCGAAGGGCCTATCTATTTACTTTTATGTTGAGTCATCCTCCCTTCTTATTAAAAAGCACCCATTTGAGAGCACACCTGTCATTTGCATTCATTATTATTGGTTTATATTGGGTATGACTTGACTGGATCTCTTTTACCATGAATTACAATGTTTAGTCAGTCCTTGATCTTTAAAGGTGCTCTGCATTTATGTTTTGCGGTCTCAGAAAGGGTTAGTGAGATACCATTTTGTTATATCATGTTATGATTATTTTGAGAAAGTGTTGTCATCCGAGTTTTATTATTATGGCTCGCTAGCTGATTATGTTATTGATATGAGCAATTGTGAGACCTATGTGTTATTGTGAGTATGGTTAGTTCATAATATTTCCTGAAACTTGAATGCTGGCTTTTCATGTTTACAACAACAAGAGCAAACAGAGTTTGTAAAAGTTTTTCTTTATCACTTTCAGTTTATCAACTGAATTGCTTGAGGACAAGCAAAGGCTTAAGCTTGGGGGAGTTGATACGTCTCCAACGTATCTACTTTTCCAAACACTTTTGCCCTTGTTTTGGACTCTAACTTGCATGATTTGAATGAAACTAACCTGACCGACGCTGTTTTCAGCAGAACTACCATGATGTTGTTTTATGTGTAGAAAAGAAAAGTTCTCGAATGTCCTGAAATCCACGGAGGCACTTTTTGAATTTATAAGAATTATTGGGCGAAAGAAATACACCAGGGTCCCAGGGCCTGTCCACGAGACAGGGGGGCGCGCCCCCCTGTAGGGCGCGCCCCTGGACCTCCTCCAACCTCAACTCCAACTCCATATATTCCGTCTCGGTGAGAAAAAAATCAGAGAGAAAGTTTCATCGCGTTTTACGACACGGAGCCGCCAAGCCCTAATCTCTCTCGGAGGGCTGATCTGGAGTCCGCTCGGGGCTCCGGAGAGGGGGATTCGTCGCCGTCGTCATCATCAACCATCCTCATCACCAATTTCATGATGCTCATCGCCGTGCGTGAGTAATTCCATCGTAGGCTTGCTGGACGGTGATGGGTTGGATGAGATTTACCATGTAATCAAGTTAGTTTTGTTAGGGTTTGATCCCTAGTATGCACTATGTTATGAGATTGATGTTGCTATGACTTTTCTATGCTTAATGCTTGTCACTAGGGCCCGAGTGCCATGATTTCAGATCTGAACCTATTATGTTTTCATGAATATATGTGTGTTCTTGATCCTATCTTGCAAGTCTATAGTCACCTATTATGTGTTATGATCTGACAACCCCGAAGTGACAATAATCGGGACACTTCTCGGTGATGACCGTAGTTTGAGGAGTTCATGTATTCACTATGTGTTAATGCTTTGGTACGGTTCTCTATTAAAAGGAGGCCTTAATATCCCTTAGTTTCCACTAGGACCCCGCTTCAACGGGAGGGTATGACAAAAGACGTCATACAAGGTCTTTTCCATAAGCACGTATGACTATTTACGGAACACATGCCTACATTACATCGATGAATTGGAGCTAGTTCTATGTCACCCTATGTTATAGGTATTGCATGAGGAATCGCATCCGGCATAATTATCCATCACTGCTCCATTGCCTACGAGCTTTTCACATATTGTTCTTCGCTTATTTACTTTTCCGTTGCTACTGTTACAACTACTACAAAAACCCAAAACATTTATCTTTACTTTTGCTAACATTACCTTTATTATCATACCACTTTTTGCTACCAAACAGTTTGCTGCAGATACTAAGTTATCCAGGTGTGTTTGAATTGACAACTCAACTGCTAATACTCAAGAATATTCTTTGGCTCCCCTTGTGTCGAATCAATAAATTTGGGTTGAATACTCTACCCTCGAAAGCTGTTGCGATCCCCTATACTTGTGGGTTATCAGTGGACCGCGTAAAAGAGATGAGGACGGTGATGATGATGGTGATGTTGATGAAGACGATCACCGCGGCGATGATTCCCCTCCCGATGGCACTCCGGTGCCACCAAGAGAGAGGAGGAGAGGTTCTCCCCCTTGTGCTTCCTCCTCCATGGTCTCCCCCCTCGAGTCCTTGGCCTTCATGGTGATGATATGGCCCCTCCGGGATACTCCTCCATGGCCAGCGGTGATAATGGCCTAGATTGATTTCTCGTGGCTACAAAGGCTTGCGGCGGCGGAACTCCCGATCTAGGTTTCTTTCTATAAGTTTGGGTATATATGAGAGGTGTTGGCGTTGATTTCACGTCAGGAGGGTTAGGCGTGCCCCCCTCCCTCGTGGGCCGCCCGGGACTCTTCTGGCCAACTTCCGGTACTCCTGGGCTTCTTCTAGTCCAAAAATGATCTATGTCAAGTTGCACGTCAATTGGAATCCGTTTGGTTTTCCTTTTCTGCGATACTCTAAAACATGGATAAAACAAAAACTGGCACTGGGCTCTAGGTTAATAGGTTAGTCCCAAAAATCATATAGAATAACATATAAATGAAGGAAATATGCCCTAGAGGCAATACTAAAGTTATTATTTATTTCCTTCTATCATGATAAATGTTTATTATTCATGCTAGAATTGTATTAACCGGAAACATAATACATGTGTGAATACATAGACAAACAGAGTGTCACTAGTATGCCTCTACTTGACTAGCTCGGTAATCGAAGATGGTTATGTTTCCTAACCATAGACATGAGTTGTCATTTGATTAACGGGATCACATCATTAGGAGAATGATGTGATTGACTTGACCCATTCCGTTAGCTTAGCACTTGATCGCTTAGTATGTTGCTATTGCTTTCTTCATGACTTATACATGTTCCTATGACTATGAGATTATGCAACTCCTGTTTACGGAGGAACACTTTGTGTGCTACCAAATGTCACAACGAATCGGGTGATTATAAATGTGCTCTACAGGTGTCTCCGAAGGTACATGTTGGGTTGGCGTATTTCGAGATTAGGATTTGTCACTCCGATTGTCGGAGAGGTATCTCTGGGCCCTCTCGGTAATACACATCACTTAAGCCTTGCAAGCATTGCAACTAATGAGTTAGTTGCGGGATGAAGTATTACGGAACGAGTAAAGAGACTTGCCGATAATGAGATTGAACTAGGTATTGAGATACCGACGATCGAATCTCGGGCAAGTAACATACCGATGACAAAGGGAACAACGTATGTTGTTATGCGGTCCGACCGATAAAGATCTTCGTAGAATATGTGGGAGCCAATATGAGCATCCAGGTTCCGCTATTGGTTATTGACCGGAGATGTGTCTCCCTCTCCCTCTCCTTCCTTCCCCCTCTCTCCCTTTAGGTGGAAACCTACTAGGACTTGGAGTCCTAGTAGGATTCCCCTCTTGGGGGGCGCGCCATAGAGGGCCTGCCGGCCTCCCCCGTGCTCCTTTATATACGGGGGCAGGGGGCAACCCAAAGAGATAACAACGATTGATCTGTTTGATCTCTTAGCCGTGTGCGGTGCCCCCCTCCACCATAGCCCACCTCGATAATATTGTAGCGGTGCTTAGGCGAAGCCCTGCGTCAGTAGAACATCAACATCATCACCACGCCGTCGTGCTGACGAAACTGTCCCTCAACACTCGGCTGGATCGGAGTTCGAGGGACGTCATCGAGCTGAACGTGTGCTGAACTCAGAGGTGCCATACGTTCGGTACTTGATCGGTCGGATCGTGAAGACGTACGACTACATCAACCACGTTGTGCTAACGCTTCCGCTTTCGGTCTACGAGGGTACGTGGACAACACTGTCACGCCCAATATGCGACCCTATCCAAAAGGAACTCGACGGTCCCACCAAGGATAGACCCGCATATTGAAACACTTTTGCAAGGTGGATATCATTACATCAACATTACATAATAGTGGGATACATACATAAGGCACAAATGCCACAAGAATACATCAACATCATATACAAGATCAGCATCCGACTATGGATGAATCATAAAGTAAGCTCAAACGACATCCACCTGCTAGCCTGTGCTGCCGACCGAACCTATCCCCGATCAAGAAGAAGCGTAAGAACTCCAACACAAGCAAACATCGCTCTCACGCCATGAACATCGTAAACCTGTACCGCAACTGGTGGTGTAGTAATCTGTGAGCCACGAGGACTCAAAGAATCCCATTACCATGGGTATCAAGACTAGCAAAGCTTAAAGGGAAAGGAAGGGTAAAGTGGTGAGGTTGCAGCAGCGACTAAGCATATATGGTGGCTAAGATATGCAAATGAGAGCGAGAAGAGAAACAAAGGAACGGTCGTCAACTAGTAATGATCAAGAAGTGATCCTGAACTCCTACTTACATCGACATAACCCGTAAACCGTGTTCTCCTCTCGATCAACCCCAAAAGAGACACTCACGGTTACGCATTACGGTTGGTGTATTTTAGAAGAGTTTGCTTCAAGTTTACTACAACCGGATATTAACAAATTCCATCTGCCACATAACCGCGGACACGGCTCTCGAAAGTTTATACCTGCAGAGGGTGTCCCAACTTAGCCCATGATAAGCTCTCGCGATCAACGAAGGATATTCTTCTCCCGGAAGACCCGATCAGTCTCGGAATCCGGCCACAAGACATTTCGACAAAGAATAAAACAAGACCAGCAAAGCCGCCGGATGTGCCGACAAATCCCGATAGGAGTCGACGTATCTCGTTCTCGTGGCACACCCGGATGAGCAGTCCATACAACTAAAACCAGACCTCAAGTTGCCTTGAGGGGCGCTGCATGTGGTTTAGTTCGGCCAGCACTCGAAGGAGCACCGTCCGGGGGCTAAATAAAGATGACCCTCGGCCCCGAAACCCAAGGGAAAAAAGGGCATAGGTGAGGCAAATGGTAAAACCAATGTTGGGCCTTTTTGGAAAAGTCTTATTCAAAGCGAACTGTCAAGGGGTCCCATAAATCACCCGACGCGTTAGGGACGCAAAATCCGGGAACATAATACCGATATGACGGAAACTAGGGCGGCAAGAGTGGAACAAAATACCAGGCATAAGGCCGAGCCTTCCACCCTTTACCAAGTATATAGATGCATTAATTAAACAATAGATATTGTGATATCCCAACAAGTAAACATGTTCCAACAAGGAACAACATCTCCAAGTTCCAACAAGGAACAAACTTCATCTTCACCTGCAACTAACAACACTATAAGAGGGGCTGAGCAAAGCGGTAACATAGCCAATCAACGGTTTGCATAGGAAAGGTGTCAAAGGTTAGAGGCTGACATGCAAATAGGTAGGCTTGAGCAGCAAGTGATAGGTAGCGCAGCATAGCGAAAGAACGAAGCAACTAGCATAGCAATGATAGTAGTGAGATCCAGGGTAGCGGTCATCTTGCCTGAAATCCCGCAAGGAAGAAGAACGAGTCCATGAAGAAGATGAACGGATGAAGCCGAACCAAGCGTAGACGAACGAATCCTCACGATCGCAACGAAACAGGAACTAGCAAGAAGAAGCACACAACATAGTAAACACACCACACATAGACAAGACAAGATGCACAACAAACATGATGCATGACAAATCTAGATGAGGCTACTCATGGCAAGAGATGATGCAAACAAGAGCAACACCTCAAAGCAAGTTTAAATGAGGCCGGAAACAACACATAACAATTCCGGTAAGTCCTCATATGCAAATTTCGAAATTGGTCCAGATCTGAATAACTTTATGTTCAAGTAGTTAAACAGCAAGTTAAGATGCACCACGATGATCTACACGAAATTCTAGTCAAGTTACATATAAAGTTCATTAGATTCGGAGCTACGGCCTATAAGATATGAGCAAAACAAGTTAAACATGGCATTGGTGCAAAATGCATACAAACATCAAGCAAACACCTCAAAACAAGGATGCAACATGATAATATGAAGCTACATGCAAAATCAAGCAAGTTTCATATAGAGCACACTCAAAACGGAGCAACGGTTCAACACATACACACTATACAAGTTATAGCAACAATCTGTCCAAAACAGCAACTAGGCATATTGCAAGCATCAAAACAACAAGCTACAGGACCTCAACAAGAAAACAAAAGGCATGGGCATGATGTACAGGTAAAGCATTACAAAACATGAACACTGAGCTAACTCCAGAAATCACTAGAACATGCTCAAAATGACATGGCAAGATTGCAAATAATAACAGTTTCAGACTTTGCAGAAAATAACATCAGATTGCAATGTTTAGAGCTATCAAACAAAATGTTACAGGAACTCAACATGGCAAACAAAGGCATGGCATGAATCTACTCACAGCATAGAACAAAAGTCCCTTACTGACCAAAAGCCAAAAGGGATCAGAAAATATGATATCACCCATGTCAAAATAGCAAGTTTCATTATGATTCAACAACATGTGGCATGACAAAAACAGATAACAAGTAGGCATGTTGGTGAGCTTGAACCACTCACCACAGAGCAATACATGGCATGGAAATGCAACTCACAGTAAGAAGACATGTTTATGAAGGTAAGCATGGCAAGAACAACATCATAGCATGCAAGGGTCAACTACAACAACCTTGGCAAAATTGAATAACATGTAAACAACCTGCCAGGAAACATTTTATAGCAAAAGTAGAGCTCGATTGACTCAAGCTATGGCACTCCATAATTGCAAACAAGGGCATGGATGGAAAGAGCAAGACATGTATAACAAAACATCCTTACTGAAGTATCTCAAAATAAGCATGGATCTCTTGGTAGCATCAAGTTAACATGGCATAAAAATATCAGCAAAACAGGGCTGAAATCAGCAACATCATGAAGCCTAGTTTGCATGCTTGTGCTAGTCACCACATAGATCACAAAAATACATGGCATATACCCCTGGAAATATGGCATGGCATATTACAAAACACATGTAGGACTCAAGTTCATAGGGTGCACACATCAATCATGGAAAAAATGACAAAAGTGCATGTTCTGATAAAAATCAGAAACTAACATCACATAGCACTCTTCCAACAGCATTTCGGGCATCAAGATGAGCTCAAATGAAAATGATTCAATGAGATGAAATGATCTACTCATCGAGGCGAACATTTTGACATATTATACGCACAAAACTGACTAACGGATGCAGAGTTATGGCATGATGAAAATGCATAAAAATAACACAGAAACAGGGACTTAGACGAAATTTGGAGGGGGGGAAAAGTCAACCGGGCGAAGGTGCTCGTCCCCGACCTCGCCGAGGTCGAGGCGAGCCATGGCGGCGGCAGCGACTTGAACCCGCCCGGATCTCGCCGGATCCGGGCGCGGCGGCGGCGGGGAGGAGGGACCTGCCCGGGATCGGGCGGTGGCGCGCAAGCGGAGGGGGGCGGCGGGCGGGCGGCCGGAGAAGGCGGTGGCGCGGGCGGGCGCGGCGGGAGGCGGCGGGCGGCGGCGGCGGGCGGGGCCTGTGGAGAGGCGCTGCCGCGCAGGGCGGAGCGGGCGGAGCGGGCGGGCGGCGGCGGGCGGCGCAGGTCGCCGCGCCCGGGAGCGGGCGGGCGTGGCGGGCGGGCACTCCGGCGAGGCGGGCGGCCGGGCGGGAGGCGCGAGGCGGCGGGTCGGACGGGACGCGGCGGCGGCGCCATGGGCGGGAGGCGGCGCGGACGGGCTCGCTGGGCCCGGATTCGGGTCCCGCGGGCCGGGCGGCGGTGGGAGGCGGCGGCGCCACGTGGCAGCCTCCCATTGTCTGTGGCGCGGCGGACGGACCGGCGGGCGCGAGGGAGGATTTAGGGTTTCATCTGCGATTTGGACGGGAGGACACATATTTATAGGTAGAGGGAGCTAGGAGAGTCCAAATGAGGTGCGGTTTTCGCCACGCGATCGTGATCGAACGACCGAGAGCATGGAGGGAGTTAGGTGGGTTTTGGGCCACTTTGGAGGGTGTTGGGCTGCAAACAAAGAGGCTTTTGCGGTTACCCGCTAACTGCTGGAGTATCAAACGACCTCCAAATGATCCGAAACTTGACAGACGGTTCACGGTGCTATACCAAGGCCGCTTGACAAACCTCGTCCATTCCGAGACCGCTTAATACCCACACACGAAAAAGAGGTAAAAGGGGCGCCGGAGACATAGGAGTGCCGGATTGCAAAACGGACAACGGGAAAATGCTCGGATGCTCGAGACGAACACGTATGCAAAAATGAAATGCACATGATGACATGATATGAAATGCAGATGATGACATGGCAAAATGCAACACACAAGCAAAGACATTTCAACGACGGCGAATAACTGAAGGACACCTGGCACATCGAATCCGGGGCGTTACAACACTCCTCCACTAACAAGAGATCTCGTCCCGAGATCTTAGGACCGAGACGGAAGAGAAAAAGGATGAGGTGAAACAAGAACTCAAAGAAGAAGCAAGGAATCGAGAGCACACAAGAAGAAGAGAGAAACGACGAGAATGACGAGAATCGAAAGCTCACGAAATCAGATCGACTATGAAACCACTCGTTCTAACCGGAGTGGTTAGAATGAGAAAAGAAACGAATAAGACTGAAACGATTTAGGCAGCACTCCGGCTAAAATATGGAAAGAGTTGGAACTGAGTTTGACAAAATGGAACGATAGTTGACGAGAGGAACAACACAATGCCTCCGGAAGAATTGAAAGAATTTGAATGAAAGAACTTAGAAGGAAGGATTGAACGGAGTTGAATATCTGATAAGAACGAAGAACTGCAAAACTCCACTTCAAAAGAATACAGAGAATTAATTGCACTTCAAGACGCGAGAAGAAAAGATACTTGAACTCCACCAACAAAATCTTGATGAACTCTTGAAGAAAGAATTGAATCATGAAGAACCACCATGATGAACTCCGGTAATGAAAAGGATGATGAGATAGAATGAAGGAAGAAAGAATAAGGATTAAGTCTTGCGGTGATTTAGATGGAGTTTCCGACGAGATGGCCGAGGAAATTTGAACTCCGGAAAAGAAAAGATGAAAACACTTGGAAGTAGAATGTATTCATCAAGAACAAACTCCGAAGAAAAAGATTAATCACTTGGATTAAATAAGAATAAGATTTATTGTATGCTTATCCTTCATCAAATTAAATTGATGAGAAGCAATGGATTTTGCATATTACTTATTCTTCTTGAAAAGGATTGAGAAGTGACATATCGCAGTCTTGAGAAAGTCTTCATAAGCCACCGGTAGGATCGAAAAGAACGAATGAAATAATATGATACTCAAGGAAAAAGGAATCTGAAGGAATCACCGTAAGAATTCGAAAATGACTGACGAAAAAGAAATAATCACCGGAAGAATTAGAAGAACCAATATGCTAGAGGGGATTTAGATTCAAAAGAACAAAGAGATCATGAACTGATTAAAGAACACTTGAACGAAGCACCGGGATAATTGGATAATGGTAGCTGAAATGTGAGGACAAAGAATTCTTCTGGAATGACGGCCTCCGGTGAAAATAAACAGAAATCAACTCCTGAAATACTCCAGATAGATGAAAAGAATTTGCATGACTGGAAACAATTAGATAGGATAACATCGAGCTAGCACCATGAATCTCCGGGAGAACGTACAAGATTTAAGAGAAACTCTACTTCGGTCTTCCCATAATGACGAGAAACACCACCAAAATTACTGAGGTACTCCGGGAGAATGAAAACAAAGGGGTTGAGCCGACGATGAAAATGATTAGAAATTGATCTTGGAAAAGGCAAGTGACTGATGATATTCATTCTTACGTCACACTTGAAAAGTATTGGGAATAACTCCGGGAAAATCAGACGAGTCAGGTAAGATCCTGGGAAAAGACCTGTGGGTTAGGGCCCACTGAAGAGATAACACCGTTGGAAAGGATTATTGAACAGATAGATGATGCACCGGAACAACTGAAATATTAGAATGAGGTGATAACCTCGAATTAATTGGAACACAGACGAATCTCGTGAGATGTCTTTGGAACTCCGGAATGATTAACTGGCGAGAGGCGAACGAGCAAAGGGAGATATTTGAGCTGAGGGAACGAATACGACCGACAACGAAAAACTTGAATTGGATCCATCGGAAAAGAAAAAGGATGAAGAATGACGAATGAGACGAGAATTCACCGGTTGAAACAATTGAGAAAAGACTGAAGATACTCCGCACGAACGAAATTGATTTCTCGAATAAAGACTCAGACTCCGGAAATAAAAAGGGGTGGGAGGGTGGGAAAACAAAGGCAACTCGGGAGGGGAAACCGACGAATATCTTGAAGAGAAAACACCAGTTGAAATCATTGAGGAAAAAAAAGCAAAGACTTCGCACGAATAGGATGGATACTCGATTACGGACTCCGGTTCCGAGAAGAAAAAGGGAGGGCGGGTGGGAAAATAAGACAACTGAGGATTGAACTTGCAAAGATGAAGAGACGTGAGTCTGACGAGAAATGCACCGGATGAAAAGAGCTGAGGAACAACTACCGAAAAACCAACTGCGTGATCCTAAAGAAAATTTGAAGGGGAAGAGAAGTAATTCAAAACACCTACGTCAAGATTCCTGACCAGAGCGACGAAGGGGCAGAGGAGTAAAAAGAATTCCTACTCTCCGATATAACTAGACTCCAAAAACAGTTTTCTTCTAGACTCAACAACCGCCAAACTACACGATCAATCAAGGGGGCTCCTAGGGTCGGTCGAGGCTCCGATACCAACTTGTCACGCCTAATATGCGACCCTATCCAAAGGAACTCGACGGTCCCACCAAGGATAGACCCGATATTGAAACGCTTTTGCAAGGTGGATATCATTACATCAACATTACATAATAGTGGGATACATACATAAGGCACAAATGCCACAAGAATACATCAACATCATATACAAGATCAACATCCGACTACGGATGAATCATAAATGTAAGCTCAAACGACATCCACCCTGCTAGCCCAGGCTGCCGACCGAACCTATCCCCGATCGAAGAAGAAGCGTAAGAACTCCAACACAAGCAAACATCGCCTCACGCCATGAACATCGTAAACCTGTACCGCAATCTGGTGGTGTAGTAATCTGTGAGCCACGAGGACTCAGCAATCCCATTAGCATGGGTATCAAGACTAGCAAAGCTTAAAGGGAAAGGAAGGGGTAAAGTGGTGAGGTTGCAGCAGCGACTAAGCATATATGGTGGCTAACATACGCAAATGAGAGCGAGAAGAGAAACAAAGGAACGGTCGTCAACTAGTAATGATCAAGAAGTGATCCTGAGCTCCTACTTACGCCGACATAACCCGTAAACCGTGTTCTCCTCTCGATCAACCCCAAAAGAGACACTCACGGTTACGCACACGGTTGGTGTATTTTAGAAGAGTTTGCTTCAAGTTTACTACAACCGGATATTAACAAATTCCCATCTGCCACATAACCGCTGGCACGGCTCTCGAAAGTTTATACCCGCAGGGTGTCCCAACTTAGCCCATGATAAGCTCTCGCGATCAACGAAGGATATTCCTTCTCCCGGAAGACCCGACCAGTCTCGAATCCGGCTACAAGACATATCGACAAGAATAAAACAAGACCAGCAAAGCCGCCCGGATGTGCCGACAAATCCCGATAGGAGTCGACGTATCTTGTTCTCGTGGCACACCGGATGAGCAGTCCATACAACTAAAACCAGACCTCAAGTTGCCTTGAGGGGGCCGCACAGTGGTTTAGTTCGGGCCAACACTCAAGGAGCACTGGTCCGGGGTAAATAAAGATGACCCTCGGGCCCGAAACCCAAGGGAAAAAAGGGCATAGGTGAGGCAAATGGTAAAACCAATGTTGGGCCTTGCTGGAAAAGTCTTATTCAAAGCGAACTGTCAAGGGGGTCCCATAAATCACTCGACCGCGTTAGGGACGCAAAATCCGGGAACATAATAACGATATGACGGAAACTAGGGCGGCAAGAGTGGAACAAAACACCAGGCATAAGGCCGAGCCTTCCACCCTTTACCAAGTATATAGATGCATTAATTAAACAATAGATATTGTGATATCCCAACAAGTAAACATGTTCCAACAAGGAACAACATCTCCAAGTTCCAACAAGGAACAAACTTCATCTTCACCTGCAACTAACAACGCTATAAGAGGGGCTGAGCAAAGCGGTAACATAGCCAATCAACGGTTTGCATAGGAAAGGTGTCAAAGGTTAGAGGCTGACATGCAAATAGGTAGGCTTGAGCAGCAAGTGATAGG
The DNA here is from genome assembly GCA_021605205.1 of Aegilops longissima. Lineage (NCBI taxonomy): Eukaryota > Viridiplantae > Streptophyta > Magnoliopsida > Poales > Poaceae > Aegilops > Aegilops longissima. The sequence goes on from CM038678.1 coordinate 55,653,425, forward strand.
TAGCGCAGCATAGCGAAAGAACGAAGCAACTAGCATAGCAATGATAGTAGTGAGATCCAGGGTAGCGGTCATCTTGCCTGAAATCCCGCAAAGAAGAAGAACGAGTCCATGAAGAAGATGAACGATGAAGCCGAACCAAGCGTAGACGAACGAATCCTCACGATCGCAACGAAACAGGAACTAGCAAGAAGAAGCACACAACATAGTAAACACACCACACATAGACAAGACAAGATGCACAACAAACATGATGCATGACAAATCTAGATGAGGCTACTCATGGCAAGAGATGATGCAAACAAGAGCAACCCCTCAAAGCAAGTTTAAATGAGGCCGGAAACAACACATAACAATTCCGGTAAGTCCTCATATGCAAATTTCGAAATTGGTCCAGATCTGAATAACTTTATGTTCAAGTTGTTAAACAGCAAGTTAAGATGCACCACGATGATCTACACGAAATTCTAGTCAAGTTACATATAAAGTTTCATTAGATTCGGAGCTACGGCCTAGAAGATATGAGCAAAACAAGTTAAACATGGCATTGGTGCAAAATGCATACAAACATCAAGCAAACACCTCAAAACAAGGATGCAACATGATAATATGAAGCTACATGCAAAATCAAGCAAGTTTCATATAGAGCACACTCAAAGCGGAGCAACGGTTCAACACATACACACTATACAAGTTATAGCAACAATCTGTCCAAAACAGCAACTAGGCATATTGCAAGCATCAAAACAACAAGCTACAGGACCTCAACAAGAAAACAAAAGGCATGGGCATGATGTACAGGTAAAGCATTACAAAACACGAACACTGAGCTAACTCCAGAAATCACTAGAACATGCTCAAAATGACATGGCAAGATTGCAAATAATAACAGTTTCAGACTTTGCGAGTAAAATAACATCGATTGCAATGTTTAGAGCTATCAAACAACATGTTACAGGAACTCAACATGGCAAACAAAGGCATGGCATGAATCTACTAAAAGCATATAACAAAAGTCCCTTACTGACCAAAAGCCAAAAGGATCAGAAAATATGATATCACCCATGTCAAAATAGCAAGTTTATAACAGATTCACAAATGTGGCATGGCAAAAACAGATAACAAGTAGGCATGTTGGTGAGCTTGAACCACTCACCACAGAGCAATACATGGCATGGCAATGCAACTCACAGTAAGAATACATGTTTATGAAGGTAAGCATGGCAAGAACAACATCATAGCATGCAAGGGTCAACTACAACAACCTTGGCAAAATTGAATAACATGTAAACAACCTGCCAGGAAACATTTTATAGCAAAAGTAGAGCTCGATTGACTCAAGCTATGGCACTCCATAATTGCAAAAAAGGGCATGGATGGATAGAGCACGACATGTATAACAAAACATCCTTAGTGAAGTATCTCAAAATAAGCATGGATCTCTTGGTAGCATCAAGTTAACATGGCATAAAAATATCAGCAAAACAGGGCTGAAATCAGCAACATCATGAAGCCTAGTTTGCATGCTTGTGCTAGTCACCACATAGATCACAAAAATACATGGCATACACCCCTGGAAAGATGGCATGACATATTACAAAACACATGTAGGACTCAAGTTCATAGGGTGCACACATCAATCATGGCAAAAATGACAAAGTGCATGTTTCGATAAAATCAGAAACTAACATCACATAGCACTCTTCCAACAGCATTTCGGGCACCAAGATGAGCTCAAATGAAAATGATGCAATGAGATGAAATGATCTACTCATCGAGGCGAACATTTTAACATATTACACGCACAAAACAGACATACGGATGAAGAGTTATGGCATGATGAAAATGCATAAAAATAACACAGAAACGGGGACTTAGACGAAATTTGGAGGGGGGGAAAAGTCAACCGGGCGAAGGTGCTCGTCCCCGACCTCGCCGAGGTCGAGGCGAGCCATGGCGGCGGCGGCGACTTGAACCCGCCCGGATCTCGCCGGATCCGGGCGCGGCGGCAGCGGGGAGGAGGGACCCGCCGGGATCGGGCGGCGGGCGGGCGGAGGAGGACGCGGCCGGGCGGCCGGTCGGAGAAGGCGGTGGGCTGGCGCGGGCGCGCCGAGGCGATGGACGGCGGCGGCGGGCTGGGCCTGGGAGAGGCGCCGCCGCGAGGGGCGGAGGGGGCGGAGCGGGCGGCGGCGGCGCCGGGCGGCGGGTCGCCGCGGCCGGGAGCAGCAGGGCGGGCAGCGGGCACTCCGGCAGGCGGCGGCCGCCGGTGGGGAGGCGCGAGGCGGCGGGTTGACGGACGGGGGCGGCGAGTGTTCGGCAGGAGGAGGCGGCGGACGGGCTCAAGGCTGGCCCGATTCGGGTCCATGGGCGGCCGGGCGGCGGGGAGGCGGCGGCGCCACGTGGCAGCCTCCCATTGGCTGGGCAGCGGCGGCGAAGCGCCCGGCGGCGGCGGACGAAACCGCGGGCGCGAGAGGAGGATTTAGGGTTTCATCTGCGATTTGGACGGGGAGGGACACATATTTATAGGTAGAGGGAGCTAGGAGAGTCCAAATGAGGTGCGGTTTTCGGCCACGCGATCGTGATCGAACGACCGAGAGCATGGAGGGGAGTTAGGTGGGTTTTGGGCCACTTTGGAGTGGGTGTTGGGCTGCAAACAAAAGAGGCTTTTGCAGTTACCCGGCTAACCGTTGGAGTATCAAACGACCTCCAAATGATCCGAAACTTGACAGGCGGTCTACCGGTGCTATACCAAGGCCGCTTGACAAACCTCGGTCCATTCCGAGACCGTTTAATACCCACACACGAAAAGAGGTAAAAGGGGGCGCCGGGAGACATAGGAGTGCCGGATTGCAAAACGGACAACGGGGAAAATGCTCGGATGCCTAAGACGAACACGTATGCAAAAATGAAATGCACATGATGACATGATATGAAATGCAGATGATGACATGGCAAAATGCAACACACAAGCAAAGACATGGCAACGACGACGAATAACTGAAGGACACCTGGCGCATCGAATCCGGGGCGTTACAAACACTCTCCCCTCTCGTTGCTATGCATCACCATGATCTTGCGTGTGCGTAGGATTTTTTTTTGAAATTACTACATTCCCCAACAGTGGTATTAGAGCCTGGTTTTATGCGTAGATGTCATATGCACGAGTAGAACACTAGTGACTTGTGGGCGATATAAGTCATACTACTTACCAGCATGTCATACTTTGGTTTGGCGGTATTGTAAGATGAAGCGGCCCGGACCGACATTATGCGTACGCGTACGCGAGACTGGTTCAACCGTTGCGAGCACTCGTTGCTTAAAGGTGACCGGTGATGTCTGTCTCTCTCACTTTAGTTGAACCGAGTGTGGCTACGCCCGGTCCTTGCGAAGGTTAAAACAGCACCAACTTGACAAACTATCGTTGTGGTTTTGATGCTTAGGTAAGAACGGTTCTTGCTAAGCCCGTAGCAGCCACGTAAAACTCGCAACAACAAAGTAGAGGACGTCTAACTTGTTTTTGCAGGGCATGTTGTGATGTGATATGGTCAAGACATGATGCTAAATTTTATTGTATGAGATGATCATGTTTTGTAACCGATTTATCGGCAACTGGCAGGAGCCATATGGTTGTCGCTTTATTGTATGCAATGCAATTGCCCTGTAATGCTTTACTTTATCACTAAGCGGTAGCGATAGTCGTAGAAGCATAAGATTGGCGAGACGACAACGATACTACGATGGAGATCAAGGTGTCGCGCCGGTGACGATGGCAATCATGGAGGTGTTTCGGAGATGGAGATCACAAGCACAAGATGATGATGGACATATCATATCACTTATATTGATTGCATGTGATGTTTATCTTTTATGCATATTATCTTGCTTTGATTGACGGTAGCATTATAAGATGATCTCTCACTAAATTTCAAGATAAAAGTGTTCTCCCTGAGTATGCACCGTTGCCAAAGTTCGTCGTGCCCAGACACCACATGATGACCGGGTGTGATAAGCTCTACGTCCATCTACAACGGGTGCAAGCCAGTTTTGCACACTCAGAATACTCAGGTTAAACTTGACGAGCCTAGCATATGCAGATATGGCCTCGGAACACTGAGACCGAAAGGTCGAGCGTGAATCATATAGTAGATATGATCAACATAGTGATGTTCACCATTGAAAACTACTCCATTTCACATGATGATCGGTTATGGTTTAGTTGATTTGGATCACGTGATCACTTAGATGATTAGAGGGATGTCTATCTAAGTGGGAGTTCTTAAGTAATATGATTAATTGAACTTTAATTTATCATGAACTTAGTCCTGGTAGTATTAGCATATCTATGTTGTAGATCAATAGCTTGCGTTTAGCTCCCCTGTTTTATTTTTGATATGTTCCTAGAGAAAACTATGTTGAGATATGTTAGTAGCAATGATGCAGATTGGATCCGTGATCTGAGGATTATCCTCATTGCTGCACAGAAGAATTATGTCCTTGATGCACCGCTAGGTGACGGATCTATTGCAGGATCATATGCAGACGTTATGAACGTTTGGCAAAGCTCAGTATGATGACTACTTGATAGTTAAGTGCACCATGCTTTACAGCTTAGAATCGGGACTTCAAAGACGTTTTGAACGTCATGGACCATATGAGATGTTCTAGGAGTTGAAGTTAATATTTCAAGCAAATACCCGAGTTGAGAGATATGAAGTCTCCAACAAGTTCTATAGCTAAAAGATGGAGGAGAATAGCTCAAGCAGTGAGCATGTGCTCAGATTGTCTGGGTACTACAATCGCTTGAATCAAGTGGGAGTTAATCTTCCAGATAAAATAGTGATTGATAGTATTCTCTAGTCACCATCATCAAGTTAGTAGAACTTCGTGATGAACTATAATATGCAAGGGATGACGAAAACAATTCCCAAGCTCTTCATCTGCGAAGGTAGAAATCAAGAAAAACATCAAGTGTTGATGGTTGACGATACCACTAGTTTCAAGAAAAGGGCAAAGGGAAGAAAGGGAACTTCAAGAAGAACGGCAAGCAAGTTGCTGCTCAAGTGAAGAAGCCCAAGTCTGGTCCTAAGCCTGAGACTAAGTGCTTCTACTGCAAAGGGACTGGCCACTGGAAGCGGAACTACCCCAAGTATTTGGCGGATAAGAAGGATGGCAAAGTGAACAAAGGTATATTGGATATACAAGTTATTGATGTGTACTTTACTAGTGTTTATAGCAACCCCTCGGCATTTGATACTGGTTCAGTTGCTAATAGTAGTAACTCGAAATGGGAGTTGCAGAATAAACAGAAACTAGTAAAAGGCGAGGTGACGATGTGTGTTGGAAGTAGTTCCAAGGTTGATATGATCATCATCGCACACTCCCTACACTTTCGGGATTAGTGTTGAAACTAAATAAGTGTTATTTGGTGTTTGCGTTGAGGATGAATATGATTTGATCATGTTTATTGTAATACGGTTATTCATTTAAGTTAGAGAACAATTGTTGTTCTGTTTACATGAATAAAACCTTCTATGGTCATACACCCAATGAAAATGGTTTGTTGGATCTCGATCGTAGTGATACACATATTCATAATGTTGAAGCCGAAAGATCCAGAGTTGATAATGATAGTGCAACTTATTTGTGGCACTACCGTTTAGGTCATATCGGTGTAAAGAGCATGAAGAAACTCCATACTGATGGACTTTTGGAACCACTTGATTATGAATCACTTGGTATTTGCGAACCATGCCTCATGGCAAGATGACTATAACGCCGTTCTCCGGAACTATGGAGAGAGCAACAGATTTGTTGGAAATCATACATACAGATGTATGTGGTCCAATGAATGTTGAGGCTCGTGGCAGATATCGTTATTTTCTCACCTTCACAGATGATTTAAGCTGATATGGTATATCTACTTAATGAAGCATAAGTCTGAAACATTTGAAAAGTTCAAAGAATTTCAGAGTGAAGCTGAAAATCATCGTAACAAGAAAATAAATTTTCTATGATCTGATCGTGGAGGAGAATATTTGAGTTACGAGTTTGGTCTACATTTGAAACAATGCGGAATAGTTTCGAAACTCAAGCCACCCGGAACACCACAGCGTAAAGGTGTGTCCGAACGTCGTAATCGTACTTTACTTGATATGGTACGATCTATGATGTCTCTTACAGATTTACCGCTATCATTTTGGGGTTATGCTTTAGAAACGGCCGCATTCATGTTAAATAGGGCACCATCGAAATCCGTTGAGACGACGCCTTATGAACTATGGTTTGGCAAGAAACCAAAGTTGTCGTTTCTTCAAATTTGGGGCTGCGATGCTTATGTGAAAAAGCCTCAACCTGATAAGCTCGAACCCAAATCGGATAAATGTGTCTTCATAGGATACCCAAAGGAGACTGTTGGGTACACCTTCTATCACGGATCCGAAGGCAAGACATTCGTTGCTAAGAATGGATCCTTTCTAGAGAAGGAATTTCTCTCGAAAGAAGTGAGTGGGAGGAAAGTAGAACTTGATGAGGTGATTGTACCACCTCCCTTATTAGAAAGTAGTTCATCACAGAAACCAGTTTCTGTGACACCTACACCAATTAGTGAGGAAGTTAATGATGATGATCATGGAACTTCAGATCAAGTTGTTACTGAACCTCGTAGATCAACCAGAGTAAGATCCGCACCAGAGTGGTACGGTAATCCTGTTCTGGAAGTCATGCTACTAGATCATGATGAACCTACGAACTATGAAGAAGCGATGGTGAGCCCAGATTCCACAAAATGGCTTGAAGCCATGAAATCTGAGTCGGGATCCATGTATGAGAACAAAGTGTGGACATTGGTTGACTTGCCCAATGATCGGCAAGCCATAGAAAATAAACGGATCTTCAAGAGGAAGACGGACGCTGATAGTAGTGTTACTATCTACAAAGCTAGACTTATTGAAAAAGGTTTTTGACAAAAGTTCAAAGGTGTTGACTACGATGAGATTTTCTCACTCGTAGCGATGCTTAAGTCTGTCTGAATCATGTTAGCAAATTGCCGCATTTTATGAAATTTGGCAAATGGATAACAAAACTGCAATCCTTAATGGATTTATTAAAGAAGAGTTGTATATGATGCAACCAGAAGGTTTTGTCAATCCTAAAGGTGCTAACAAAATATGCAAGCTCTAGCGATCCATCTATGGACTGGTGCAAGCATCTCGGAGTTGGAATATACGCTTTGATGACTTGATCAAAGCCTATAGTTTTATACAGACTTACGGTGAAGCCTGTATTTACAAGAAAGTGAGTGGGAGCACTACAACATTTCTGATTAGTATATGTGAATGACATATTGGTGATCGAAAATAATGTAGAATTATTCTGCAAAGCATAAAGGAGTGTTTGAGCATCAAGATCTATAAGATAGATCAAGACGCTTGATAAGTTTTTTCAATGAGTACATACCTTGACAAGATTTTGAAGTAGTTCAAAATGGAACAGTCAAAGAAAGAGTTCTTGCCTGTGTTACAAGGTGTGAGATTGAGTAAGACTCAAAACCGACCACGGCAGAAGATAGAAAGAGAATGAAAGTCATTCCCTATGCCTCAGCCATAGGTTCTATAAAGTATGCCATGCTGTGTACCAGATCTATTGCATACCCTACCACTAAGTTTGGCAAGGGAGTGCAATAGTGATCTAGGAGTAGATCAATGGACAGTGGTCAAAATTATCCTTAGTGGAATAAGGATATGTTTCTCGATTATGGAAGTGACAAAAGGTTCGTCGTAAAGGGTTACGTCGATGCAAGTTTTGACACTAATCTAGATGACTCTAAGTCTCGGTCTAGATACATATTGAAAGTGGGAGCAATTAGCTAGAGTAGCTCCATGCAGAGCATTGTAGACATAGAAATTTGCAAAATACTTACGGATCTGAATGTGACAGACCCGTTGATTAAAATTATCTCACAAGCAAAACATGATCACATCTTAGTACTCTTTGGGTGTTAATCACATAGCGATGTGAACTAGATTACTGACTCTAGTAAACCCTTTGGGTGTTGGTCACATGTCGATGTGAACTATGGGTGTTAACCACATAAAGATGTGAACTATTGATGTTAAATCACATGGCGATGTGAACTAGATTATTGACTCTAGTGCAAGTGGGAGACTGAAGGAAATATGCCCTAGAGGTAATAATAAAGTTATTATTTATCTCCTTATATCATGATAAATATTTATTATTCATGCTAGAATTGTATTAACCGGAAACATAATACATGTGTGAATACATAGACAAACAGAGTGTCACTAGTATGCCTCTACTTGACTAGCTCGTTAATCAAAGATGGTTATGTTTCCTAACCATAGACATGAGTTGTCATTTGATTAACGGGATCACATCATTAGGAGAATGATGTGATTGACTTGACCCATTCTGTTAGCTTAGCAATTGATCGTTTAGTATGTTGCTATTGCTTTCTTCATGACTTATACATGTTCCTATGACTATGAGATTATGCAACTCCCGTTTACCGGAGGAACACTTTGTATGCTACCAAACGCCACAACGAATCGGGTGATTATAAAGGTGCTCTCAGGTGCCTCCGAAGGTACATGTTGGGTTGGCGATTTGAGATTAGGATTTGTCACTCCGATTGTCGGAGAGGTATCTCTGGGCCCTCTCGGTAATACACATCACTTAAGCCTTGCAAGCATTGCAACTAATGAGTTAGTTGCGGGATGATGTATTACGGAACGAGTAAAGAGACTTGCTGGTAACGAGATTGAACTAGGTATTGAGATACCGACGATCGAATCTCGGGCAAGTAACATACCGATGACAAAGGGAACAACGTATGTTGTTATGCAGTCTGACCGATAAAGATCTTCATAGAATATGTGGGAGCCAATATGAGCATCCAGGTTCCGCTATTGGTTATTGACCGGAGATGTGTCTCGCTCATGTCTACATAGTTCTCGAACCCGTAGGGTCCGCACGCTTAACGTTACGATGACAGTTTTATTATGAGTTTATATGTTTTGATGTACCGAAGGTTGTTCGGAGTCCCGAATGTGAACACGGACATGACGAGGAGTCTCGAAATGGTCGAGACATGAAGATTGATATATTGGACGACTATATTCGGACACCAGAAGTGTTCCGGAGAAGTTTCGGATAAAACCGGAGTGCCGGAGGGTTATCGGAAACCCCGGGGGAACTAATGGGCCTCGATGGGCCTTAGTGGAGAGAGAGAGAGGGGCGGCCTAGGGCAGGCCGCGCGTCCCTCCCCCTCTGGTCCGAATTGGACTAGGAGAGGGGGGCAGCGCCCCCCTTTCCCTCTCCCTCTCCCTCTCCTTCCTTCCCCCTCTCTCCCTTTAGGTGGAAACCTACTAGGACTTGGAGTCCTAGTAGGATTCCCCTCTAGCCATAGAGGGCCGGCCGGCCTCCCCCTTGCTCCTTTATATACGGGGGCAGGGGGGCACCCCAAAGAGATAACAACAATTGATCTGTTTGATCTCTTAGCCGTGTACGGTGCCCCCCTCCACCATAGTCCACCTCGATAATACTGTAGTGGTGCTTAGGCGAAGCCCTACGTCGGTAGAACATCAACATCGTCACCACGCCGTCGTGCTGACAAAACTCTCCCTCAACACTCGGCTGGATCGGAGTTCGAGGGACGTCATGGAGCTGAACGTGTGCTGAACTCGGAGGTGCCGTACGTTCGGTACTTGATCGGTCGGATCGTGAAGGCGTACGACTACATCAACGCGTACAGTTAACGCTTCGCTTTCGGTCACGAGGGTACGTGGACAACACTCTCCCCTCTCGTTGCTACGCATCACCATGATCTTGCGTGTGCGTAGGATTTTTTTTGAAATTACTACGGTCCCCAACAATAAATGCATATAAAACATCTAAGATTGATAATATAATAGCATGAAGACTTCATAAATTATAGATACGTTGGAGACGCATCACACGTTCGAGCGCTGGTCATTCCATTGCCTCTTCGGTTGGCTGCCATCTGTGCGTTCGCTGCCATCATCAGTGGTGGCATCCCCGGCGGCACCATCAGTGGTGTCATCCCCGACGCCACTAGGGGTTGTGTAGTCGGGATCGGTGTCTTCCGCGACGTCCTCATAGCAGTGAGGTTCTTCCTCCATCTCCTGGGACAGCTCCGATAATGGCTTGCCCGAACCGCCGGCCTCATCGTTGTCGGCCATGTTCGCTCTAAATAGGAAAAAAGGCTACTAGAGTTATTGGATGAGATCAGGGTAGTATCTATTCTTCTCAGACTTATGGCCTGCCTAATCTACCTCATTCATCCATGGCCTGCCTAATCTACCTCATTCATCCATGGCCTGCTTAATCCTACTTACTTGACCCTGTCTGGCATTTCTTTATTTCCTCCATAGCATTTGCTTCATTTTTTATTCTGTATATGTTATAATAACGTCTGAGGCTACAGATTAACCATCAGCATCATATCATTGCTTTGTAGAAATATTTGCTTTGTAGAAATAACATTGTCTATAAATGTTGATTAATTTTTGTTTCGGTTGAGAATCGGGCACCTTCTAGGTCAAGAAAATTGGGCATGACCTTTGCTATTTTTCTTGACCTAGGAGTGCCCCATTCTCAACCGAAACGGTGTCACATCCCTAGCCTTACCTTGCATTAGGCTAGCACTTGTCTGTTGCATCATGTTTAAATTATTTTGAAACTTGAAATGGGGATGATAAACCCTAGCACCAAGATTAAATCAAATAGGGTCAACCATAAATATTTTCAATGAACCCAGAATGCTTTTCAGAAAAGTTCATCAGTTTTGAATTGGTTTAGAACCTCTGCCAAAAAATGGTGCACATTTTCTAGGCCACTCTGGATTTTTGAATTAATTCATTAAGTATTTGCATTTGGGCATTTAATGCCTATAAATATTTTAAATGCCCAAATAATCACAAACTGAAATGTTTACTGTTGGAAATATTCCAAACAGTGGCCACAGTCAGTTGCATGATTATTGGAAATGCTCTGGCATTTTTAATAAATCCAAACACAATTACAGAAATTAGAAAAACAGAAAATAGAAAAGAGAGAGAAGTACCTAGCCACTTACCTGTGCAGCCCGCCTAGTCGGCCCAGCTGTAGCCCAGCACCGAAGAGAGCCCAGCCACCACCCCACCGCGTCGTCTTCCTCCTGCCAGAGGAGCAGCTCATTGTCATGTGGCGGCCACCCCAGCCACCTCCTGCTTGCCACCGAGGCGCTCGACGCGTCTCGAGACGCCCGCAGCCCCTCTGCCTCTCCCTCCTCTCTGTTCTCTCCCTCGCTCAGAGCTCCTTCCCAGTGCGACCAACGCAGTCGCCGCCGCTCGCCACCACCGCGGCCACCGCACTCCCCACGCCCTGCCGCAGTGCCAAATCGCTCCGCCACGACGCCTCGGTTCTTCAAGCCGAATAATACCACCCCGGACGGCCTACAGTGACGCCCCCGAGCTCGTCTTCCTCACCGTCATCTGAAGCTCGCCGGCGTCGATTCGCCGTCTCCGACGCATCCCCGAGCCCACTGATCTGCTGGTCGACCTCCCTGTGACCTCCCCTTCGGTTCTCCCCTAGTCCCGTAGTCCCGCTCGTTCCCTAGCTAGCATGCCGCCTTGGCCGAAGCTTTTCCGCCGCCGGCCGTGTTGCCGCCGTCGAGCTAGTCACTGGAGCTCATGTCCGAGCACTCCATCGTGCTCAGCACGCTCCCCGTAGCACATATTACCCCACCGCCGTCCTCCCCGTGCACCACAACGCGATCCCGCGACGCGAATCGAACTCCGCCGCCGCCGCGAGGTTGTTCCCGGTGAGCTCCGGTCACCCCACGACCTCCCACCTGCTCCCCTGGATGCGGGCGAGCAAGGGCTACGCCCTGGTGCGCTCGGCACGTGCAGCCGACGCCCGTAGCGCGTTTCCGACGTGCCTCCGCCGCGCTGGATGGTCGCCGGCGGACTAACCCCGGCAGTGCTGACGTGGCCAGGTTAATTAGGCGTTAACCACCTCTTATCAAAACCAAGAGTCACAGACAGCCGGGCCCCACCTCATCATTAACCACACGGTTATTTCCTGCTTTAATTAAGCTAATGCTTTGACCCGCCACCTCAGCATTGACCTGGGCCTCACTGTCAGGTTTAACTTGGACCAGCCCTTTGACCTGCTGACGTCATGCTTACACATTGCTGACACAGTTAACCGTGTTCTGGATTTATTTCTATTCAGGAAATTCCAGAAATTAGTATGAACTTCAAAAAATCATAGAAATTAATCTATAGCTCAGAATGAAATAATTTATATATGAAAAATTATCAGAAAAATCCAATCTATCCATCTGTACCATTTTCATGCATGTTAGAACAACTTATGACTACTGTTTAGGACAATTCAATTAAATGGCATTTAAATAACCACATGTGGAGTTTGAATTTGAATCTTGGATTCAAACCAACTTCATTTAATCTGGTTTTAGTTGCATTAGCACAAACCAGAGCATATTGCCATGTCACATTCATGCATCATATTGTTGCATTGCATTGATTGTGTTTCTTCTTTGTTTGTCGGTGCTTGTCCCCTCTCGATAGACGTGCCTCCAATGATGAGTTCGATGACACCGATGAAGAACTATATTATCTTCAGAAGTGCCAGGCAAGCAAAAACCCCTTGTTCATTCTGATACAATCCCACTCTCTCGCTCCTGCTCTCTTTTACTGCATTAGGACAACAATGATTCATCTGTTACTTGCTGCGGTAGCTGAACCCCTTTATCCTCTACATGACCTGTCATTCCACAGTAAATAGATGAAACCCACTAGCATGAGTAGGAGTTGTTTGAGCCCTGATATGCCTACTCATACATGCTTGTTTGTCATGCCTGCTATCGCTTAGAGTTGAGTCAGTCCGATTCATCGAGGATGAATCGGAGGTGTCTGAACATGTCCCTTGTGTGTGAGCTAAGTGTGTGAACACGATTTGGTAAAGGTAGCGGTGAGAGGCCATGTAGGAGTACATGGTGGGTTGTCTCATTGCAGCCGTCCTCAGGAACTGAGTTATGTGTTTGTGATCCATGAACAGTTACTACCACACATTGGGTTCCGGTAACTCGACCCCTCTCGGCTTATTAATCGCCTCGACCTCTGTCCAGGAGTTGCAACTAGTCTCTGGTGTTTGTAGGATATGTGTTGGGGGCCGTGCGTAGCGCTGACCCTAGGGGTGGGCTATGTTGCGGTAGATACACCGTGGCCCGGTGTACCGAGCGCCCGTTTGGTGTCTCGGGAACCCTGCACACATCGTTTGGGGCCGTGAGCGACACCCCGGCCGGATCTCCTTGCGGATGGAACCCGAATAGGCGATAAACCTGGACTAGAGACTTGCGTGGTTAGTCAGGTCGTGGCCGACTCCCTCGCCAGGCTTCCGCTTGAAGGTTGTCGAGATACACGACGTGTACATGGTGGTAAGTGGCGAGAGCGTGTGTGAAGAAGTACACCCCTGCAGGGTTAATATGATCTATTGAATAGCCGTGTCCGCGTAAAGGACTTCGGGTTGCTGTGCAGTTCATAGACAAGTGAAAGTGGATACTCTAAAATGCGCAAGATAAGCGTGAGTGTTATGGATGGCGTTCTCGTAGGGAGACGGAGCGGATCCATAGTGGTGTATTGATATGGTGAATATGTGGACTCGTGTGCGCCACCTCAAAAGAGTTACTTGCAATGTAGTTTAGGATAGCCACCGAGTCAAAGCTGGGCTTTGAAGTTAAACTCCACCACCCCTTTGTTGATAATGATGCATATGTAGTTAGTTCGATGTAAGTCTTGTTGAGTACATTTGTACTCACGCTTGCTTATTTTATGTTTTGCGAGAGACGTCGGTCTCGCTAGTAGTTCAGCGTGGACTTGACGCTTAGCTTGTTACCTCAGCTACGATCTTGTGCCCTCGGCAGATCTCGGTAGATAGTCGCTTCTCGGCCTTTTTCATTTATAGTTGTGCGTACTCGGACATGTTAAGCTTCCGCATGTGTTTGACTTGTATGTTTCAATGCTGGGTCGAGAGACCCATGTTTGTAATATCTCGCTCCTCGGAGCCTAATGAATAAATACTTGAGTCGTAGAGTTATGTTGTGATGCCATTTTGTATTTACACATATTGAGCATATTGTGTGTATGCTTGAAATGCTTGGTATGTGTGGGATCCGACAATCTAGTTGTTAATCCTTGGCAGCCTCTCTTATGGGGAAATGTAGTCTAGTGCTTCCTTGAGCCATAGTAGTCCGCTACAGCCCGGTTCACCGGAGTCCTGCTAGCTCAGCACTACTGCTCAGGACACTTGACTGGCCGGCATGTGTTTCACTTTGTTCCTGTGTCTGTCCCTTTGGGGAAATGTCACGCGGTGACATCCGGAGTCCTGCCTAGCCTGCTACAGCCCGGGTTCCCGGAGTCCTATTAGCCCAGTGCTACAGCCCGGATTCACACGCTGGTGACCGACATGCTCGATGTGATTCATGTATGCCTGTCCCCATGGGTTAGTGCCGCTTTGGGTTCACGACTAGCCATGTCGGCCCGGGTTCTCTGTCATATGGATGCTAGCAACACTATCATATACGTGAGCCAAAAGGCGCAAACGGTCACGGGCCATGGTAAGGCGACACCCGCGGGAATATCGTGCGTGAGGCCGTAAAGTGATATGAGGTGTTACCGGCTAGATCGATGTGACTTGGAATCGGGGTCCTGACAGTGTTGGTATCAGAGCCTGACTGCCTGTAGGATTACCAAGCCAAACTGGTCGAAGTCGAGTCTAGAAATGCTTTAGTTATATAAGTGAATTGATTGTGGAAGGGAACATAAGGCTCTTTTTACTCCTTATACCTCATGGCCTTCTGATCTGAGTCATCCTCTTCTCTTCTACGGGGATTAAGAACTAGACCTTCTCATCTATCTACCAGGATGACGTGTTGCTAATCCATAGACTTATAGAATTGATAGTTTCAAATCTCAATTCAGTTTTTACTACTTCCGTGTGTTCATAGTTGGTCTCGGAACTTTGATTTCGTGCTTCTGAGTGGTTATGCCACTATTTTGTAGGATGTCTCAAATCATTTTGAGCATTTACAGCCATTATGTTGTCCGAGTCATCCCAGATTTCTAAATAGTCTGATGCATTTGCAAATCCCTTCTTTCCGTTCCCAATGTTCCTTTGGGCCAGGTTAATCACACTAATTGCTGAGTTGAGGTATTCTATTGCCTCGACATATATGTTGGAGTTATTACTATGACCCTAGGTGTCTTAGAGAACCACCTAGTAATCTAGCCATGTTTGGTGTTCCCAGTGTGATGATTCTGGCCATCATTCTCAAAAAGCATCCCGTGATGCTACCTAGTTAATAGTATTCTATTCCTGGGTTCTTGAACCCGAGATTCACCCTACTTACCTCCTGTTGATAATGTTTGCTAGTTCCTTTAGGATATTAGTAACCTTGCAATAGTTCTCGAGGTCCGTGGAATTTCCTTCTTCCGAATACCATGAACTGCTTATGGCAGAAGTTCCTTGAGCCAAAAGATCACAACCAGGGTGCACTTGAGGAGTACTCCATTCTATATTGCGACTCTGCCAGTTCTACTTTTCTACATAGGTTATCCGGAAGAAACCTGTTGAACTTGATTTGACGTACTAACCTATGCATCCACAACTTAGAAATTTATATGTTTCTTGAGTTGTTCCTCCTTAGTTGTATTCTGACCCCCGTCTGTCAATTGATAGTCAGGAGTAGTCGTGCATTTGTCATCGATGCCTATTACTCTTGTGGTCTGTCAAGCCATTCTATTCTGGAATGACTGGGAGAAACAAACTCCAGTACCTCATCCATATCCAGGATTGGGTCAAAGCACTTGTAATCCGCAGATCAAATGCAATCAAGCTTTTGATTCTGTTCTATCCTGAAGTATTACCCACTTTATGTCAGGAACGTCATGAGAATTGCACCTTCTCTTATGAATTCTTGATGCAGTGATACTCTCGTCATCATCGTTCATTCCTCGGTCCCGTGTTGTCGTAACCGGAATGCCGACAAGTGAACTGTGATGTGTGAAATCGATACTCCTAGCAACCTCGTTGCTTCGTAGTTAATGGACAATATTCTCATTCTTAGCGTGTTGGTTATTAAATCATCATCCTAAGATTGATCGTGCTACCTAGTCCTTATTTCTGGTGCACTCTTTGATCAATGAGTTAGGATTGTGTTAATCCCTCACACTTTTGATCATATCATCTTGCCTGAAAAGCAAGGTTGTTCTCGGGCTTAGTAACATACCAGTGGTTCGTGATTTTCCGAATATCTTCTCGGAAGCATTACCAGGTTGTCCCTTGACTGTTATGTTGAGCTCGTGACCAAGTTGGTTTTCCTCTAAACCAGCCATTCTCCAAGAATCTGTGTTGGATACCCTGAGCTAGTTGGTTAAGCTAAACAACAACTTGGAGAGTTGGAAGATAAACGCTTGCCTAACTTAGTTCGTTCTATGGGATATGCTTGTGTGTGTGTGTGTGTGTGTGTGTGTGTGTGTGCGTTGAAGAGAGATGATATCTCCATCGATTGGTCCTCGTGATTAGTTGTTGGATCTATTGCCTTGTCAAAACCTTGATTTGAGTGTGGGCTATCGTCAAATCAAGTTAGAACCAACGATATTCGTAATGTTGTCTTACTCGTGGTTGATCCCTCGAGCATACACCATTACATCTTTTGGTCTGACCAATACTATCACCGTGTTCACATGATGGAGGAAGTCCAGTGATATGGAAATTCCGATGAGTTGTTGTTGAACCCCATCAGCAGCATTTTGTCTCCCCCATGATTCATGTTGAACATCAACCTAGTGTTGAAAATTTTATAAGCAATGCCTTCGTGTTCCGTTCATGAAGCTTATGCTTGGATGGAAGGAGTGACTTCCTCTAGTTCATGTGCATTTGAAGCAAGTTGCCGCCGTGAATTCGAGAAAGTTTGTTTTTGCTTCCTCTGGTACCATCCCAAGTCAGTCATGCATGTGCGAAGTATGCTATGGTTTGACAGGTTCGCAACCTTCATTCCTTATGTATCCCTAGCACACCAAGCCACTGACTGATTTGCTCAAGGAGAAGGAGTCCCTTCATAAGAGCTAATCCAGACTTATGAAAATATGTCAATATCCTTGATGATGGTTCCCCCACCTGAACTTGGTAGTGTTTAATATAAGGCTACTACGTGGCCATGCTTGTGTGGGACAGCGTGTTCACATGTTTGTAGCAGAACCGCTCATGTTTTGGAGCTTACTACCATAGTCCATCCCCCGAGAATCTCGCAACATCATCTCGTCGATTTGTGTTGCAATCTTTCCTTTTCAGACATGCTGTCTGAAATATTCTGTTACCAACCAGATCTGAATCTCAGGCAGATATGATGGTTGGAACACTCCCAACATTTGCATTTTGTTCCCAGTTGCACCCCATTGTGCCAAATTTCCATGGGATGCCTTCTCAGCAGTTGTTGTCCAGGATCATCTTCAAAAGTGGTCTTGTCATGGGTCCCATCCATTTCCGATGATAAGAAAAAGTCATTCATTGCGTTGTCTTCATCAAGGTAGTCCACATCATCCATTCTAGTCCGGGTATGCCATTCCTTCGTACTCTTTCAATGATCAATTGTAAATTGCCTTAAGCTGGTATGAAGAGTTTCAATGATCTATGGATCAAAAGTAATTCTTTTTGCCACTTAAGGGAATATTTCTGAGAGTCACCTTCCTTAAGATGTCTCGTTATCGTATCATGGCAACTCAACTCCTCGCTATGTTGACAACCGTTCACCACCTTCTTAAGTGTGGAATTGTTGCCTACCTAGTGAATCTTCGTCATCTGTTACACTCCATCCCGCTGGATGTATGTTTCGTGTCTCAGCTCGAGGGATGTTTCAATGTCTCACTTGATGAGTTGATCCTGAGTTGTTCGATCTTTGAGAAGATCGATCCTAGTAGAGTTTCTATCCGTCATCATTGCGTGGATGAAGATCTCAAAAGCGAGGATGTCAAGATCAACATAAGCAACAAATCAACAACCTCGATGAGACAGTTGGATCATGAAGTTTGTGATGCTTAGTGTTCCCTTTGTCTTCTTACCTCACGTCTTGAATCTCGGGGCGAGATTCTTGTTTAGTGGGAGTGAGTTGTCACATCCCTAGCCTTACCTTACATTAGGCTAGCACTTGTCTGTTGCATCATGTTTAAATTATTTTGAAACTTTAAATGGGGATGATAAACCCTAGCACCAAGATTAAATCAAATAGGGTCAACCATAAATATTTTCAATGAACCCAGAATGCTTTTCAGAAAAATTCATCATTTTTAAATTGGTTTAGAACCTCTGCCAAAAAATGGTAACATTTTCTAGGCCACTCTGGATTTTTGAATTAATTCATTAAGTATTTGCATTTGGGAATTTAATTCCTATAAATATTTTAAATGCCCAAATAATCACAAACTGAAATGTTTACTGTTGGAAATATTCCAAACAGTGGCCACAGTCAGTTGCATGATTATTGGAAATGCTCTGGCATTTTTAATAAATCCAAACACAATTACAGAAATTAGAAAAACAGAAAATAGAAAAGAGAGAGAAGTACCTAGCCACTTACCTGTGCAGCCCGCCTAGTCGGCCCAACTGTGGCCCAGCACCGAAGAGAGCCCGGCTACCACCCCACCGCGTCGTCTTCCTCCTTCCAGTAGGAGCAGCTCGCTGTCGCGCGCGCGCTCACCCTTGGCCACCTCCTGCTTGCCACCGAGGCGCCCCCGACGCATCTGGAGACGCCCCGCAGCCCCCTCTGCCTCTCCTCTCACTCTCTGTTCTCTCCCTCGCTCTGTAGCTCCTTCCCCGAGTGCGACCGAACGCAGCCGTCGCCGCTGCTCGCCACCACCCCGGCCACCGCACTCCCCACGCCCTGCCGCAGTGCCAAATCGCTCCGCCATGACGCCTTGCTTCTTCAAGCCGAATAATACCACCCCGGACGGCCTACAGTGATGCCCCCGAGCTCGTCTTCCTCACCGGCATCTGAAGCTCGCCGGCGTCGATTCGCCGTCTCCGACGCATCCCCGAGCCCACTGATCTGATGGTCGACCTCCCTGTGAGCTCCCCTTCAGTTCTACCCTAGTCCCGTAGTCCCGCTCATTCCCTAGCTAGCATGCTGCCTTGGCCGAAGCTTTTGCGCCGCCGGCCGTGTTGCCGCCGTCGAGCTAGTCACTGGAGCTCATGTCCGAGCACTCCATCGTGCTCAGCACGCTCCCCGTAGCACATATCACCCCACCGCCGTCCTCCCCGTGCACCACAACGCGATCCTGCACGCAACCGAACTCCGGCCGCCGACGCGAGGTTGTTCCCGGTGAGCTCCGGTCACCCCACGACCTCCCACCTGCTCCCCTGGATGCGGGCGAGCAAGGGCTACATACGGTGCCCTCGACGCGCAGCCGATGCCCGTAGCAGCTTCGGCGATGCCTCCGCTTGCTGGATGGTCGCCGGCGGACTAACCCCGGTCGTGCTGACGTGGCCAGGTTAATTAGGCGTTAACCACCTCTTATCAAACCCAAGAGTCATAGACAGTCGGGCCCCACCTCATCATTAACCACAGGGTTATTCCCTGCTTTAATTAAGCTAATGCTTTGACCCGCCACCTCAGCATTGACCTGGGCCCCATTGTCATGTTTGACTTGGACCAGCCCTTTGACCTGCTGACGTCATGCTTACACATTGCTGACGCATTTAATCGTTTTCTGGATTTATTTCTATTCAGGAAATTCCAGAAATTAGTATAAACTTCAAAAAATCATAGAAATTAATCTATAGCTCAGAATGACATAAATTATATATGAAAAATTATCAGAAAAATCCAATCTATCCATCTGTATCATTTTCATGCATGTTAGAACAACTTATGACTACTGTTTAGGACAATTCAATTAAATGGCATTTAAATAACCACATGTGGAGTTTGAATTTGAATCTTGGATTCAAACCAACTTCATTTAATCTGGTTTTAGTTGCATTAGCGCAAACCAGAGCATATTGCCATGTCACATTCATGCATCATATTGTTGCATTGCATTGATTGTGTTTCTTCTTTGTTTGTCGGTGCTTGTCCCCTCTCGATAGACGTGCCTCCGACGATGAGTTCGATGACACCGATGAAGAACTATATTATCTTCAGAAGTGCCAGGCAAGCAAAACCCCCTTGTTCATTCCGATACAATCCCACTCTCTCGCTCCTGCTCTCTTTTACTGCATTAGGACAACAACGATTCATCATTACTTGCTGCATGTAGCGAACCCTTTATCCTCTACATGACCTGTCATTCCACAGTAAATAGATGAAACCCACTAGCATGAGTAGGAGTTGTTTGAGCCCTGATGTGCCTACTCATACATGCTTGTTTGTCATGCCTGCTACTGCTTAGAGTTGAGTCAGGTCTGATTCATCGAGCATGAATGAGAGGTGTGTGAACATGTCCTACTGTGTGTGAGCTAAGTGTGTGAACACGATTTGGTAAAGGTAGCGGTGAGAGGCCATGTAGGAGTACATGGTGGGTTGTCTCATTGCAGCCGTCCTCAGGAACTGAGTTCTGTGTTTGTGATCCATGAACAGTTACTACCACACATTGGGTTCCGGTAACTCGACCCCTCTCGGCTTATTAATCGCCTCGACCTATGTCCAGGAGTTGCAACTAGTCTCTGGTGTTTGTAGGATATGTGTTGGGGGCCGTGCGTAGCGCTGACCCTAGGGGTGGGCTATGTTGCGGTAGATACACCGTGGCCCGGTGTACCGAGCGCCCGTTTGGTGTCTCGGGAACCCTGCACACATCGTTTGGGGCCGTGAGCGACACCCCGGCCGGATCTCCTTGCGGATGGAACCCGAATAGGCGATAAACCTGGACTAGAGACTTGCGTGGTTAGTCAGGTCGTGGCCGACTCCTCGCCAAGGCTTCCGCTTGAAGGTTGCCGAGATACACGACGTGTACATGGTGGTAAGTGGCGAGAGCGTGTGTGAAGAAGTACACCCCTGCAGGGTTAATATGATCTATTCGAATAGCTGTGTCCGCAGTAAAGGACTTCTAGGTTGCCTGTACAGTTCATAGACAAGTGAAAGTGGATACTCTAAAATGCGCAAGATAAGCGTGAGTGCTATGGATGGCGTTCTGGTAGGGAGACGGGAGCTGATCCATAGTGGTGTATTGATATGGTAAATATGTGGACTCGTGTGCGCCACCTCAAAAGAGTTACTTGCAGTCATAGTTTAGGATAGCCACCGAGTCAAAGCTGGCTTGCTGCAGTTAAACTCCACCACCCCCCTTTGTTGATAATGATGCATATGTAGTTAGTTCTGATGTAAGTCTTGCTGAGTACATTTGTACTCACGTTTGCTTATTTTATGTTTTGCAGAGAGACGTCAGTCTCGCTAGTAGTTCCGCGTGGACTTCGACGTTTAGCTTGTTACCTCAGCTACGATCTTGTGCCCTCGGCAGGATCTGGTAGATAGTCAGGCTTCTCAGCCTTTTTCATTTATAATTGTCTGTACTCAGACATGTTAAGCTTCCGCATGTGTTTGACTTGTATGCTCTGAATGCTGGGTCGAGAGACCCATGTTTGTAATATCTCGCTCCTCGGAGCCTAATGAATAAATACTTGAGTCGTAGAGTTATGTTGTGATGCCATGTTGTATTTACACATATTGAGCATATTGTGTGTATGTTTGAAATGCTTGGTATGTGTGGGATCCGACAATCTAGTTGTTTATCCTTGGCAGCCTCTCTTATGGGGAAATGTAGTCTAGTGCTTCCTTGAGCCATAGTAGTCCGCTTACTGCCCGGTTCACGGAGTCCTGCTAGCTCAAGACTACCGCTCGGGACACTTGACTGGGCGGTATGTGTTTCACTTTGTTCTCGTGGTTCATCCCTTTGGGGAAATGTCACGCGGTGACATCCGAGTCTGCCTAGCTGCTACAGCCGGGTTCCCGAGTCCTGTTAGCCAGTGCTACAGCCCGGATTCACACGCTGCTGACCGACATGCTCGATGTGATTCATGTATGCCTGTCCCCATGGGTTAGTGCCGCTTTGGATTCATGACTAGCCATGTCGGCCCGGGTTCTCTGTCATATGGATGCTAGCAACACTATCATATACGTGAGCCAAAAGGCGCAAACGGTCCCGGGCCATGGTAAGGCGATACCCGTGGGAATACCGTGCGTGAGGCCGCAAAGTGATATGAGGTGTTACCGGCTAGATCGATGTGACTTGGAATCGGGGTCCTGACAAACGGAAATTAATCAACATTTCAGGAGAAAGGGTAATTATTTGTCCCTGCACAAAATATTGAACTGAAGGAGCCTCAGTTCAGTTGTGGCGCCCCTGAACAAGTGATCATCAAGCTCAGGCATTTTGGTCGACACTGCGCAAAAGTGCTCAAACAGTACCCAACACCAATATCAAACCTTGCAACCCCAGCATAACACTGCATATCACACACTGATAAAGGTAAACTACATGGCCAAGGATTATCAATCCACCAGCAGAGATGTTACTTGGCTAGCATCAGGGTACCAACATATATAATCCCATCACTAACACCTACTCACTTGAAAAGCACTACATCAGTACCTCCCCAAGCCTCTGTAGCCACTTCAATTGCAGCCAAGCAGATCGATAGCCAGAACACTAAAGGTGTGGTCATCAAGTATATAAACAGTCCTAGCAGCAACTTGTACATGCACCAATCCTAATATATGTACCTCTCGTAAAATCACTACACGATGCAGTTTAACGCTTCATTCCTCTCAACCTTTAGCTGGTATAGGGTGCAGTTTAATATTCGCAGCGGCAATGTCTGCTAACTAGACAAAGCACCCACAGCTTAGAATGAGGAGAAGGGCGGGAAGGTGGCGGAGCTCACCTCGGTGGCGCCGATGTTCTCGATGATGGCGATCTTGTTTCCTGCCGCCGCGAAGAGCAAACGAACCACCGGTTAGATAGGGGAGAAAAAAGGCAGAGCCCTAGATCTATCTGACGGGTGAGAGGAAGGGGGAAGGGGAAAGGAAACTCGGAGGTCGAGCTCGCGCTCCTTGATGGCGTTGAAGAAGTGCGGCAGCGGGAGGGTGATGGGGAGGCTAGACGGCGGCCGGGCAGCGCCGGAACGAGGGGCGCCGGTTGATTTGGCGGCTAGCTCGAGCGGCTTACCGGCGATGGGCCCGAGAGACGACGCCGCAGCTCGACTAGCTGAATGGCGAGGGGGCGAGAGACGACACCGGCGCAGTGTGGGCGGCAGCGGTGTGGAGTCACGGCCCGGACGTGGGGTGCCGCGGAGGCGGCATCCATGGCAAGAGGGGGTGAGAGGCGAGGGGCGACATGCAGATTGGGGAGAAAAGGACGACCGGCTGGGTCTTGGATATTTTAGTGGGGGGAGGGTTAGCAATGGCGCACCTTTCAGGGGTGCGCCATAAAAATTGGTATATCAATGGCGCACCTTTTAGGGGTGCGCCGTAAACACCGTGATAGAAATGGCGCACCTTCTCCTGATGCGCCATTACTAACTTTTTTTTGGATTCTTAATTGCATGTAATAATTTAAGATTTGAGATAAAAGAAAAGGAAAATTCAAATGGAGTGATAAAACCATTGTGCAAAGATTTAGAATTAGATGACATGGTTGAAATCAAGTGATACATGTAATAATTTAGTTGCATGTACTAATTGAGCTTGCCACTGACACACACACACACACACACATGGCCGACACGTCGTGATTCGATCTTAGCTATCTTTTCACAATCTTCTTGCCCTTCTTTCTCGCGGTTGAATAATTTAGCCCCGGAACCCCTTGAGTTCTTCTCTTGAATGGACGTCCTTTAGGTAGGGTGGTCCTGCTTCTTCTTGTGGTGTATGGTACTTCATCGTCGTCGTCATCTTCCATCTTCGGGTCGCCGTACTTGTCGAAGTATTGCTCATTGGCGACTCCATCCATTCCGATGATGTTCCTTTTGCATCTCCTCACGACAACACGACTGGGCTTTCACGGGTCGGTAATGAAGAAGCATTGGTCCACTTGGGAAGCCGTACCCATGGCTCATTTTTAGCGGTGACGTTTGCGCCCATGATCTTGGATTTGGCCGGGTATAACCATGGTGGTGAAATACCGGTCTTCTTTTAGGGCGCTCTTGGCCCATCGACCTGAACATCGGGACCTTCTCTCGGCGTAGCTCAGCTCCCATATCTCCTCGATCCTTCCATAGTATCTGTCCTTGTCGTTACCGGTGTAGGATTCCATCGTTACCCCGGAGTTCTGATAATCGCTCTTCATGTCCTTTTCCTCGGTGTAGAATGTGTAGCCATTGATATCGTACGCCTCATAGGTCATCAGGTTGTGCTCGGCGCCCTGTGACAAGGTGAATATGAGTTTTTCTTCCGCGGAAGAATCCTTATGTAAAGGGTACGACAGAAGCTTCTCCTTGAACCAACGCGTGAAACATGAGTTGTGCTCTTTGATTATATCTCCGTCCATCCTTTGTTGGCCTCGGTCATTGTACATCTTCTCAATAATGGTTTCGTGCTCTACCACCCAAGGATCTACCACGTCTATGTGTTGTAGCGCGACTAGGTTTGCTCTTTCAAAGTCGGCGAGTCGACCCTTGAAGTCGACATGCATTTTGCGGCGACCCTCGCGGTGACCCCAGCCAGCGAGGCTGCCGAGGTGCCTGTTGACGGGTAGACCAACGGGGTTCTCGATGCCTAGATAATTCGTGAAGAAGGAGATGGACTCTTCAGTCAGAAAGCCCTTGGCTATCCTTCCATCTGGACGTGCCCTGTTGCGAATGTATCCTTTGATGACACCATTCATCCTTTCGAACGGCATCATGCTGTGCAGGAACGTCGGCCCGAGTTGGATGATATCCTCCATGATATGGACCAGCAGATGCACCATAACATCGAAGAATGCGGGCGGGAAGTACACCTCAAGCTCGCATACTATCACCACTGAGGGAGTCCTGGACTAGGGGGTGTCCAGATGGCCGAACTATCTTCGGCCGGACTCCTAGACTATGAAGATACAAGATTGAAGACTTCGTCCCGTGTCCGGATGGGACTTTCCTTGGCGTGGAAGGCAAGCTTGGCGTCTGGATATGTAGATCTCCTACCATTGTAACCGACTCTGTGTAACCCTAACCCTATTAGGTGTCTATATAAACCGAAGGGTTTTAGTCCGTGAGGACACAACAACAATCATACCATAGGCTAGCTTCTAGGGTTTAGCCTCTCGATCTCGTGGTAGATCTACTCTTGTACTACCCATATCATCAATATTAATCAAGCGGGAGAAGGTATTACCTCCATCGAGAGGGCCCGAACCTGGGTAAAAACATCGTGTCCCTTGTCTCCTGTTACCATCCGCCTAGGCGCACAGATTCGGGACCCCCTACCGAGATCCGCGGTTTTGACACCGACATTGGTGCTTTCATTGAGAGTTCCTATGTGTCGTCACCGATAGGCCCGATGGCTCCTTCGATCATCAACAACGAGCAAGTCCAGGGTGAGACTTTTCTCCTGGACAGATCTTCGTATTCGGTGGCTTTGCTGCGGGCAATTAAGCAGCCATCCGGAGCAGATCGAAAGCTTCGCCCCAGCCATCAGGTCAGATTTGGAAGTTTGAACTATCGGCCGATGTCGCGGAGACTTGATCTTCAGCGGATTCGAGCCACAGCCGGCGTGTCGCCTTTGTCTCGATGGAGTGCGATCTAGCTCTGCCGCGAGCAGTGCCACGGAGGCCGCACCGGTGCCGCTCCGACCCTTAATCCGGGCGGATTCCCGATCGAGGGCGAGTGGTTGGACACCACCTCGGGGCTACGATCTCAGCGGCTATTGAGCGAACTCCATCCCTGTCGCTGCGAAGCCGTGACTCCAAGGTGCGGACTCCTCTCCGGACTCGAACCCTCCGCGCCCGCCTATCGAATCCGATTGGGCGCCGGTCATGGAGTTCTTGCCGCGGACATCTTTTCAGCACTCGCCCTTTGGCGACATCCCGAGTTCACTAAAGTCTCTATCTTTATCCGGAGAGCCTGGCGGACTACGGTCGGGAAGGTTGGGATGCGGACGACGAAGAAATTCAACGCCCACCACCACCCACTTTGTAGCCATTGTCGATGATTTAACCGACATGCTCGACTACGACTCGAAGACATCGGCGGTATGGACAATGATCTTTGAGGCGAACAAGACCCGTGCCTCTGAGGCACTGGAAGGCCACTCGTCATACGACATATAAATGGTGGATATCCCAAAAGATGGGAGCAGCGATGGAACAGCGGAGGATGACCCCTCAAGAAATAGCCCAAGCACCGACGTCAGCGGCGCCGCTCTAAATCCCGCCACAGCAAAAACGGTGATTCCGGCACAGGAGATAATAACATTCCGGACAGTGCCGAAGACAACCCCCTCCAGCAGGAGTCAGCGTAGGAGGAGGGAGAAACAAGTCCGCCTGACGCTGGCGTAAAGAGAGGTAGAGGACGATAATTATGCGCCTCCCTCCGAAGACGAGGCAAGCCTCGACGACAACGAATTTGTCGTGCCTGAGGATCCCGCTGAACAGGAGCGTTTCAAACGCAAGCTTATGGCCAAGGCAAGCAGCCTCAAGAAAAAGCAGCAACAGCTTAGAGCTGACCAAGACCTGCTAGCTGACAGATGGACTGAAGTCCTTGCAGCCGAAGAGTATGAACTCGAACGCCCCTCCAAAAGCTACCCCAAACGCAGGCAGTTGCCTCGATTAGAGGAAGAAGCACCCAAGTCACCAGCGCACGACATAGCAGACCGGCCACCTCGTGGCCGCGACAGAGAAGCCTCTCGGCCCTCCGCTCAAGCCACGCCCCGACGCCGCTCAAAAAGTTCCAAGGCAAGGGAAAACGCGTCGGACTTGCTAGATATATTGGAGGATAAGGAAAAATATACAAGATCGATCTACGGATCGCGTGGGCGCCCCATGACACGTGATGATAACCGTCACGCCGGATACAATAAACCCGGCCGGGCCGAACACAGTAGACAAAGCTCATATGAGCTACGTCGTGATATATTATCTGTAGGTAGCCGCACACCCACTATGCTTCACGGATGAAGTAATGGATCATCAAATCACGAGGGCTTCAAACCCGTAAACATCGAATCATACGATGGTACCACAGATCCTGCGGTCTGGATCGAGGACTATCTCCTCCATATCCACATGGCCCGCGGTGATGATCTACATGCCACCAAATACCTCCCACTTAAGCTTAAAGGACCAGCTCGGCATTGGCTCAACAGCTTGCTAGCAGAGTCAATTAGTTGTTGGGAGGACCTGGAAGCCTCATTCCTTGATAACTTCCAGGGCACATATGTGCGACCACCAGACGCCGATGACCTTAGCCACATAATTCAGCAGCCAGAAGAATCGGCCAGACAATTCTGGATGCGGTTCCTAACAAAGAAAAATCAGATCGTCGACTGTCCGGATGCAGAGGCGCTAGCAGCCTTCAAACACAACATCCGCGACGAGTGGCTAGCCCGGCACCTAGGACAGGAAAAGTCGAAATCCATGGCAGCCCTTACCACACTCATGACCCGCTTTTGTGCGGGAGAGGATAGCTGGCTAGCTCGAAGCAACAACTTGGCCAAACACCCTGATAGTTCGGATACCAAGGACAGCAATGGCAGGTCGGCGTCGCAACAAGAATAAACGCCGCGTGCGGTGATAATGCTGAAGATACGGCGGTAAATGCCGAATTCAAAGGCTCTAAACCCGGTCAGCGGAAGAAGCCATTCAAAAGAAATACCCAGGGCCCGTCCAACTTGGACCGAATACTCGATCGCTTGTGCCAGATACATGGCACCCCCGAAAAACCAGCCAACCACACCAACAGGGATTGTTGGGTGTTCAAGCAAGCAGGCAAGCTAATCACCGAAAACCACGACAAGGGGCTGCATAGCGATGACGAGGAAGAGCCCCGGCCACCGAACAATAGAGGATAGAAGGGCTTTCCCACACAAGTGCGGACGGTGAACATGATATACGCAACCCACATACCCAAAAGGGAGCGGAAGCGTGCGCTAAGGGACGTATACGCAATGGAGCCAGTCGCCCCGAAGTTCAACCCATGGTCTGCCTGCCCGATCACCTTCGATCGAAGGGACAACCCCACTAGCATCCGTCACGGCGGTTTCGCCGCATTGGTTCTTGACCCAATTATCGACAGATTTCACCTCACCAGAGTCCTGATGGACGGCGGTAGCAGCCTGAACTTGCTTTATCAGGATACAGTGTGCAAAATGGGCATAGACCCCTCAAGGATTAAAACCACAAGGACGACCTTTAAAGGCGTCATACCTGGTGTAGAGGCCAATTGTACAGGCTCAGTTACACTCGAAGTGGTCTTCGGATCCCCGGATAACTTCCGAAGCGAAGAGTTAATCTTCGACATAGTCCCGTTCCACAGCGGCTATCACGCATTGCTCGGACGAACAGCATTCGCAAAATTCAATGCGGTGCTGCACTACGCATACCTCAAGCTCAAGATGCCAGGTCCTCGAGGCGTAATCACGGTCAATGGAAACACCGAACGCTCTCTCCGAACGGAGGAGCATATGGCCGCCCTTGCGGCAGAAGTGCAGAACAGCCTCTTAAGGCAACTCTCCAGTCCGGCCAATAAACAATCGGACACTGTCAAGCGCGCCCGGAGTAACCTACAACAAGACCGCCTGGCACGATCCGGACACGCGTAGAAATCCGGCCCCAACCCCAGCCCTCGCGAAGTTGCGAAGCCAGTACTAGCCGTACATAACTACGCTCTGGAGATACCATGGGCATAAGGGGAGGGGCACGACCACGGCACGCCCAAGAATGCGGCTCAACCGCACCAGGGGCTCCCGATTGTGTCATTCTTTTTCTTTTTTCTTTTTCTTACTTTCAGGACTCTGTTCTCCAGAAGCCCTGTCCGGCGTTCGCGCCGAACTCACGATGCAACAGCCAGGGAAGCAGAAAATTGCGTCGAGTGTCCAGGTGGTCTCTACTTCGAGCATTATACCTGTTTTACATACCATCCCGCAGCTTACCCCTGGAGGGGGACATGTTAAATAGTCCCATCCCTTGCTTACCGCACTATTTATATCGTTCTGCTTTTATTGCAGTCCCTTTTTGAATAAACAATACATAGCTTTTGCCTATTATTGCACTCCTTTCTTTATTTATATATATGTTCATTTCATGACATATTGCACCCGTACACTTTGGTACGGCCAATACACCAGGGGCTTAAGTTCCCTAGAATATGGTGTTAGAAGTCCGAACACTTTCACAAGTGCGGCACCCCGAACTTATAGCATTATATGAATCGGCTCCGAATCATGTCTTGGGTCAATAGTTGGGTTTGCTCGGCTCCCATGTTTTGGTACCTTACGTTCCGTTATATCGGCTAAGGTAGCGCTGGGAGAACCACTACGATTGTGCCCCAGTTGAGCTGGGTTGAGCACCTCAGTGGAGAAAGCTAAAACTGACCGTCATGATAGGGCGAGAGCCGGTCGCTGTTCGAGAGGTTTTTTCGGGTCCCTAAAGACTTATGCCGCTTAGAGCGAGGAGTCGGCATTGTCCGGCCAAAGGCGTGGATAGCGCCCCGAACTCGGTCTTCCGAATACTAGGGGCTTCGCCAAAATTTAAAATTATAGAATTCTATGGCTAAGTGAGAGTGTTCAAGCATTATAAGTCCGGTTGCCTTGTTCGTTGCGTTGAGCGCCTCCCTCGATGGACCCAAGAATGGGAACAAGAGTGCTCAAGTTTATCCCGAACACCCCAGCACTCGTGGCATGGGGGCTGAAGCCAACGACTTTCCATCTCTCAATTTTGATAAACGGCCGCACAGAAGGTAATATTTTAAATTAACAAGCGTTGCTTAGCGCATATGAACAAGTTTTCAGCGCACAGGATAACACATGCGAGTCTATTCAAAAATTACATCTTTGGAGCACTCATCCGCTATTTGGCGGGCACCCTTCAGGAGGCCCTCATAGTACATTTCGGGCATGCGATGCTCCTTGCCCTTCGGTGGCCCGTCCGTCACAAGCTTCTCCGCATCCAGCTTGCCCCAGTGCACTTTAGCGCGGGCAAGGCCCGACAGGCACCTTCAATGCAGAGCGAGCGCTTTGATGACTTCAATCCGTGGACAAAGGCGTCCACCAGCCGCCGCACCATCCCAAAGTAGCTCCGTGCATGGTCTCCAATGGCCTGGCCGAACTATAAGGCCCTTCATGGCCTGTTCGGCGACCTTGTAAACTCGACCAGCTGCTTCAGCTGGTCGCTTAGGGGCACCGAATGTCGGCCTCAAAGATATCGAGACCAGAATACCTTCTCCGTCGAGCCCTCCTGGCGCGGTACAATGCGGCAACATCGGACGACTCACGGGCAGATCTGCGAATGCTCTGGAGAGCTCGAATCCGGGTAAGTAATAGGTAATTGACTTTTACATTCTTGCTTTGCATAAAGAATGCCTTACCGCCGCTATCTTCTTTAATGATTCAATTTCTTGGAGGCTTTTGGGCTTCGCCTTAGCGGCTTTGGCACTCTCAAGAGCCGAGGCGAGCTCGGACTCTCGAGTCTTTGAGTCACGCTCCAACCTCTCGTGTTTTTCCACGAGATCCTGGAGCTCTTGCCGCACCTCCGCCACCCGCTCCTCCTGCTTTTCTCGCTCGGTGCGCTCTGCGGCCGCTTTGCTTTCGGCCGCAGACACCGCTTCCTTCAGGGTCGCCACCTCGTTCGTGGCCCCTACAATACCCACGTTATTCCTGTCATTTTTTGCAACCGAATCCTTTCTATAAGGTATTTTCTTTACTAAGGTATTACTTACCTTCTTTGTCCTCGAGTTGCTTCTTGGCTCGGCCGAGCTCGTTCTCGGACCGCTTGAGGCTCTCCTTCAATGCATTGACCTCCGCAGTCAGTGCGGCAGAGGTCAGCAGGGCAGCCTGCATTCCCATATTGACATAATTATGTAAGACTCCTGCGTATATCTTTTTAGATCCTCAGTCCGGCTTTTCTTTCCGAACACCGAACTAAGCATCAGGGGCTACTGTCTATGCGGTAATATTTTTACATATTCTAAACTTACCTCAAAGCCTGTTAGAAGGCTTCTACAGGCTTCGGTCAGCCCGCTCTTGGCGGACTGAACTTTCTGGACCACCGCACTCATAATAGTGCGGTGCTCCTCGTCGATGGAGGCACCATTAAGCGCCTCCAACAAGCTATCCGGTGCCTCCGGTTGGACGGGGGGTCACCGGTGTCGCAGTTTTGCCCTTCTTATGAAGGGGCCGCCTGCCGGCCTTCGGAACCATTGCTGGTTCCCGCCCAGAGTCCGGCACGGTGCCGGACTTAGAGCCCTCCGGGGTTTTGTCCCCCTCGCGCCCGGTGTCCGGGAGGTCGCCTTGTGGCGCCTCCAGGACCACCTCCTCCTGGTTGGGCCCCTTTTGGGACTCCACCGCGGTGTCATCTGCGTCACGAGGAGAGGAGGCGGTCAGAAGTGAAGTGCTATTCACATCCGACGTATTCAGGGAGCCGCTCGACGAAGTGGCAAGATCATCCTTGGGCGGGCTACATGGTTATATTCGGCGTTAGAAGACACTATGCGGCAAATGAAAATTCATGAGTTATTCTGGAATCCGGACACTTACGATCTCGCCAGGGGCTTGGCCCTTGTTGGCCACTCCTCCTCGTCGCTGTCGGCGTTGGCGGAGAAGTCCGGAGGAAGGGTCCTTCCCTTCTTGGACCCTCCGGCCTCCCCAGTTGGGGCGGCTTTCCTCTTCTTCTCTCCCCTAGCTGGGGGAGAGGCTTCTTCTTCTTCCTCCTCTTCTTCAGAGGAGGATTCCGCCTCAGGGTGGTTAGGCGATGAGCCCAACGGCACCTGGTGTCGGGAGCTCTTTCGAGTCCCCGTGGTCTCCTTCTTGGCCTTCTTCTCCGGCACCACATGAGGTGCCGGAACCAGCAGCCCCTCAAATCGGGCGTCCGCTGGATCTTCTGGCAAGGGGGTCGGACAGTTAATCTGTCCGGATTTCACCAGCCAGTCCTGTCAAAGGATAGGGAATTTTAGATCCCGCACAAAGTCAAACTATGATAAAAGAGTCCCATAAAGGGCAAAATAACTTACCTCGTTGGCTGGGCGCTGCGAGCTGAATCCGCGATCTTCGGTAGCGGATGTGGGAGCCTCGGCCCCCTTGAACAGCACCTTCCAGGCGTCTTCGTACATAGTGTCGAAGAGCCTTTTAAGAGTTGGGTGCTGTGCCGGATCGAACTCCCACAATGTAAAGGCCCGTTGTTGGCATGGGAAAATCCGGCGGATGAGCATCACCTGGATTACGTTGACAAGCCTGAGATTCTTGTCCACCAGGTTCCGGACGCATGTTTGGAGTCCGGATAGCTCATCCGAATCCCCCCACGTCTGGCCCGTCTCTTTCCATGACGTGAGCCGTGTGGGGAAGCCAGATCGAAATTCGGGAGCCGCCGCCCATTGAGAGTCGCGCGGCTCGGTGATGTAGAACCACCCCGATTGCCACCCCTTTACGGTCTCCACAAAGGAGCCCTCGAGCCATAGGACTTTGGCCATCTTGCCAACCATGGCGCCTCCGCACTCCGCTTGGCGGCCGCCCACTACCTTCGGCCAAACATTGAAGATCTTCAGCCATAAGCCGAAGTGGGGCTGGATGCAGAGGAAGGCCTCGCACACGATGATAAACGCCGAGATGTTGAGGACGAAATTCGGGGCCAGATCGTGGAAATCTAGGCCGTAGTAGAACATGAGCCCCCGGACAAATGGGTGGAGTGGAAACCCTAGTCCGCGGAGGAAGTGGGGGAGGAACACCACCCTCTCATGGGGCCTGGGGGTGGGGATGAGATGCCCCTTGTCGGGCAGCCGATGTGCGATGTCGTCGGATAAGTATCCGGCCTTCCGCAGCTTTTTTACTTGGCCCTCCGTAACGGAGGAGGCCATCCACCTACCTCCCGCTCCGGACATAGTTGGAGAAGGTTGAGGTGGGGTGTGCGGACTTGGGCGCTGGAGCTCGAGTGCGCGGAAATGGATGAACCAGGGAGGAGGAAGGCGTGGGTGAAAAGGTGGATCCTTACCCCCTTATATGGACGGAGGAAGCTATGCGTCCCCCACCAGCCTGATAAAACTCGCTTATCTCCCAAGCACCGCAATCAATGGCGCGGTTGGGTTACCCACGTCCGTATTGATGAGAATCCCGGAATAAGGGGGCACGATCTACGCTTTGATAAGGCGTGCAAGGAAACCGCCTTGCTAAGCGAGCTAAGGTGGAACAAAGAAAACGATTCAGTATAAAGGCCTGGCCGAGTGTGATGTCACGCCGCGAGAATCGTCAGCAGATCTGTGCAAAAGTTATTCTCTCTACGGTTGTATGTGGAACTTGTTTTGCAGAGCGGACACTATCCTTGTGTTCAAAACCTTCTATGAAGTATTCGGAGGAGGAACCCGCCTTGCAATGCGAAGACAATATCGCGCCGGACTCGTTGTCATTGAAGCCTGGTTCGGGGAGCTCTTGAGGAGTCTGGAATAGGGGTGTCCGGATGGCGAACTATCTTCGGCGGACTCCTAGACTATGAAGATACAAGATTGAAGACTTCGTCCGTGTTCGATGGGACTTTCCTTGGCGTGGAAGGCAAGCTTGGCGTACGGATATGTAGATCTCCTACCATTGTAACCGACTACGTGTAACCCTAACCCTCTTGGTGTCTATATAAACCGAAGGGTTTTAGTCCGTGAGGACACAACAACAATCATACCATAGGCTAGCTTCTAGGGTTTAGCCTCTCGATCTCGTGGTAGATCTACTCTTGTACTACCCATATCATCAATATTAATCAAGCGGAGTAGGGTATTACCTCCATCGAGAGGCCCGAACACTGGTAAAAACATCGTGTCCCTTGTCTCCTGTTATCATCCGCCTAGACGCATAGTTCGGGACCCCCTACCCGAGATCCGCCGGTTTTGACACCGACAACCACGATCTCTTCCTGTAGCCTTCTGAGTTGCGTCATGCCAACCGACTTCCGAGAGATGACATCGAAAAAGTTGCATAGGCCAAATAGCGTTTCATGGACGTGCACGTCCATGATCCCACAGATTGCAACTGGAAGTATCTGCGTCATCAACATGTGACAGTCGTGAGACTTCATCCCGCTGAACTTCTGCTTCGCTGATTCTAGGTATCTGCTTATCTTCCTCGCGTAACCGTAAGGAAGTTTTACTCCTACGACGCAGGTGAAAAACTGCTCGATCTCCTTGTGACTTAGAGTGAAGCACGCGGGAGGGCAGTCATATTCGATCTTCTTGGCCTTTTTGCCTTTGCGACGACTTTCCGTGTCCTTCGCCTCATCATCATCATCATCATCATTAGGGCGTTTTGCATGAAGCTCCTCCCTGATGCCCATTGATTGCAAGTCTGCCCTTGCTTTCGGCCCATCTTTGGTCCTCTCTGGCATGTTGAGCAGGGTACCAAGCAGACTCTCGCACACGTTCTTCATGATATGCATGACATCAAGGCTGTTAGGCACATGGAGGATCTTCCAGTACGGCAAGTCCCACAAAACAGACCCCATTTTCCATACCTTCAGCAGCGGCTCTGGTGCCTTTCCCTTCTTTCCCGGCGGTGGGCACTCTTTTCAATTTTTCAACAGCTCGTCTATTTCCTCGCCGCTCCTCGTACGTGGGGGTCTTCGGGGTTCGGTTTCACCATCGAACAGATCCTTGCGTTTTCTCCATGCGTCATCGTCGCGAAGCCACCTTCGATGTCCCATGAACACGGTTTTCGAAGACCCGGGATCTCTATCTAGCTGGCGATATGTTGTGTCATCCATGCACCTGACGCATGCAAAAAATCCGTGGACCACCTGCCCCGCGACATATCCGTAACCGAGATAGTCGTGCACCGTCGTGAGCAGTGCGGCTCTCATAGGGAAATATTGTTTCGCTGCGGCGTCCCATGTATTGGCTGGCGTTTTCCACAGTGTGTCTAGCTCCTCTTTCAGCAGCCCCAGATACAGATTGATGTCGTTCCCTGGTTGTTTCGGCTCTTCAATTAGCATACTCATGTGAATGTACTTCCTATTCATGCACATCCAGTGGGGAAGGTTGTACATCCACACAAACACAGGCCAGGTGCTATGTGTGTTTCTCTGGCTGCCAAACGGATTGACTCCATCGGTGCTCGCGCCCAGCATGATGTTCCTTGGAACATCACCACATTCTGGGTGTCCGAAGTTCAACGCTTGCCACTGGCTCGCATCCTTAGGGTGACTCAGCATCTTGTCTTTTTTATTTATCTCCAGATCATTTTCGTCCTCTTCTCTCTTCTTCTCCTCCCTATCCGCGTGCCAACGCAGGAGCTTTGCTAGCTTAGGGTTCGCGAAATACCGCTGCAGACGAGGAGTGATCGGAAAGTACCACACCACACCGCGTGCTCGTCCCGATAAATGATGCAATCATTCATGCACACATGGTATTTCACGTGCGGTAAATCCAGAGGACGCACGATTTTCTTCGCCTCCTCGAAACTAGTCGGGCACTTGTTCCCCTTGGGAAGACGTTCGTGCTAGAACGGCATGTTCTCGTCCAAGCATGCGTCTGTCATTTTGTGTTTTACCTTCATCTCCAGAGCCATGAGCGTTACTTTCAGGCGGGTATCCTCGGGCCTGCATCCTTCATACAATGGAGTAACCGTGTCTATCTCCAGTTGATCCAGCTTGGCTTTCTCTCGGCGGCAGCTCTTGCGTTACCGTGCGCGAGAAGCAACTCTTGAATATGAGGGTCCTGCACCCAGCCCATCGATGGTCCATCGTCGTCTGCTCCGGCATCTTCATCTTCATGATCATGTTCGTCTTGATCTTCCTCATCATCATGTCCGGCAACTTCTACATGATGACTGTGTCCTGCATCTACTTCATGATCATGTCCTGGAGATTCTTTGTCTTCTCGCCCGGCCTCGCCGCTATTGTCTTGTTGCACTTCCTTATTTCTTGCCCGGCCCCCATGGACGACTTCATAATCATCTTCATCACCTTGCCACCGATAGTCATCCATGAAACCACGCACGAGCAGGTGGTCCCGCACCTGTCTGGAATCCGGGTCCATAAGGCTCTTCATCTTGCATCTTCGACACGGACATCTTATCTCCGTCTCGTTCTTTTGAAGCATCTCGGCCTTCGCGGAGCTCAAAAACCTATTCACGATGCCTTCGGTCATCGTGCGGGCCATGGTCGCCTGCGGGGTAGAGCAAAACGATATTTTAGAACCAATTTTTTTTGGCATGACTTTGCATAAAAATAGGACCAAAAAGAATGCATAGTGCCAAATTCTCGCCGAGACAGAAATGAATCAACATTCCGGCAAAATATTGGCAACTATCGCATTTCAAATACCGGTACCTGCAAACACAAACGTATGCAACACCACAAACATACTTAGATCTAGGCCATAAAAAGTGTGTACGTTGGAGGGAGAAAAAAGTAGATCTAGAACATAAAGAAAGCTTTCCCCCTACTTACCTATCAAAAAGGAAATTTAACCACTTAATTTGGGTGAATCTATGGTGCAAATGAGGTGAGGAGGAGGAGGCAGCCGAGACCAAGCTTGGTAGAGGTGGAGAGAATGAAGTGGAGAAAGTGAGTGTGGTAGGTGGCTGTAAAAAATATCTAGTTGCTCTCAGTTTACCAATGGCGCACCTCCTAGAAATGCGCCATTGGTAACCAGGGTTACAAATGGCGCACCTGGTGTGTGGTGCGCCATTACTAGTTTTGAAAAAAAAATTATTAATAGTTGCGCACCGTAGGTGTGGTGCGCCATTACTAGTTAAAACTAGTAATGGCGCACTTTCCCCTGATGCGCCACTACTAAGTCTGGGAAGGGTGTGGGGCCAGGACAAAACTAGTAATGGCGCACCACACACCAGGTGCGCCATTAGTAATATGGCCACTAATGGCGCACCTATATCTAGTGCGACACTGCTATATAGCAGCGGTGCACCACATACATGATGCGTCATTATTGTCTATATTAGTTATAGCCGTTTTTCTAATAGTGTAACCAAATACTTCGCTATTAAAATTATACCATCTCTTATAACATTCCGTTCATCCTCTTCACATGTGGAAACTTGAGTCGTTCTCTAGTATGGAATCTAACAGAGACAACACACTTTGCAAGGTTGATTATGCCATCATTAGCAGCCGGAGTTTACCACCTCTAGAATTAAGCAACAAAACTTCTGCATCATCAATGCAGGCAGTACCAGCAGTGGATGCACCTTGAAAACAACCTAGTGATGATGACACTGATTGTTATCTCCACGGATTACTCAAGGTGGTGAAATGCTAACTTCAGTGTGCCACGCTTGCTATCTCATTAAACAAGCCTGACTAGTCACGCTGAGCCTGCAAAACGTCTGCAGCAGTACACTGCCTCGCACAAATCCTAACACAGCTGGACGGCCAAGATAATAGGGTGCCAGGACACCTGGGTGCTGTCGCACCTTTCCGCTAGTACAGTCTCCACCGCAACAACAATATCTATGATTTCCTAACAGTATGACTAGAAAACTCAGGTCTGTATCCTTTGTTTCGGTTGCGTCCTTCGCTTTGAGCATGACCTTGATCCCTCCAGGACTATAAACAGATGACGATAGCACGAGTAGGACCCGATAGCGTTAGGTACAAATTCTTCATGCAACAATTATATTATATTAGAATGTCTCATCGGCATGGGTAGTTGATCATGAATATATCAATCACCATAAGCAAGCTAGGAACATATATATACCGCTAATTACCTCCTTCGCGATAGTTTCATAATTAGGTCTTGCGCGAGCTTAGATAATAACATGCTTGCAATCTGTCTAAGACATCACCGTCACGTGTGGCAACTATGCCAAACAAGTCAAGCGGCCACCATATAGACTTTCTCTTATCGATGGAAAAAATCTGGAAGGTATGTCTCGGCATGATGTTGCAGTTGTTGGGAGGGTTGTCGGTGAAACACAGGGGAGAGACAAACTCTGTAATGAGGTTATGCGGTTAGTTAGTTATATAAAATCGCAAATAGCGATGATTGTTAACTACTAGAGTGAGGTGCAAAAGTAAATGAAAGGTATATACATGATCTCTTTTCGATACAATTTTTTGTGCTTATTGCTATTTAGTTTTTTTTTTTGAAAAGGGGGTCTCCCTGGCCTCTGCTACTGCTATTTAGTTAAAACAATGAGCTAAATACCAGAGAGACATAAAAATTATGAAAACACTACTAATCACCCGACAGATCCAGCAATTTGCATCTGCCGCTGGACACATGTCCCTGCAAACAACAACATATGGACTTGTGCTTATATACTCTGAATAGTTCTAGTCCACTCATTATTTTCTCCGCCGCCCGCAGCTTCATCCTCTTTATTTCTCAATCTCCTTGCCTATCTTGCAGCTTCCTCTACCACAACTCTCTCCATTTTCGAAACCTCGTCAATCCCCCCCTCTCTCTCTCTGTGTGTGTGTGTGTGTGTGTGTGTGTGTGTGTGTGTGTGTGTGTGTGTGTTCCAAGCTCCTTCCATGCTGGACTCTCTTCATCCTGGGTGCTGCGGGGTGGGCACCTTGAGGCAGGACCACTGGGATGTCGCAAGACAACCGCCAGTTGTCCCTCACGTGCTGCAAGCCGGCTGCTGGGGACGGCGAGACATGGCTGCCGGGACTCGCCGGCATGCTCCCGCAATAAGGGTTGCAGGGATACTCTGGTGTACTTCTGCAACAACGGCAACACATGCTTCTCTCCCCATCTCCATGGTCGTATGCTACTTTTTTTGTTGCAACAAGGCCATTATTGCAATGGTGACCAACACAACACGAGCTAGAGATGTTTTTTTTTTTTGTAGAGTCAGAGATGCTTCTGCAACACATGTCCTGTTGCAAAGGAGTTTTACAACAATGATTTTGTTATGACGGAAACTGAGAAGAGTCTGTGTGCTTTAGAAGGAGAATAAAGAAAAATAACGGTTCGGGTATTTTTGCAACAAGTCCCCTGTTGTAGAGACTGGGCGCAAGAATTGACTTGTTGCAAATCACCGGGTGAGGAAATCGGGCAGTCATTGTCGTTCCACCCAACGGCCGGCCAAGTGGTCAATCATTTCTATCATCCGTCGGACGCATAGCGTTCCCCTAAATTACATCCAATATAAACAAGACCTTACCATTCAGCATGAACGGTGAGCTATATCAAAAACAAAAAAAGTGAAACGATAAACAATAATCAATACCTCGATCACAAGCTCTATGTATGACGACTTGTTTCTTTTAACACAGACGCACACACTCATCTATACGTACATTCAACTCTATGAATACATACATGCACACCTAGTACCCTATCCCTATGAGAACCTCCGAGAGATTAAGTTGGCACATCATCTGAGATTAAAAAAGTCGCTACAGACGCCTTCGTAGTCGATGGGAGTGTATAAATTGCTCGATCGAGTTTTTTTTCTACATGATAATACGTGTCTCACTAATAAAATAAAGATTCAGTTACAAGCCATGTAAACATTGACATTACAGGACTGAAAAGATAGGATAATCCTATGCAAAAAACCAGCACTTCTCCTTCTCCATTAAGGAAAAGGAAAGAGATCACCTCCTTACCCGAGCTCGACTCGGGTCCATCGCTGATCAGCAGCTTTACGAACCTCCAAAGTAGTTTGCCTGAAACAAAACCATTGCCGTTGAAAGAATCAGACCGGGCAACGTGTCCCCGGACATGTCATCAAACTCCAGAACTGCCAACCTCTAACCACAAATCCAGCACGAGATGCACCATCTTCCAGCTGTCACTTGCGTAAACAACCGTCTGCGCATACTCCTAGACGACAAAACCTCCCTGCTCCACCATAACGCCGGAGACTACGCCGCGGCAATGAAGACAGAGCAGAAGGAGAGACACACCTGATGGAGTCGCCGCCGCGCCTCGTCGACACCATCCATGGGCCTAACGCCACCGATCTGAAGGATCGGCAAACACACGATGCCATCAATTCTGAGACGCCGCCATGAAGGACACCGCCGGTGTGGGAGTGAAGTTGAAGCAGATTTATTTGTCCGGACGCCGTTTGCATCACCCCACCGATGCACCACGACCTATAAATCCAAACCCTAGCTAAATAGCGGAGGAACGGGGTATCCCCTCTCTCCTGCCGCCGGAGCAGCAGCCGGAGGGAGAGGGGGCCAGCGCCCTAACCGGTGAAGATCGATGGAAGAAAATCGCCTCCCTAGTCGCCTAGCTCGTGGCGGCGGCTAGGGTAGGGAAAACAGCGGCGAGATCGAGTTGAAGAAAAGGTAAGGACAGCTAGTTCGAGTACGACGACACAGATTTATTGAAATTTTGTCCCATCAATCGTACCGTACGCAAGGCAAACTCTCTCTAGTCTAGCATACTTCCACCCATCGATCCGTGTCGTACCTAGCTCTAGCTAGTCACGTACTCGATCGATCCTAGCTAGTTCGTAGCAGGGTAGGGGCAAGATCGATCTATGGCAAAGTCGATGAAGACGCCGCCGGACGACGTGATCCGCGAGATCCTCCTGCGCCTCGACGACGTGGTCACCCTCTTCCGTTGTGCCGCCACGTGCAAGCACTGGCGACGCCTCATAGCGGAGCCCTCCTTCATCCTCCGGCGCCGGTGGCCGCCCTCCCTGGCTGGCTTCTTCACTCAGAGATCCCTCGTCATGAGGTTCCCAGGGACCAGCCCCACAGACTCCTCCAGCCAGCTCGCCTTCGTTCCGTCGCCGTCGTCGTTGTTTGGCCCTGATCGCCGCCCACTGACGTCCTTCGTCCCCAGCGCCGACGCCCCCGTCGTCCACCGTGCTGTGCCGCTCGTCACGCGCGGCGGCCTCCTCCTGATGCGCCTGTACCCACGCGACGATGACATGGAACCCAACGTCCTCCGCTTGGCTGTGTGCGACACGCTCGCCGCCAGGTGGGACGTGCTGCCCGAGCTGGACTGCAGCTGCCGGTTCGGCAACTTTGACCCTTGCGGCCGCGCCATCATACCGAGCAGCTCCGGCGGCGACGACAGGCCAGCCTTCAGAGTCCTGATGATCGGCGCCGACAAGTACAAGTCGCAGTTCAACCTCCACCGATTCACCTCCAGCGAGCGGAGCTGGAGCGCGCCGGCCAAGTGCTTTAACATGATGGAGCATCAGATCTGGTTCATGGAGGAGGAGAACGCCGTGGTGTGCCGAGGCAATGCGCACTGGCTGTGCGTCAGCAACTCACACTGTTTCCACGTCCTCAACGTCGACGTCGAGACAGGCCACGTCTCCCTGACGAAGCTCGTGTGTCCATTCGTCCCGCCGACTATGGCTGACCACATGCGTTTGAACCGTCTCTCGACCACAGTAGACGGCACACTCTTGTCGCTTTGCGTGTACCGTGGCCGCCAGCTAGAGGTCTGGACACAACAACAAGACAACAAAGACCGGAGCAGAGATGGCAATGCAGAGTGGCTCCGCACTAGGGTGATAGACCAAAAACTGACCGAGGTCATCCAACAGAGTGGATGCCCGTCATGCATTTGGTCAGGAGAGAGGAGCGGCACGCTGCTCATCACGGATTACGCCGGGCCAATAGCTCTTGTGCGACGTTTTTTATGTGAATTGGCTAGAGTGCGACGTTGTTCGAGCAAATGGCTGTGGTGCGACACATTTGAGCAGTTAAATAGCCCAGGGCCACAGGGGGTGTTAAATATGGTTTAATTGGTCGTCAACCAAGCCCGTTTATGTTAGGACATGTGGGTCCAACTTAATTGCTCCTCAAAACAGCTGACCGTGCCCTGCCACCCGACCGTGCCGGGCCCGCCACTCTGCCCCCTCCCCCCTTCTTCTCCGGTGATGGCGGATCTTGCGTTCTCAACGGCGGCGGCGGAGCCCTCGTTCTCAACGGCGGCGGAGCCTTCATCCTCAAAAAATGGTGAGAGTGAGAACACTAGTCCCCCTCCCGTTCCTCTCTCGGCCCCGTAGATCTCAGCTGCCCCGTTTCCTCTGTTTTCGCTTGTTGAATCGATAGGTTGTGAGGGGAGCCCGTGGGCATACTGAGATGGAGCCGCCAGATTCAACTTTGAATAGGTAATGCTCCTCTCTCTGATCCAATTTTGCATGCAATTAGGGCCTAGTCTGCTCTTTCTCACGGGCTCACACTGTCCGCCACTGATAGAGGGGATGCTGCCGCTCGGACCTTCGAATTGACGGTCAATTTCTTTCCATCAAAGGCAAAATTAGTTGATGGTAGCATTCAGAACATTGAGAGAGACACAATTGTTAAATGGGAGGTTGAGTTTACAGAGATTGATCCACAAGTTCTACAGAACATGGGAGAGAAGGCAGTGAAGAAATGGGTGGAAAAATTGGGGAGAAAGTTGTTTGGGGTCCAGAGCAAGAAGTATCACTGTTGCGGTTTGATGATTGGAAAGGAGAGTATGTGAGAATGGAAGATGGTGAACAGGTTGTTGATGAAATCGATCGGCAAAGCGGCTGGACAAGCAAGCGAGCTAATTTTTTGCTAAGCTGGTTGATCTGAATATTTTTTGAAGGTTGGATATGTGCCATCACAATTGGCTGCGCAGATGGTAGATGATGAGTGGGCTACAGAGGCCATTGATTCCCATGTGTACTTGAACTTACAGTAATAGCTGAAGAGGGACAGGTGACTGGAACTGAAAATGAAACTGCAGCAACTGTTGATTGGAATGTAGTTGAATTAGATGAGCCTACTGATGCCAAGACTGTTTGGACTGATAGGAAGAAGTTTTATGCGAGGTGCAGATGATTTGATGGTAGTGTGAAGCCTTGCAAGTGGTACATATCTGCTAGACTGCAACCTAATGGAAATCTTGTCGGGGTTAACCAAATCCCCAATCAACATACTTGTATTACAAGTTCACAGACAGTATCAACCATGACATCACAACTTTGGGTTGCAGAAAAGATCACCCCAATTTTAGCCAAAACACCAAACACTACTGCCAAGAAACTCAAAGTAGACTTGGAAAAGATGTACCCCATTAAACTGAAATATACCACAGTGTGGAAGGCAAAACAAAGGGCAATGAAAAATTTATATGGTGATTGGGCAAATACATTTAGGATGCTTTACAACTTCAAAGCAGAGGTGGAAAAGAGGTCACCTGGTAGTGTTGTGGAGATAGATACAGAGGTATCACCCTCAGGTGAAGTCAAGTTCTCCAAGTTTTTTATGGCTTTGAAGCCTTGCATCGATGGGTTCAAAGCAGGGTGCCGTCCATATTTGAGCATAGACTCATCATTTTTGACAGGCAAGTGGAATGGTCAGTTGGCAGCATGCAATGCTCTAGATGGACACAACTGGATGTTTCCTATTGTTGTTGGCTTGTTTCAGTCAGAAACAGAGGCTTCATGGACATGGTTCATGATCCAGTTGAAAAGGTGCCTAGGGCCAGTGTCACCTTTGGCTATACACACAGATGCATGTAAGGGGCTTGAAAATTTAGTGAAAAATGTTTTCCCACATGCTGAGCAGAGGGATTGCTTCGGTCATTTGTGGATGAATTTGATCAAAAAATTTAGAGGAGAAGAATTTGGGCGCATGTGGCCAGCAGCAAGATCTTACACTAGACAGACACATAAATATCATCTTGATAAGATAATGGCAGCATGTGATGAGTTTGGTCCATGGCTGAACACCTACCATTCTTTGTTATGGTACAGGTCAGCATTCAACACTGCCATCAAGTGTGACCACATCAACAACAATTTGGCAGAGAGTTTCGACAACAAGGTGAAGGAGTTAAAAGATTTGTCTGTGCATGACATGGTTGACCAAATCAGGATCATGCTCATGCGGTTGTGGGAATTGAGAAGAAGGATAGGTGATTGTCTGCAAGGTGATAAGCTTCCAGCAGTGGTACAACAGGTGGTCAATAGGAGCAGAAGTATTTCACATTTGTCTGTGTTTTGATTTGGTGCTTTTTTTCAATTACTATATCTATAACATTTTCTGCACAGGAGGAAGCGAGCAAGTCAGCCCCTTGTTGTTGAACAGTGTTGGCCAACAAAAAAAGCAAGAGTCAATGGCGGTAGAAAGAAGAGAAGTGTGCCTGAGCTCGAGCAGGTGAAGAAAATCCTGCTGCAGTCAACATTCAGATGAAGAAACTGATGTGGAGGTGCACACAAGAAACTGAACCTGAGCGTGTCGAGGTTCAGATGAAGAAACTGAACCTGAGCGTGTCGAGGTTCAGACTGAAGAAACCCATGTTGAGGTACACACCAAAGAAACTGAAATTGGTGTCAACATTGAGACTGAAGACACTAATCACGAGGGTATTGGCGAGGTGTTGAAAAGACCAGTGAAGAAAACCAAGATGATCAGTGAACTTGTGTGTGTAGTAGAACCAAAAATAAGAAGGGCTAAGGCGAAGAAGGGCACACGACGTGGTAGGAAGAAGTAGAACAGAGAACAGTTTGAAAATTTGGGGCATGTAATAATATTTGTAACTTGGTGCGTACTGGTAGTCACTATGTATCCCCATATTTCTATTCGAACTTGTTTGTCTAAACCAGCCAAATAAAAATTTAAATTTAAATTTAAATTTGGGCTATTGATGTTTTAGTGCTATCTAAAGTACCTCAACTGAAATATGTTTGCTTGCTGATCATTCCGAGCCCTTTTGGTAAGTTGAACTCATAGTCATGAAAAGTGTGTTTCAAATGACCTCCAAAGGTAGGGTAAACGACCTCATATTTAAGCAAGTTCTTTTGGCACCTTGTCTAAACCAGCCAAATGATTTTTCTACACATCTATTCTACCTAT
Source organism: Aegilops longissima (assembly GCA_021605205.1). Taxonomy (NCBI): domain Eukaryota; kingdom Viridiplantae; phylum Streptophyta; class Magnoliopsida; order Poales; family Poaceae; genus Aegilops; species Aegilops longissima. The sequence goes on from CM038678.1 coordinate 55,698,394, forward strand.
ATAGTGTAAATCTAAAGTCTCACTATTTATTGAATTAATTTTCTATTTTTTTCTTTTCTTTTTGAAAAAACAAGGTTTAATAGAAAATTATATATATAACAAGTTTAAAACATGAAAATGAGAAAAGTAAGTTCAGATCTTTCTTAGTCAATCCAAAATGAAGTTTTGGTGAGGTTTTCACACTTTTCATTTTCAAAACTCCACCTACTCTCGGGTGCTTTTCTCTCTCCCTTGAACTCCATACTACATTGTTTGAGGAATGACAATTTTGTGAAGGATTTTTCAGTAAAATGTATGTAAACCATATTTATATTTTTTCTCGTTACTATACGACATAATAAGACTATGTGCATAAGTTTTATGTTTTTTGATTTTTTGAATTAGTTATGCTCAACCCTAATCAGTCAAAACCTCTCAAAACCCTCAAAACCCCTCTCAAAACCCTCAAAACCCTGCACACTACCTGGTCGTCGATCGTTGTGCGTGGGCCGGTTGAGATCAGCGCTAGGGTTAGCTATAGTGTGCAGCGATCCGCATGAGACGCGCTGATTGGTTGACGCGGTGGGGTTTGGATCAGCCTCTCGTTGGAGCATCGGGACCGTTCATTTGAATCCAACGGCAAGAGTTGACGCGGTGCATGGACCAAGCCTACGCAGTGCCCTTTCCATCGTTGCATGCGTGCCCGTGCCTACCCGCAGCATGCATGCCCACCCGCAGCAGGACTGCGCCCGTGCGTTGCATGCATGCCTCGACGTAGCCTGCTCCGCCACCCCTATCAACGCAGTAACATGTCGCATGCCTACCATTAGAACCGATGCAGCGTCGCATCAAAGCGTGCACCCGGCCACAATGCAGCAGCCCGATGAAGACAACCAAAAAGCCAACGCTGCATGGCGTGGTGTGCACGCTGTGCATGGCGTGCTCCTCTTTGAGGACGCAATACTGGCATGGGGTATCGATGTGGGTATCGATGCAGTTCAAATGGCGTGCTGCCCGTTACAAGATGGGCAAAAGAAGGCGTCCATTATTGCCACGTCTCCCATCGACCGAACCTTGCCCTCTAGCCAGGCCCTAGCAAGATGAGCAAATTAATGGGCAACCGCATGCATGCACGGGCGGCACACGCAGAGAACCCGGGAAGGCGTGTCCCTTGACCCACGACGCACAGACGCGCGCGTGATCCCGCCCCTTGACCCGCGACCGGTGGCACGAAGCGTCGCGATCCGTTTCCCACGGCCACGCTTCGTGTACACACTTTCATTGGGGCGCCACCAAACGCCGCCCGCCCATTAATTCTAGGGTTTCGACGGGTGAAACCACGTCGCACTTGGGCTATTTAAGCGGGCACTATCGTCCTCTCCTCCTCATCCATCATACCCCATCCTCTGCCTCCTCGCCCTTCTTCTTCCTTCTCCATCAAACCCGACCGAGCACTCGAGCCACCCCGCCACCATGCAGTACACCGCCCCCACCTACAGCTTCCCCCCAACCGTGCCGGAAAGGCTCTACCCGGCCGGAGTGTATGTAGAGAGAACCCTTAGGGTTTGGGCGATCTCGAGGTGGAGGGGCGCAAGGGAGTTAACGGAGTTCTTCCTTGCGGCCGGCTTCCGCCACCTCCCCCGCGGCTCTCCTCGGATGTACCATGTTGAGGAGGTCAACCACAATGGCGTTGTGGTTGGGCTCCTCGCCACGTTCACTAACCCTTTCGATGCTTTCCATCTCCTCGGGCGAGCGTATTGGGTTGGTTGTGAGTTCATAGCTTTCACCACCTACAATATCTTCACCGACTTCCAGAGCATCTTCCCCAACAACGGCGTTATGCACACGCTCCCGTACCCCATCAACAACGGGGAGGAGTGAAGGACGGCGCCCGGAGGAGCGAGGTGGCGTTGTTCCCCCGGAGGAGGAGGAGAAGAAGAGCCCCAAGAAGAACCAGCTTTTGGTGCCCCCCGATCTATCTAGCTTATCGTATTAGTTTTTTAAGTAGTAATCGTTATTGTATTAGTATTTTAAGTTGTAAGGCTATCATGGAGTTGTAAGGTTATCGTGGAACTATGGGTTGCTACTATATATATTGTGTGTTTCGTGCTATTATTTGAAGATTGCTATGGGTTGTTCTTGCTTATTATTTGTGTATTGCTATGGGTTGCTACGAGCCTAGGTTGCTACACCTCGATCTCACCACACACACACCATCTTCAAAATATTGGCCAAATCATGGACATGCAACTAGGAGCCCCATGCAAACCCACTATGGACATGCCACTAGGAAATGCAAAATAATTTACTTCATGCAACTCATTTAGTTCATGGAACCGTAGACATGCATAAAAACAATTAACATTTGGTTTTATTGCATCAAAAAATGATCCATCACAAAATTTAGTGCAAGAAAAAGGCCAAAGTAAAAATAAGTAACATTTTTTTAGGGGTAAAAAAAATAAGTAACATTTTATTTGCCGAAGTTAGAGGTGGGCTGGTGCCGCTACGCGGGTGGGCTGGTGCCAATACGCGGGCGGGCTGGTCTCTATTTTGGGCATGGTTATTTTCTCAGGGCCCATTTTCTCACGTCCCAACATCTATTCGGCAGCCCAGTTTTGTTTTTTTACTAGAAACTGAATTTGGGTGTGTACTCTGTTAGCGAAGAACAAAAACAGAGGAAGCAGAGCATGAACACTGAATAGGGCCCCGAGAATATCAGTACAATAATTCAAGCAAGTTTTGCTTCACACAATTCAAGTTCATCTAACAAATGATCCTGGCTAACTCAAACTCTGGGCACCCACGAAACTAGTGACTAACTAACTGAAACTATAACAAATTCTAGCGATTGATGAACATCAAGTAAAGTAAACCATAGCAATGACACAACCATAAAATGCTCCCGCCATCTTATTTGCTTGCTGCTTCAAATCGATCAGATGCTTTAGTTGCTTGCCGATTTTCTTCAATTCACACTTCAGTTCTGCACTATGCATCATCGGATCGGCTCTGTCCGCCAAATTGGGGGCTTGTTCCACGGCAAGCTGCCCCCCAAAATTGAGCTCTTGGGTTGGGGTTGATCCCTCCAATTTCAACCTTTCAACATATTCATCGAGCCACTCAAAATGCCCACATTTCTTCAGAACCTGAAAACAGGGGGCGGCGCATGAATCCTAGATCCACCACCCAGATCCACCGCCCTAATTCGAGGGAAAAAGAAAGAAATCGGGAGAAATTAGACCATAGAATTGGTCAAGAACACAGATCTAACCTGCCCCAGCTGTGGCTTGCTCAAACATTTCACAAACTTCGCCCACGGTTGCCATTTTCTTCCCTCACACAAGTCAAACGCTTCAGAGGCTCCATCGCGGGCAATCGGGGCATCTTGTCAAGCAACCTTTGGACCATATTGCGTCCATGATTGGCGGGTGGCGAGTCGAGCTAGACATCACTGCCGGGCGGGCGGCAACCGTTCTTGGGAGCAGAGGAAGAAGAAGGTGGGAAAGGAAAGGGGCAGGGCAAGCAATGGAGGGGGTGGGCTGGCTCGGGCTCGTGGCTGGCTCGGGTCGGGCACGCGCTGATGAGCACGGGCATGCTTGTGTGGATAAGTTGTGGGTCCCACCCGCATGCGAGTAACTGGTGGGTCCCGCGTGTCATAACTCAAATCGCTAACCCCTCGTGTTTTTCATTTCACGGGTAAACAGAGCCATGTTGCATTGTAGCTATTTACACGCTCAAGTGTGTCGCATCACAACCATTCAGTCGAACAACGTCGCACTCAAGCAAATTCACATCAAAAACGTCGCACAGGAGCTATTGGCCCGATTACGCCAGCGGGGGCATGTACATTGCTCATCTCGACACAGCGACATTAGAAGAGGTGACAGATCGCTTTCGTGATTGTAATGTAATCGTGCCTATGGAGATAGACTGGCCAACCTTCTTCATGACGCGCCTTGGTGGCCTTTAGTACGGTAAACATCGATCAATGCCCACATGCTAAATGATCTTAATTGCTTCCTGTAAATGAACTTATGAATAAAATATAAGTATGGTATATGGATATACAATCTTGCATGAATGCATTTTGTTTAGATGAATATGAATGGATATATGATGAATTAGATAGAGTGATTGTTCACATGATGCAATGTTTGTTGTGGATTATTAGTTGCATTGACATGTATATACCTCATGATCTAATGCGATGTTATCACTGACCTATTATACAAGATTTTGGTTCATAAAATAGGAAGTAAAAGGACATGACTAATGTTTAGATCCAACACTAACGGCAGGGAGGGGAACTTTTGGTCTATGGGGACATACGCACCCTATATGAAAAAAATAGTAATTCAACTAAAAGTCGAAAATTCCTGAAAATATTTTTGAAATAAACTTGACCTTCTATTGTACTCGTGAGAAAAAAATCCACGAAATAAATATCCCTTTGACTTCTTTTTAAAAAAGACAATTTTTTGGCTAAAATAGTGCGAATAGTGACCTATAATAGCAAATAATTTTTTTGTCGATATTTATATTGCAATACAAAACTATCAAAAAAATAGCAAATAAATTTTTGCTGTCAGGTCAACTTTTGTTTTTTTTCGTCGAGAATTATATACTAGTGCAAAAGTAAGTCAAGTATTTTGTCAAAATAGTTCTTACCTATTTTGACTTTTTTTTAAATATTAAAAAATAAATCCCCATATAGGGTGCATATACTGTTGGAAATATGCCCTAGAGGCAATGATAAATTAGTTATTATTATATTTCCTTGTTCATGATAATCGTTTATTATCCATGCTATAATTGTATTGATAGGAAACTCAGATACATGTGTGGGTACATAGACAACACCAAGTCCCTAGTAAGCCTCTAGATGACTAGCTCGTTGATCAATAGATGGTTACGGTTTCCTGACCATAGACATTGGATGTCATTGATAACGGGATCACATCATTAGGAGAATGATGTGATGGACAAGACCCAATCCTAAGCCTAGCACAAAGATCGTAGTTCATATGCTAAAGCTTTTCTAATGTCAAGTATCATTTCCTTAGACCATGAGATTGTGCAACTCCGGATACCGTAGGAATGCTTTGGGTGTACCAAACGTCACTGGCGTAATCGGGTGACTATAAAGGTGCACTATGGTATCTCGAAAGTGTCATTGGGTTGGTACGAATCGAGATCGGATTTGTCACTCCGTAAGCGGAGAGGTATCTCTGGGCCCACTCGGTAGGACATCATCATAATGTGCACAATGTGACCAAGGGGTTGATCACGGGATGATGTGTTACGGAACGAGTAAAGAGACTTGCGGAAGCGAGATTGAACAAGGTATCGGGATACCGACGATCGAATCTCGGGCAAGTACAATACCGCTAGACAAAGCGAATTGTATATGGGATCGATTGAGTGCTTGACATCGTGGTTCATCCGATGAGATCATCGTGGAATATGGGAGCCAACATGGGTATCCAGATCCGCTGTTGGTTATTGACCGAGAACGTCTCGGTCATATCGCATGATTCCCGAACCCGTAGGGTCTACACACTTAAGGTTCGATGGCGCTAGGGTTATAAAGGAAGTTTGTATGTGGTTACCGAATGTTTTTGAGTCCGGATGAGATCCGGACATCACGAGGAGTTCGGAATGGTCCGGAGGTAAAGATTTATATATGGGAAGTCCTGTTTTGGTCACCGGAAAAGTTTCGGGTTTTTCCGGTAACGTACCGGGACCACCGGGAGGGTCCACCAAGTGGGGCCACAAGCCCCGGAGGGCTGCATGGGCCAAGTGTGGAAGGGGACCAGCCCCAGGTGGGCTGGTGCGCCCCCCCCCCCACAAGGGCCCAAGGCGCCTCCAAGAGGGAAGGGGGGCAAACCCTAGGGTAGATGGGCCCTAAGGCCCACCCTAGGTGCGCCTCCCCCTCTCCCCCTTGTGGCCGCCACCCAGATGGGATCTGGGTGCTGCCGCCACCCCTGGGGAGGGAACCCTAGGTGGGGGCACAGCCCCTCCCCTTCCCCTATATATACTTGAGGTTTGGGCTGCCCAACACACACGAGTTTCACCTCTCCCTGGCGCAGCCCTACCTCTCTCCCTTCTCCTCTCTCGCGGTGCTTGGCGAAGCCCTGCTGGATTCCCACGCTCCTCCATCATCACCACGCCGTTGTGCTGCTGCTGGATGGAGTCTTCCTCAACCTCTTCCTCTCTCCTTGCTGGATCAAGGCGTGGGAGGCGTCACCGGGCTGTCGCGTGTGTTGAGCGCGGAGGTGCCGTCCGTTCGGCACTAGGATCTCCGGTGATTTGGATCACGACAGTACAACTCCTTCAACCCCGTTCTCTTGAACGCTTCCGCTTAGCGATCTACAAGGGTATGTAGATGCACTCTCCTTCCCTCGTTGCTGGTTTCTCCATAGATAGATCTTGGTGACACGAGGAAAATTTTGAATTTCTGCCACGTTCCCCAGCAATGGTATCGAGCTAGGTCTATTGCGTTGATTCTTTGCACGAGTAGAACACAAAGTAGTTGTGGGCGTTGATGTTGTTCAATATGCTTACCGTTACTAGTCCAATCTTGTTTCGACGGTATTGTGGGATGAAGCGGCCGGACCGACCTTACGCACTCTTACGTGAGACAGGTTCCACCGACTGACATGCACTTGGTGCATAAGGTGGCTAGCGGGTGCCAGTCTCTCCCACTTTAGTCGGAACGGATTCGATGAAAAGGGTCCTTATGAAGGGTAAATAGCAATTGACATATCACGTTGTGGTTTTGCGTAGGTAAGAAACGTTCTTGCTAGAAACCCATAGCAGCCACGTAAAACATGCAAACAACAATTAGAGGACGTCTAACTTGTTTTTGCAGGGTATGCTATGTGATGTGATATGGCCAAGAAGAATGTGATGAATGATATGTGATGTATGAGATTGATCATGTTCTTGTAATAGGAATCACGACTTGCATGTCGATGAGTATGACAACCGGCAGGAGCCATAGGAGTTGTCTTAATTTATTGTATGACCTGCCTGTCATTGAACAACGCCATGTAATTACTTTACTTTATTGCTAACCGGTAGCCATAGTAGCAGAAGTAATAGTTGGCGAGACAACTTCATGAAGACACGATGATGGAGATCATGATGATGGAGATCATGATGATGGAGATCATGATGATGGAGATCATGATGATGGAGATCATGGTGTCATGCCGGTGACGATGATGATCATGGAGCCCCGAAGATGGAGATCAATGGAGCTATATGATATTGGCCATATCATGTCACTACTATATAATTGCATGTGATGTTTATTATGTTTATACATCTTGTTTACTTAGAACGACGGTAGTAAATAAGATGATCCCTTACAACAATTTCAAGAAGTGTTCTCCCCTAACTGTGCACCGTTGCTAAAGTTCGTCGCTTCTAAGCACCACATGATGATCGGGTGTGATGGATTCTTACGTTCACATACAACGGGTGTAAGACAGATTTACACACGCGAAACACTTAGGGTTAACTTGACGAGCCTAGCATGTACAGACATGGCCTCGGAACACAGAGACCGAAAGGTCGAGCATGAGTCGTATGGTAGATACGATCAACATGAAGATGTTCACCGATGATGACTAGTCCGTCTCACGTGATGATCGGACACGACCTAGTTGACTCGGATCATGTAATCACTTAGATGACTAGAGGGATGTCTATCTGAGTGGGAGTTCATAAGATGAACTAAATTATCCTGAACATAGTCAAAAGACCTTTTGCAAATTATGTCGTAAGCTCGCGCTTTAGTTCCACCATTTTAGATATGTTCCTAGAGAAAATATAGTTGAAAGTTGACAGTAGCGATTATGCGGGCAATAGAAAGCTTATGTCCTTAATGCACCGCTCAGTTTGCTGAACCCCAAACGTCGTCTGTGGATGTTGCAAACATCGGACATACACGTTTTCATAACTACGTGATAGTTCAGTTAAACGGTTTAGAGTTGAGGCACCAAAGACGTTTTTAGAAACATCGCGGAACATGTGAGATGTTTCGAGGGCTGAAATTGGGATTTCAGGCTCGTGCCCACGTCAAAAGGTATAAGACCTCCGACGATTTTCTTAGCCTGCAAACTAAGGGAGAAAAGCTCAATCGTTGAGCTTGTGCTCAGATTGTCTGAGTGCAACAATCACTTGAATCGAGTGGGAGTTGATCTTCCAGAGATAGTGATGTTTCTCCAAAGTCATTGCCACCAAGCTGCTAGAGCTTCGTGATGAACTATAACAAATCAGGGATAAATATAATGATCCTTGAGATATTCGCGATGTTTGACACCGCGAAAGTAGGAATCAAGAAGGAGCATCCATTGTTGATGGTTGGTGAAACCACTAGTTTCAAGAAGGGCAAGGGCAAGAAGGGATACTTCATGAAACAGCAAATCAGCTGCTGCTCTAATGAAGAAACCCAAGGTTGAACCCAAACCCGAGACTAAGTGCTTCTGTAATAAGGGGAACAGCCACCGGAGCAGAATTACCCTAGATACTTGGTAGATGAGAAGGCTGGCAAGGTCGATAGAAGTATATTGGATATACATTAAGTTATTGTGTACTTTACTAGTACTCCTAGTAGCACCAGGGTATTAGATACGGTTCGGTTGCTAAGTGTTAGTAACTCGAAATAAAAGGCTCTGAGAATAAGCGGAGACTAGCTAAAGGTGAGTTGACGATATGTGTTGGAAGTGTTTCCAAGTTTGATGTGATCAAACATCACACGCTCCCTCTACCATCAAGATTAGTATTAAACCAGAATAATTGTCATTTGGTGTTTGCGTTGAGCATAGACATGATTGGATTATGTCTATTGCAATACAGTTATTCATTTAAGGATAATAATGGTTACTCTATTTATTTGAATAATACCTTCAATGGTCTTGCACCTAAAGGGATGGTTTATTGAATCTCGATCATAGTAATACATATTTTCATGCCAAAAGATATAAGATAGTAATGATGGTACCACTTACTTGTGGCACTACCATGTAAGTCATATTGGTATAAAACGCATGAAGCTCCATGTTGATGGATCTTTGGACTCACTCGTTTTTGAAAAGTTTGAGACATGCGAACCATGTCTATTGGTGTATACGCATGAAGAAACTCCATGCAGATGGATCGTTTGGACTCACTTGATTTTGAATCACTTGAGATATGCAAATCATACCACATGGGCAAGATGACTGAAAAGCCTCATTTCAGTAAGATGGAACAAGATAGCAACTTGTTGAAGTAACACATTTTGATGTGTGCGATTGCAATGAGTCTTGAGGCATGCGATGAATATCGTTATGTTCTTACTTCACGAGATGATTTAAGTAGATCTTGAGTGTATTTACTTGATGAAACACAAGTCTGAATTATTGAATGGTTCAAGTAATTTCAGAGTGAAGTTGAAGATCATTGTGACAAGAGGATAAAATGTCTATGATATGATCATAGAGATGAGTATCTGAGTTCTGAGCTTTGTACGCAATTAAGACATTGTGGAAATTGTTTCATAATAAATACACTTTGGAACACCATAGTGTGATGGTGTGTCCAAACATCATAGTTGCACCCTATTGGATATGATGCGTACCATGATGTCTCTTATCGAATTACCACTATCGTTCATGGGTTAGGCATTAGAGACAACCACATTCACTTTAAATAGGGCACCACATAATTCCGTTGAGATGACACCGTATGAACTATGGTTTAGAGAAACCTAAGCTGTCTTTTCTTAAAAGTCTGGGGCTATGACGCTTATGTGAAAAAGTTTCAGGTTGATAAGCTCGAACCCAAAGCGGATAAAATGCATCTTCATAGGACACCCAAAACAGTTGGGTGTACCTCCTAATTCAGATCCGAAAGCAATAGGGATTGTTTCTTGAATCAGGTCCTTTCTCGAGGAAAAGTTGAAGGAAATATGCCCTAGAGGCAATAATAAAAGTTATTATTTATTTCCTTATATCATGATAAATGTTTATTATTCATGCTAGAATTGTATTAACCGGAAACATAATACATGTGTGAATATATAGACAAACAGTATGTCACTAGTATGCCTCTACTTGACTAGCTTGTTAATCAAAGATGGTTATGTTTCCTAACCATGAACAAGGAGTTGTTATTTGATTAACAAGGTCACATCATTAGTTGAATGATCTGATTGACATGACCCATTCCGTTAGCTTAACACTTGATCGTTTAGTATGTTAATGCTTTCTTCATGACCCATACATGTTCCTATAACTATGAGATTATGCAACTCCGTTTACGGAGGAACACTTTGGTACTACCAAGCGTCACAGCGAATCGGGTGATTATAAAGGAGTACTACAGGTGTCTCCAAAGGTACTTGTTGGGTTGGCGTATTTGAGATTAGGTTTTGTCACTCCGATTATCGGAGAGGTATCTCGAGCCTTCTCGGTAATGCACATCACTTAAGCCTTGCAAGCATTACAACTAATGAGTTAGTTGTGAAGATGATGTATTACGGAACGAGTAAAGAGACTTACGGTAGCGAGATTGAACTAGGTATTGGATACCGACGATCGAATCTCGGGTAAGTAACATACCGATGACAAAGGAACAACGATGTCGTTATGCGGTTTGACCGATAAAGATCTTCAGTAGAATATGTAGGAACCAATATGGGCATCCAGGTTCCGCTATTGGTTATTGACCGAGAATGGTTCTAGGTCATGTCTACATAGTTCTCGAACCCGTAGGGTCCATGACGCTTAACGTTCGATGACAGTTCATTATGAGTTTATAAGTATTGATGCACGAAGTTTGTTCGAGTCCGGATGTGATCACGGACATGACGAGGAGTCTCGAAATGGTCGAGACATAAAGATTGATATATTGGAAGCCTAAGTTTGGACTTGGAATGGTTCGAGTGAAAACAGGATGTTACGGAACACCGGGGTTACGGAACCCCCGGGGTATATGGGCCTTCATGGGCCTCAAGGGAGAAGGAGAAGGGCGGCCAAGGTGGGCTGCGCGCCCCCTCCCCTTCCAGTCCGAATAGGACAAGGAGAGGGGGCGCCCTTCCCTCTTTCCCCTCCCAATCCTACTCCAACTAGGAGGGGGAGTCCTACTCGGTGGGAGTAGGACTCCTCCTTGTCGCCTCCCCTTGGGCGGCCACCTCCCCTTGTCTCCTTTATATCTGAGGGGCAGGGGCACCCCATGACACACAAGTTGATCTACGGATCTTTCCTTAGCCGTGTCGGTGCCCCTTCCACCATATTCCACTTCGGTCATATCGTCGCGGAGCTTAGGCGAAGCCCTGCGCCGGAGAAGTCATATCGTCGCGGAGCTTAGGCGAAGCCCCCGCGTCGGTGGAGCATCAACATCGTCCACCACGCCGTCGTCTTGTGGAACTCATCCCGACACTTTGCTGGATCGAGTCCGGGATCGTCATTGAGCTGAGCGTGTGCAGAACTCGGAGGTGCCGTGACGTTCGGTGCTTGGATCGGTCGGATCGTGAAGACGCGTCGACTACATCAACAGCGTTGTTATAACGCTTCGCTTTCGGTCTCACGAGGGCGTGGGACGGACACTCTCCCTCTCATTGCTATGCCATCACCATGGTCTTGCGTGATCGTAGGAAATTTTTGAAATTACTCGTTCCCCAACATGGCATCCGAGCCTGGTTTTATGCGTTGATGTCATGTGCACGAGTAGAACACAAGTGAGTTGTGGACGATACAAGTCATACTGCCTACCAGCATGTCATACTTTGGTTCAGCGGTATTGTGAGATGAAGCGGCCGGACCGACATTACGCGACGCTTACGCGAGACTGGTTTCACCGCTCCGAGCACTCGTTGCTTAAAGGTGACCGGCGGGTGTCTGTCTCTCTCACTTTAGTTGAATCGAGTGTGGCTACGCCCGTCCTTGAGAAGGTTAAACGGAGTCTATTTGACGAAGTATCGTTGTGGTTTTGATGCGTAGGTAAGAACGGTTCTTACTCAGCCCGTAGCAGCCACGTAAAACTTGCAACAACAAAGTAGAGGACGTCTAACTTGTTTTTGCAGGGCATGTTGTGATGTGATATGGTCAAGGCGTGATGCTATATTTTATTGTATGAGATGATCATGTTTTGTAACGAGTTATCGGCAATCTGGCAGGAGCCATATGGTTGTCGCTTTATTGTATGAAATGCAAGCGCCATGTAATTGCTTTACTTTATCACTAAGGAGTAGCGATAGTCGTAGAAGCAATAGTTGGCGAGACGACAACGATGCTACGATGGAGATCAAGGTGTCGCTACCGGTGGCGATGGTGATCATGGCGGTGCTTGGCGATGGAGATCACAAGCACAAGATGATGATGACCATATCATATCACTTATATTGATTGCATGTGATGTTTATCCTTTATGCATCTTATCTTGCTTTGATTGGCGGTAGCATTATAAGATGATCTCTCACTAAAATTATCAAGAAGTGTTCTCCCGAGTATGCACCGTTGCGAAAGTTCTTCGTCTTTGAGACACCACGTGATGATCGGTGTGATAGGCTCTACGTTCAAATACAGCGGGTGCAAAATAGTTGCGCACGCGAATACTCAAGTTAAACTTGACGAGCCTAGCATATAACAGATATGGCCTCGGAACACGAGACCGAAAGGTCGGCGTGAATCATATAGTAGATATGATCAACATAGTGATGTTCACCATTGAAACTACTCCATCTCACGTGATGATCGGACATGGTTTAGTTGATTTGGATCACGTGATCACTTAGATGACTAGAGAGATGTCTGTCTAAGTGGGAGGTTTTTAATATGATTAATCAAACTTAAATTTATCATGAACTTAGTACCTGATAGTATTTTGCTTGTCTATGTTTGGTGTAGATAGATGGCTCGTCTGTTGTTCCGTTAAATTTTAATGCGTTCCTTGAGAAAGCAAAGTTGAAAGATGATGGTAGCAATTACGGACTGGGTCCGTAACTTGAGGATTATCCTCATTGCTGCACGAAAAATTAAATCTGGAAGCACCGCTGGGTGCGAGGCCTGCTGCAGATCTTGAGCGAAGTTGTGAGCGTCGGCAAAGCGAGCTGATGACTACTCAATAGTTCGGTGTGCCATGCTTTACGGCTTAGAACCGGGTCTTCAACGGCGTTTTGAGCGTCATGGAGCATATGAGATGTTCCAGGAGTTGAAGTTAATATTTCAAGCAAATGCCCGGATTGAGAGATATGAAGTCTCCAATAAGTTCTATAGCTGCAAGATGGAGGAGAATAGTTACGTCGGTGAGCACATACTCAAAATGTCCGGGTATAACAATCACTTAATTCAGCTGGGAGTTAATCTTCCGGATGATAGTGTCATTGACATGAATTCTCCAATCACGCCACCAAGCTACAAGAGCTTCGTGATGAACTATAATATGCAAGGGATGACTAAGACAATTCTGAGCTCTTCGCAATGCTAAAAGCATGGAGGTAGAAATCAAGAAAGAGCATCAAGTGTTGATGGTCAGCAAGACCACTAGTTTCAAGAAAAGGGCAAAGGGAAGAAGAAGGAAACTTCAAAAGAACAGCAAGAAAGTTGCTGATCAAGAGAAGAAACCCAAATCTGGACCTAAGCCTGAAATCGAGTGTTTTTTTGCAAGCAAGCGATGGACCTTTGAAGCGGAACTGCCCCAAGTATTTGGCGGATAAGAAGGATGGCAAGGTGATCAAAGGTATATGTGATATACATGTTATTGATGTGTACCTTACTAATACTCGCATAGTGCACGGTATTTGATCTGGTTACATTGCTAATATTTGCAACTCGAAGCAGGAACTACGGATTAGCGAAGATTGGCTAAGGGCGAGGTGACGATGCGTGTTGGAAATGGTTCCAAAGTCGATGTGATCAGATCGGCACGCTACCTCTACATCTACCTTGGGATTAGTTTTAGACCTAAATAATTGTTATTTGGTGCGGCGTTGAGCATGAACATTATATCTGGATCTTGTTTATTGCGAGGCGGTTATTCATTTAAATCAGAGAATAATGGTTGTTCTATTTATATGAGTAATATCTTTTATGGTCATGCACCCTTGAAGAATGGTCTATTCTTGTTGAATCTCGACAGTAGTGATACACATATTCATAATGTTGAAGCCAAAAGATGCAGAGTTGATAATGATAGTGCAACTTATTTGTGGCACTGCCGTTTAGGTCATATCGGTGTAAACGCATGAAGAAACTCCATCTTGATGGACTTCGGAATCACTTGATTATGAATCACTTGGTACTTGCGAACCGTGCCTCATGGGCAAGATGACCAAAACGCCGTTCTCGGAACTATGGGCGAGCAACTGATTTGTTGGAAATCATACATCTTGATGTTTGTGGTCCAATGAATGTTGAGGCACGTGGCGGGTATCGTTATTTTCTCACCTTCACAGATGATTTGAGCAGATATGGGTATATCTACTTAATGAAACACAAATCTGAAACATTTGAAAAGTTCAAAGAATTTCAGAGTGAAGTGGAAAATCATCGTAACAAGAAAATAAAGTTTCTACGATCTGATCGTGGAGGAGAATATTTGAGTTACGAGTTTGGTTTACATTTGAAACAATGTGGAATAGTTTCACAACTCACGCCACCCGAACACCACAGAGAAATGGTGTGTCCGAACGTCGTGTCGTACTTTCTGGATATGGTGCGATCTATGATGTCTATTTCGATTTACCGCTATCGTTTTGGGGTTATGCTTTAGAGACGGCGCATTCACGTTGAATAGGACACCGTCAAAATCCGTTGAGACGACGCCTTATGAACTGTGGTTTGGCAAGAAACCAAAGTTGTCGTTTCTTAAAGTTTGGGGCTGCGATGCTTATGTAAAGAAACTTCAACCAGATAAGCTCGAACCCAAATCGGAAAATGTGTCTTCATAGGATACCCAAAGGAGACTGTTGGGTACACCTTCTATCACAGATCTGAAGGCAAGATTTTCGTTGCTAAATTCGGATCCTTTCTAGAGAAGGAGTTTCTCTCGAAAGAAGTGAGTGGGAGGAAAGTAGAACTTGATGAGATAATCAGTATCTGCTCCCTTATTGGAAAGTAGTTCATCACAAGAAATGGTTCTGTGACAACTACACCAATTAGTGAAGAAACTAATGATGATGATCATGAAGCTTCAGATCAAGTTACTCTTGAACCTCGAGGTCAACCAGAGTAAGATACGCACTGAGTGGTACGGTAATCCTATTCGGAAGTCATGTTACTTGACCATGGCGAACCTACGAACTATGAAGAAGCGATGGTGAGCCCAGATTCATAAAATGGCTAGAAGCCATGAAATCTGAGATGGGATCCATGTATGAGAACAAAGTATGGACTTTGGTTGACTTGCCGATGATCGGCAAGCCATTGAAAATAAATGGATTTTAAGAAGAAGACTGACGCCGATGGTAATGTAGCTGTCTACAAAGCTCGACTTGTTGCAAAAGGTTTTCGACAAGTTCAAGGGGTTGACTACGATGAGACTTTCTCACCGTAGCGATGCTTAAGTCTGTCCAAATCATGTTAGCAATTGCCGCATTTTATGATTATGAAATTTGGCAAATGGATGTAAAACCGCATTCTTGAATGGATTTCTAGAAGAAGAGTTGTATATGATGCAACCAGAAGGTTTTGTCGATCCAAAGGGTGCTAACAAAGTGTGCAAGCTCAACGATCAATTTATGGTGCGGTGCAAGCCTCTCGGAGTTGGAATAAGCGCTTTGATAGTGTGATCAAAGCATATGGGTTTGTCTGGACTTTTGGAGAAGCCTGTATTTACAAGAAAGTGAGTGGGAGCTCAGTAGCATTTCGATATTATATGTGGACGACATATTATTGATTGGAAATGATATAGAATTTCTGGATAGCATAAAAGGATACTTGAATAAAAGTTTTTCAATGAAAGACCTCGGTGAAGCTGCTTACATATTGGGCATCAAGATCTATAGAGATAGATCAAGGCGCTTAATTGGACTTTCACAAAGCACATACCTTGATAAAGTTTTGAAAAAGTTCAAAATGGATCAGGCAAAAAAGGTTTTTACCTGTGTTGCAAGGTGTAAGATTGAGTCGACTCAATGCCCGACCACAAAGCAGAAGATAGAGAGAAAATGAAAGATGTTCCTATGCTTCAGCCATAGGCTCTATCATGTATGCAATGCTGTGTACCAGACTGACGTATGCTTAGCTGTAAGCTTGGCAGGAAGGTACCAAAGTAATCGAGTGGATCATGGACAGCGGTCAAGAACATCCTGAAATACGAAAAGGACTAAGGATATGTTTCTCGTATATGGAGGTGACAAAGAGCTAGTCGTAAATGGTTACGTCGATGCAAGCTTTGACACTAATCCGGACGATTCTAAATCGCAAACCGGATCGTGTTTTTATTAAGCGGTGGAGCTGTCGGTTGGTGCAGTTCTAAACAAAGCGTCGTGGCGGGATCTACATGTGAAGCGGAGTACATAGCTGCTTCGAAGCAGCGAATGAAGGAGTCTGGATGAAAGAGTTCATTTCGATCTAGGTGTCATACCTAGTGCATCGGGACCGATGAAGATCTTCGTGACAATCTTGGTGCAATTGCCTTGGCAAAGGAATCCAGATTTCACAAGAGGACCAAGCACATCAAGAGACGCTTCAATTCCATTCGGGACCAAGTCCAAGTGGGAGACATAGAGATTTGCAAAATACATACGGATCTGAATGTTGCAGACCCGTTGACTAAGCCTCTTCCACGAGCAAAACATGATCAGCACCAAGACTCCATGGGTGTTAGGATCATTACTTTGTAATCTAGATTATTGACTCTAGTGCAAGTGGGAGCTGAAGGAAATATGCCCTAGAGGCAATAATAAAAGTTATTATTTATTTCCTTATATCATGATAAATGTTTATTATTCATGCTAGAATTGTATTAACCGGAAACATAATACATGTGTGAATATATAGACAAACAGTATGTCACTAGTATGCCTCTACTTGACTAGCTTGTTAATCAAAGATGGTTATGTTTCCTAACCATGAACAAGGAGTTGTTATTTGATTAACAAGGTCACATCATTAGTTGAATGATCTGATTGACATGACCCATTCCGTTAGCTTAACACTTGATCGTTTAGTATGTTAATGCTTTCTTCATGACCCATACATGTTCCTATAACTATGAGATTATGCAACTCCGTTTACGGAGGAACACTTTGGTACTACCAAGCGTCACAAGCGAATCGGGTGATTATAAAGGAGTACTACAGGTGTCTCCAAAGGTACTTGTTGGGTTGGCGTATTTGAGATTAGGTTTTGTCACTCCGATTGTCGGAGAGGTATCTCGAGCCTTCTCGGTAATGCACATCACTTAAGCCTTGCAAGCATTACAACTAATGAGTTAGTTGTGAAGATGATGTATTACGGAACGAGTAAAGAGACTTACCGTAGCGAGATTGAACTAGGTATTGGATACCGACGATCGAATCTCGGGTAAGTAACATACCGATGACAAAGGAACAACATATGTCGTTATGCGGTTTGACCGATAAAGATCTTCGTAGAATATGTAGGAACCAATATGGGCATCCAGGTTCCGCTATTGGTTATTGACCGAGAATGGTTCTAGGTCATGTCTACATAGTTCTCGAACCCGTAGGGTCCGCACGCTTAACGCTTCGATGACAGTTCATTATGAGTTTATAAGTATTGATGCACGAAGTTTGTTCGAGTCCGGATGTGATCACGGACATGACGAGGAGTCTCAAAATGGTCGAGACATAAAGATTGATATATTGGAAGCCTAAGTTTGGACTTGGAATGGTTCAGTGAAAACAGGATATTCTGGAACACCGGGGTTACGGAACCCCGGGGTATATGGGCCTTCATGGGCCTCAAGGGAGAAGGAGAAGGGCCGGCCAAGGTGGGCTGCGCCCCTCCCCTTCCAGTCCGAATAGGACAAGGAGAGGGGGCGCCCCTTCCCTCTTTCCCCCCCCAATCCTACTCCAACTAGGAGAGGGGGGAGTCCTACTCCCGGTGGGAGTAGGACTCCTCCTTGGTGCGCCTCCCCTTGGGCGGCCACCTCCCCCTTGTCTCCTTTATATCTGGGGCAGGGGGCACCCCATGACACACAAGTTGATCTACGGATCTTTCCTTAGCCGTGAGCGGTGCCCCTTCCACCATATTCCACTTCGGTCATATCGTCGCGGAGCTTAGGCGAAGCCCTGCGCCGGAGAAGTCATATCGTCGCGGAGCTTAGGCGAAGCCCTGCGTCGGTGGAGCATCAACATCGTCACCACGCCGCCGTCGTCTTGTGGAACTCATCCCGACACTTTGCTGGATCGAGTCCGGGATCGTCATTGAGCTGAGCGTGTGCAGAACTCGGAGGTGCCGTGACGTTCGGTGCTTGGATCGGTCGGATCGTGAAGGCGTCATTGACTACATCAACAGCGTTGTTATAACGCTTCGCTTTCGGTCTCACGAGGGTGCGTGGACGGACACTCTCCCCTCTCGTTGCTATGCCATCACCATGGTCTTGCGTGATCGTAGGAAATTTTTTGAAATTACTACGTTCCCCAACAAAAATTTGTCTCGAAAAGTTGAGTGGGAGGATGGTGGAGACTTGATATGGTTATTGAACCGTCACTACAACTAGTGTGTAGCAGGGCACAGGAAGTTGTTCCTGTGGCACCTACACCAATTGAAGTAGAAGCTTATGATAGTGATCATGAAACTTCGGATCAAGTCACTACCGTACCTCGTAGGGTGACAAGGATGCGTACTGCTTCAGAGTGGTATAGTAATCCTGTCTTGAAGGTCATGTTGCTAGACAACAATGAACCTACGAGCTATGGAGAAGCGATGGTGGGCCCATATTCCGATAAATGGTTAGAGGCCATGAAATCCGAGATAGGATCCATGTATCAGAACAAAGCATGGACTTTGGTGGACTTGCCCGATGATCGGCAAGCTATTGAGATAAATGGATTTTTAAGAAGATGACGGACGTGGACGGTAATGTCACCGTCTATGAAGCTCGACTTGTGGCAAAGAGTTTTTCACAAGTTGACTACGATGAGATTTTCTCATCCGTAGCGATGCTTAAGTCCGTCGGAATCATGTTAGCATTAGCTGCATTTATGAAATCTAGCAGATGGATGTCAAAACGAGTTTCCTTACCAGTTTCCGTAAGGAAAGGTTGTATGAGATACAATCAGAAAGGTTTTGTCGATCCTAAGGATGCTGAAAGGTATGCTAGCTCCAGTGATCCTTCCATGGACTGGAGTAAGCATCTCGGAGTTGGAATATACTCTTTGATAAGATGATCAAAGATTTTGGGTTTATACAAAGTTTATGAGAAACTTGTATTTCCAAAGAAGTGAGTGGGAGCACTATAGAATTTTTGATGAGTATATGTTGTTGACATATTGTTGATCAGAAATGATGTAGAATTTCTAGAAAACATATAGGGTTATTTGAAAAGTGTTTTTCAATTGAAAACCTGTATTAAGCTACTTGAACATTGAGCATCAAGATCTATAGGGATAGATCAAAACCGCTTAATGGTACTTTCAAATGAGCATATACCTTGACATGATCTTGAAGGTGTTCAAGATGGATCAGTCAAAGAAGGAGTTCTTGCCTAAGATGTAAGGTATGAAGTTAAGACTTAAAGCTCGACCACGGCAGAACAGAGAGAAAGGACGAAGGTCGTCCCCTATGCCTTAGACGTAGGCTCTACAAAGTATGCTATCTTTGTGTACCGCACCGAAGTGTGCCTTGCCATGAGTCGGTCAAGGGTACAAGAATGATCCAGAATGGATCATTGGACAGCGATCAAAATTGTCCTTGGAGTAAATAAGGACATGTTTCTCGATTATGGAGGTGATAAAGAGTTGGCGTAAAGGGTTACGTCGATGCAAGCTTTAACACCTATCCGAAAGTGACTCGAGTAGCAAACCGGATAATATAGTGGAGCAACCATTTGGAATAGCTTCAAGTGGAGCGTGGAAGCAACATTTACAATATGACATAGAGACTTGCGAAGTACATACGGATCTGAATCTTACAGACCCGTTGACTAAAACCTCTCTCACAAGCAAAACATGATCAAACCCCAGAACTCATTGAGTCTTAATCACATGATGATGTGAACTAGTTTAATGACACTAGTAAACTCTTTGGATGTTGGTCACATGGCGATGTGACCTGTGAGTGTTAATCACATGGCGCTGTGAACTAGATTATTGACTCTAGTGCAAGTGGGAGACTGTTGGAAATATGCCCTAGAGGCAATGATAAATTAGTTATTATTATATTTCCTTGTTCATGATAATCGTTTATTATCCATGCTATAATTGTATTGATAGGAAACTCAGATACATGTGTGGGTACATAGACAACACCAAGTCCCTAGTAAGCCTCTAGATGACTAGCTCGTTGATCAATAGATGGTTACGGTTTCCTGACCATGGACATTGGATGTCATTGATAACGGGATCACATCATTAGGAGAATGATGTGATGGACAAGACCCAATCCTAAGCCTAGCACAAAGATCGTAGTTCGTATGCTAAAGCTTTTCTACTGTCAAGTATCATTTCCTTAGACCATGAGATTGTGCAACTCCCGGATACCGTAGGAATGCTTTGGGTGTACCAAACGTCACAACGAATCGGGTGACTATAAAGGTGCACTACGGTATCTCCGAAAGTGTCATTGGGTTGGTACGAATCGAGGCTGGATTTGTCACTCCGTAAACGGAGAGGTATCTCTGGGCCCACTCGGTAGGACATCATCATAATGTGCACAATGTGACCAAGGGGTTGATCACGGGATGATGTGTTACAGAACGAGTAAAGAGACTTGCCGGAAACGAGATTGAACAAGGTATCGGGATATCGACGATCGAATCTCGGGCAAGTACAATACCGCTAGACAAAGGGAATTGTATACGAGATCGATTGAGTCCTTGACATCGTGGTTCATCCGATGAGATCATCGTGGAATATGTGGGAGCCAACATGGGTATCCAGATCCGCTGTTGGTTATTGACGGAGAACGTCTCGGTCATATCGCATGATTCCCGAACCCGTAGGGTCTACACACTTAAGGTTCGATGACGCTAGGGTTATAAAGGAAGTTTGTATGTGGTTACCGAATGTTGTTCGGAGTCCCGGATGAGATCCCGGACGTCACGAGGAGTTCCGGAATGGTCCGGAGGTAAAGATTTATATATGGGAAGTCCTGTTTTGGTCACCGGAAAAGTTTCGGGTTTTTCCGGTAACGTACCGGGACCACCGGGAGGGTCCCGGGGGTCCACCAAGTGGGGCCACAAGCCCCGGAGGGCTGCATGGGCCAAGTGTGGAAGGGGACCAGCCCCAGGTGGGCTGGTGCGCCCCCCCACAAGGGCCCAAGGCGCCTCCAAGAGGGAAGGGGGGCAAACCCTAGGGCAGATGGGCCCTAAGGCCCACCCTAGGTGCGCCTCCCCCTCTCCCCCTTGTGGCCGCCACCCAGATGGGATCTGGGGGCTGCCGCCACCCCTGGGGAGGGAACCCTAGGTGGGGGCGCAGCCCCTCCCCTTCCCCTATATATACTTGAGGTTTGGGCTGCCCAACACACACGAGTTTCACCTCTCCCTGGCGCAGCCCTACCTCTCTCCCTTCTCCTCTCTCGCGGTGCTTGGCGAAGCCCTGCTGGATTCCCACGCTCCTCCATCATCACCACGCCGTTGTGCTGCTGCTGGATGGAGTCTTCCTCAACCTCTCCCTCTCTCCTTGCTGGATCAAGGCGTGGGAGACGTCACCGGGCTGTACGTGTGTTGAACGCGGAGGTGCCGTCCGTTCGGCACTAGGATCTCCGGTGATTTGGATCACGACGAGTATGTAGATGCACTCTCCTTCCCCTCGTTGCTGGTTTCTCCATAGATAGATCTTGGTGACACGTAGGAAAATTTTGAATTTCTGCTACGTTCCCCAACATATACAACCAGGAACACAAGTGTATTTCCCCATACTCTTTTCTATATTGACCATATGTAACTCGGCTAGCGTACATAGTCACTTCTGAGTTCCAATAACCTTGAAACATTGTAACAATTGGTGTCGCCTCCCGTGCCCCTATTTTTCCCGCAGATCGCTGGCCGACACCTTCTAAGCTCCATTACAAATGCGCTACCTTGCCGCCCTGCCGACACAATGTCACGACTAACAAGAGGAGCCACGACAGCGATGAGATAGAGGGCCCAGCGGCCAAGGGAATCGGCGAATCCGTCAAGGGAGAAGCGCTTACAACTGGGACCGGGCGGTCAGCGAGACAAGAATGACTGGCCTGCGAGCCGTCGTGAGAGGATAAGAGTGGGCTGTGGCCGTGTATCGAGTATCGAGAAGTATTTGTAATCAGAATAGACAAGCGAGAAGCTGCCCTTCTCCTTCCTGGCCTCCTTCCTCTCCAAGTCTCCCCACCTACTTTCCCCTCCTTCCTGCTCGATCTAGATCGGACCCGTAACGATTGGTATCAGAGGTCGGCAGCAAACTGGAGACGGCATACCCGCGCCCGCGCTATACCACCAAGCAAGCACTCAAGACGGCGGCGATGGAGGAGCAGCTAGCGGCGTTGCTCCAGTCGGTCCAGGAGGGGCGTGCCGCCAACGACGCCAAGTTGGAGGCGATCCAGCAGTCCTTGCAGCTATGGCGCCCGGCGGTTCAAAATCTTCAAGGCCAACTCGACGAACTCCGCACACAAGTGGGCAAGATCGCGATCCACCCTGCGCTCGCGGATCCAGCACCATCCACGGTGGTGCAGCCAGTGCCGCCGCCAGCCGTCGTATCGGGGCACCATGGGCCAAGTGGCCACGGCGGGATCGACAACTCCGGGGGATTGGTACACGGGGTGGTCACCACTCTGGAACCTCCTCCGGTCAAGGGTGCATGTCCTCGTTCCCCTTCTCTGGATGTGGTTGCGGGTAGTCGAGATTTTCGCCATGGATCTGACACTGAGCCCCAGGACAGCACGCCGTACATGCCTCATGCACATTGGGCCCTGCCCAAGCTGGATTTCCCGCAATTTGACGGGGACAATCCTCAGTTCTGGAAAACTAGGTACGAAAAATACTTTGATGTTTATGGGGTGCAGAGAGAGATGTGGGTGAGGGTTGCAACCTGCGCCTCTCCAAGTGGTTTTCCAAACTTGACCTACGGGCAGGTTACCACCAAATTCGCCTTGTACCAGAGGACGAGCACAAGACGGCGTTCAAGACACACCAAGGCCATTTTCAGTTCAGAGTGTTGCCGTACGGAGTGACGGGGGGCCTCCAACATTTCAAGGGATGATGAACACAGTGTTGTTGCCGTTGCTGCGTGAGGGAGTGTTAGTCTTTATGGATGATATTCTCGTTCATTCCAAAACTCTGTCAGAGCATGAGGTCCTTCTCATCAAAGTTCTTAGACTGTTGCAGCAGCATGCCCTGTATGCCAAGCGCTCGAAGTGCACTTTTGCTCAGACCAAGATCAATTACCTGGGGCATTACATCAGTGAGCAAGGAGTGACAACAGATGACAGTAAAATTCAGGCAGTCCAAGACTGGCCAATTCCCACTACAGTGAAGAAGTTACGAGGGTTTCTTGGGTTGGCAGGGTACTACCGCAAGTTCGTCAGGAATTTTGATGTCCTCAGCAACCCGTTGACAGATTTACTCAAAAAAGGTGCAGTGTTTGTGTGGACTCCCACCACCGATGCAGCCTTTTGTGCTCTGAAAGAAGCTCTAGTGCAAGCCCCGGTCTTGGCATTACCAGATTTTGCAAAAAAATTCGTGGTGGAAACTGATGCTAGTGCAATGGGCATCGGAGCTGTGTTGATGCAGGACTCCCACCCCATTGCATACCTTAGCAAGGCGTTGGCGCCAAAGAACCTCGGATTGCCAGCCTATGAAAAGGAGTGCTTGGCTCTTTTGTTGGCCATCGACCACTGGCGGCCCTACTTGCAACAGGCAGAATTTCTTATTCGTACGGATCAGAAAAGTCTCTTGCATCTCACTGATCAGCGGTTGAACACCCCGATTCAGCAACGGGCATTCACCAAGTTGCTTGGACTCCAGTATGTTATTCAGTATAAAGCGGGGGTGTCAAACAGAGCAGCAGACGCGCTATCGCGCCGTGAGCACCAGGAGGAATTGACACTGGCGGCCGTCTCATTTTGCAAGCCCGTCTGGCTGGAGGCCATCCGAGTTGATTACCAGAACGATCCAGATACCAGAGACTTGATGACTCGTCTGGCTCTTGATCCGACAAGCGAACCAGATTTCAAGCTAGTAGGTGGAATTCTGCGCTTTAAGGGGCGGGTCTGGCTGGCAGCTAACAAGGAAACACAACAGCATGTGATCCGAGCACTGCATGCAAGTGCGACATCGGCCACTCTGGATTCCACGCAACCTACAATCGAGTCAACCATTTGTTTGCCTGGAAGGGAATGAAGCAACAAGTCAAGGAACTAGTGCGGCAATGTCTGGTATGTCAACAAGCCAAAACTGAGCGAGTATCTCCCGCGGGTCTATTACAACCATTACCCATTCCTCAACGGCCGTGGGCAGTAATATCACTTGATTTCATCGAAGGGTTGCCGAAATCTGGGGGATACAACGCAATACTAGTGGTGGTGGACAAGTTTTCCAAGTATGCCCATTTCCTTCCACTGACTCACCCCTTTACTGCTCTGGACATTGCAAAGATGTTTATGGGAGAGATTTTCAAACTGGACGGAGTGCCAATGGAGATCATCTCCGACTGCGATCGTATCTTCACCGGGCAGGTTTGGCAAGAACTGTTTCATCTGTGCCACACAGAGTTAAAGATGAGCTCCTCCTATCATCCTCAGACGGACGGGCAGACGGAGAGGGTAAACCAATGCCTTGAGACCTATCTCCGCTGTTCGGTGCACGCTTGCCCCTCAAACTGGTCCAAGTGGTTGTCACTCGCAGAATACTGATATAACACGTGCTTTCACTCTTCTCTGGGGCGTACTCCGTTTGAGGTCATATATGGGCACTTGCCTCGGGAGTTTGGCATCGACCAAGTGGCCGAGAACACAGTGCCGGATTTGGCGGCCTGGCTAAAAGAAAGGGAAGTGTTACGTGAGCTTCTTCAGCAACAACTAAAACAAGCTCAAGACCGCATGAAAAGACAAGCTGATCGTCACCGGAGTGAGCGGTCCTTCGAAGTGGGAGACTCTGTTCTTCTAAAGCTCCAACTGTTCATCCAAACATCAATTGCCCGTCGGCCCTTCCAGAAGTTGGCATTTCGATACTATGGACCATACACCATTCAGGCCAAAGTGGGAGCTGTGGCTTACCGTCTAAACCTGCCACCAACCAGCAAGATTCATCCTGTGGTGCACGTATCCCTTCTCAAGCGTGCGGTTGGGGCGGAAGTGCCTGTGAACACTTAGTTACCACCTCCTAACGCGGTTTTGCAGGCTGAGCATTTGCCCGATGGGGTGATCGACAAGAAGTTGGTTCGAGTGGACGGCACCTTCGAACCGCGTGTGCTGATCGAATGGAGTGATCTACCTGCAGACCTGGTGACATGGGAAGACCCAATCAAGCTGCAACAGCGGTATCCAACAACACCGCCTTGGGGGCAAGGCGGTCCTCAAGGAGGGGAGAATGTCACGACTGACAAGAGGAGCCACGACAGCGATGAGATAGAGGGCCCAGCGGCCAAGGGAATCGGCGAATCCGTCAAGGGAGAAGCGCTTACAACTGGGACCGGGCGGTCAGCGAGACAAGAATGACTGGCCTGCGAGCCGTTGTGAGAGGATAAGAGTGGGCTGTGGCCGTGTATCGAGTATCGAGAAGTATTTGTAATCAGAATAGACAAGCGAGAAGCTGCCCTTCTCCTTCTTGGCCTCCTTCCTCTCCAAGTCTCCCCACCTACTTTCCCCTCCTTCCTGCTCGATCTAGATCGGACCCGTAACACACAACCATCTCATACCGGTCTGCCAATTCCTCGGTCTCTCTAGCTAAGACCAGAGAGGGCCCAGGTTCTCATCTTGTCCCCGGCTTGCACCCCCACCCCTCCGATAACCCCGGCTCGGTGGTAATATGTGGCTGCTTGTAGCCTCCTCACGTGCACATTTGTCATGGCCAACCGCGCCATCCCTGGCTCCGGCTCCGGCCGGTCGACCATATCATGCTCTTGATGGTTCTCTCTCCTTTCTCGTGCGTACCAGGGCTGACAGAAATGAAGAGAGACGTGCGGCTTGTCAAGAGAGAGACTTGAATGGCTAGTTAGAAGGATAAGAAGAAACAGGGCATAAGATTTGAAGTATGGTTTCATCTATGTTTTGCGTATTGCCGAGCTACGACAAACTGAAAGAACTAGCACATTTTGGTACTTCCCATCCAACCTAATTACTCTCTCTGTTTTTTTTTATTCCGCATATAAGATTTGTTTAAAGTCAAACTATGCTATTTAAAAATTTAAATATATACAATACTAAAGTTATAGGGTGTGAAAATTTATTCCATGATGCATCTAATGATATGGATCACATATTGTGAATGCTGATTTTTTTTTCTATAAAGTTGATCAAACTTTACGAAGTTCGACTTTGCAATTATTATATATGTAGACTAAAAAAAACGAAGGGAGTGTGATTCATTACCGAGTTCATGCTAACAAAATCAGTTCACAAATCTACACATAATTAACAAACTAGTTGCACATTCTCACGAAGTCACGAATCTACACATGCATGGAGTTTTTGTTTAATTTTTATTAATGACATAATAGTGTGTCCAATCAAAATAGTCTACAAAGTACTGCATATAGCCAACCACCTCGTGGTTTTACAAATACACTGAAAATACCTTGGAACTCGTTATCTATGGATTCATATCTACAACTTTGACAATGGGGTTTCCAAAAGCTACTGTATTAAAAATTACGTTTCATTCAAAGATAACTTTAATTTGTACGGACGAAATGGACTATGATCAAACTAGAATTCTGTTGTGCTGAACGACTGAGGTGATTCAAAGAAGTACATGGGAGTGACAACTATTATTACAAATCTAATGGGAGACAACATATAAGAACCTACTAGTGAAAATAGAAAAAAAAGTACATCCGTTTGAGCGTCAATTAATATGGGATGAAGGGAGTAACTAAGAAAACAGCAAGAAAATAAATGGAGATACAACCAGTCTGATAAGGTCTTGATTATTATTTTTTGGCCGTGAAAATAAATTGACCGCATGTATTCCCTGCCAACGGCGGAGCTACGTGGGGGCGAACCTGGGCAATCGCCCCCCAGCGAAAATGAATTTTTCTTACTACCCCCGTATATTACGTAGTACTTCCCACAACCAGAAGCCCATTTATCAACTAATACTAATCTTCGTTGCCTGGAGACGAACGAATCCAGCCACCTGCGACCGTGGACGCCTGCGACAAAATTGATTTTCCCTTTGACCTGCCCCTTGTGACCACAGACGCCTGAGCGCGGGGGTGGGGCACCGGCATCCGACAGACCGACAGATCAGCCGTTGTGGCTTGCCGGCGTGGCCGCATGGGGGGTGGCCACTGGCTGCTGGCGGGCGGCCAGCTAGGGCTAGGCGTTGTTCCATCCACTCCTATACTCCGTCCTGTTTTACGGACAACATCAGGCAATCACATCGGCGCCATGTAGTCCCTCAGTGAGCCTGTGAACAGCTGCTCTCGCTGGATCTTGCTTTTGCCTCTTGTACGTTGCCTAGTCTGCTAGTCAATCTCTCCCATCTCACCATCTGGGCGTCCTAGCAAGCTAGCTAAACTCTGTCAATAGTGCACTGTCAAAGTTATATGACCCTGTCAACACTGCTCGCTGGATCTGTGTCTATCTCTCCCCTATGTAAATTGTAGAAAGTTCAATTATTTTGATTCAGACTTTTATTTCACCTTAGTTGAGGAAAATTCTAATTAGGTCATCTCGTCATGGATTTATTCAATTGCATTTTGTATTGAATAGAAAATGTCCTTTACAGTGAGAGGGAGGCAGTGATGCTTAAGGGGGAAACGATTGATGCACTTTTCAAAAGAAAGAGAGGTGATTCAGCTGATGAACCAACAGCAACCAAAGCAATGCTTGTTCACCAATGGACTGTGTTCAGCCTCCTCTGTTGCTGCTCGAATTTGAGCTACACGGACCACATCCTTCAATGCCTCAACAACAAGGACAAAGCTATCAAACTCAAACAAATGAATCATGCTCCATAATTGTTATGCATCATGCTCCATAATTGTTATGCATCAAATCCTACTCAAAGATAGGTTATTATGTTATTTATTTTTCTTAATATATTGTTGTCAATGGCAACTCATGGGCATTTTGCTTGTCGTTGCTGCAATACAAATGGTGATAGTAACCTCGCTAGAAAAGAGAACTACTCAAAGTGCTGCTCCTGCTGTTCCGCAACATTAACGTCTATGTGCGGATGACCTTGGTCGCAAGTTGGGGGTTGCCCTCGGCACAGAGCTCCGGCATAGATTTCTGCCATCTCTTTGGGGTGGCGAGGGAGGGTTTCTCATTGTGCATGTGTGATGGTGAGATTTAATGTTAGTTGTTTCAGGTTCATTCAAGGGTTCAACAATGACAACTACGGCTTCAGGGCACTTGTCTTTAGACACGCGTACAAAGACTCCTCGGCTGTCATCGATAAGGTCAAGCCGGCTCGGGTAGGACAGCGTCACGTCAACAGCTCATTCTGACGGCGGCAATGGTTGTGGTGTGGACCTCGACGTAATTTTAATTATGTTTATAATGTGCTTTGCAATTCCGGTTCTTTTTGATAGATCTATCATCGAAAAAAACTGATGTGCTTTGTAGTACTTTTGATGATGATAGATCTGAATCTTCGCAAAAAAAAAAGGATATAGCTAGCTAATCCGAGAACAACTCATCGTATCGTACGCATGGCATCCTCTGCATCCGAGTCCTACCTAGTCACGTACTCGATCGTACGTGGGTATATACACATGTTCGATTGATCCTAGTTCATCGCAGGGCAGCGCCAAGCTAACAAGATCCATCTAATTAATAAAGGCAAAGTCGATGAAGACGCCGTCGGACGACGTTGTCCGTGAGATCTTCCTGCTCCTCGACGACGTGGTCACCCTCTTCCGTTGCGCCGCCACGTGCAAACGCTGGCGCCGCCTCATAGCCGAGCCCTCCTTCCTAGTCCGGCGCCGGTGGCCGCCCTCCCTGGTTGGCTTCTTCACCCAGCGATGGCTCGTCACGACATTCCCAGGGAGCAGCCCCACAGATTCCTCCAGCCAGCTCGCTTTCGTCCCGTCGTCCTCGTCGCCTTCGTTGTTCGGCCCTGGTCGCCGCCCATTGACCTCCTTGGTCCCCAACGCCGACGCCCCCGCCGTCGACCATGATGTGCCGCTCGCCACGCGCGACGGCCTCCTCCTGGTGCACCTGTACCCACGCGACGATGACCTGGAACCCAACGTCGTCCGCTTGGCTGTGTGCGACACGCTCGCCGGCAGGTGGGACGTGCTGCCCGAGCTGGACTGCGACAGCCAGTAGCTCCGGCGGCCACGACAGGCCGGCCTTCAGAGTCCTATTGATCGGTGCCGACAAGTACGAGTAGGAGTCGCAGTTCAACCTCCACCGATTCGCCTCCAGCGACCGGAGCTGGAGCGCGCCGGCCAAGTGCTTCGACATGATGGAGCGCCATATCTGGTCCATGAAGGAGGAGAACGCCGTGGTGTGCCGAGGCAACGCGCACTGGTTGTTCGTCAGGGCCTCAAACCACTTCCATGTCCTCAACGTCGACGTCGAGACCGGCCACGTCTCCCTGACGAAAATCCTCAGACCAACCAGGGAGAAGTTCATCCCGGCGGCTGACTTTGACTTATTGCATGTGGACCACGCCACGGCCTTGGCGAATATCCGGCGCAATCTACGTGACATCCCCGGTGCCGACCGTCTCGCCACCACCGCAGACGGCATGCTCTTGTCGCTCAGTGTGTACCATGACCGCCATCTAGAGATCTGGACACAACAACAGGGCGATGGAGATCGGAGTCAAGATGGTGATGCAGAGTGGCTCCGCACTAGGGTGATCGACCACAAACTGACCGAGCTCATCCAACAGATTGAATGCTCGTCATGCATTTGGTCGGGGGAGAGGAGCGGCACCTTGCTCATCAAGGATTACGACGGAGGGGGCATGTATACTGCTCGTCTCGACGCGGGGACATTGAAAGAGGTGATCGACCAGATTCGTGATTGTAACGTAATCGCGCCTATGGAGATAGACTGGACAACCTTCTTCAGGACGCGCCTTGAGGCCCCTTATTAGGGTACCATCGATTAATGCACACTCATTGTTTAGATGTTGGAGATAGACTGGACAACCTTCGCATGATTGCATTTTGTTTAGATGATTGAATGGATTATGGATGAAATAGATTGAGTGATTGCCACATGATGCAATGTTTGTTGTGGATTATTAGTTGCATTTACTTCATGATCTAAAGTGATGTTATCATTGACCTATTCAGCAAGGGTCACATACATGAAGAGAGACATGCGACTTGTCAAGAGACAGACATGAATGGCTAGTTGGAAGGATTAGAAACAAGTGCACATAATATTTGAGTATAGTTTCATCTATATATGTTTGTGTATTGCTTGCGAGCTAAGACATTGTAACATCCCTTTCAATTTGAAATGTTTTACAAATATAGCTAAGCATCTATGCATTTGGTTTGAATTGAATGTGGCATTTGAATTTGCAAGGTTTCATTTGACTTCATTTCAAAATGGCATTTGAATTATATTAAAAAATCTCTGACAAAAATACTTTGATCAAAGACATCGAGCGCTCTGACCATATAAACAAGTCTAGGGGCAGCAGCAGAATAAACAACTTAGTTTAACCTGGCAAATAGTTCTCTTTTCTTAATTACATGGTACACTAGTAGAAAAAGGGCCTATAGTCCCGGTTCATAAGGGCCTTTAGTCCCGGTTCGTGAACCGGGACTAAAGGGTCGGTACTAATACCCTCACCCTTTAGTCGGTTCTATCAGAACCGGGACAGATCAAACCTCCACGTGGTCCGCTGAGCCCAGGCAGGAGGGCCTTTGGTCCCGGTTGGTGGCACCAACCGGGACCAATAGGCATCCACGTCAGCATTTCTTTAGCTCTGGTTTTGTTTTTTTTTTCAAAAGGGGGGTTTGGGGGTTTTGGGGGTTAATTTAGGTGTTTCATATATTGTGCTATAGCTAGCTAATTAATAGAGAAAAGTGTCCTTTCTTTTGTCCGTGCTTGGTCGACGCTACGTACTATACATACGTATAGAGAGGACTAACTAGACGTGCTAGCTAGCTAGTAATTAAGCAAACAGAAGATCGTCATGAACATATATATGCATACAGAGAGAAGTGATATCGACCACCTCTCCTTCTCCGAGAGATTGGTCGAACAACAAGTTCTCGTATATCTATCCGACGCTACCGCTACATATATACAATAATTATCTTTTACAATACGGACGCGTGGTCCACATGGTATTCCCGTCTTCAGCGATCACATAGTCAAGAAAGAATGCCGCCAATTCCTCTTGAATTGCTGCATGCGATCTGGTGCTAGGAGTTCATCCGCTGCGAAACATCTAATTTTAAGAAAGGGGTCAATACATATATATATATATATGAATGAATGAAACTCAACACAAATGATGGTAATAAAATAAAATTGTGAATATTTTATTTACGCACTTCAAATTGTTTGTCGGAGTAGCCCTCTCACAGGTCGTGTGGCGGATGGACTCGCATAAGCGTAGTATCCACAGAAATCATTCCTTGTTCCTGCCACAACCACTTTACAAGAAACAGAGGTCAATCAAACTGATAATTATATATAGCAAGCACATGCTAAATGGTATTGATGAAACTAGCGCTTGAATCACTAGGAGATGCGTGGAATATGCTACTATATAGTACTTACTTTGGTGTCTAAATTGCAGCTTCTTCGGTAGTCCCGGAGCTTTTTGGTGAATTTTCCCAAGCCCTGCCATACAAAGAAAACAATTACTTGATATCAGAAATGAACAAAGTTGCTGATATGGTGGATAATGATCGATTTAACTTACTTCTCGAGCATTTCAGTCATTTCCGCATACTCCTTGGGATCTTTTCGTCTCGAGTCTAAGACAGTCACTACTCCTGCTCAAGCTTAATCTCTAGGAGAATATAGTGGAACCTGCTTGCGCATGCATAACTCATCAATATTACATTTCTATAACCTGGACTAAATAAGGAAACCGAATATGCCACAAGACAGTAACACTCACGTGTAGTTGTAAGGAAAGAGTATTGTATTTTGTGTTCATTTATTTCCAACGACCGTAGCAAGTTGGCCTCGGTTTCCTTGGCACGATATTTAACCTCATTTGCATCAATGAGATATGTGTTAATGAACCCAATATCACCCACTTGTTTTTCTTCATTTCTGCGATCTTCAATCTGCATAATATAGTGAGGATATTTATAAATACATGCAATGAAAGAGCTGAGTTATATAGAGATACTTAATGACAGAAGTAGTACTACTTACAGACAGTAGCAGGTGACCGTTGCTTTATCGATGGCCAATTGATTGAAAAACTGATAGAACTCCTCAAATGGAATAGGCAACAGTTCAATTCCAAGGAGGTCATGCTCCTTTAACTCTCAAATACAAAGTATTCCTCCCGTCGAGACTCTTTGCAGGTTTTCATGTACCAATCATGCAATCTTAGCATCATCGTTGTTAGAGAGCTTTCATCTTTGACGAGAGGCTTCCCGTACTCGTATCTTTGTATCTGC
The DNA here is from genome assembly GCA_021605205.1 of Aegilops longissima. Classification (NCBI taxonomy): domain Eukaryota; kingdom Viridiplantae; phylum Streptophyta; class Magnoliopsida; order Poales; family Poaceae; genus Aegilops; species Aegilops longissima. Next base: position 55,731,251 of record CM038678.1, read on the forward strand.
ACCTCCAAGAAATCAAATTGTACATCGTCGGGCAAGTAATCTTCAGGATTGCCATAACGGGCACCATCCTCGGATCGGCGATGTCGCTAGCGAGCACCTTGAGCGGGGGCACGATTCTTCGCTTGTTCGCCGAGCTGGGCAATTTGTTTCCCAGCTCGTCGTTCTTTCATCCTTTGATCACCGCAGTACTTCCGATCTCTCCGCCTCGGCAAATGCCTTTCAATAATCGCTCATAGTTGCCTTTCGGCGGAGACTTGGGTGGTTTTGTCGAGTCAGCAGAGTGCGCTTCGCTTTGACGGATCTACCTTCTCCTCCGGAGGTGGATGTCTCTTTGCTTTCAACCCTTGAAACCAGTCATCCACTTCGGTCTGCGCGATCTTCGTGTTTTCCTCCTCGCTCCTCTCATACGGTAACTTCTCTGGAGTCTTCAGAGAAGGACCGAATCTGTATCTCCTCCGCCTTTGGCGTCTTGCTAGACGCCGGCAGAGCAGACGGAGCGGATGTCTTCTTTCCTTGCTTACGAGGCGGAGGAGAAGGACTACGACGCGCCGGAGCAGCGGAGCGGCGGCGGGTCTCTTCCGCCCTTCGACGAGGTGGAGAAGGAGGAGGCTGGCTGCTCGGACGCGCCGGTGCAGGCGGAGAAGGAGACGGAGTGCCGCCACGCGCGGAGAAGGAGCCGGCCGAGTGCCCTGATCGTCACTCGCGGAGGAGGAGGCGGTGGAGGAGGCGGAGTGCCTGACTCGCCGGAGGAGGAGGAGGAGGCGGTGGAGGAGGCGGAGTGCCCTGACTCGCCGGAGGAGGATGAGGAGGCGGAGGCGTCCAGTTCGGAAGGTTGATGAGATCCTTCCGCCATAGGCATGGAGTCTTCAGAGCAGAACCCAGCCGATACTCCCTTCACCGGTAGGGTGGTCAAGCGGAGCTCCTCAAATCCCTCCGTTATTTCATCGACCATCACCTTAGCATATCCTTCCGGAATCGGCGGCGGTGAAAAGTTGAGTCGGGTTTAGTGGGATAAGCAGAGCCAACAGCCGCCTTGACCTTTAAATTGCTCCATTGCGCCATAAGGTGGCAACTTTCAGCATCCGTGATAGCATCCACGGGATAGCTGGCAGGAGCCGTCAAGGCATGCTGCTCTGGCTGAAGCAGCTCGGTGGAAGCCACGCTGCTTCTCCGCTGAGATGGCGGGGTAGCTTCGGGGGAAGCTTCGGCAAGTCGTTTGTTGTGATCGGCTGCTTCTCGTTCCTCTAGCCCCATTACCCTTTCGTGCAGCGCCTGCATTAGGCTCTGCTCCAGTTTCTTCCTCCTCTCATGGGTTTTGTAACCCCCTGCGTCCGGAAATCCAGCCTTCCACGAAAGGGAGCTGGCGTGCCTCGTGCCCGTCCGAGGTGCTCAGGATTTCGAGGGCCATTGTGAGCTCGTCCTTCTCCCCATGCGAACGAACTTCCCTTGCTGCGCTGCTTCGATATAATGCTTAAGCCTCTTGACTGGTATGTCCAATTGTTCGTCCGTCCAAATGCACTTCCCGTTATAGGGTCCAAGGATCCGCCGCCCGAAGAACCAAGTCCGCAACGGTGCGGCAGTTCATTGTCTCGGGTTCGATCCCTTTATCAAGCAGATCATTCTCAGCCTTGGACCACTTAGGCGGGCTATGAGGTAGCCACGACCCGTGCGATGATGAAGCTTCTTCTTCGCAGCATTTCTCTTGTTTGTCGCTGACATCTTTTTACTCTTTTCCGATGTCTTGTAGGCCACAAATGCGGGCGATCATCTCGATCTTCTCATATTTGCCCGTGAATTCTGGTGTCTCATTTTTTTCGACATACGTATTGAGGTCTTTCTTCCAATTCCTGAATAGTTCTGCCATCTTCTTAAGAGCAAAAGACTTGATTAATGGCTCTATTCTGGCTTCTCCGGATCATCCTCTGGCGGTAGGGTAAATTTTGACTTCAGCTCGGTCCAAAGATCATTTTTCGCATATCATTGACATAAGACACCTCGGGGTCTTCGTTCTTAGGCTTATACCATTGGTGGATGCTGATCGGGATCTTGTCCCTAACGAACCCCATTGAGCAACAAATGCCTTATTTGTCCGGTAGGGTTCAATCGGTTGGCCGTCGCGCGATTTGTATGATCTCAAACTTTTCATCCGAGCTCAACTTTTCTTGGGCCTCGTCTCTTTACGAAGTTGTGCTCGATCCGGAGGGCTAGAAAAAGAACAAAGACGAGAGTTAATTAATATGTGTACATATATATATATACCAAAACAAAGGCGAGAGCTAGTCAAGACAAGCTTAACTAATATATATACCTGGCGGACTCGGTTTGGTGATCACGGAGCCGTCCTCACGGTCTACTTCTTGCACGGCATTGGGTCATCGGACCATGTAAATCATAGCCAGCTGCTTCTTCACCCTCTCCTTCCGGACCATCGTTATCGGCGTTGAGAAACATCATCGAGGAGACGGCATCACTTCCGTGTGCGATTATGTCCCTCAACAACGCTTCTTGTGCTTCGTCTCGGGGGGTGTCCATAGTTTCTACAAATATTTACAACATGGCAATTATTATTCAAACATGACAGATATGGATATATTAGTGCCAACGTAGAACTAGCTAGCTAATCACAATAAGGAATCATATTATTGGCCTCGACGCTGCTTCTCTAGGGTTTGGGGTGGCCTCGACAACGCTTCAAGGGTTAGGGGTGGCCTCAAGAAGCGCTTCAAGCTAGGAGGGTGCGTAACATCGACCCCCCACGTGTTGAAGCTATCGGGAGGGGTCGGCGTTGAACAGTACATCTATGTCCCACAAGTAGGGTAGAGGGTCGTGGATCGCCGAGCGGTCGAGGTCAAGGGTCGAAGATCGCCGAGGGTCGGGAGGTTGCCTAGTGTCAAAGGATTCAACAAAACCATGTCTTCATCATTAGGAGAAAATGCAGGTGCATGATGGTGCAAGCTCTCCAAAATTGTTTTGGAGCGGAGTCCCAGATAGGATAATTCGCTTTTGGTACAAAGTTCAGCAAAAGGCAAATTATCCTATCCGGACTCCATTCCGAACAACTTTGGAGGACTTCTGCACCATCATGCCATGGTTACTTCGGCTAATGATGAAGCCATGGATTTCTTCAATACTTTGACACTATAGGGACCTTCGACCTAAAACCTTAGACCCTTGACCCTTAACGACCCTCGACCCTCTACCCTAGTTCCCGACCCTCGACCCTCGGCGATCCTCGACACCCTCGTTATATCGACAACCACGCAACATACATATACATGGGAAAATAATGTTATCGGGGAGGGGTATCGTACCCCCCCTCGTGTCAAAGTTTCTTCTTTCTCCTCTATTCCTTTCTTTCTTCTTCTCCTCTTCTTTTTCTTCTTATCCCTCGAGAAAGGAAAATAAGGTAAAGGAAGAAAAGAGGAAGAAGGAAGAAGGAAGAAGAAGAAGAAAAAAAAGAAGAAGAAAAAAGAGGAGAAGAAGAAAAAATAGAAAAAAATTCTATTTTTTCTTCTTCTCCTATATTCCTTTCTTCTTCTCCTCTTCTTTTTCTTCTTTTTCCTCTCATTCTTTTTCTTCTTCTTCTTCCTTCTTCCTTCGGATCCTAGAACCCTCGAACCCTCGACCCTAGAACCCTCGAACCCTAGAACCCTCGAACCCTCGACCCTAGAACCCTCGAACCCTCAAACCCTTGTGCCTCGAAACCTCGACCGGCCTAGACGACCCTCGACCCTCAAAACATTGACCCTCGACCGGCCTCGACGACCCTCGACCCCTCTGTGACCCTCTCGACCCTCTAGCCTAGTTCCCGACCGTCGACCCCTCAGCGATCCTCGACATCCTCGTTCCCGATAAAAAGAAGAAGAAGAAGAAGAAGAAGAAGAAATGAGAAGAAGAAAAAAGAGAAGAAGAAGAAAGAAGAAGAAAAATAGAAAAAAAAAGAGGAGAAGAAGAAGGAAAAGAGGAGAAGAAGAATTTTTTCTTCTTCTCCTCTATTCCTTCTTCTTCTCCTTTTTCTTCTACTTCCTCTTCTTATTTTTTCCCTCTTCTTCTCCTTCTTCCTTCTTCCTCTTTATTCTTTTCCTTATTTTCATTCTTCCTCGGCGACCCTAACTCTAAACAGTACAACTTCCTCGGCGTCCCGCCTATCTCATGAACAAAATAAAAGCATCATACATATGAAAACAAAATAAAAAGCATCATACATATATATGCAGAAAACAAAATAAAAACATCACATATATATGCAGAAAAAAACATTAGATCAACACATATGCAAAAAGCATCATACATATATCCATACATCAATATATATACATGAAAAAAACATTAGATCAACACATATGCAAAAAAAATCATGGCATGGCGGCGGGGGGGGGGCAGGGCAGGTGCTGGGCTCATGTGGGCGGAGGCGACGGCAGGTCAGGGCGACGGGGCGGCGGGGAGGCCGAGGCGACGGCGAGGTCGGGAGGCAGGGCGCGCGACGGCGAGGTCGGGAGGCGGAGGCGACGGCGAGGTCGGGAGGCAGGGGCGGCGACGGCGAGGTCGGCGAGGTCGCTGGAGGCGGGGCGGCGACGGCGAGGGCGCGCGGCGACGGGCGGGACGGCGACGACGAGCAGAAGCGACAGCGTTAGGGCAGATGCGGTCTGGCGGCGACGGCATGGGCAGACGGCGGCGGCGACGACGGCGCGGCGCGACGGCGGCGATAACGGCGCTGGCGACGGCGATGGTGACGACAGGCGGCGGCGGCGGCAGCGTCGGCGGCGTCGGGGAGGTTGGGGCAATCAGGCGATGAATCTGAAATTTCCCAAGTGTTCTCTTATATAGCAAGGGCATTAGTCGGTTCGTGGCTCCAACGGGACTAATGCCACCTTTAGTCCGGTTGGTTCCACCAACCGGGACCAAACAATTTCAGCAGCCCAAAGGGCGGGAAGCGGCGACCTTTGGTCGGTTGGTGGCACCAACCGGGACTAAGGGGGCATTAGTCTGGTCGTGCCACGAACAGGACTAAACCCCTTTAGTCTCGGTTGGTGCCACCAACCGGGACCAAAGGCCTCTGCTGCCCAGCGCCAAATGTTTAGTCCCACCTCGCTAGTTGAAGGCGCCGACACTGGTTTATAAGCTGGTGTCGCCCCTTCGAGCTCCTCTCAAATGCAGGCTTTGGGCCTAATCATGCTCACGCCTATGGGCCTATTGGGCCTCTGCGGGCCTGAATCCTGGCCCATGTAGGGTTTCTAGTCGTATTAGGGCCGTGGGGGCCTAGTAGGTGGCAGTTTTTTTGCTTTATATTTTATTTCTTCTTGCTTTTAGTTTTAGAAAAATATAAACTTTCTATTAGTGCCATTAGTTTTAAAATTTGAAAACACTTTTTTGTTTTCTTTGTTGCTTTATTTATTTTATTTTGTTTCTACTTACAACAAAATACTTATTGTTGCTATTTTTATTTTTTCAAGTTTTTTGTTTTGTTTTCTGCATTATTTATTTTCTTTTGGTTTTTGCTTTATTTTTTAATTTTTTGCTTTTAGGTCAGCAAAATTATAAACTTTCTGTTAGTGCTTTTAGTTTTAGAAAAATATAAACTTTCTGTTTGTGCCATTAGTTTTAAAATTCAAAAACACTTTTTTGTTTTCTTTGTTGCTTTATTTATTTTATTTTGTTTCTACTTACAACAAAATGCTTATTATTGCTATTATTTTTTTTCAAGTTTTTTGTTTTGTTTCCTGCATTATTTATTTTCTTTTGGTTTTTGCTTTATTTTTAATTCTTTTTGCTTTTAGGTCAGCAAAATTATAAACTTTCTGTTAGTGCCATTTGTTTTAGAACAATTATAAACTTTCTGTTTGTGCCATTAGTTTTATAAAATTTGAATTCTTTGAAATTTATGTGAATCACAAGTTTGTGAGCTCAACAAGGCGAGAGGACGGGCTTATAAACCGGTGTGGCGCCCTTGGTTGGCGAGGTTCTCAAAGTTGGCTTAGTATGTTCATGAACAAAACGGACAATGGTATCATACTCGTGTGTTACAAAGTTGGCATGGTATCATCATAATAGTTGCAGGAGAAAGTCTTCACTTTTTCTTCGCTTGTGTCGTTTGCTTATTGCGCCGTAACCATGGATAATCTTCATCGTTTATCAGGATGCTTGGGTCAGCCTTGACTTTGAAGGGGGGAATTTCATGAAACTTTTCATACTCTTTGCACATGTCTGTCTTGCCCTCCACTCCCAGGATGTCCCTTTTTCCTGAAAGAACTATGTGGCGCTTTGGCTCATTGTATGATGTATTCGCTTCCTTATCTTTTCTTTTCCTCGGTCTGGTAGACATGTCCTTCACATAGATAACCTGTGCCACATCATTGGCTAGGACGAGCGGTTCGTCGGTGTACCCAAGATTTTTCAGATCCTTGTTGTCATTCCGTCTTGTGGGTCTACCTGCACCCGCCTCTGACAGATTGACCCACTTGCACTTAAACAAAGGGACCTTAAAATCTACTCCGTAGTCAAGTTCCCATATGTCTACTATGTAACCATAATATGTGTCATTTCCTTGTCGGTTGCTGCATCAAAGCGGACACCGCTGTTTTGGTTGGTGCTCTTTTCATCTTGGTCAATCATGTAAAATGTATTCCCATTTATCTCGTATCCTTTCCAAATCATTACAGTCGAAGATGGTCCCTGGACAACAAGTACAACTCATCACAAACAGTGCTGTCACCTCGAGGCGTGTTTCCAACCAACTGCTGAAAGTCATGATGTGTTCACATGTAATCCGATCGTCGACCGCTCCGGGTGTTTGGGCGCAGACTGTTCTTGTGTTCATCGACATACGGGTCACCAAGGTAGAGTTCGTAGAACTGTGTAGTGTGCTTGAGACCAAGAATATCCGTCCCTGCATATTATTGAGTCTCTTCCAAGCGTGCCTTTTTCAGTCAGTCTCCCCTCATACCGCGATTTAGGGAGACCTATCTTATTAAGGCCAGGAATGAAGTCAACACAAAACCCGATGACGTCCTCTGTTTGATGGCCCATGGAGATGCTTCCTTCTGGCCTAGCACGGTTACGAACATATTTATTTAGGACTCCCATGAACCTCTCAAAGGGGTACATATTGTGTAGAAATACGGGCCCCAGAATGACAATCTCGTCGACTAGATGAACTAGGACGTGTGTCATGATATTGAAGAAGGATGGTGGGAACACCAGCTCGAAACTGACAAGACATTGCGCCACATCACTCCTTAGCGTTGCTACGATTTCTGGATCGATCACCTTCTGAGATATTGCATTGAGGAATGCACATAGCTTCACAATGGCTAATCGGACGTTTTCGGTAGAAGCCCTCTCAATGCAACCGGAAGCGTTGCGTCATAATCACGTGGCAGTCATGAGACTTTAGGTTCGGAACTTTTCTCGACATATTTATTATTCCCTTTATATTCGACGAAGCAGTCGGGACCTTCATCTTGAGCAGGCATTGAAAGAATATTTCTTTCTCTTCTTTCGAAGAGCGTAGCTGGCAGGACCTTCATCTTGCTTCGGAGGCATGCCCTCTTTTTCGTGCAAGCGTTGCAGGTCCTCTCGAGCCTCGGTGTATCTTTTGTCTTCCCATACACGCCCAAGAAGCCTAGCAGGTTCACGCAAAGGTTCTTCGTCACGTGCATCACGTCGATCAAGAGCGGACCTCTAGGTCTTTCCAGAGGGTAGGTCCCAAAATATAGATTTCTTCTTCCACATGGGTGCGTGATTCTCGGCGTCATTCGAACAGCTAGTCCGCGGGACCCTTTCCAAAGATTACGTGTAAATCATTGACCATAGCAAATACGTGATCACCGGTATGCATGGCGGGCTTCTTCCGGTGATCTGCCTCGCCTTTGAAATGCTTGCCTTTCTTTCGACATTGATGGTTGGTCGGAAGAAATCGGCGATATGGCCCAGTACACATTCTTCCTGCAGCTTCCGGTATATACTATCGGTGTCAAGTAAACAGTGCGTGCATGCGTGGTATCCTTGTTTGTCTGTCACGAAGGTTCTTGAGAGCGGGCCAATCGTTGATTGTCACGAACAACAACGCCTTGAGTCAAATTCCTCCTTTTGTGCTCATCCCACGTCGTACACCGTTTCCATTCCACAGCTGTAAAAGTTCCTCAACTAATGGCCTTAGGTACACATCAATGTCGTTGCCGGGTTGCTTAGGGCCTTGGATGAGAACGGCATCATAATGAACTTCCGCTTCATGCACATCCAAGGAGGAAGGTTATACATACATAGAGTCACGGGCCAGGTGCTGTGATTGCTGCTCTGCTCCCCGAAAGGATTAATGCCATCCGCGCTTAAAGCAAACCATACGTTCCTTGGGTCCTTTGCAAACTCATCCCAGTACTTTCTCTCGATTTTTCTCCATCTGCGACCCGTCGTGGGTGCTCTCAACTTCCGTCTTTCTTACGGTCCTCACGTGCCATCGCATCAACTTGGCATGCTCTCCGTTTCGAGCAGACGTTTCAACCGTGGTATTATAGGAGCATACCACATCACCTTCGCAGAACCCTCTTCCGGGAGGCTCGCCGTCAACATCACCATGGTCATCTCGTCGATCTTATACCGCAATGCACCGCATACCGGGCATGCGTTCAGATCCTTGTAGGCACCACGGTAGAGGATGCAGTCATTAGGGCATGCATGTATCTTCTCCACCTCCAATCCTAGAGGGCATCGACCTTCTTTGCTGCGTATGTCTTGTCGGGCAATTCGTTATCCTTTGGAAGCTTCTTCTTCATTATTTTGTAGCTTCTCAAATCCTTTATCGAGCACAGCATTCTCTGCCTTCCTTTGCAGCAATTCGAGTACGGTACCGAGCTTTGTGTTGCCATCTTCGCAATTGGGGTACAACCCTTTTTGTGATCCTCTAACATGCGATCGAACTTCAGCTTCTCCTTTTGACTTTCGCATTGTGTCCTTGCATCGACAATGACCGGCGGAGATCATCATCATGGGGCACATCGTCTGGTTCATCTTGATCTTCAGCAGCTTCGCCCGTTGCAGCACCATCGTGCACATCGTGCAGTGCAACTTGATGTTCGATAGCATCACCGTATTCAGGGGCACATAGTTGTCATCGTACTCTTCTTCCTCGCCGTCTTCCATCATAACCCCTATTTCTCCGTGCCTCGTCCAAACATTATAGTGTGGCATGAAACCCTTGTAAAGCAGGTGGGTGTGAAGGATTTTCCGGTCGAGTAAGACTTCGTATTCCCACATATAGGGCATGGACAACACATAAAACCATTCTGCTTGTTTGCCTCAGCCACTTGAGAAAAGCATGCACGCCCTTAATGTACTCGGAGGTGTGTCGGTCACCGTACATCCATTGCCGGTTCATCTGCGTGCATTATATATAATTAAGTGTGTCAAAATCATTACGAACATCATGAATAGATAATTAAATGACCAAATTAATAGAAGTTCATCATCACATAAAACCAAAGTACATACATAGTTCTCATCTAACAACATAAAGCTCTGCAGAGCATCTAAATTAATTAAACCATACATTGAAACTATGTAAAACATTTCAATGTGAAAACAAATCGATCATAATCGCAACCAAGGTAACAACTGATCCAACGGCATAATGATACCAAGCCTCGGTATGAATGGCATATTTTCTAATCTTTCTCATCTTCAAACGCATTGCATCCATCTTGATCTTGTGATCATCGGCGACATCCGCAACATGCAACTCCAATATCATCTTCTCCTCCTCAAGTTTTTTATTTTTCCTTCAAGAAATTGTTTTCTTCTTCAACTAAATTTAACCTCTCGACAATAGGGTCGGTTGGAATTTCGGTTCAACAACCTCCTAGATAAATAAAATCTATGTCACGTTGGTCGGCTTAATTTTCATAAACAATAAATGAACCAATAGTTATGAAAAGATAATATATACCACATCCGAATCATAGACAGGACGAGGGCCGACGAGGCGGATACCAAAACCATCGCACTATATAAGATGCAATAATAAAAGTAAGAAAATAATACAAGTAAGAATATTTTTCCTTTCGGAAAGAAGATAAGAACAAGAGGCTCACCACGGTGGTCTTGGCGATGAGATCGGGCGGGTGATCGACGGCGGTGAAGACGGGACAGGCGTGACGGACCGCTAAACCTAGACAAATATTGAGGAAAATGGAGGTTAGAGGTCGAGCTTGAGAGGAGAAAGCTTAAGTAGTGTGGCTCGGGCATTCCATCGAACACCTTGTGTGCATAGGAGGTGAGCTAGAGCACCACCAAGCCCCCTCCCTCGGCCCGAAAAAAAGCAGCAGTGTGCTCTGCTCTTGCTTGTGAGGGCTATATATAGGCAGCACCATTAGCCCGGTTGGTGGCATGAGCGGGACTAAAGGAAGCCTTTGGTCCCGGTTCATGCCACCAACCGGGACCAATAGTGGTGGGCGAGGCAGGACCATTGGTCGGTTCGTCCCACCAACCGGGACCAAAAGGTCCGGACGAACCGGGACCAATGGCCCACGTGGCCCGGCCGCCCAGGCTCACGAACGGGATAAATGCTCACATTAGTCCCGGTTCTGGATTGAACCGGGACTAATGGGCAAAACAGGCCTCAACGATAACCTCTTTTTCTACTAGTGGTAATACGTTAGGAACATCATGACAACTACTAACAATTAAAACTGACAACTAGCTACAGTTTAATGACACGATTCTATTCTGAACAAGTCATCAACGTCCATTCCCAAAGTTGATCCCCTGCCGCCGTAAAGTTTTGTTTCTCAGAGACAATATATTAGCTAACACACGCTTGTTGTTTCGATAGATTATAATGGTCAGAAGCAATCAAAGCATGGGTTGTATGATTCACACTCAAGACTGTCCGATCAGCATGTTTCCATCATATGTTACATGTATTGGTCTGGCAAATCAGTTTAACTTGGTTGATTTGTGTCATTGTGTGTACGTTTTAGCCAGCAAAATGTTTCCTTTTACTACAGACCAATGCTTTGGACTTGTGTTGTCAATTAATAAATTTGTATGTTGGAATCATGAAGCCTTTGTTTCAAGGGAGACGAGCATACCTAATGTTTGTCAAAAATATGCTTTATCCCCTTGCTTTTTATAATATTGCTTCGCCTTGGAATGATCAGATCATGGTTCAATCGAGCAGAGTTTCTGTTTTCCGTTTTATCCCTCCCTGTTTGCGCCAACAGTTGTTTTCCTAGTAATGATGGTGTAATGGAGTTGTCGTATTTTGCAAACGAGTAAGGAGAGTGAACAGACATGGTGGGAGGACTTGGGAATTGGACGGGTTTTGAGCATCGAGGCCTACTGCATGAGTGCATGAACAGACCTAGCAAGGAGGCCTTTCTTCATGGCCAGGGTGCACGTAATGCCTGGTAGCATTGCGGCGCCCCTCCCATAGTCGCGTCCTTAAATTAAATAGGTCAATGGTTGAATCAAATGTATTCACAAAACAATCTGAATAAAAGTGTATGCATCACAATTTTTCTTACGAGTCAAAAAGGGACCAGGCCACAGTGATTTGGATCTTACATGTGCCAGCGTGAAGCACACCACAACTTCTACCCGCGTACTTGGGTGTGAAAACTATGTCATCTGTCATAGCATCTTGCTCATCATTTGCACACCATGCAGTGGCAGAAACTTTCAGCTCTCCATGCTCGCGTTCAATGGAGACAACGCGTCGTGTCAGCTTGACGATGCCATCATCGGCAATAATTGGCAACTTATCATCTTCAAAAGAAAGCAAGGAGACTTCAGCATCATCTATACTGGCAATACTGGCAGTAAATACACCCTGGAAACCGTGTGACCATGATGAACCAGCAGCGAGTCGCATACTGATTGTCGCCTCCACAGAACGATCAACGCGGCGGAGTGTTAACTCCAGTGTGCTATGTTTACTAGTATAATACCTATGATATTGGTACCGTTCTTTTAATGGCAGGACTAGAAAACTTAGGTCTCTATCAGCAGATTTAGTTGCGCCCTTAACTTTGAGCACAACCTCAAAGCTCCCTGGGTCGAAATCGGCCACAACAGCACGAGTAGGACCTATGAGTTCTAGATACGGACACTGCACACACAAACTAATTTAATAAGTATATAATGACACTTCATGGGTCAGAGGACAAATGGAATCAAATTTGATAAATTAGAAACATAGTATCAATTACCTCCTCTGTGATGGTCTGGCAGTTACTCCTCGATCGGGCGAAGACAATGTTACGCTTGCGATCCGTGTCCAAAGTATCGCGTGCGGTGACGATGCCAAACACGTCTAGCGGCCACTTTAAACCTCCTCTTATCGATTCCACTTTAATGGAAAATATATGCAGGTTTTCTCTAGAGCAGCCGCCACCACAGTCGGTGTAATACAATGGTGGGATGCACGCTGAATTGAGGACGTGTGCACGTACGGTTAATACTAGCTACTTATATACTCTGTTGCGAGAGTGGATCAGTAGGGAAAAAGTGCAGTCACGAGGGTACTTACTGAGCTCGTCGGTTTTCCACGACCTGTGGGTGTAGACGTCCTTTTTATCTTTGTTAGGGTTCGAACTTTCCTTCGCCCGTCTCCTCATGCGCATTGATATATACTCCCTCTCTTCTTTCTCCTTCCTCGCGGTCGCACAACTCGCATCCATGTCAACGTATTGATTGATTCTCTCTCTCTCTTTTGCTCTACGTAATTGGGTTGGGTTTAGGGCTAGTATATATCAATGGAGCCCATAAACGAGTCCTAATCGTCAGAGGCAGGTGACGGACGTCGTCAAGCTCAGAGGATTCTTCAGTCTTGTTTGTAGTTGTACTTCTTGGCTGGTGTTCCTGTGTGCAAATGCTAGCGTCCTGCTGTGTTTTCAGTTTTGTCAGGTCAGTATGTACATGGCTTGTACTATGATCCTTATGATATAAATGAGACACGTATTATCATAAAAAAAATACATACAAGGTAGGGTCCACAAAAACAGTACAAGGCAGGATTGGCAGAGTTCAGCCGCGCCCGCGTGCCATACTTTTTGATCGCTGGTACTAGTATTTTGTTTTCCTTTTCTGAGATGGAATACCATCTACGCCCGACTCAAAGATACGGCTCACCACTCATGACGGTGGTCTTGGCCGGGTTTGTTAATACTCCTTCCGTTTAAAATAGATGACTCAACTATGTATTAATTTTAGGACTGTGCTAACCACGGGTAACCAACTAAGCCACATGTTGTTATTGTCTATTGTAGATAAACAACGTTATTTAAACCTTTCTTATTTCTGTCATATCAGAAAAAAAAAGTTTGACTTGGTAACTTTGGCATGACCAGCGTGATAACTATGGTATGAGCAACATGATAACTATACCATGATAAGACTGGTAACTACAGTACGAGAAGGTTAAGGCATGGGGAAGTATGGTAATTTAACACAGAAATTACTGGTGAAAATGTTTCAAAAACTTCCCCCCTTGGATGAAAGATACCGTGGTGTTTAAAACGTAAGATATTAGTTATCATGTGTGCGATGTATACATTATCATGTTTTTTACATAGAAATTACCGGGTGTATGTTTTTCAACAAAGAAAATCTGGTCAAAAATTACAATGGCGTTTCTATGGGAGTTATGAACTTTGTATGTCTCTATTACCATGCTATTTACATAGAAATCACGGGTCCCCCCGCCACCACAGTCGCCACATTTACCAGGATCGGGTACATAAGTTATCAGGTGTACCATGTATGAGTTATCATGTTATTTGCATATAAGTTACCGTGGCATGTTTCAGCGACTTGCCCCACCCCCACCCTCGCCGACCAAGTCATCAGGACCGGGGGTAGATAAGTTATCGGGTCCGCAATGTTTGAGTTATCATGTTATTTGCACAGAAGTGGTATGTTTCAACAACTCCCCCACCCCCACCCTCGCCGAAGTTATCGACAACGTTTCTAGGACCGGGACACACAAGTTATCAGGTCTATGAAATGAGTTACCATGTTGTTCACACGAAAGTTATCGAGGGGATGTTTCGTCAACTCCCCCACCCCGTACCAAAGTTATCGGGACTGGGGTCCATAAATTATCAGGTATACGATGCGTGACTTATCATACTATTCATACAAAAAAGTTATCGAGTGTATGTTTATATTAGTTTTTTTTTAAAGCTACGACGATATTTGTACATAAGCTATCAGGTTTGTGGTACATATAATTATCAATCTCATTACAAAAAGAATTTCCCGAGATATGACAAATGTGAAAAAGCCCGTTGTTCGAATTCTATAGAAGTGAAACATTTATTTTTCTAGAAAACATTCATCACTACAAAAAAGAGACAAGTGGAGTATAAAACACGTTGCATCGGCCCTTTAAAAAACTTCCAGCAAATGGTTTTGTCTCCTCATCAAAGACGTTGTGGTCTTTCTTTCTCGCTCTCATTTACTAAGGTCGAAATACAAATTAACCCGCAAATGAAATAGAACAGGTAGTCAGCTCAGCTGGTAATGCGTCGTGGCCACAACCAATAGATTGTGTGTTCGAATCCTAGTGGTGGCACTATTTTTCTGAAGTTCTTTTTTACGCGCCAGAGTAAAATCGATAGTACGTGCCTGTCGCTAACCAACAGTCGGCAGGAAAATAACTTTTCCCTTAATTTTAATATAAAATTAATACAAAATCGAGTCATCTATTTTGAAACGGAGGGAGTACAATTTTAACCATGCATGCACCAAATCTCGTGAGTTTGTTTATAATCAGCGTTTTATTTGGAAGAGAGGAAAAGACAGAAATCTAGTACTCCCTCCGTTCCTAAATAATTGTCTTTTTAAAGATTTCAACAAATAACTACATACGAAGCAAAATGATTGAATCTACATTTTAAAACATGTCTACATACATTCGTATGTTGTAGTCCATTTGAGATAGCTAGAAAGGCAATTATTTGGGAACGGAGGGAGTAATAAGTTACGCGGCACAAAATTAGTTGTTATCCTTGTGCGTACACCGCTACAGATACATCCAACAAAACCGATTTGATTTAGCCAACAGATCCAAAATCACGGCTGAGGCGGAGGCGGAGGCAGAGGTACGGACGACGACGAGGACGGCATGCCGGAAGCCACCGCCGCGCCGTTACCAGAAGACACCATCTTCGACATCCTCTCCAGGACACCGGTGAGGTCCGTCTGCCGGTTCCGATGCGTCTCAAGGGGGTGGCGCGACCTTATCTCCGGCCCAGACTTCGCCGCCGCGCACACGTCCCGCAACGGCCCGCTCCTCGTCGACACCGGCTACTTTCGACAAGAAAAACCCGCCGCAGGCCGTGATATGCGTCTCATGGACATGGAAGGCAACGTCATCAGAGTCATCAGGGTCGTCGGAGGTTTTGGGATCACGTGCTCGTCGAGCCTCGACGACCTCATCGCCGTCAGCCGCGGTCCGTCAAATGGCATCCATGTAGCCGATCCGGCCTCCGGCCAGGTTCTCCTGACCTGCCTAGGAATTGAGGTGAAGACGCTCGACGTGCATCCATTCATTGCCATGGCTCGCTATGAAATCTATGGCTTCGGTCGTGCCATTTCGTCTGATGAATACAAGGTGGTCCGCATTGCCAAGGACAAAAGAACTTGTGAGGTCCTCACTTTAGGAGACGACCCATCATCAGCCTGGAGGCGGACGCTGCCGCCTCCGATCAGTGTGCCCACTGATGTGGGTTGCCCGGTCGCTGTCAACGGCATCATGTACTTCTTGGCAGATGAGAAGCTTGAAACCTTGTTGTGCTTCGACATCGAGAGCGAGCAATGGAAGGCCAACATGATCAAAGGGCCACGGAAAGGCGGTCACCGTGAGTTGCGGAGGAAAACAGCAGCAATCTCTATGACCGAGCTTGACAACGCTCTGTGTATGGTTATAGCCGAAAAACAAGACAGTCGGAGCACAAACATATGGATATTGGATGACTCTGGTAAGATCAACTGGATCAAGGCCTATTCCATCCCAATGACCTCATATGCTAGTCGTTATATGCCGCTGATGGTGATGCCTGGAGGTGGGAAACTTCTACTGCAATGCCATGGTCCTGCCCAATCAGTGATGCTTCAGATTTACGATCCTCGCACCAATACAAGCACGCATGTTATGAAGGCACCAAAACAGCTTGTTGGAGATAGAATTGCCATTTGCAACTTTCGCTTCCACCGCCGTGTCTCGGCCAATAATTAACTATCCCTCTGTAGGTCAATCTCCTTTGTTTACTAAATAAATGTTTTGGCTATTTCAGCATATATAATTAGCACAAGAGAAGTTATAAAGCTGCCATGCATGTGTATATTTTTTCTCTCCTTAATTAGACTAGACCATGAAGTGGTTTCATCTTTTAGTGTACACACTGCACCCAATCTGGTGTATGAAGTATCCTTGTTCTCGATTGGCAGTGCACAGTTAAATTTATTTTTCTAATAAAACACGAATCTCTCTTCCTGTCACATCTCCATCCCCCACTCTTAACTTTCTTCAAAGTCTTCTTAGGAGGAAACATGCCAAGAAATAATACTTGCTGGAATTTAAATCTTACTATGGTTTTTGAGTTTTTTTTGGAGTGGAGATAAACAAACTAAGACAATTAAAAGTAAGTAAGAAAAGTAAAATGATTGAGTGTACGGCCAATAACTTGTGATGAATGATCCCCTACAACGATGCAAAACATTCTTCCCACCTCGTGTTATCTTTATAGGGAATTGTAGGGGGGCGTAGAGGAAGGGCTTGCAGCAAACAGTAAGTTCCCCCACAATGAAGAACCAAGATTATCGATCTATGGGGTGCTCGGTCAATGATCAGTACATGCACACAATTAAGAATTTGTTCTTGATCACTAGACTTATCTAGTGAGGTTGTCAATCTCGCTAGATTTGTAGTACAAGGATAAGTGTATATGTTTGGAATTGATTTGTGAAACAAAATATAAAACCGTTCAGATCCTAAAGAATAGTAACAAAAGTGATTGAAGCCGTGATTACAAGGAATAAAGGGTTGGTATCTATAACTTACCAGTGGCATCTCTCCAAGAAAATGTAGCATAAATGTGATGAACAAATTACAATTGTGTATCTGTTTTATGATTGATTATACATCTCATGACACTGAGAAAGAAACAAAGAAAACCAAAGAAAAGAAAAAAGCTATTGAAAACCGAGAAAGAAACAAAGAAAACCAAAGAAAAGAAAGAAATAAACCAGTAAAAAGGAGAAAGAAACGAAGAAAAACCGAAGAAAAACAAGAAAAATAAAACCTGGAAAGCATGTGAAAACCCAGGTCTTTTTGTTCAAGCTTGTCGTGACCTGTTAGTATAATACAGTAGGAATTTGACGACTACTTGGTGGCTAGTAGCACAGCACTGTCCTGGCAACAAATCCCGCTCGGTCCTTATATCTGTACTCAATTTTTTTAACTGCGCTAATGTGCCGGAGCTGCAAACAGGACTGGCTGCAGGATACAATTTTTATCCGGTTTTGGGAGCTTTCAGCTTTGTCGAAGGGTCCTGAATACCTGTTGTTCTTATTTTCTAAAGTTTTTTCACTAGGTTTTAGCGGTTTTTTGTTTTTCGTTTTATCTGTCCCTCTCTTATTTTCTTGTCTTTTCATTTATATTTTTTTAATATTTGAATATCTGAACAATGTTTCAGATTTCAGAAAAAATGTCCGTGTTTTCTGAAAATGTTCATATTTTCCTTATTTAGTTCGTATTTTCAATAAATTTTTGGGATTTAAATTTTCACATGTTTTTCAAAAACATTCAGTATTATTTAATTTCTTTTCGCAATTTTCAATTAATGTTTGGAATTTGAAATTTTATTCCCAATTCGAAAAAATCGTTTGTGTTTTTTTTAAAAAAATCACAATTTTAAAAATGTTTGGAATGTAACAATTTGTTCAAATGTGTTTGAAAATTCAAAACAACATTCATAATTTTTGAAAAAATATTTGTGTTTTCATAAAATGTTCAAAATTTTGAAAAAAAGTTAGTGTTTCAATCATGTTCACTTTTCCAAAGGTTGCTCTCAGGTTTTCAAAAATTGTTCATATTTTCAGAAAAACACTGCTAGAAGGGGCACTCTACACTGATTAAAAACCAACGAATATGCTAGAAAAGAAAACAGAAACGGTTACGCTACTTCCTGTAGTGAGGATCTAATGGGCTAGCCAAGGTCGGGCGCTCTGTTGAAGACTTCCTCTTGTTTCCTCCCCTAACCCTAAGCGGCTAGGGCAAACTCTCCCCTCTAGGCTTCATCGTCGAGCATGTGGATTCGTCTCCCTTCTGCTTGTCGCTCCGGCAGCCGATGGCATGGAGGGAAATCTCGGTGCCTCCACTCTGGTTATTACTTCAGGTTAGGACTTTTTAAGTCATCGCAAGTGCGACGGTTGGACGAATGGCGGCGCTTTAGCTTTGAGTTTGCCTTCCGGACTCTGATCCTCCTCGACCTAAAGTGACGCCAAATAATAATCAAAAGCAGAACAAAACTATTCTTTAAATAGATATAGAAGTTTGATCGCACTTGTTCACAACCATCCACTAAGGTGCACTTACAACTATACTAAGTGGATATGGTTGTGGGAATCTTGCCGCCTGTGACCCAGGTTGGTGGACAGAGCGGCAGATTCGAGGAGCAGGAGCTAGCCAGGCACGAAGACCGAGGCCATGCATGGTCAAGGCATGCAGATCGAGTGAACAGTGTTTCTACGTCGGAAGTGGAGGCTGGACCGGGGGGAAAGAAAGGAAGCGACAACCCTAGCAAGCCTAGTAAGCAGGGGGCAAGTTCAAGAGAATAAGGAGGGAGGAAGGAGATGGGGAAGGGAGAAAGTGGATGATTCTGGTGTAGTATTGAGTGGGCAGAAAAGGAGGGAGGAGGACATGGTTATGGAAGCTCTAGAAGTCTGCAAGAGAGTGAAGGTGGTGATGGGTGTGGGTCAGAGGGAGGAGACCAATGAAGATGAAGCGGGGCTGCGGGACAGCTCCGCGGGGCCCAATGAAGATAATTGCGTGGAACTGCCGGGGATTGGGAAATAGGCCGACAGTTCGTGGCCTTCTGGATATCCAGAGGCAGGAGGTTCCCGATACCTGTTCCTATCGGAGACTAGGATGGACGAAGGGAGGATGTGCCGTTTTCGAGCAACGTTGGATATGCCAAACCTGCTAGTTCAGAATAAATGAGGGAAGAGCGGTGGATTGGCGTTGTTCGGAGGAAAGGACTTAAGGTGACTTTAAGATGGGCTGGCAGAATGCACATTGATGCTATTGTGGAGGAGGAGGAGGACGGTTTCAAATGGCGGCTCACGGGCATCTATGGGGAGTCGCACGCAGAGAAGAAGGGGAGACCTGGAGACTCCTTCGTACCCTACATCACCAGATCCAGCTTCCTTGGGTGTGTATGGGTGACTTTAATGAAGTCCTCTTTAATCATGAGAAACAAGGTGGTGTTCCTAGAGCCCATAGTTGTATGCAGAGTTTCCGGACGCTCTAGATTATTGTAATTTGCATGACCTTGGTTTTGAGGGTGATGTATTCACGTGGAGGAATAAAAACTATCGTGTTGAAGGGTACATAGCTAGTAGCTAGATGGCTTCTTCTCTCTTTTTGGATGTCAATACAATGTTCTCCCCCTCTCTCATGGAGATCTATTCGATGTAATCTTCTTTTTGTGGTGTGTTTGTTGAGACCGATGAATTGTGGGTTTATGATCCAGCTTATCTATGAATAATATTTGAATCTTCTCTGAATTCTTTTATGTATGATTGAGTTATCTTTGCAAGTCTCTTCGAATTATCCGTTTGGTTTGGCCAACTAGATTGGTAGTTCTTGCAATGGGAGAAGTGCATTGCTTTGGGTTCAATCTTGCGGTGTCCTTACCCAGTGACAGAAAGGGTTGTAAGGCACGTATTGTATTGTTGCCATCGAGGATAACAAGATGGGGTATTTATCATATTGCATGAATTTATTCCTCTACATCATGTCATCTTGCTTAAAGCGTTACTCTGTTTTTAACTTAATAATCTAGATGCATGCTGGATAGCGGTCGATGAGCGGAGTAATAGTAGTAGATGCAGAATCGTTTCGGTCTACTTGTTTCGGACGTGATGCCTATATACATGATCATACCTAGATATACTCATAACTATGCTCAGTTCTTTCAATTGCTCAAAAGTAATTTGGTCACCCACCGTAGAATACTTATGCTCTTGAGAGAAGCCACTAGTGAAACCTATGGCCCCCAGGTCTATTCTCATCATATCAATCTCCATCACTTTTATACTTGCTTTGTTTTACTTTGCCTTTTACTTTTCACTTTGCATCTTTATACCAAAAATACCAAAAATATTATCTCTATCAGATCTCACTCTCGTAAGTGACCGTGAAGGGATTGACAACCCCTAATCGCGTTGGTTGCAGTAGCTATCGTTTTGTGCAGGTACGAGGGACTTGTGCATGGCCTCCTCTGGATTGATACCTTGGTTCTCAAAACTGAGGGAAATACTTACGCTACTGTGCTGCATCATCCTCTCCTCTTCGGGGAAAACCAACGCAAGCTCAAGACGTAGCAAGAAGGATTTCTGACGCCGTTGCTGGGGAGTCTACGCAAAAGCCAACATACCAAGTACCCATCACAATCCCTATCTCTCGCATTACATTATTTGCCATTTGCCTCTCGTT
Organism: Aegilops longissima; assembly: GCA_021605205.1. Lineage (NCBI taxonomy): Eukaryota > Viridiplantae > Streptophyta > Magnoliopsida > Poales > Poaceae > Aegilops > Aegilops longissima. The sequence goes on from CM038678.1 coordinate 55,751,967, forward strand.
TTCCTCTCCCCCACTTCACCTTTGCCGTTTTATTCGCCCTCTCTTTCCCAATCTCCTCCTCTTTTTCCCGTTGCCTTTTCCTCGTCCGTTTGTTTGCTCGTGTGTTGGATTGCTTGTTTGTCGCGATGGCTCAAGATGCTTCCAAATTGTGTGACTTCACCAATACCAATAATAATAATTTCCTTAGCACTCCGATTGCTCCTCTTGCCAATACTAAATCTTGTGAAATCAATACTGCTTTGTTGAATCTTGTTATGAAAGATCAATTCGCCGACCTTCCTAGTGAAGATGCCGCTACTCATCTGAATAGCTTCGTTGATTTATGTGATATGCAAAAGAAAAAAGATGTCGATAATGATGTCGTTAAATTGAAGCTATTTCCTTTTTCGCTTAGAGATCGTGCTAAAGCGTGGTTTTCATCTTTGCCTAAAAATAGTATTGATTCTTGGAATAAGTGCAAAGATGCTTTTATCTCTAAGTATTTTCCTCCCGCTAAGATTATATCTCTTAGGAACGATATTATGAATTTTAAGCAACTTGATCATGAACATGTTGCACAAGCATGGGAGAGAATGAAATTAATGATACGTAATTGTCCTACTCATGGTTTGAACTTATGGATGATTATACAAAAAAATTATGCTGGATTGAATTTTGCTTCTAGAAATATTTTAGATTCGGCCGCGGGAGGCACTTTTATGGAAATCACTCTAGGAGATGCTACTAAACTCCTAGATAATATTATGGTTAATTATTCTCAATGGCATACTGAAAGATCTACTAATAAAAAAGTGCATGCGATAGAAGAAATCAATGTTTTGAGTGGAAAGATGGATGAACTTATGAAATTATTTGCTACTAAGAGTGTTTCTTCTGATCCTAATGATATGCCTTTGTCTACCTTGATTGAGAATAATAATGAATCTATGGATGTGAATTTTGTTGGTAGGAATAATTTTGGTAACAACGCGTATGGAGGGAATTTTAATCCTAGGCCTTATCCTAGTAATCCTTCTAATAATTATGGAAATTCCTACAACAACTCTTATGGAAATTTTAATAAGGTGCCCTCTGAATTTGAGAGTAGTGTTAAAGAGTTTATGAATTCACAAAAGAATTTTAATGCTTTGCTTGAGGAGAAATTGCTTAAAGTTGATGATTTGGCTAGGAACGTTGATAGAATTTCTCTTGAGGTTGATTCTTTAAAGCTTTGATCTATTCCTCCTAAGCATTATATCAATGAGTCTCTCAAAGCTATGAGAATTTCCATTGATGAGTGCAAAGAAAGAACCGCTAGGATGCGTGCTTCCAAAGATGCCTTTATTAAAGCATGTTCTTCTAATTCCTATGAAAATCAAGATGAAGATCTAAAAGTTATTGATGTGTCCCCTATTAAATATTTGTTTTGCAATATGAATCTTGATGAAACTGAATATGATCTTCCTTTACCTAGAAGGCGTTCTAAGAATTCGGAGTTTTTAGATGTTGATGATGAAATTGATAAAAGTGGGATTGAAAGAAATAAAAATCTAGATGTTGCTAAACCCACTATATTGGATCTCAAGGAACTTAATTATGAAAATTTCTCTTTAATTGATTGTATTTCCTTGTTGCAAACCGTGCTAAATTCTCCTCATGCCTATAGTCAAAATAAGTCATTTACCGAACACATTATTGATGCCTTGATGCAATCTTATGAAGAAAAACTTGAGTTGAAAGTTTCTATCCCTAGGAAACTCTATGATGATGGGAACCTACTATCAAAATTAAAATCAAAGATCATGAGTTTAACGCTTTGTGTGATTTGGGTGCTAGTGTCTCTACTATCCCCAAAACTTTGTGTGATTTGCTAGATTTCCGTGACTTTGATGATTGCTATCTGAACTTGCATCTTGCGGATTCCACTATTAAAAAGCCTATGGGAATAATTAATGATGTTCTTATTGTTGAAAATAGGAATTATGTGCCCGTAGATTTTATCTTTCTTGATATAGATTGCAATCCTTCATGCCCTATCATTCTTGGTAGACCTTTCCTTAGAACGATTGGTGCAATTATTGATATGAAGGAATTGAATATTAGATTCCAATTTCCATTAAAGAAAGGCATGGAACACTTTCCTAGAAAGAAAATAAAATTACCATATGAATCTATTATGAGAGCCACTTATGGATTGCCTACCAAAGATGGCAACACCTAGATCTATCCTTGCTTTTATGCCTAGTTAGGGACGTTAAACGATAGCGCTTGTTGGGAGGCAACCCAATTTTATTTTTTAGTTTTTGTTTTTGCTTCTGTTTAGGAATAAATAATCCATCTAGCCTCTGTTTATATGTGGTTTTATCTTTTAATTAGTGTTTGTGCCAAGTTAAACCTATTGGATCTTCTTGGATGATAGTTATTTGATCTTGCTGTAATTTCCAGAAACTTTGCGCTCAGTGCCCGAATTGTTAAAAATCACCAGACGTGATAAAATACTGATTCCAATTGCTGATGATCAATAAACAAATTGTACAGGTCGTCTAATTTTGGTAGAATTATTTGAGTTCAAGAAGTTTGCGTTAGTTACAGATTACTACAGACTGTTCTGTTTTTGACAGATTCTGTTTTGCGTGTGTTGTTTGCTTATTTTGATGAATCTATGGCTAGTAAAATAGATTATAATCCATATAGAAGTTGGAATACAGTAGGTTTAACACCAATATAAATAAATAATGAGTTCATTAAAGTACCTTAAAGTAGTCTTTTGTTTTCTTTCTCTAACGGAGCTCACGAGATTTCTATTGAGTTTTGTGTTGTGAAGTTTTCAAGTTTTGGGTGAATTCTTTTTGATGGATTATGGAACAAGGAGTGGCAAGAGCCTAAGCTTGGGGATGCCCATGTCACCCCCAAGATAATCCAAGGACACCAAAAAGTCAAAGCTTGGGGATGCCCCGGAAGGCATCGCCTCTTTCCTCCACTTCCATCGGTAATTTACTTGCAACTATATTTTTATTCACCACATGATAAGTGTTTTGCTTGGAGCGTCTTGTATTATTTGCGTCTTTGCTTGTTAGTTTAACACAATCATCCTTGATGTACAAACCTTTTTAGAGAGCCATACATGAATTGGAATTTGATAGAATACTCTATGTGCTTCACTTACATTTTTTTGAGCTTGATAGTTTGCTCATAGTGCTTCACTTATATCTTTTGAGCGTGATAATTTTTGCTCTAGTGCTTCACTTAGATCTTTTAGAGCACGGTGGTGGATTTGTTTTAAAGAATCTTGATCTCTCATGCTTCACTTAGATTATTTTGAGAGTCGTTAATAGCATTGTAATTTGCTTAATGTTAATATACTTGGTATTCAAGATATGTGAAACTTTCTTTTGAGTGCGTTGAATACTAAGATAAGTTTGATGCTTGATAATTGTTTTGAGATATGGAGGTGATAATATCAAAGTCGTGCTAGTTGAGTAGTTGTGAATTTGAGAAATGCTTGTGTTGAAGTTAGCAAATCCCGTAGCATGTACGTATGGTTAAAGTTGTGTAACAAATTTGAAACATGAAGTGTACCTGGCTTGTGCATCCTTATGAGTGGCGGTCGGGGACGAGCGATGGTCTTTTCCTACCAATCTATCCCCTAGGAGCATGCGCATAGTACTTGATTTTTGATGACTTCTAAATTTTTGCAATAAGTATATGAGTTCTTTTGACTAATGTTGAGTCCATGGATTATACGCACTTTTACCTTTCCGCCTTTGCTAGCCTCTTCGGTACCGTGCATTGCCCTTTCTCACCTTGAGAGTTGGTGCAAACTTCATCGGTGCATCCAAACCCCGTGATATGATACGCTCTATCACACATAAACCTCCTTATATCTTCCTCAAAACAGCCACCATACCTACCTATTATGGCATTTCCATAGCCATTCCGAGATATATTGCCATGCAACTTTCCACCGTTCTGTTCATCATCATCGTGACACACTTTACTTTTGTCATACTGCCATTGCATGATCATGTAGTTGAAATCGTATTTGTGGCAAAGCCACCATGCATTATTTTTCATACATGTCACTCTTGATTCATTGCACCATCCGGTACATCACGGAGGCATTCATATAGAGTCATACCTTGTTCTAGTTTCGAGTTGTAATCCTTATGTTGTGATCAATAGAAGTGTGATGATCATCATTATTAGAGCATTGCCCAAAAAAAAGAGAAAGGCCAAAAATAAAAAAGAAAGGCCCAAAAAAATAAAAAAATAAAAAGGGCAATGCTACTATCTCTGTTTCCACACTTGTGCTTCAAAGTAGCACCTTTTTCTTCATGTAGTGAGTCTCATATATTGTGCTTCAAAGTAGCACCATGTTTTTCATATAGTGAGTCTCATAAGTTGTCTTTTTATACTAGTGGGAATTTTTCATTATAGAACTTGGCTTGTATATTCCTACGATGGGATTCCTCAAATTGCCCTAGGTCTTCATGAGCTAGCAAGTTGGATGCACACCCACTAGTTTTCTTTTGTTGAGCATTCATAGCTCTAGTGCATCTGTTGCATGGCAATCCCTACTCCTCATGTTGACATCAATTGATGGGCATCTCCATAGCCCGTTGATTATCCTCGTCAATGTGAGACTTTCTCCTTTTTTGTCTTCTCCACACAATCCCCATCATCATATTCTATTCCACCCATAGTGCTATATCCATGGCTCACGCTCATGTATTGCGTGGAGGTTGAAAAAGTTTGAGATTATTTAAGTATGAAACAATTGCTTGGCTTGTCATCGGGGGTATAGAAGTTGGGAACATCTTTGTGTGACGAAAATGAAGCATAGCCTAACTATATGATTTTGTAGGAATGAACTTTCTTTTGCCATGCTATTTTGAGAAGACATGATTACTTTGATTAGTATCCTTGAAGTATTATTATTTTTATTTCAATATGAACTTTTGTCTTGAATCTTTCAGATCTGAATATTCATACCATGATTAAGAAGATTTACATTGAAATTATGCTAAAGTATCACTTCGCATCAAAAATTCTCTTTTTATCATTTACCTACTCGAGGACGAGTAGGAATTAAGCTTGGGGATGCCTGATACGTCTCCAACGTATCTATAATTTTTGATTGGTCCATGCTACTTTATCTATTGTTTTGGACTATAATGGGCTTTATTTTCCATTTTTATATTACTTCTGGGACTAACCTATTAACCGGAGGCCCAGCCCAGAATTGCTGTTTTTTTCCTTTTTCAGTATTTCGAAGAAACAGAATATCAAACGGAGTCCAAACGGAATGAAACCTTCGGAAACGTGATTTTCTCACCAAATGTGATCCAGGAGACTTGGACCCTACACCAAGGAACCAGAGAGGCGGTCACGAGGGTGGGGGGCGCGCCCCTTGCCTCGTGGGCCCCTCGAAGCTCCACCGACTTACTCCTTCCTCCTATATATATACCTACGTACCCCCAAACGACCAGAACAGGAGCCAAAAACCTAATTCCACCGCCGTAACTTCCTGTATCCACGAGATCCCATCTTGGGGCCTGTTCCGGAGCTCCACCGGAGGGGGCATCCACCACTGAGGGCTTCTACATCAACACCATAGCCTCTCCGATGAAGTGTGAGTAGTTTACTTCAGACCTTCGGGTCCATAGCTAGTAGCTAGATGGCTTCCTCTCTCTTTTTGGATCTCAATACAATGTTCTCCCCCTCTCTCGTTGAGATCTATTCGATGCAATCTTCTTTTTGCGGTGTGTTTGTTGAGACTGATGAATTGTGGGTTTATGATCCAGCTTATCTATGAATAATATTTGAATCTTCTCTGAATTCTTTTATGTATGATTGAGTTATCTTTGCAAGTCTCTTTGAATTATCTGTTTGGTTTGGCCAACTAGATTGGTAGTTCTTGCAATGGGAGAAGTGCATTGCTTTGGGTTCAATCTTGCGGTGTCCTTACCCAGTGACAGAAAGGGTTGCAAGGCACGTATTGTATTGTTGCCATCGAGGATAACAAGATGGGGTATTTATCATATTGCATGAATTTATTCCTCTACATCATGTCATCTTGCTTAAAGCGTTACTCTTTTTAACTTAATACTCTAGATGCATCTTTGGATAGCGGTCAATGAGTGGAGTAATAGTAGTAGATGCAGAATCGTTTCGGTCTACTTGTTTTGGACGTGATGCCTATATACATGATCATACCTAGATATACTCATAACTATGCTCAATTCTGTCAATTGCTCAACAGTGATTTGTTCACCCACCGTAGAATACTTATGCTCTTGAGAGAAGCCACTAGTGAAACCTATGGCCCCCGAGTCTATTCTCATCATATCAATCTCCATCACTTTTATACTTTCTTTGTTTTACTTTGCCTTTTACTTTTCACTTTGCATCTTTATACCAAAAATACCAAAAATATTATCTCTATCAGATCTCACTCTCGTAAGTGACCGAGAAGGGATTGACAACCCCTAATCGTGTTGGTTGCGAGTAGCTATCGTTTTGTGCAGGTACGAGGGACTTGTGCGTGGCCTCCTACTGGATTGATACCTTGGTTCTCAAAAACTGAGGGAAATACTTACGCTACTGTGCTGCATCATCCTCTCCTCTTCGGGGAAAACCAACACAAGCTCAAGACGTAGCAAACAACTATACAAAAAATGAAACACATGGTTGGAAAACATGACGCTTGGCGTGGTGCCATGGTATGGCCTCACCATGCCCTGGTAAAAGTTGAAGAATGTTCTCCTTATGTCGTGATGCGCGCCTTTAATAAATCGAACCATCACCGATGAAGTTTCATGGTTTCGAGTGGGAAATGACCAAGATTGAAGGTGGGTCGAAATTTCCCTTGTCCTTTGTCCACGAGTTTTTTTTCCTATGATGAACATACAACCTCAAAATCACCATGTTCAAATTTGGCACCTTTCCGGGTTCATTTGCCATATTTAGGGGCATTTCCTAGGCATTAATGCGCATAATTCAAGTCCAAACAATCGATGCATGAAAGGGTCCACAATAACGGCCTAGAAAACCATGCTCGTGCCATTTAGTAAATTCTCATGCCTTTTACAAGGAATGGACAGATATTTCGATGAAATGTGTTGCAATAGTCCAGCACAAATATTTGTTTGTTGGGTTTTCAACTATAGAAAAATGAAATGAATGATTAAAAAACATGATGCCTGGCATGGTGCCATGGTATGACATCACCATGCCCTGGTAAAAATTTGAGAAGGTTTGGCTTATGTTGTCATGCACGCCCTTCATAAATCGAACCATCACCGAGGTAGTTCCATGCTTTCGAAAGGGAAATACTCAAGATTGAAGGAAAATCCAAATTTTCTTCGTTCTTTGCCCTGGAGTTTTTTTCTACGAAGAACATACAGCCTGCAAATCACCGTGTTCAAATTTGGCATTTTTCGGGCTCATTTACCATATTTAGGGGATTATGTGCATTTTCTAGGCATTTAGCGCATATAAATCCAATCCAGCTACAGGTGCACGGGTGTGATGTGAGGGACGTGGATTGCCGTTCGATCGCACGGTGTACACACGCGATCCGCGTGGCTGGGGTTCTGGCCAATCATAACGCAACACACAATAAGCTCAGTGCACACTGTTTTCGGAAGCGATGGAGATGAACCGTGTGCGATAATGAACTAGCAAAATTGTAAGGGAAGCCAAATTTCTGTTGTCGTTTGTGGTTGAGCTCTTGAATACCACCCGACTTTGCATTTGCTGCCCGCCCCTTCGCCCCGAAGCTCTCTCAGCGTCGTCCATGGCACGGCGGCGCGCACAAGAATCGGTAAGGAAGCGATGGCATCCCGCGCGCGCGTTCCTCGCCGCCCGCGACCGCACACATGGTAAGGAAGCGATGGCATCTCGCCGCGCCGAGTTCATTGCCGCCGGCGGCCAGACAGTTACATGGGCGGACTTTGAGGCTGCCATGGCCGAATGGTGGTGGATCTAGAGGCGGCCAAAGCCGCACATAAGGAGCAGAAAAGGCAAAAAGCAGTCAAGAAAAGTGAGTCCCGCCGCCGCAAGAAAAAAGAGGCCGCACACCATGGTGAGGAGAGCTTGGCGGAGATCGAAGCACGGTGGGTTGCCGCCTACAAGGCCAGGAAGGAGAACGCCGACGTCTGGCCAGCATGCCCTGATGACAACATTGTTGGGGAACGTAGTAATTTCAAAAATTTTCCTACGCACACGCAAGATCATGGTGACGGCATAGCAACGAGAGGGGAGAGTATATGTCTACGTACCCTCGTAGACCGTAAGCGGAAGCGTTATAACAACGCGGTTGATGTAGTCGTACGTCTTCATGATCCGACCGATCCAAGTACCGGAACGCACGGCACCTCCGAGTTCAGCACACGTTCAGCTCGATGATGATCCCGGACTCGATCCAGCAAAGTGTCGGGATGAGTTCCGTCGACGACGGCGTGGTGACGATGATGATGCTTCACCGGCGCAGGGCTTCGCCTAAGCTCATGACGATATGACCGAGGTGGAATATGGTGGAGGGGGCACCGCACACGGCTAAGGAACGATCACGTAGATCAACTTGTGTGTCATGGGGTGCCCCCCTGCCCCCGTATATAAAGGAGGGAGGGGGAGGTGCGGCCGGCCCTCCTAGGGTGCGCCTGGAGGAGTCCTACTCCCACCGGGAGTAGGACTCCCCCCTCTTGCCTTGTTGGAGAAGGAAAAGGGGGGGAGGGGAAAGAGGAAGGGGGGCACCGCCCCCCCCCTCTCCTTGTTCTATTCGGACTAGGGGGGGAGGGGGCGTGCGGCCTGCCCTGGCTGGCCCTCCTCTTCTCCCTTATGGCCCATTAAGGCCCAACATCCCCCGGGAGGGTTCCGGTAACCCCCCGGTGTTCCGAAAAATTCCCGATTTCATCCGGAACCATTCCGATATCCAAATATAGGCTTCCAATATATTAATCTTTATGTCTCGACCATTTCGGGACTCCTCGTCATGTCCATGATCACATCCGGGACTCCGAACAAACTTCGGTACATCAAAACTTATAAACTCATAATAAACTGTCATCGTAACGTTAAGCGTGCGGACCCTACGGGTTCGAGAACTATGTAGACATGACCTAGAACTATTCTCGGTCAATAACCAATAGCGGAACCTGGATGCCCATATTGGTTCCTACATATTCTTCGAAGATCTTTATCGGTCAAACCGCATAACGACATCGTTGTTCCTTTGTCATCGGTATGTTACTTACCCGAGATTCGATCGTCGGTTTCCAATACCTAGTTCAATCTCGTTATCGTAAGTCTCTTTACTCGTTCCGTAATACATCATCTCACAACTAACTTATTAGTTGCAATGCTTGCAAGGCTTATGTGATGTGTATTACCGAGAAGGCCTAGAGATACCTCTCCGACAATCGGAGTGACAAAACCTAATCTCGAAATCGCCAACCCAACATGTACCTTTGGAGACACCTGTAGTACTCCTTTATAATCACCCGATTACGTTGTGACGTTTGGTAGCACCAAAGTGTTCCTCCGTAAACGGAGTTTCATAATCTCATAGTTACAGGAACATGTATAAGTCATGAAGAAAGCAATAGCAATATACTAAACGATCAAGTGCTAGGCTAATGAATGGGTCATGTCAATCACACCATTCTCCTAATGATGTGATCCCATTAATCAAATGACAACACATGTCTATGGTTAGGAAACATAACCATCTTTGATTAATGAGCTAGTCAAGTAGAGGCATACTAGTGACTATATGTTTGTCTATGTATTCACACATGTATTATGTTTCCGGTTAATACAATTCTAGCATGAATAATAAACATTTATCATGATATAAGGAAATAAATAATAACTTTATTATTGCCTCTAGGGCATATTTCCTTCATCTCCCACTTGCACTAGAGTCAATAATCTAGATTACACAAGAATGATTCTAACACCCATGGAGTCTTGGTGCTGATCATGTTTTGCTCGTGGAAGAGGCTTAGTCAACGGGTGCGCAACATTTAGATCCGTATGTATCTTGCAAATCTCTATGTCTCCCACTTGGACTTGGTCCCGAATGGAATTGAAGCGTCTCTTGATATGCTTGGTCCTCTTGTGAAATCTGGATTCCTTTGCCAAGGCAATTGCACCAAGATTGTCACAGAAGATCTTCATTGGTCCCGATGCACTAGGTACGACACCGGATCGGAAATGAACTCTTTCATCCAGACTCCTTCATTTGCTGCTTCCAAGCAGCTATGTACTCCGCTTCACATGTAGATCCCGCCACGACGCTTTGTTTAGAACTGCACCAACCGACAGCTCCACCGTTTAATAAAAACACGATCCGGTTTGCGATTTAGAATCGTCGGATCAGTGTCAAAGCCTGCATCAACGTAACCATTTACGACTAGCTCTTTGTCACCTCCATATACGAGAAACATATCCTTAGTCCTTTTCGGTATTTCGGGATGTTCTTGACCGCTGTCGATGATCCACTCTGGATTACTTTGGTACCTTCCTGCCAAGCTTATTGCTAAGCATACGTCAGTCTGGTACACAGCATTGCATACATGATAGAGCCTATGGCTGAAGCATAGGAACATCTTTCATTTCTCTCTATCTTCTGCTGTGGTCGGGCATTGAGTCGACTCAATTTCACACCTTGTAATACTGGTAAAAACCTTTCTTTGCACGATCCATTTTGAACTTTTTCAAAACTTTATCAAGGTATGTGCTTTGTGAAAGTCCAATTAAGCGTCTTGATCTATCTCTATAGATCTTGATGCCCAATATGTAAGCAGCTTCACCAAGGTCTTTCATTGAAAAACTTTTATTCAAGTATCCTTTTATGCTATCCAGAAATTCTATATCATTTCCAATCAATAATATGTCGTCCACATATAATATCGAAATGCTACTGAGCTCCCACTCACTTTCTTGTAAATACTGAGCTTCTCCAAAAGTGCATATAAAACCATATGCTTTGATCACACTATCAAAGCGTTTATTCCAACTCGAGAGGCTTGCACTGACCATAAATTGATCGCTGGAGCTTGCACACTTTGTTAGCACCCTTTGGATCAACAAAACCTTCTGGTTGCATCATATACAACTCTTCTTCTAGAAATCCATTCAAGAATGCAGTTTTGACATCCATTTGCCAAATTTCATAATCATAAAATGTAGCAATTGCTAACATGATTCGGACAGACTTAAGCATCGCTACGGGTGAGAAAGTCTCATCGTAGTCAACCCCTTGAACTTGTCGAAAACCTTTCGCAACAAGTCGAGCTTTATAGACAGATTACATTACCATCAGCGTCGGTCTTCTTCTTAAAGATCCATTTATTCTCAATAGCTTGCCGATCATCGGGCAAGTCAACCAAAGTCCATACTTTGTTCTCATACATGGATCCCATCTCAGATTTCATGGCTTCTAGCCATTTTGCGGAATCTGGGCTCACCATCGCTTCTTCATAGTTTGTAGGTTCGCCATGGTCAAGTAACATGACTTCCAGAATAGGATTACCGTACCACTCTAGTTCGGATCTTACTCTAGTTGACCTACGTAGTTCAGCAGAAACTTGATCTGAAGTTTCATGATCAATATCATTAGCTTCCTCACTTATTGGTGTGGTTGTCACAGGAACCGGTTCTTGTGATGAACTATTTTCCAATAAGGAACAGATACAGTTATCTCATCAAGTTCTACTTTCCTCCCACTCACTTCTTTCGAGAGAAACTCTTTTTCTAGAAAGGATCCGAATTTAGCAACGAAAATCTTGCCCTCAGATCTGTGATAGAAGGTGTACCCAATAGTCTCTTTTGGGTATCCTATGAAGACACATTTCTCCGATTTAGGTTCGAGCTTATCTGGTTGAAGTTTCTTCACATAAGCATCGCAGCCCCAAACTTTAAGATACGACAACTTTGGTTTCTTGCTAAACCATAGTTCATAAGGTGTCATTTCAACGGATTTTGATGGTGCCCTATTTAACGTGAATGCGGCTGTCTCTAAAGCATTACCCCAAACCGATAGCGGTAAATCAGTAAGAGACATTATAGATCGCACCATATCTAGTAAAGTACGACGACGACGCTCGGACACACCATTTCGTTGTGGTGTTCGGGTGGCGTGAGCTGCTGAAACTATTCCGCATTGTTTCAAATGCAGACCAAACTCGTAACTCAAATATTCTCCTCCACGATCAGATCGTAGAAATTTTATTTTCTTGTTACGATGATTTTCCACTTCACTCTGAAATTCCTTGAACTTTTCAAATGTTTCAGACTTATGTTTCATCAAGTAGATATACCCATATCTGCTCAAATCATCTGTGAAGGTGAGAAAATAACGATACCATGGCGTGCCTCAACATTCATTGGACCACAAACATCGGTATGTATGATTTCCAACAAATCCTTTGCTCGCTCCATAGTTTCGGAGAACGGCGTTTTAGTCATCTTGCCCATGAGGCACGGTTCGCAAGTACCAAGTGATTCATAATCAAGTGATTCCAAAAGTCCATCAATATGGAGTTTCTTCATGCGTTTTACACCGATATGACCCAAACGGCAGTGCCACAAATAAGTTTCATTATCATTATCAACTCTGTATCTTTTGGTTTCAACATTATGAATATGTGTATTACTACTATCGAGAATGACCATAAAAGATATTATTCATATAAATAGAACAACCATTATTCTCTGACTTAAATGAATAACCGTCTCGCATCAAACAAGATCCAGATATAATGTTCATGCTTAACGCTGGCACCAAATAACAATTATTTAGGTCTAAAACTAATCCCGATGGTAGATGTAGAGGTAGCGCGCCGACCGCGATCACATCGACTTTGGAACCATTTCCCACGCGCATCGTCACCTCGTCCTTAGCCAATCTTCGGCAATCCGTAGTTCTGTTTGAGTTGCAAATATTAGCAATGTAACCAGTATCAAATACTGTGTACTCTGCGAGTATTAGTAAGGTACACATCAATAACATGTATATCACATATACCTTTGTTCACCTTGCCATCCTTCTTATCCGCCAAATACTTGGGGCAGTTCCGCTTCCAGTGTCCAGTCTGCTTGCAGTAGAAGCACTCAGTTTTAGGCTTAGGTCCAGACTTGGGTTTCTTCTCTTGAGTAACAACTTGTTTGCTGTTCTTCTTGAAGTTCCCCTTCTTCTTCCCTTTGCCCTTTTTCTTGAAACTGGTGGTCTTTTTAACCATCAACACTTGATGCTCCTTTTTGATTTCTACCTCCGCGACTTTTAGCATTGCGAAGAGCTCGGGAATAGACTTGTCCATCCCTTGCATATTATAGTTCATCACGAAGCTCTTGTAGCTTGGTGGCAGTGATTGAAGAATTCTGTCAATGACACTATCATCAGGAAGATTAACTCCCAGTTGAATCAACTGATTATTATACCAGCACATTTTGAGTATGTGTTCACCGATGTAACTATTTTCCTCCATCTTGCAGCTATAGAACTTATTGGAGACTTCATATCTCTCAATCCGGGCATTTGCTTGAAATATTAACTTCAACTCCTGGAACATCTCATATGCTCCATGACGCTCAAAACGTCGTTGAAGGCCCGGTTCTAAGCCGTAAAGCATGGCACATCGAACTATCGAGTAGTCATCGCTTTGCTCGCCAGACGTTCTTAACATCGTCGGTTGCATCAGCAGCAGTTCGGCACCCAGCGGTGCTTCCGGACGTAATTCTTACGTGCAGCAATGAGGATAATCCTCAGATTACGGACCCAGTCCGTAATTGCTACCATCATCTTTCAACTTTGCTTTCTCAAGGAACGCATTAAAATTCAACGGAACAACAAAGACGAGCCATCTATCTACAAATAAACATAGACAAGCAAAATACTATCAGGTACTAAGTTCATGATAAATTTAAGTTCAATTAATCATATTACTAAAGAACTCCCACTTAGATAGACATCTCTCTAGTTATCTAAGTGATTACGTGATCCAAATTAACTAAACCATGTCCGATCATCACGTGAGATGGAGTAGTTTCAATGGTGAACACCACTATGTTGATCATATCTACTATATAATTCACGTTCGACCTTTCGGTCTCCGTGTTCCGAGGCCATATCTGTATATGCTAGGCTCGTCAAGTTTGACCTGAGTATTCCGCGTGTGCAACTGTTTTGCACCCGTTGTATTTGAACGTAGAGCCTATCACACCCGATCATCACGTGGTGTCTCAGCACGAAGAACTTTCGCAACGGTGCATACTCAGGGAGAACACTTCTTGATATTTAGTGAGAGATCATCTTATAATGCCACCGTCAATCAAAGAAAAATAAGATGCATAAAGGATAAACATCACATGCAATCAATATAAGTGATATGATATGGCCATCATCATCTTGTGCTTGTGATCTCCATCTCCGAAGCACCGTCGTGATCACCATCGTCACCGGCGCGACACCTTGATCTCCATCGTAGCATCGTTGTCGTCTCGCCAACTATTGCTTCTACGACTATCGCTACTGCTTAGTGATAAAGTAAAGCAATTACATGGCGTTTGCATTTCATACAATAAAGCGACAACCATATGGCTCCTGCCAGTTGCCGATAACTCGGTTACAAAACATGATCATCTCATACAATAAAATATAGCATCACGTCTTGACCATATCACATCACAACATGCCCTGCAAAAACAAGTTAGACGTCCTCTACTTTGTTGTTGCAAGTTTTACGTGGCCGCTACGGGCTGAGCAAGAACCGTTCTTCCCTACGCATCAAAACCACAATGATAGTTTGTCAAGTTGGTGCTGTTTTAACCTTCGCAAGGACCGGGCGTAGCCACACTCGGTTCAACTAAAGTGAGAGAGACAGACACCCGCTGGTCACCTTTAAGCAACGAGTGCTCAAGCGGTGAAACCAGTCTCGCGAAGCGTCTGGCGTAATGTCGGTCCGGCCGCTTCATCTCACAATACCGCCGAACCAAAGTATGACATGCTGGTAAGCAGTATGACTTGTATCGCCCACAACTCACTTGTGTTCTACTCGTGCATATGACATCTACGCATAAAACCTGGCTCGGATGCCTTTGTTGGGGAACGAGTAATTTCAAAAAATTCCTACGCACACGCAAGATCATGGTGATGGCATAGCACGAGAGGGAGAGTATATGTCTCACGCACCCTCGTGACCGAAGCGAAGCGTTATAACAACGCTGTTGATGTAGTCGACGTCTTCACGATCCGACCGATTCAAGTACCGAACGCACGGCACCTCCGAGTTCAGCACACGTTCAGCTCGATGACGATCCCGGACTCCGATCCAGCAAAGTGTCGGGATGAGTTCCGTCAAGACGACGCGTGGCAGGACGATGATGATGCTTCACCGCGCAGGCTTCGCCTAAGCTCCACGACGATATGACCGAGGTGGAATATGGTGGAGGGGGCACCGCACACGGCTAAGGAACGATCACGAGATCAACTTGTGTGTCATGGGGTGCCCCCTGCCCCGTATATAAAGGAGGGAGGGAGGTGCGGCCGGCCCTCCAGGGGTGCGCTGGAGGAGTCCTACTCCCACGGGAGTAGGACTCCCCTCTTGCCTTGTTGGAGAAGGAAAAGGGGGGAGGGGAAAGAGGAAGGGGGGCGCCGCCCCCCCTCTCCTTGTTCTATTCGGACTAGGGGGGGAGGGGGTGCGCGGCCTGCCCTGGCCGGCCCTCCTCTTCTCCCTTATGGCCCATTAAGGCCCAACATCCCCCGGGAGGGTTCCGGTAACCCCCCGGTGTTCCGGAAAATTCCCTATTTCATCCGGAACCATTCCGATATCCAAATATAGGCTTCCAATATATTAATCTTTATGTCTCGACCATTTCGAGACTCCTCGTCATGTCCGTGATCACATCCGGGACTCCGAACAAACTTCGGTACATCAAAACTTATAAACTCATAATAAACTGTCATCGTAACGTTAAGCGTGCGGACCCTACGGGTTCGAGAACTATGTAGACATGACCTAGAACTATTCTCGGTCAATAACCAATAGCGGAACCTGGATGCCCATATTGGTTCCTACATATTCTTCGAAGATCTTTATCGGTCAAACCGCATAACGACATACGTTGTTCCTTTGTCATCGGTATGTTACTTACCCGAGATTCGATCGTCGGTATCCAATACCTAGTTCAATCTCGTATCGTAAGTCTCTTTACTCGTTCCGTAATACATCATCTCACAACTAACTTATTAGTTGCAATGCTTGCAAGGCTTATGTGATGTGTATTACCGAGAAGGCCTAGAGATACCTCTTCGACAATCGGAGTGACAAAACCTAATCTCGAAATACGCCAACCTAACATGTACCTTTGGAGACACCTGTAGTACTCCTTTATAATCACCCAGTTACGTTGTGACGTTTGGTAGCACCAAAGTGTTCCTCCGTAAACGGAGTTGCATAATCTCATAGTTACAGGAACATGTATAAGTCATGAAGAAAGCAATAGCAATATACTAAACGATCAAGTGCTAGGCTAACGGAATGGGTCATGTCAATCACACCATTCTCCTAATGATGTGATCCCATTAATCAAATGACAACACATGTCTATGGTTAGGAAACATAACCATCTTTGATTAATGAGCTAGTCAAGTAGAGGCATACTAGTGACTATATGTTTGTCTATGTATTCACACATGTATTATGTTTCCGGTTAATACAATTCTAGCATGAATAATAAACATTTATCATGATATAAGGAAATAAATAATAACTTTATTATTGCCTCTAGGGCATATTTCCTTCAAACATATGAGAAATAGTTTAAGTTTGTAGTATTAGAGCAAATTACCAGTAGTATTTTAAGTTTGTAGTATTAACATACAATGTCGGTAAGTGAAAGTGCGTTATATCGACTAGAGGGGGGTGAATAGGTGATTTTTATGAATTCTTCACTGAGGAATTTGTGGATGAGGAAATTCCTTAGCGAAGAACTACTTGCAGCAGAAAAAGTACTCAGAAGTAAACATAACAGAATACGAGCATGGTCATCATGATGAAATGAAGACAGGCACAGAGTACAGAAAGCGTAAACACAGGATAGCACGGGATGACAAACAGACTGAAGAAATTGAACTGAGGAAATTGAGAAAGTCTTCAGTCAAAGTCTTTGAACAAATATGAACAAGCACTCAACACAGTAATGAGGAAATGAAAGAGTTGAGGAAATAGAACCAGTAAGCTTGGTGAAGACAATGATTTGGTAGACCAGTTCCAACTGTTGTTTCAGTTGTACATCTGGTTGGAGCGGCTGAGTATTTAAACTCGAGGACACACAGTCCCAGACACCCAGTCCTGAACACGCAGTCCAGGACACTTAGTCCTCACCGTATTCTCCTTGAGCTAAGGTTACACAGACCTCTCCCAATCACTCGTGGTAAGTCTTCAGGTGACTTCCAAACCTTCACAGACTCGGTCACCCGGCAATCCACAATTTCCTCTTGGATGCTCTAGACCATGACGCCTAACCATCTGGAGGAAGCACAGTCTTCAAAGGTAACAAGCATCGGATCCATGCAGGATCAATCTCTTCAGTGATGCTCAATCACTTTGGGTTTGTAGGTGTTTGGGTTTGGGGTTTTTCCTCACTCGATGATTTTCGCTCAAAGTCCTCGGAGGATGGTATGCTCTCAAATGACAAGTGTCAGTTTCTCTCGGAGCAGCCAACCAGCTAGTGGTTGTAGGGGGCGGCTATTTATAGCCTAGGGAGCAGCCCGACATGATAAGACATAAATGCCCTTCAATGATATGACCGTTAGGTGGGTAGATATTTTGGGACAGCTGGCGCGTAGCACAACAACGGTCGGAAATTTGAGGCTCAAATTCCTCAGGGCTATCATGTTCCTCACTGTGAAGGCAATCTGCACTGGCGAATTCCTAACTCCTTAGTTAGAACAAATTCCTCAGAGACCAGAAGATCTTCGTCTCTATCACAGAAGAAATTGACTAAACTGATTATGAGATTTCCAATGGCTTCACTCGAAGGATTGGGTAGGTGTAGGATTTTGAGTTGAGCATCATATGGAAATATTTCCTTATATTTCTCGACCCCCTTTAACAGTACGGTGTTTACTATGACTCAAGAAAGAGAAAATTAAACTACGAAAACAAAAGTCTTCATGCTTCATGTTCCTCGAATGAATACCAAGTCTTCAAGGTCACACCAATTTCTTCACTTTCAAAGTCTTCAGAAAGTCTTCAGAAATCCAAAGTTTTCAGTCGAAGAACTTCATTTTTAGGGGTCGACTTTCTCTGTAAATATCAAACTCCTCATAGACTTATAGTCCTGTGTACACTCACAAACGCATTAGTCCCTTAACCTATAAGTCTTCAATACACCAAAATCACTAACACTACAAAAAAATACACTTCCGTGATGATACGTGTTTGTCACAGTAGGTCGCGTTTTTTGTCATGCATGTACATCCATGACAAATTTATGACAGAATCAAGATAGTCATACCTGTGATGTCGTATAAGTGTTCCGTGACATTACCAAAATTATCACCACGAAAGTGTCCACTTCCATGACGATAAATCGCGCGTCACAGAAGTGCTTTCGTCAAGGGTGACCGACACGTGGCATCCACCATAATGGAACGTCGTTAAGCTATCGGGTCGGGTTTTGGATCCGATAACCCGTTAACAGCCCCGACCAGTGGGGATTTTCCACGTGTAAAATCATCATTGGCTGGAGGAAACACGTGTCGGCTCACCGTTGGGACAGATGTCATCCACTCATTGGACAGAAGGCGCCTATGATACGTCGACACGTGGCACAGCCCAACAGAGGCCCATTCAAGTGAAAAGGCTGGCCCATGTAAAGCCTGTTAACGGCCTATTCGCATATAGCCCATTTACAGCCCACTAACCCAAGGCCCGTTACGCCCTATTCGAATTAGGCCCAGTAGCATCATCTGGGCCACCCAATATGATTCCATCCCGTTTTCACTTCTGGCCCATGTATGGCCCATGACGTCTTTCGGCCCATATGAGGCCCTATGTAACTCTTGGCCTATTAACGGCCCATGGTGAAACTGGCCCGTAATGAACAGTGTATTACTTTACACCCATTAACGGCCCGTGGTGAAACTGGCCCGTAATGAACAGTGTATTACTTTACACCCATTAACGGCCCGTGCTGAAACTGGCCCGTAATGAACAGTGTATCACTTTATACCCATTAAGGGCCCGTTATTCCGTTGGGCCGTTTCCAGCCCATGTTATCTTTCGGCCTTCTTAGAGCCCATTTATTCTTGGGCTTATTTCCAGCATTCGTTTACTTATGGCCCGTTACTGTCATTTTCTGCTTATGGGCCAAATTTAGCCCGTGGTTACAGTCGGCCCGTTTGTGGTCCGTTAACACGTTGGGCCGTTTTCATAGCGTCATGAAATACGGCCTATTAACGATGGCCCGTTATGGTCGGCCCATGAACGGACAATTCCAACTCTAGCCCGTTACGCCATAATGCGACTCGTTATTGGCCCATGTTTGTGTCAATCGATCTTGCCCGTATAAGGCCCATTGATGATACGCCCGTAGAAGGCCCATTGTTTCTACTGCCCGTAGAAGGCCCATTGTTTCTACGACCGTGGAAGGCCCATGCTTATACGGCCGTAGAAGGCCCACTGTTTCTATGGCCCGTAGGTGCAGTGTCACTAGAGTAAATATTAGCCCATGGTTATTGTGGCCTAGTTTTAAAAAATAGGTTGTTGCAGCCACTAGCAAACCACAGAAAAAAGAACTGCACTGACTACAAGCAAACAAATAAACAAGACAACAAGGAAATAAATAAACAAGCAACTTACACTAGGCTATCATGGCTATTACATATTACATCCTTTGGGCATCAAAGTTCGCCACCAAATTGCAAATATAGGGAACACAAAGAAGATATAAACGCCGCAGAAAAACAAGTCCGAACTGAAACCACTTGAAGAGCTCAAGAAACAATATCCAGGTACCCATAATGTCGGCAAGATGCTTAGCAAGCTTATTAACTTTCTCTTGTTTGTCGCTTAAGTCCTCCAATACTTTCTTTGTTGCACCGAAAGTATGCATCTGAATTCTGCGGGGACTTCCTCGGTCCTTGACTTCTGTCGATAACATCGATGGATGTCTTTCAACTTGAAGTTGAGACTCAAGAAAGCGAACTGATTAGAGCAACGAGTTCAAGAGCTTGTGCCAGCAGTGGTAGCCAGTAACTCGAACACTACATCAAGACAGGACTTTGGGGTTGTCTCAATGTCCTCAATATAGTTTTTATCAGCTTTCTTGGAGACCAACAGGCATGTCTCACTGTCTTGAACCTTATCTGCATTACTTCCTTTACCATTGCATAACAGGGTACTCTTCTCCAATATTTTATCCACGTTCTAAAAGGGAAACAAACAAACACATCTCAGGTTTACAATGTAGTATATGAAACTCATTTTGGTAAACCAGTTCAGTAGTAAGGTGGACATGATAACAACATGAAACAAACATATATCTATGTAGTATGGTCACTGTATGGTCTATATCATTCTAGTTTATGTTGCCAAATCAAGATAGATACAGTTCGAATCATATCTATTTAAGACAAAGCAGCATAGGCAGAATATAAGTGCGGGAAACTACACAGCAATAACAACACTTGTAATGTGCATGGCATGAGAACATAACTGTTTATTCAATTGAAACTGAAATCAACATAGAGCAAGTTACAACAGCAAACAACAAACATGTTGAAGAAACAGGTTTAAAACATACCTGTTGCGCCATTGCAGTTTCAATTGCATCCTTCAAATTTGAAATTGGTTGGTATCAGTAAATACAGTGATGCAAGAGAAAATTAGTATGAACCATAGCTACGGAACCTGACCTGAGAACAATTCTTCTTATGCTTTAAGCGTTGACTTCGGGTTCGGAGTGGTGGTCCTCGTGATTTGGGCACTGCAGTTGCCTTACTAACTGCTCGTGTTTGGGTGCTCTGTGGTGGAGACGGTGTTGTGTCAACGGAACCGGGTGTCTATCTGCTGGGGTTGGGGTTAGAAGGGGTGTAGCTGGTTCTCTCGTCCAACCGGGTAGGGGTACAATCTGCATGAGTGTGGGTTATGTGTGGTGGGGCTGATTCTTGGGCAAGTACAACCGTGGTTCTATCTGCATCGACAGGTAGCACGATCTTTTCTGAAGACCGTGTTTTTACTCCCACAGATACTGCCATCACTCCCTCCAATTGAAATGACTGATAAACAAGAAAAGTAATTGAATGTACAGACATTGTAAGATAGACAGGTGAGGATAGTAGGGAAGAAAACAGGGCATGAAATAATTCACATTTATGTTGTCTAAGCAAACAGAATAGCAGGACATAATTTCACATATATGATGGCTAATTAAATAGGATAGCATGACATAATTTCACATGTATGATGGCTAACTAAACAGGATAGAATGACATACTTCAAAATATGATGACTATGTAAACAGGATGACATGATATAACTATACGAAGTGTCTATTAAAGTGGTTGGCATGCCATAAATCACAAACATGCCGTCGATGGAAACATGATGGCATGATATAATTCACGGATAGAATGACATAATTTAAAATATGATAACTATGTAAACAGGATGAGATGATATAACTATATTATGTCTTTAGAAAATGGATTGGCATGCCATAATTCAGATACATGCTGTCTATGTAAACATCATGGCAAGATTCAAATATATGATTTATATACTAAGGAAGTGAGCAGAGTGCAATTGCATATATGATGTGTCAACTAAGGAGATGGCATTCAATATTGTGTATATGATGTAAAAAATAAGCATTGCAATACAACATATGCATTATATGAGTAATATAACCCTGCCAAGTTTGAGCATACACCTCGGGGGATAATAGGACTGGTCATCGCCTCTGAATCCTCCTCGAAAAGCTATCTCAGAAACCAGCAAGATATCTGCTTTGGCGAGGTAGCATTGTCCGCTCAAGACCTTGTTTTCACTCCAGATTTCTCCATCACCAATTCAAATGGCTGATGCACATGAAGAGCAGTTGAATATACAAACATTGTCGACAAAAGCAATGAGAAATACAAAAAAATGACGACATGATATAATTCACATATATGACGCTTGCCTAAACAGCATGGCATTGCATAATTCACATACATAATGCCTTGCAACAAGATAACATTGCATAATTCACATATATAATGTCTTGCAACAAGATGGCATTGCATAATTCACATATATGGTAATTAGACACTAAACAGGTGGCATTCACACAAAGCATGTCTAAACTAAGCAAATGACATAGCAATGCAAGATACCATACGCACGATATGAGTAACATAACCCTGCCAAGTTAGGGCATGCACCTGTGGGGAAATATGACTGGTTATCTGTCTCTGAATCCTCCTCTGAGGAGCTATCGGTAACCAGCAAGACATGCGCTTCGTCAGATAGCATTGTCTGCTCTGAAGACCTTGTTTCCACTCCAGATTTTTCCATGACCGTGCTAAATGGCTGATGCACAGGAAGAGTAATTGAATGTACTAAAATTGTTGACAAATTTAACACATAATAAAAAAAATGATGGCATGATATAATTCACATATAAGATGGTGGCTAACCAGGGTGGCATTGCAAAATTCACATATATGATGCCTAGCTAGACAAGATGGCATTGCATGATTCACATATACGATAAAGAAACAAAACAGATGGCATTGACACAAAACATGTCTAAACTAAGCAGATGACATCTTTAATGTATACAGTAAGCAATGCAAGGCACCATATGCATGATATTACCAACATCAGCATGCCAAGTTAGAGCGAAGACCTCATGGGGTAAATAGGAGTGGTCTTGTAGCGACCCGACCCGAATGGATCAGGTCTCTGTGCTTTCGTGTCATCCCTGGATCGGTATGCTGACACACACAGTACTCGAAGGATTTATAACAGAGGTAAATCACATGTATAAAGTAGCGTAAAAACTATTACCTCAATCCAAAACATAGCGGAAGCAACAAGGTTGTGGATTCCCATCAACACCAACGGCAAAGTTGAGTATAGGAAATCGTAACCCTAACGTATCACTTACTCGTCGTCTGAAAATTCTGCAACATGAAAAGTTGCAGCCCGAAAACGGGTCAGCACATGGAATATGCTGGCAATGTAACACATAGAGAACAATGAAGCAATAAGCCTATACTACATGCATATATGGTTGGTGGAAAAGCTCTACGGTTACAGTTTTTGCGAAAAGCCAATTTTTCCCTACTTCAAAGGAATAAATTTATTTAACTATCATGGTGGTTGTTAAACATTGAGAATGGTTGACAGCATCCTCAATCCCAATTAAAAAGTACTCATTAGAACCCAATAACATTTATTAGAAGTAACATGTTGAGATTCACATGATATTCAATTACCAGATACTCAAAACGTCCATAACCGGGGACACGGCTAATCATGATTAGTTTATACACTCTGCAGAGGTTTGCGCACTTTTCCCCACAAGACTCGATCGCCTCCGCTTGGTTCTCGCACTACATGGTGTTTGAGAAACGGATGACCGAGACATAGTCTTTCAGAAGCGCTAGCACCTTACATGTGGGTAGACCGTACCAACCTACATCCCCTACATCAGCTAGCCTACCCGTAAGAGTTCGCACAACTTAGTCAACTACGCCAGAGCCCATAATTGGCTTGTGGCTGCACACGGAAGTTTCTAGTTTGAATAATCTTATGATCCCTTAGAGCCTGGGTGGCGGTCCGAAGAAATCTGAGCAAATCCTGTCTACCTGTGTGCCTTGACAGCAAGTCTGGAATAGCCAGTGCCTCAATCCACCAGATGTGTGTTTAAGTTGCCACCTTAGATAAACCATTAATTATCAATCTCACATCTGTCATGGATATTCACTCACCCAATCCACGTCTACTAGCATAGCATGGCATAATAAGCAAACGTAGAAGTAACTCCCAAGGTTTCATAAGTAAAACAGGTAATGGGTACTACCTCAATCTACTTCCCAACCCACAATTTAATTAGATCCTAAACATGCAACTGTTTGAGGGTTTGATCTAATGCATAAAAACTGGGTAGTAGAAAGGATATGATCAAGTGTTACTTGCCTGCAAAGTTGATGAAGATGATTCGCACTCAAAACTCTTGATAGCTCCACTCGTCACACTCCGGTCAATCTATCGTAATCAAGCAATAGTAACCACACATAAGCAATCACTCAAAAGATCGGAAAGATCGAAGAAAACAATTCGGAAAACGTCAAAACCAAATCAAATAACTCTTGCAGCATAAAACAATTTCTAACAGTACCAAAATTATGTGAATTTGGCCTTATCAGAAAGTTTAGGTCAAGAGCTTCGATTAGCAAAAACATTCAACTAAATCGGAGTTACGAAACTCAAGTTATGATCAAACGAAGTTCAAATACAAATATGTTTAAATTCATATTTTAAAACTTTCAAAAACATGTTTGAGTTGGATTACTGAATAGAGGGGATTGTAACGAAGAAGTGGGCGTTGGTTTCGTTGGATTCCGACCTACGAGTAAAAAGTTATAGCCGTTTGAAGATTAGGGACTACGGATAGGTCCATGACGGAAATTAAAAATAAAAAGAAAAATCAATCAAGCGAACGCTCGCTAAACAAAACCGGAAAGAAAAACCGGCGAGAAAACCGATCTAGGGTTTCAGAAAGGAAACCGAAACGAAAAACCGATCTAGAAAACGGAACGGAAACCGATCTAGAAAACGGAACGGAAACCGATCTAGAAAACCGATCTAGAAAACGGACGCGGGCTGAGGCTAGTACCTCAAGAGGCGAGGGGCTCGGCGGTGGCGGCGTAGGCGGCGGCGGCGGCAAGTGGCGGCGGCGGCGTGGCGCTGGTGAGGGGGCGGGTGGCTGGAGGGGCGGCGGCGGCGCTTGGTGAGGGGCGGCGTGAGGGCGGCGGGCGGCTATGGCGGCGGTGGCGGCTATGTGGGGCGGCGGCGCGGCGGTGGTACTGCTGCTGCTGTGGAGGAGGAGAGGAGAGGAGAGTTGATTTGATGTGTTGGAGGGGGGGGGGGTGCTTGGGTATTTATATTGGGGAGGGAGAGGTTTTGCTTGGGGTAGGGGGCAAGAAATAGATTAGGATTAGGAATCCTAGGAAATAGATCTAGGAATAGATACGGAATAAACGAAGTAGGAAAAGGAGTCCTACTAGGATTGGAAAAGGGAAAAGGAAGCGGCTCCCTTGGTGCGTGGTGCGTGCGTGGCTTGTGGCCTCGTGGCCGGCCGGTGGCTCCTAGGCGGCTTGGGCCTTTGGCCCAAGGCGCTACAGTTTTTTTTTAACAGAGACAAATAAAAATAATAAAACCAAATAAATAAATATATTATATAGGCATATAATATATCAAAATTTTCAGAAAAAGATTTCCTACATTATGAACTTTATTCTAGCTTCAAATAAAATACACAAAAATTCAAATAAAACAAACAGTGCTACTGCCCTAATAAAATCCACGGAAAATCATTTTAAAAATACCAAAATGATTTCAAATTAATTTCTCTCCAATTTTCTGATGTAGGGAATCATGTTACCATATTTTCCATATATTTTATTTTTGGAGAAAAATAATTTGAATAAAACTCAAATAACTCCAAATTGAAAAATAATTCAAAGGAACTTTGAATTTAATTCTTTGAAACTCCCAACTCATATTTCATATGTTTTGAAGAAGTCATTTTATCTTCTCTCGTGAAAATCATTGAGTTGCATAAAGTTTCAGAATTGGAAATATTTTCCAAATGAAATTCAAATATTTTCAACACCCCTTGTCATTTAAATAAATGGAATAAGTCATGTCATCTTCTCTCCAGGGTTTTGTGATGAAAAGAATTTGAATTCCCGAAGATCATAAAAGAAAAATGAAAGTTTGGGAAAGTCCTTTTATTCCCTCTCATTTAACCTTCAAAAGTTTCGAATTCACTCACTTTCAGTCAATCAATCAAACAATCAATCAAATCTATCTATTTGTTTATAACATTCCAAAATTTAGAATTTTGGGATGTTACAAACTACCACCCTTAAAATGAATCTCGTCCTCGAGATTCGGAGAGGCTAGAAAGAAATAGGTTAGGGTTTGGGGTCTTCTCGAAAATCCATTGATCGTCTCGGGTCTCGGTGCTACCACCCTTAGAAGCATTGTTAAGGTTCCATCAAAACTCATATACTCCATCCTTATTGTTGACAGTGTCGGTCTTCTCAGATATTAAGGATAATTCCTTCTCTGGGCTCTTCCGGTAGTGGCATAACCTTTTCCTCAATTCCTTTGTCCTTTCCTTTTGGTAAGGTTATCCCGAAATTGGGTCTTCTTAGCTGACGGGTCTGGCGCCAATTCTAAAAAAATATCGGTATCTCATGGTGGTCAACGGTTTATGGTTTTCTCCTGCAGAAAACGGGTCTGGGTTGAACCTCACTGTATATCCTACGGTAGGCAACAACTGCCTTGTACAAGGGAAATACTTATACCATTCTAAGGTTTAAACAAGGTTTAATATCGTCGTCTTGCAACTATAGGTAAGTCACTCAGATTTACTATCCCATATAGCAAAGCGAATAATAACAGTAAGTCGGTATGGTGATCAATCCATCCCGCACCCAAATCATTACCTTGTACATGGTTTAGCGAATCTCGCATTCTAACACTCGGTCATCCTCACAAGCATTGCAGAATTTCTCTTGTCGACGAACCAAGTCCGGAAAATCCATTGATTACGCAAGCCAAACAACATCTATCGTTCCTTAACAACTCTCGGGTTTTATGTAAACTCCTATAGAATCGTCGGTTGATACAAGTCATAACTTCTTCCGTGGTTTTTCCTTCAGAAGAGTGTGCTTGCTTCTTGGCAGGTCCTGGGGCTGTGGGTTATGGCCCATCTCATCACTTGCAATCCTTGAACACATCCTCGGGGCAACTGATCGTTATCCCAACATCCAACTCCCTAGCATACTTAAATCCATCCAATTGTACTGTCTCTTTTCCTTATATTTGCACCAAACTAAGACGTGATTACTCAGACTCATCATGGAATTTCCATTGATCCATATTTCCAACATCATACCTCCTTTATATCCAGTAGTACTTCATCTCTTCATCCTCGTGGGATGTCCCACATACCGTGATAAAACTTATACTTATGATATCCATACTCCACTTCGTGGAACCTCATTATCCTTTCCAGGGTCAAGCGTCCTTACAAGGAAATATTGGCCATCTCTGCATGGCACTTCTTCAACTGGAAAACGTGAAACACATCATGAACTCCTGACAGTCCTTCGGGTGACTCAAACTTGTTGGTAACTTCTCCCATACGCTCCAAAACTCGGTATGGTCCTACAAATCTCGGGGCTAACTTTCCCTTAACTCCAAATCGTTTAACTGCTCGCAGAGGGGACACACGAAGACATGCTCTATCTCCAATTTCATAGACTACCTTCTTGCGTTTTGAGTCCAGCATAACTCTTTCCACTGGGTGAGCTATCTTGATCTATCTCGAATCAACTTAACATTCTCTTCGACTCCTTGATCATATTTGGTCCAAACAACCGAGCGGTCTCCAACTTCATCCCATATCAACGGTGTCCGCTCCTTCTCCCATACAAAGCTTCAAAAGGGCCATCTTCAAACTGACTTGGTAGCTGTTGTTGTATGAGAAACTCCGCGTAAGGTAAATTATCATCCCTACTAGATCCATAATCTAGCGACACGTTCTCAACATGTCCTCCGTATCTGATTGACTCTCTCGGTCTATCCATCATGCTCTGCGGATGAAAGGTTGTCTTGAACTCTAGCCTAGTACCCAAAGTCCGTGCAGCTGATTCCAAACTTTGAGGTAAGCTGTGTTCCTCTACGATGGTCCTCGGAACTCCATGCAGACATACGATCCTTGTCAAATATATTTTGGCCAACTTCACACTTGTATAGGTGGTTTTTCACTGGAATAAAGCGAGCCACTTTGGTCAAGCTAATCAACTACTACCCAGATAGAATCATATCCCAATCGGGTTTTGGGAAATCCGGAAATGAAATCATGCCAAGCTTATCCCACTTCCATTCGGGTATCGGCATAGGCTGTAGTAATCCTGGTGGCTTCTGATGCTCTGCTTTTACTTTCTCTGGCATACATCACTTACGACTACATACTCCGCAATATCCTTCTTCATACCAGTCCACCAGAAACACTCCTTCAAATCCAAATACATCTTGGTGTTTCCAGGGCGAATCGAGTATGGTGAGTCATGAGCCTCCTGAAGTTTTAACTTCCTGATCTTTGCATTATTGGGTACATGTACACTGTCCTCAAACCATAAGGTGTCGTGCTCATCCTTACGAAAACCTTGGGCCTTTCCTTTGCTCATCCTCTCTTTTACCTCAGCAATTTCTTTGTCATCCTTCTGAGCTTCACGGATCTTTCCCAACAATGTAGACTGAACTTCCATTGATGCAACAAAACCTTTTGGGAATAATCTCCAATCAAAGTTCCCTGAAAATCCTCGGCTAACTCCTTTGATAATCCTCCGATTATGAGGGTATTCGTCCTTATTTTCTTTATGGTTGTGTCCTATTTCTCCACAAAGCTTGCATGCACTTTCTCCATATCATTTCCATAAGGCTTCAACTTCTGGGACACAAACCGAGACTTTAGCAAAGTCAGCTTAAATTCTTCCCAAGTGGTTACTCCTGGCCACATTGATGGTTTGGTACATCCTCCACTAGATAGCAGCACCTCTTTCAAAGCAATCAAGAGCATCTTTGGGTCATATCCTTTTCGGCTGTAGGGTTATTCTTCATATGATCCTCCATGTTCTGAATCCACTGGTCTGTCTCCAATTGACGCATCGGTCCCGAAAATACGAGCTCATCTCCATTCATCTTCTATTGGGTCCATGGGTTTGGGGTGGGATAAGAGAGATCGAGAGGGATGCACACAATACAAACAATGGTTTTGAAAAGACAGATTTTATTGTGGCTGTCGGAAAACATCAAACAAATGACAGCTCACAATAAATCGCATCTAACGAGGTATGTAACAGGGTTTGGTCTTCTAACGGTCAATAAATCTTCAAAGTCATCAAACTCTTCCAATCTTGATCATGTCTCGATGGCTCCTTCGATCATGCTTGTCCTTCTCAAGTTCTTTTGCGGATCATCTCTGTTGGACGCCAAGTCTCTCGCGACGTCCTTCAATATTTCGGAGTTACGTTCCAACCGCGGTTTCAACATCCTTGACATGATCCATGATCCTACTGTCCTTGATTCTTGTCAAATCTCCGGTATCTCGATGTTTTGCTCCTTCATCTTGTCTACTTTCAGCTTCGGGTCCTGAGTTCTTCACGAACTGCTTCCTTATCAAATCCGCTTCTGCAGATCCACCTTAAACTTCTTCATGTAATACTCAGATCCTGGTGATACACCAGCTAAGGTTAAAACTCCAACGTTTGCAGATAGATGCTCCATCAGCTTTCTACCATCCAATCCTTCCATGCATCTGCATGCTTAACTCCATACGGTGACAATAGCATAGGCGGCGATAACATCATGGATAGCGTGTTTCGCTCTTGTCATTTTCATGAGCTATCATTCCATAGTTGATATCTCCTGCCTTAGGGTTTTCGACAAAGCTTTGAATTCTAATGCTCCATGTTCGGTCTTTCTCGGATACACCTTGATCTCGGTTATTGATAACTTCCATAGTCTGCCAAGTTCCATAAGCGTAACCTTCCTAGGTCATACAAATCCGGAATTTATTTGGAGCCTTCAAATCTCCTAGTCTTCGGAGTCTTCACCGTTGTAGTTTCCGTTTACACGGTAAAATCATCTTCATTCCAAATGGTCTTAGTTGTCCGATATCTTGTCTCCTTGGAGTGGTCTCACCAGTCAAATCTTCGAGTGGTCAAAAGGGAAAAGGGGTATGGTCTCACTAAAAGGAATATTTGAATAAGCTTAGAAGAGAAGAGAGGTAAAAGATCTTTTTGAAAATGAAGTTGTAGAGAAAAATCTTTCCTATGGGCTTGTCGGTTTCTAGGTCACGTCCCACAGTCAACATGTGCTCGATACCATCTTGTAGCGACCCGACCGAATGGATCAGGTCTCGTGCTTCGTGTCATCCTGGATCGGTATCTTCGACACACACAAGTACTCAAGGATTTATAACAGAGGTAAATCACATGTATAAAGTAGCGTAAAAACTATTACCTCAATCCAAAACATAGCGGAAGCAACAAGGTTGTGGATTCCCATCAACACCAACGACAAAGTTGAGTATAGGAAATCGTAACCCTAACGTATCACTTACTGTCGTTCGAAAATTCTGCAACATGAAAAGTTGCAGCCCGAAACGGGTCAGCACATGGAATATCTGGCAATGTAACACATAGAGAACAATGAAGCAATAAGCCTATACTACATGCATATATGGTTGGTGGAAAAGCTCTCTGGTTACAGTTTTTGCGAAAAGCCAATTTTCCCTACTTCAAAGGAATAAATTTATTTAACTATCATGGTGGTTGTTAAACATTGAGAATGGTTGACAGAATCCTCAATCCCAATTAAAAGTACTCATTAGAACCCAATAACATTTATTAGAAGTAACATGTTGAGATTCACATGATATTCAATTACCAGATACTCAAAACGTCCATAACGGGGACACGGCTAATCATGATTAGTTTATACACTCTGCAGAGGTTTGCGCACTTTTCCCCACAAGACTCGATCGCCTCCGCTTGGTTCTCGCAACTCAATGGGGTTTGAGAAACGGATGACCGAGACATAGTCTTTCGAAGCGCTAGCACCTTACATGTGGGTAGACCGTACCAACCTACATCCCCTACATCAGCTAGCCTACCCGTAAGAGTTCGCACAACTTAGTCAACTACGCCAGAGCCCATAATTGGCTTGTGGCTGCATACGGAAGTTTCTAGTTTGAATAATCTTATGATCCCTTAGAGCCTGGGTGGCGGTCCAAGAAATCTGAGCAAATCCTGTCTACCCAGGTGCCTTGACAGGCAAGTCCTAGAATAGCCAGGTGCCTCAATCCACCCAGATGTGTGTTTAAGTTGCCACCTTAGATAAACCATTAATTATCAATCTCACATCTGTCATGGATATTCACTCACCCAATCCACGTCTACTAGCATAGCATGGCATAATAAGCAAACGTAGAAGTAACTCCCAAGGTTTCATAAGTAAAACAGGTAATGGGTACTACCTCAATCTACTTCCCAACCCACAATTTAATTAGATCCTAAACATGCAAGTGTTTGAGGGTTTGATCTAATGCATAAAAACTGGGTAGTAGAAAGGATATGATCAAGTGTTACTTGCCTGCAAAGTTGATGAAGATGATTCGCACTCAAAACTCTTGATAGCTCTACTCGTCACACTCCGGTCAATCTATCGTAATCAAGCAATAGTAACCACACATAAGCAATCACTCAAAAGATCGGAAAGATCGAAGAAAACAATTCGGAAAACGTCAAAACCAAATCAAATAACTCTTGCAGCATAAAACAATTTCTAACAGTACCAAAATTATGTGAATTTGGCCTTATCAGAAAGTTTAGGTCAAGAGCTTGATTAGCAAAAGAATCAACTAAATCGGATTCTGAAACTCAAGTTATGATCAAACGAAGTTCAAATACAAATCTGTTTAAATTCAAATTTTAAAACTTTCAAAAACATGTTTGAGTTGGATTACTGAATAAAGGGGATCGTAACGAAGAAGTGGGCGTTGGTTTCGTTGGATTCCGACTTACGAGTAAAAAGTTATAGCCGTTTGAAGATTAGGGACTACGGATAGGTCCACGACGGAAATTAAAAATAAAAAGAAAAATCAATCGAGCTTAACGCCGCTAAACAAAACCGGAAAGAAAACCGCGAGAAAACCGATCTAGGGTTTGGAAAGGAAACCAAACGAAAACCGATCTAGAAAGCGGGGCGAAACCGATCTAGAAAACGGGCGAAACCGATCTAGAAAACCGATCTAGAAAGCGTGGCGTGGCGCTGGGCTAGTACCTCAAGAGGCGAGGGGCTCGGCGGTGGCGGCGTAGGGCGGCGGCGGCGGCAAGTGGCGGCGGCGGGGCTGGTGAGGGCGGCGGCGGCGCTTGGTGAGGGGCGGCGGCGTAGGGCGGCGGCGGCACGGCTATGGCGGCGGCGGCGGCTATGTGGGGCGGCGGCGCGGCGGTGGTACTGCTGCTGCTGCTGCTGCTGTGGAGGAGGAGAGGAGAGGAGAGTTGATTTGATGTGTTGGAGGGGGGGGTGCTTGGGTATTTATATTGGGGAGGGGAGAGGTTTTGCTTGGGGTAGGGGGCAAGAAATAGATTAGGATTAGGAATCCTAGGAAATAGATCTAGGAATAGATACGGAATAAACGAAGTAGGAAAAGGAGTCCTACTAGGATTGGAAAAGGGAAAAGGAAGCGGCTCCCTTGGTGCGTGGTGCGTGCGTGGCTTGTGGCCTCGTGGCCGGCCGGTGGCTCCTAGGCGGCTTGGGCCTTTGGCCCAAGGCGCTACAGTTTTTTTTTAACAGAGACAAATAAAAATAATAAAACCAAATAAATAAATATATTATATAGGTATATAATATATCAAAATTTTCAGAAAAAGATTTCCTACATGATGAACTTTATTCTAGCTTCAAATAAAATACACAAAAATTCAAATAAAACAAACAGTGCTACTGCCCTAATAAAATCCACGGAAAATCATTTTAAAAATACCAAAATGATTTCAAATTAATTTCTCTCCAATTTTCTGATGTAGGGAATCATGTTACCCTATTTTCCATATATTTTATTTTTGGAGAAAAATAATTTGAATAAAACTCAAATAACTCCAAATTGAAAAATAATTCAAAGGAACTTTGAATTTAATTCTTTGAAACTCCCAACTCATATTTCATATGTTTTGAAGAAGTCATTTTATCTTCTCTCGTGAAAATCATTGAGTTGCATAAAGTTTCAGAATTGGAAATATTTTCCAAATGAAATTCAAATATTTTCAATACCCTTGTCATTTAAATAAATGGAAGAAGTCATGTCATCTTCTCTCCAGGGTTTTGTGATGAAAAGAATTTGAATTCGAAGATCATAAAAGAAAATGAAAGTTTGGGAAAGTCCTTTTATTCCTCTCATTTAACCTTCAAAAGTTTGAATTCACTCACTTTCAGTCAATCAATCAAACAATCAATCAAATCTATCTATTTGTTTATAACATTCCAAAATTTAGAATTTTGGGATGTTACATGTCTTCTCCTTCTGAATCCCCCTCAGAACAGTTATCTTCCTCTTGATTACGATCCAAAATGGGTGGAGGGGGGGGCTGCCTTTGCGCCCACCATGGAACGACGTCTGCATGAAATTTTATTGCCACGCAAGGCTCGTCTCTTTTGCTCTACATGATCAGTTCCATTGTGTACAATAACTGGCATGCATAGGAATAAAACATAGTGAGATTATGTAAGGAGTGCATGCACAAATCCAGAGTAATGGTAGCAAACTATGGATAGACCCAAAACCAATGATAGCAGGCAGATAATAACTTTAGTTAAAAAATACAGATAATGGCTCCTTTAATGTTTGTTTGCACCCAACATGAAACTCATAGTAGACACCGGAGATTAACCAGATAGTAGACAGATAGTACTGATTGCTGCCCCAATATGTACCCCACAACCATTTAAAAACTCAAGTTTCAGCATTATTTTGGACCTGACTCGGAGTCTAATAGGTGAACACGACGATAATGTAGCATGCCATCATATTAAGCGATGCATAACGTAAGCAGACACCGAAGAGTGCGACCTCTCTTGCGGACCCGTGTAGTCCTCAAGGTCATCTGCTCAGTTGATGATGGTAATGCAGTTGTCGTGGCTGCCGGCGGCGGGGAAGAAGATCTGAGGCGGCGAAAGACAGTCGGAGAGCGGATCCCTGCTGTGGTGAACCCTTCCATCGTTGGTGCAGCTGAGCTAGGGTGGAACACAGCGCCACAGGAGCAGGACAAACCACACAAGGTTTTCTTTGACACATATCTGTAACTTAAGTAATTGAGTAAGGGCTTGTTTGAATTTGAGGATTCTAACAATGCAGGGATAGGAAATAGACATGAATAGGATAGGAATGCACGTGCAAAACAGAGAATTTAAAAACACAGGATTTCTGCCAATCTGGGTGTTTGATTCACAACAATTGGCAGATCACAGGATGCAAAAAAGCATGGTGAGATTAAGTCAAACCACAAGAAAATGTACGGTTATAATGCTATTATGCTACTATCTCTTAGTCTTGTGCTTGATGAATAGGAATATGAAAAGGAGGATAAGTGAAAATTATAATTCCTACGGTTTTTCTTTCAAGGAGACACTAAAGGAACAAATCCTACAATTTTCCTTTGTTCCATTCCTTTGCACCAAATTCATGAAAAGTAGTACCATAGGAAACTTTCCAATTCCTATGTTTTTCATTCACTTTTCCTTTCAAGCACTGGCGATTCTAGTAGGCAGGCTTGAGCAAGGAAAATCCTACACTAAAAAATGTTTTTGTGCTACTTCTATTACTTTGGACCCAGGCCACTACCATACTAGCTCAACTCCCAGGCCCATCGACAAATGCACAGCTCAAACGCGCAGAGATAAATAATGATGGCGTTCAAGAGAGTCCATCACGGATAGCTAAGTTGCCTGGTACCTCACTGATTGTCATATAGTAGGATAAAATAATCATATTTCCCGTTACTACGAGTGCTCAGTGGACAATATATATAACATGTAGAGTAAAAAAGAGATGCAACAAGTGTACAACCTCTTTGGCGAAGCCATGTCGATCTCAGCGTGATTAGGTTGGCCGGTGAGGATGCTCCGGCTGACTTTGCTGTAGGAGGAGGGGAAGAAGATCTTAGGCGTCTAGAGATGGAGCCCGAGGTGCTGCTCCGCTGTGATGGAGGGTTTCGTTGTTGGAGCAGGTCCGGTGAGTTGTACGACACCGAGGCTGAAGCAGGACAAGAGAGACAACGAACAACGTTAACCTGAGTGGAATTCTAATAGCATCTCCAATACATGACATAAAATACATAACCACAAAGTGCTAGATGTAAAATACACCAGCCGCTCATCTCTGAACTTAACTGTCGAAACTAAACTTAACTGTCGAAACTGAACTAACTGTCCAAACTGAATTTTGCTGTCGAAACTGAATTTTGTTGTCGAAACTGAACGCACTAGCAAGGTGAGGCTACACGTCGGTCGACTGACTTTTTCATCTCTGGTCAGTCGATTTTGTAGCCGTTGGATCTGAAATCAAGGGCCTGCGGTTCATCTTCAACCTCCACCTCGAGCCGCCACCACCACCGCCAAACAGCAGCCCCCGCCGCCGCCCATGGCGGCGCGCCGCCCGCCCGCCCGAAAACACTCCCCACCGCCGGTCCACCGCCGCCCGCCATCCTCTAGCCCCCCCGTGCGAGCTTTTTCTCCGCGATCCCTACGCCACCGCCCGCTAACGCCCGCAACCCGGCGACCATCGCCCCATCCACGAACCCTAAGATAGATAGTGGGGTACCTCTCCGTGAGCCCCCCTCCCGCTGCGGCTGGTTCTTCCTTCACCCGCGAGCCCACCCTTGAAATCGACCGACCAAATTCGATTCAGTTGACTGAAGTGTAGCCAAATCGGAGCAGCATCGCAAGCAAGAGCAAGAGCGAGAGCAGCAGCGCGAGCAAGAGCAATTGAAAGAGCAGACCAGGCAGGGGACCGAGAGCAAGAGTAGAGCAGCAGCGCAAGCGAGAGCTAAAGCAGCAGCAACTCCTACTGATGTGGACGTCGCCGCCGAGGGAGCGACGCCGTGGAGGAAGTGGCCGGAGACGCCGGCGTGGATGGAGCTGCGCCGTGTCGGCTCGGGACCGAGCGCCGGCAGCACCGTGAGATCGAATCAAGAAGAAAATGCGGCGATTAGTGTACAACCTCTTTGGTGGCTCCGATTAGGCCGCAGCTTCATCCGAGGAAGCGGTGATGATGATGCTCTTCCGGTGGTGCAGGTGAAGGCGGCGGTGTGGGAATGGATGTGGCGCGAAGACGAGGGGAACGTCGGGGCAGCTCCTTGGAGGTGGAGGGCGGGTGGCTGAACCGCGGGACAATGAGATCGACGCGGATCCTCATCCGATGCGGCGGATGAGGGACGTCGAGTGTTCTTGTGGACGGCGTCGTCGGGGAAGAAGCTCCGGTGGGTGGCGGACGGAGCAGGGTGTGGGGTTTCATCGCGGGTTTTCGCGGCCTCGGTGTCTGAATGGGTGGGCGGATGGGATGGCGGTGGGGAACCATGGCTTAGAGACGCGCTTGTCCAAAATGTGGGGTAAGTTCGAAAGTACCCCCACCGATTTGAGGCGGTTCTTTCGGTTCAGGGTACCACGGGCATTTTGCGTGTCGGGATTTCATAGGAGGTGGGAGTTTTTCGCGTTGTAATTTCGGAATAGCAAGCGCGGGTTGAGATGGAGGGAGTTGTCGAACAACGAGACAAAGATATATCTTAAATATTTCGGGCTAACAAAGCACAGGTTGAAGAGGCGGAGTTTCGCAAAGACGATGAGCGAGACGCTAGCTTCAATTTTCGGCATAACAAGGCGCGGCTTGAAATTTCGGAAGAACAAGCTTAACGTGTACCAAAAAAAAAAGACAATTTGCACCTCAACACGCACAACACACACAATCACCATTTAGACTAGAGTAAGGTACACGTGCATTGCACGCATGAGATTTGGCAACCAAATTATGAATAAATACCA
Organism: Aegilops longissima; assembly: GCA_021605205.1. Taxonomy (NCBI): domain Eukaryota; kingdom Viridiplantae; phylum Streptophyta; class Magnoliopsida; order Poales; family Poaceae; genus Aegilops; species Aegilops longissima. Next base: position 55,788,842 of record CM038678.1, read on the forward strand.
CATTATAGCATGGAAGCTTTGAGTCATATATGCATGATGTAGATGTTCGTTTAATTCTTATAGTTCATTTCATTCAAAATCATCTAGTTTTTATAAGAAAGCTAATCTATTTTAAGATTCATGGAATTGTGCGTTGTAAGACATAAAGTAAAAACAAATAATGGCAAATCATGTAGAAAAACATTTGGACAATTATGATATGGAAGATTCTAGAACAAATAAGAAGTGCTTGTGTTTTGATGTTTGTGCATTATGCTTAAGTTCAACCATGGAGTCTTCTAGATTATACATGTGGCGAAATCTGGTGGAATCTAGATGATATCCAATGGCAAATAGTGCTCAAATTTGCCATCTTTGGACCTTCGGATTCGCCTCATCCAACGACCATCTTTCAAAGTTAAAGTTACCCGCTCACAATAAAAATATATTATATATATATATAGGGGTATAGATATAGATATGTGATGCGAAAGCCGCCCATCATCTCCAATTACATGCACGGATGCGACATGGGCAAATGATGTCTGCCATCGGTATCTCAAATTCAAATCAGTCTGACCTTGTTCAATGTGTATACATTACAACATGCTCGTTTCCAAAGCACACCGCGCAGATCTCCGTTATATTCATGCATGCATGGGTTTCAAACATCAGGATCTCTTATTCAAATATTTGAATTCAACTTTACATTGATTATGACCTCACCTATTCTTTTACACCCACACAGTAGTCTTCTCTTTACAATTGTACCACTAACTTTCTCTCGTGCATGCATGCACACACACTACCAGTCGGCATTATCTATCGCACACATGCAATCTTTTTCTTCAGGTCGGTCTCCCATGAAGGCACACACCCACACACATCCCCCTCTCCCTCATACCGGGCATTCTTTATCTCTCATGCGTGCATGCGCAACGATCGATGTTCCTCTATGTATGTGTGTATATAGCTAGGTCTTTCATAGTTTTCCACACAAACCGATCAATCGATATATCCAGTGAGGTCTCACCCTCTTTCCCACGTCCACATCGATCAATCTCTACCTCTCCCACGTCCACATCGATCAATCTGTACCTCTCTATATAGGATTAACATAAATAGCTAATACACCCACATTAATTATATATCCAACGTCCCCCTCTCATCATCCATGCCTTCCGCTTCATCTCTCAGATGTTTGCACAATGGCGAAGACAGGGGGCAGTAAGGGCCCCCCCCTAACATCACTATATATCGAGGCTAATATGAATGTGATCATTAGACAATTGCTGCTAGAAAGGTTTAATTTCATGAATTGACCCTCCTCGTAAAGGATTAGCAATGCTTGGCTCCCTAGCTCATTTATTTTTCATGGCTCCGCCACCGTGTGAAACAGCGCACGTGTTCGCCCCCCCTCTCTAAATATCGATCTCGCACTTGTGCATTCCTTCATAGTCTCCCTCCGCTCGGCCCGTCGCACCATCTTCTAGCCCCCCACCGGATTTTGCCACATGTACAATCTAGCAGACTCCATGGTTGAACTTAAGCATAATGCACAAACCTCAAAACAACAGTGGTTCTCTTTTGTTCTAGAATCTTCCATATCATAACTGCCCAAACTTTTTTCTAGTTGAATTCCATTATTTGTTTTTACTTTATGCTTTACAACGCACAATTCCATGAATCATAAAATAGATTAAGGGCTTCTTTGATTCAAAGGATTCTCAAAGGAATTTTGGAGGATTCTAATCATTAGGAATTTTTCCTATCTTGGTTGTTTGATTCGTAGGATTGTAAACCATAGGAATTTTTCCATATGATTCATTTGCACCAGATTTCATAGGAAACATCCCATCCACTCAAACCTCTTTGAAATAATTCTGCATTTTTTCTATGCACAATCAAACACTCGTACAATCCTGTAGGATTCAATACGACATTCCACTATAATCCCATGTTTTTCCTATTCACGCGTTCTTAGCTTTTTTATAAAAACTAATTTGATTTTGAATGAGATAAACTATAAGAATTAAACGAAGGGCTACATCACGCATATATGACTAAGAGCTTACATGCTATAGTGTGGTATTTATTCATAATTTGGTTGCAAAATCTGATGCGTGCAATGCACGTGTAAATTACTAGTACTTCGAGTATGTGCAAAACATGTAAATTGGAATACCAATGGCATGCTACACAGTGTCTCTCTTACGGTTCATGAAGCCACGTGGCACATGTGGAGGCGTTGTCGCGACCTCCTTGCGTGGATTGATCACAGTGACATGCTGCTGGTTCCAGAAGAATGTACTCATCCTCCCTGAGCCATACTAGCGGTACATGCACGAAGCGAAGATGTGCACGCACGCCACGCACACACTCATTCCCTCGCACGCACACGCGGGTACATGGGTGGACGCAATTTTGTACCAAGATCCACCCCATGTGATAATTTGACGCGTGTAAAGTCGTTCACTTCATTGATGGTCAATTAATACAGCGCATGCAAATTGAGTGGACGTGAGGGCGGAAGAAAGACATTATTACTCCACTGCGCGCATGCGAGTAGTTAAATCATGGGTTGCTAGTAGTACTTCCATTGGTCTCCTTCGTATTTTGTGCCAATTTTTGACAGTAACATAATATTTACGCATTTGAGCAGTGTAGTCTACTTGAAATTTATGTTCCACTAAACTCATCGGGAGCCATTTCGGGCCTCGGAACCAAAACCATCAATTAATCTTTACCTTGTTCCCATCACATTCGAAAGCCTGCTCACACCTACTAGTACTACGTACCAAACCTAAACGTGTTCCCACTATGCAGGTATTAGTACTACTAGTGCTAGTACTTAGGTTATAAAAAGGGGAACTACCTAACCAAAAATTACTCTACCTTTCCTCCTCATAGGTGCTTCTTCTTCGTCCGTCGTTTCCATGGCCGTTAGCAGAGCTCTAGGTCGAGAACTACTCGTAACAAGGGAGCGGCAACCAAGTCTGTAGAAAAAAAAAGAGAGGGTTCACCGCCTCGCAGAGACCTCGAAAGATCTCTCACGGGCAAGCGATGGCTCCCAGGAGCGCCCTAGCCGCGGAGGCGAACATGCCGAGCCGGCGGAGTTGGAGTCGTTATCCCTCGACGGCATGCCCGATCAGCTCAATAAGCACCTCAATAAGTAGAAGGAGTTCATCCAAGGCTTGACGGAGTTGCTGAAGGAGAGCCTCGACGACATGCCCGCTGAGCTCAATCAGCAGGGGGAGTTGACCGCCGGCTTGGTGATGCTGCTGAAGAAGAGCATTGCCTCGGAGAAGAAGGCGACCGGCGAAATCCTGTGACTTCAGGAGGACAAGGCGAAGCTCTGCCACGATATCGACCTGTTGAAGGAGAAGAAGGCCGGCTGGAAGAAGCTGCATGAGAATAGTAGTTCCTCGATGAAGATGCTGCAGGCCCTCGTCATGGAACAGAAGGAGGAGTTGGCGAAGCTCCGCATCGAGCACCCGGCTGCTGTCAAGGTACGTAATGCGGCCGTGGAACAGATGATGAAGGCTCGCGTCGAGAAATCCCGCGTCATGGGCAGAATGAAGAAGATGGCGAAGGAGACGCGCAAGGTGATGGAGGTCGTGGAGGCGATGAAGAAGCGGTTACGACTCCGCGGCCAATTAGATCATTTGGGGTGATAATCTTCCTTCTTCTTTTGCTACCGTGTTTCATCTTTTGCTTCGGGTGTTTCGCCGCACGTGTCACGTTCTCTGCGAGGCATGAATAGAACAATGGTTTTTGTTTTTTGAGGGAATGAGTAGAACAATGCTAACAATGAGATGACTAGCAAATTAGATCATTTTTTATCGCCATATGGCACTGGGTTGCCGTGTTTCGTGCTCCTCCATCACAGTACTACTCCAGTGGAAAACTTGAGTATACCGCACGGTTCTTTGCACCTCCTCGATCAGGTCGTCGACGCATTTATGCGAGCAGTCAAATCACAAGGCCCCGCCTTCCAGCAGTAATGAGCCGTCAAATCACAAAGGCCCTCGCCTCTCGTGAAACCGACCAAGCTAGACTGCCCCGCCCTTAGCCTTTTAAAAAATGTATACTTTTGTACAGCAGTAGTATCGATGGATTGCGCCATGGAGCAAAACTTGAAATTTAATAAAAGGTGGTACATATAGAGAGCTAAATCGCCAAATTATGCATATAGTACTATTAAAAAGGCTTGTCACAATAATGGTGTCCAGCACAACCCACCCCTCAAATAAAACTAAGCACCCTGGAATTCTTTGACAAAACTAAGCGTGGAGGGTTAAAGGACGTGCGGGGACGAGTAGGAGCGAACTGCCAGCGTGCGAATGGCAGGGTAGTGGCTTTCCATTCTCCCATGATACGGGCTTCCGAGAACCCTTGGATCGGAGATCGAACGGTTGCATGGCGTGATTCTAGACCAATGGGTGAATATCCTATCCTGGAGGGTTATTCTGCAAATTTTCAGCAACTTAGCATGTGACCTTTTGATCTCAGATCCAAGGGCTGCCAGCAGCCCATATCATGGTCACGCCTACCACGACCGTCGCGCTTTCGCGGTGGTCATCTTTGGAGATTTAACATGGTGCGTTAGGCTATCTGATGTTGGCATGTCATACATAGTCATCACTTAGTCACTCATACTACAACAAGGTTGGCTATAAGGTTGGCTATAAGTGTATTTTTTTTACTCCTCTCTATCTCTTTCTTCGTACTCCCTCCGTCCCATAATATAAGAACGTTTTTGACACTAGTGCAGTGCCAAAAACATTCTTATATTATGGGACACAGGGAGTACTAGTATTTATTGCATTTGCCAAGGAGTGACATCTTCCAATGAAATGGTGTTGCTAAGTTTGCTTCATTTAATTAGCTATAGACTCAGGCTGGTTGTAATGGGAAGTATCATATACTAATATCATGCATATGATACTAGTGTATGCCACCTCATCAAGTACTACCTCCCTAATGCATATACATATGATACTAGTATATGATACTATGCATTAGGAGGTAGTACTTGATATAATTAGCTATAGACTCAGGCTGGTTGTAATGGGAAGTATCATATACTAGTATCATACATATGATACTAGTGTACTACCTCCCTAATGCATAGTATCATATACTAGTATCATGTAGTACTTTATTTATTACCATGCATGACACATAGTAGTATAGCATTTATTATGATATAGTATCATGATATGATACTCAACCCTCTTTTTCTTCATTTAATTTTATGACACCTTTGCCTAGTTGACATGCATGATACTAGCTATGATACTACAATTACAACTAGCCTCAAAATTGTCTTTTCACCTAGGTACACGCGCTTAGCACCGTTTCTTCCTTGGGTCACCAAACTAGTCTCTCTCTTCTTGATTAACTTGCCACATCAGACTTTATGCCTATGTGGCAAGCTTAAACACTGTAGGAACAAGTAAGTACAATAGTGCGCTTTACATGGCATTTTGCATATGTGGAGGAAAGAGAGGCAAGGAAAAAGTGGAGAAGTGGGCTCTCATGCAAGAGCCAGCCTCTACTACTACATGGTGGAGCATTGGGAGAGGCACATGTATGGAGGTGGTCAGAATCGGAGACTCACGCCGGTCGTGGCGCTTGTGATTAAAATGATAATGGCAAGTCAAATCACGGGCCCCACCTGTCCAGCAGATAACTTCATTGTCAAATCACACAGCCCTACGTTTGCAGCAGCCTACTCCCTCGTCTTCTCGCGTCTCTGTCGAACCGACTAGGCGAAACTGTCCCGCCGTCTACCGGGCAGGAAAAGCCCCGCCCTCGATTTTTAAATAGTATACAGTATACTAATTTTGTATCCATGGATTGCGCCCGTGCCATGGAGCAAAGCGTCTAGAAAACGGCGGTACACATGTACGGAGTATACAACACGCATGTCGCGTTCGCGTCGCACCCAGACGGTCGGTCGGTGCGGCTGCTGCTCTCCAAATGGGCAGCGCGTCATATTGCGTTCGCACACACATCTTGGGACGACAATTGAGAACCGACCATAGGCACACTCCCGGCCCGCAAGTCGGGTGACTTAATAGAAGAGGGAGGCGGCGATAGTACTAGAGAAGTGTTGTACTACATTGGTGCTGGGCGATCCCGCAAGACACGGAAGATCGGTTCGTCCATGCATGTGACCAGACTCCAGCAGAACCGCCTGGATTGGCTATCGTCTACATATCGTGCAGGCTGTGTTGTACATGGTTGTAGTTGTGGTGAGAAATCTAAAAAAAGGTTTCTTGTCATCTCGCAAAATTATGTGTCTTGTGCTTCGGATCACTGCGAGGGTTAAACAGCGACAACTAAGTTGGGCTAGTCATTAGGGGCACATGCACGAACAGTGACTACTCGGCTGCCATCTAGGTCAAGCCGGCTATGTTAATTAGGACATCTATCAACGGACCCCTTTTCTACGAGTTTATCTTTAATTTGAGCTTTGTTCCTCGTCTAGGTTGTCCGTCGGGATTCATGTTGTCTCCTTTGGGCAGTGAGGTTATGATTTATTGTCATGTGGCATTTTTTCGTGTTATATGTTATAATCCCGCGCTTCAGATCAAAATGACGACAACTGCGCCTCTGGGCCACGTGCATGAAGACTTCTCGACAGTCATTGACGAGGTCAAGCCGGCTCCGGTAGACAAAAGAAAACTAAGTACAACTCCACTATATAGGCAGGAGCCTCCGTGCTTGCTTGCTAGTGTTGCTCTCTTCACACCGTTTCGGCCTCTCTAGATCTAAACACGACAGCGGTGGCCACACACTCTCTCTCTCTCTCTGCTCACCGCTGGTCACAGATCCAGCCGGATCCTCTCCGCCGGGAAGGTGAGAAGGTGCAACGTTCACGCGGTCGTCCTCGGCGATGGCTCTTACCCACTGCTGGGCGCGTCCCGATCAGCCTGCCTTGCCGTTCTCTCCCAAGCACCGTGGTACGTATCCAATGTATCTATAAGTTTTGATTGCTCCATGCTACTTTATCTACTGTTTTAGGCAATATTGGGCTTTATTATCCACTTTTATATTATTTTTGGGACTAACCTATTAATCAGAGGCCCAGCCAGATTTCTTTGTTTATGCCTATTTCGGTGTTTTGAGGAAAAGGAATATCGATTTGAGTCAAAACGGAACGAAATCAACTAGAGAAGTTATTTTTGGAAGGAAACCCACCTGATGGACTTGGACCCCATGTCAGAAGATACGGGAGGTGCTCACGATGGTGGGGGCGCGCCCACCCCCCTTGGCGCGCTCCCCTGCCTCATGGGGCCCCCGTGTGACGACCAGTTTTCCGGGTAATAAATTCCAGAAAATGGCCGTTGTGCTCACCAGCCCCAGGATTACTGTTGGCTGATGAGGCACCAACTTGATACAGAAATTCCAAGCAAAATACAAAATATGTGGTACAAGACCATTCTGGTCTGTGAGTACAACAAATGGTTTCTAGTGGTTGATGGCAGAAGCGGTTTGGGGATCATCAACGTCTATGGGACTCCATTTCCCACAGGAACAACTAACCAGGATAACTCCTATCTTCGCGAGGCTGCTATCACCATTGCGTAGGTTTCTGGGCTGTCATCCCAACGCTCCTCTCCACGCAAGAAATCTGGCCAACACAATAGCCAGGGACAAGCCAGTGAGTACTTTGAATGTACCCGCAAACATTATGAACACAGGTATAATATAACAACCGACAATCATGCTTTGAAAATATTCTATGATCACAACATCAGTCACAAAAATAAAACCCTTGATGCATGCATGCAGGTTATTAATAAGTAACAACGAATATGTAATGACAGAGTAGGAATAAAATGCACCATTCGGATGTGCAGGCGGCGTCTCGAATTGATGGTAAATAACAAGCATGCCTCGATCAAGGCGTCGGCGACACCACATAAAGGGCTTATAAAGTAAAATAAATAACAAGCATGCCACAGTCGGGTGTCTCAGCGACACCACATAAAGGGATTATAAGGTAAATGAATAACAAGCATGCCACAGTCGGGCGTCTCAGCGACACCACATAAAGGGCTTATAAAGTAAATGAATAACAAGCATGCCACAGTCGGGCGTCTCAGCGAGACCACATAAAGGGCTTATAAAGTAAATGAATAACAAGCATGCCACAGTCGGGCGTCTCAGCGACACCACATAAAGGGCTTATAAATAATCACAGTGAATACTCAGGAGGTAGAACCATCCAGGGATACTCTACAGAGGGTGTACTCTTTACCCACGAGTAACGGATTCCTTTAGTCCATCGGGACTAATTCCGTCTATGGCCTTTTAGTTGAAAACACACCTAACTTTCACACACCGGCTTAACTTACGGTGTGCGGAATCACCACACGCTGTCAAGCAAAACTCTAAGTGGGAGGCTACAACCTCGCGTAGCATGGGATCAAATTTATATCGCGGCGCTCTAAGGGGTGGCCTCCCTCTCGGTCTCAATCGGAAACACCCATGCCCCCAGACCAGGTGGCCTGCCTACCAGCTACAACCGGTATCTTCCACCATGGCCTCTCATGCGGTGTGTGCTAGAAAGGGGTTGACGACTTACTGAACCGTACCCTACTTGTTGTAGAGCCAAGTGGTAGTACGAAACAAGTATGGGGGTTACTGGAACAAGACTCGATCTATGGTCGACTCAGGAGGTTTAAGTATTCCCAGCATGATTAGCATAACAAATATATTTCATCCAACAGATAGAATCACCACTGATCATACCCCTCATGCCATGCCGGACACACTCGTCTCGACGAGGAACTAGGGACAACGTCGGGTCTACCCAAGAGAGAGACTTTCATGTTTTCCTTCCGGTAGGCACGAAAGGCATACGAGGATGATCATTATCACAGGCATGTCCATTTCCAACAGCAAGGAAATTTCAATTAAGCATTTATGCAAACGATCACTTCACCACATAAAATAACGAGTTCCACGTATTGAGTGTTGGGGAACGTAGCAGAAATTTATAATTTTCCTACGTGTCACCAAGATCTATCTATGGAGAAACCAGCAACAAGGGGAAAGGAGAGTGCATCTACATACCCTTGTAGATCGCTAAGCGGAAGCGTTCAAGTGAACGGGGTTGAAGGAGTCGTACTCGTCGTGATCCAAATCACCGGAGATCCTAGTGCGAGCGGACGGCACCTCCGCGTTCAACACACGTACAGCCGGTGGCGTCTCCCATGCCTTGATCCAGCAAGGAGAGAGGGAGAGGTTGAGAAGACTCCATCCAGCAGCAGCACAATGGCGTGGTGGTGATGGAGGGCGTGGCAATCTGCAGGCTTCGCCAAGCACCGTGGAAGAGGAGGAGTACTTGGGAGGGGAGGGCTGCGCCGAGGCAAGGGTGCAGCTCCCATGCGCCTCCCACTATATATAGGGGTGGAGGGGGTTATTTCTTGCCCTCCAAGTCCATTGGGGCGTTGGCAAAGGTGGGAGGAAAGAAATCCCATCCTTTCCTTTCCCCACCGATTGTTACCCCCCCTTTTTAGGGATCTTGATCTTATCCCTTCGGGATATGATCTTATTCCTTCTAAGGGGGGATCTTGGTGCGCCTTGACCAGGGGTGTGGGGCCTTGCCCCCACTACTCACGTTCATGTGGGTCCCCCCATGTAGGTGGGCCCCACTCCGGAACCTTCTAGAACCTTCCTGGTACAATACCGAAAAATCCCGAACATTTTCCGGTGGCCAAAATAGGACTTCCCATATATAAATCTTTAGCTCCGGACCATTCCGGAACTCCCGGTGACATCCGGGATCTCATCCAGGACTCGAACAACATTCGGTAACCATGTATATCTATTCCCTATAACCCTAGCGTCATCGAACCTTAAGTGTGTAGACCGTACGGGTTCGGGAACCATATGAACATGACCGAGGCGTTCTCCGGTCAATAACCAACAGCGGGATCTGGATACCCATGTTGGCTCCCACATGTTCCACGATGATCTCATCGGATGAACCACGATGTTAAGGACTCAATCAATCCCGTATACAATTCCCTTTGTCTAACGGTATTGTACTTGCCCGAGATTCGATCGTCGGTATACCGATACCTTGTTCAATCTTGTTACGGCAAGTCTCTTTACTCGTTCCGTAACACATCATCCGTGATCAACCCCTTGGTCACATTGTGCACATTATGATGATGTCCTACCGAGTGGGCCCAGAGATACCTCTCCGTTTACAGAGTGACAAATCCAGTCTCGATTCGTGCCAACCCCAGACACTTTCGGAGATACCTGTAGTGCACCTTTATAGCCACCCGATTACGTTGTGACGTTTGCTACACCCAATGCATTCCTACGGTATCCGGAGTTGCACAATCTCATGGTCTAAGGAAAAGATACTTGACATTAGAAAAGCTTTAGCATACGAACTACGATCTTTGTGCTAGGCTTAGGATTGGGTCTTGCCCATCACATCATTCTCCAAATGATGTGATCCCGTTATCAACGACATCCAATGTCCATGGTCAGGAAACCGTAACCATCTGTTGATCAACGAGCTAGTCAACTAGAGGCTTACTAGGGACATGGTGTTGTCTATGTATCCACACATGTATCTAAGTTTCCTATCAATACAATTATAGCATGGATAATAAACGATTATCATGAACAAGGAAATATAATAATAACTAATTTATTATTGCATCTAGGGCATATTTCCAACAGTCTCCCACTTGCACTAGAGTCAATAATCTAGTTCACATCGCCATGTGATTAACACTCATAGGTCACATCACCATGTGACCAACATCCAAAGAGTTTACTAGTGTCACTAAACTAGTTCACATCATCATGTGATTAAGACTCAATGAGTTCGGGGTTTGATCATGTTTTGCTTGTGAGAGAGGTTTTAGTCAGCGGGTTACGCAACATTCAGATCCGTATGTACTTCATAAATCTCTAGGTCATATTGTAAATGCTGCTTCCACGCTCCACTTGGAGCTATTCCAAATGGTTGCTCCACTATACGTATCCGGTTTGCTACTCAGAGTCACTCGGATAGGTGTTAAAGCTTGCGTCGATGTAACCCTTTACGTTGAACTCTTTATCACCTCCATAATCGAGAAACATATCCTTATTCCTCTAAGGATAATTTTGACCGCTATCTGGTGATCCACTCCTTGATCACCTTTGTACCCTCTTGCCAGATATGTAGCAAGGCACACATCAGGTGCGGTACACAGCATAGCATACTGTAGAGCCTACGTCTAAGGCATAGGGGACGACCTTCGTCCTTTCTCTCTCTTCTGCCGTGGTCGAGCTTTAACTCTTAACTTCATACCTTACAACTCAGGCAAGAACTCCTTCTTTGATTGATCCATCCTGAACACCTTCAAGATCATGTCAAGGTATGTGCTCATTTGAAAGTACCATTTAGCGTTTTTTATCTATCCTCATAGATCTTGATGCTCAATGTTCAAGCAGCTTAATTCAGGTTTTCTATTGAAAAACACTTTTCAAATAACCCTATATGCTTTCCAGAAATTCTACATCATTTCCGATCGACAATATGTCATTCACATATACTTATCAGAAATTCTATAGTGCTCCCACTCACTTCTTTGGAAATACAAGTTTCTCACAAACTTTGTATAAACCCGAAATCTTTGATCATCTCATCAAAGCGTACATTCCAACTCCGAGATGCTTACTCCAGTCCTTAGAAGGATTGCTGGAGCTTTGCATACTTGTTAGCATCTTCGGGATTGACAAAACCTTCGGTTGTATCACATACAACCTTTCCTCAAATATAACGTCGAGGAAACAATGTTTTGACATCCTATCGCAAGATTTCATCAATCATGCAGTAATTGCTAATCCAATTCCAACAGACTCTTAGCATCGCTAAGAGTGAGAAAGCCTCACCGTAGTCAACTCCTTGAACTTGTGGAAAACATCTTTAACGACAAGTCGAGTTTTCTTAATGGTGATACTTACCATCATTGTCATCTTCCTTTTAAAATCCATCTTTACCCAACGTCCTTACGACCATCAAGTATTTCTTACAAAGTCATGGATCCTCTCTCGGATGTTATGGCCTTGAGCCATTCGTCGAATCCGGGCCCACCATCGCTTCTTCATAGCTCGAGGTTCATTGTTGTCTAGCAACATGACCTTCAAGACAGGATTCTTGTACCACTCGTAAGTAGTACGCATCCTTGTCACCCCACGAGGTGCAGTAGTGACTTGATCCAAAACTTCATGATCACTCTCATAAGCTTCTACTTCAATTGGTGTAGGCGCCACAGAACAACTTCACTGTGCCCTGCTACACACTTGTTGAAGTGACGGTTCAATAACCTCATCAAGTCTCCACCATCCTCCCACTCAATTCTTTCGAGAGAAGCTTTTCTCGGAAAGGACCTAATTCTAGAAACAATCCTTTTGCTTCGGGCGAGATGGAGGTATACCCAACTGTTTTGGGTGTCCTATGAAGAAGCATTTTATCCGCTTTGGGTTCGAGCTTATCAACCTGAAACTTTTTCACATAAGCATCGCAGCCCCAAACTTTTAAGAAACGACAATTTAGGTTTCTCCAAACCATAGTTCAAACGGTGTCGTCTCAACGGAATTACGTGGTGCCCTATTAAAGTGAGTGTGGTTGTCTCTAATGCCTAACCCATGAACGATAGTGGTAATTCGATAAGAGACATCATGGTACGCATCATATCCAATAGGGTGCAACTACGATGTTTGGACACACCATCACACTATGGTGTTCCATGCGGTATTTATTGTGAAACAATTTCCACAATGTCTTAATTGCGTGCCAAAGCTCGTAACTCAGATACTCATCTCTATGATCATATCATAGACATTTTATCCTCTTGTCACGATGATCTTCAACTTCACTCTGAAATTACTTTAACCATTCAATAATTCAGACTTGTGTTTCATCAAGTAAATACACTCAGTATCTACTCAAATCATCCGTGAAGTAAGAACATAACGATATTCACTGCATGCCTCAGCACTCATTGGATTGCACACATCAAAATGTGTTACTTCCAACAAGTTGCTATCTTGTTCCATCTTACTGAAACCAAGGCTTTTCAGTCATTTTGCCCATGTGGTATGATTTGCATATCTCAAGTGATTCAAAATCAAGTGAGTTAAACGATCCATCTGCATGGAGTTTCTTCATGCGTATACACCAATAGACATGGTTCGCATGTCTCAAACTTTTCAAAAACGAGTGAGTCCAAAGATCCATCAACATGGAGCTTCTTCATGCGTTTTATACCAATATGACTTACATGGCAGTGCCACAAGTAAGTGGTACCATCATTACTATCTTATATCTTTTGGCATGAAAATGTGTATCACTACGATCGAGATTCAATAAACCATTCCTTTAGGTGCAAGACCATTGAAGGTATTATTCAAATAAATAGAGTAACCATTATTCTCCTTAAATGAATAACCGTATTGCGATAGACATAATCCAATCATGTCTATGCTCAATGCAAACACCAAATGACAATTATTTTGGTTTAATACTAATCTTGATGGTAGAGGGAGCATGCGATGTTTGATCACATCAAACTTGGAAACACTTCCAACACATATCGTCAGCTCACCTTTAGCTAGTCTCCGTTTATTCCGTAGCCTTTTATTTCGAGTTACTAACACTTAGCAACCGAACCGGTATCTAATACCCTGGTGCTACTAGGAGTACAAGTAAAGTACACAATAACTTAATGTATATCCAATATACTTCTATCGACCTTGCCAGCCTTCTCATCTACCAAGTATCTAGGGTAATTCTGCTCCAGTTGTTGTTCCCCTTATTACAGAAGCACTTAGTCTCGGGTTTGGGTTCAATCTTGGGTTTCTTCATTAGAGCAGCAGCTGATTTGCTGTTTCATGAAGTATCCCTTCTTGCCCTTGCCCTTCTTGAAACTAGTGGTTTCACCAACCATCAACAATTGATGCTCCTTCTTGATTCCTACTTTCGTGGTGTCAAACATCGCGAATATCTCAAGGATCATCATATCTATCCCTGATTTGTTATAGTTCATCACGAAGCTCTAGTAGCTTGGTGGCAATGACTTTGGATAAACATCACTATCTCTGGAAGATAAACTCCCACTCGATTCAAGTGATTGTTGCACTCAGACAATCTGAGCTCAACGAATGAGCTTTTCTCCCTTAGTTTGCAGGCTAAGAAAATCGTTGGAGGTCTTATACCGCTTGACGTGGGCACGAGCCTGAAATCCCAATTTCAGCCCTTGAAACATCTCATATGTTCCGCGACGTTTCGAAAAACGTCTTTGGTGCCTCAACTCTAAACCGTTTAACTGAATTATCGCGTAGTTATCAAAACATGTATGTCCCATGTTCGAAACATCCACAGACGACGTTTGGGGTTCAACACACTGAGCGGTGCATTAAGGACATAAGCTTTCTTCTGTCCGCATAATCGCTACTGTCAACTTTCAACTATATTTTTTCTAGGAACATATCTAAATAGTGGAACTAAAGCGCGAGCTTCGACATAATTTGCAAAGATCTTTTGACTATGTTCAGGATAATTAAGTTCATCTTATGAACTCCCACTCGATAGACATCCTCTAGTCATCTAAGTGATTACATGATCCGAGTCAACTAGGCGTGTCCGATCATCACGTGAGACGGACTAGTCATCATCGGTGAACATCTTCATGTTGATCGTATCCTCCATATGACTCATGCTCGACCTTTCGGTCTCTTGTGTTCGAGGCCATGTGCTGTACATGCTAGGCTCGTCAAGTTAACCTAAGTGTTTGGCGTGTGTAAATCTGGCTTACCCCGTTGTATGAGAGCGTAAGAATCTACCACACCCGATCATCACGTGGTGCTTGAAACGACGAACTTTCATAGCGGTGCACAGTTAGGGGAACTCTTTCTTGAAATTTTAATGAGGGATCATCTTATTTACTACCGTCGTTCTAAGCAAATAAGATGCATAAACAAGATAAACATCACATGCAATCAAAAAGTGACATGATATGGCCAATATCATTTTGCTCCTTTTGATCTCCATCTTCGGGGCTCCATGATCATCATCGTCACCGGCATGACACCATGATCTCCATCATCGTGTCTCCATGAAGTTGTCTCACCAACTTATTATTTCTACTACTATGGCTACCGGTTAGCAATAAAGTAAAGTAATTACATGGCGTTGTTCAATGACACGCATGTCATACAATAAATTAAGACAACTCCTATGGCTCCTGCCGGTTGTCATACTCATCGACATGCAAGTCGTGATTCCTATTACAAGAACATGATCAATCTCATACATCACATATCATTCATCACATTCTTCTTGGCCATATCACATCACATAGCATACCCTGCAAAAACAAGTTAGACGTCCTCTAATTGTTGTTTGCATGTTTTACGTGGCTGCTATGGGTTTCTAGCAAACGTTTCTTACCTACATAAAAACCACAACGTGATATGCCAATTGCTATTTACCCTTCATAAGGACCCTTTTCATCGAATCCGATCCGACTAAAGTGGGAGAGACTGGCACCCGCTAGCCACCTTATGCAACAAGTGCATGTCAATCGGTGGAACCTGTCTCACGTAAGTGTACGTGTAAGGTCGGTCCGGGCCGCTTCATCCCACAATGCCGCCGAATCAAGATTGGACTAGTAACGGTGAGCATATTGAACAAAATCAACGCCCACAACTACTTTGTGTTCTAATCGTGCAAAGAATCTACGCAATAGACCTAGCTCATGATGCCACTGTTGGGGAACGTAGCAGAAATTTATAATTTTCCTACGTGTCACCAAGATCTATCTATGGAGAAACCAGCAACGAGGGGAAAGGAGAGTGCATCTACATACCCTTGTAGATCGCTAAGCGGAAGCGTTCAAGTGAACGGGGTTGAAACAGTCGTACTCGTTGTGATTCAAATCACCGGAGATCCTAGTGCCGAACGGACGGCACCTCCGCGTTCAACACACGTACAGCCCGGTGACATCTCCCATGCCTTGATCCAGCAAGGAGAGAGGAGAGGTTGAGAAGACTCCATCCAGCAGCAGCACAATGGCGTGGTGGTGATGGAGGGCGTGGCAATCTGCAGGGCTTCGCCAAGCACCGTGGAAGAGGAGGAGTACTTGGGAGAGGGGGAGGGCTGCGCCAGGGGCAATGGTGCATCTCCCATGCGCCTCCCCACTATATATAGGGGTGGAGGGGGGTTATTTATTGCCCTCCAAGTCCATTGGGGCGTTGGCAAAGGTGGGAGGAAAGAAATCCCATCCTTTCCTTTCCCCACCGATTGTTATCCCCCCTTTTTAGGGATCTTGATCTTATCCCTTCGGGATATGATCTTATTCCTTCTAAGGGGGGATCTTGGTGCGCCTTGACCAGGGGTGTGGGGCCTTGCCCCACTACTCACGTTCATGTGGGTCCCCCATGTAGGTGGGCCCCACTCCGAACCTTCTAGAACCTTCTGGTACAATACCGAAAAATCCGAACATTTTCGGTGGCCAAAATAGGACTTCCCATATATAAATCTTTAGCTCCGGACCATTTGAACTCCGGTGACATCGGGATCTCATCCAGACTCGGAAAACATTCGGTAACCATGTATATCTATTCCTATAACCCTAAGCGTCATCGAACCTTAAGTGTGTAGGCCGTGCGGGTTCGGGAACCATCTGAACATGACCGAGAAGTTCTCCGGTCAATAACCAACAGCGGGATCTGGATACCCATGTTGGCTCCCACATGTTCCACGATGATCTCATCGGATGAACCACGATGTTAAGGACTCAATCGATCCGTATACAATTCCCTTTGTCTAGCGGTATTGTACTTGCCGAGATTCGATCGTCGGTATACCGATACCTTGTTCAATCTTGTTACCGGCAAGTCTCTTTACTCGTTCCGTAACACATCATCCGTGATCAACCCCTTGGTCACATTGTGCACATTATGATGATGTCCTACCGAGTGGGCCCAGAGATACCTCTCCGTTTACGAGTGACAAATCCAGTCTCGATTCGTGCCAACCCGCAGACACTTTCGGAGATACCTGTAGTGCACCTTTATAGCCACCCGATTCGTTGTGGCGTTTGCTGCACCCAATGCATTCCTACGGTATCCGGAGTTGCACAATCTCATGGTCTAAGGAAAAGATACTTGACATTAGAAAAGCTTTAGCATCTGAACTACGATCTTTGTGCTAGGCTTAGGATTGGGTCTTGTCCATCACATCATTCTCCAAATGATGTGATCCGTTATCAACGACATCCAATGTCCATGGTCAGGAAACCGTAACCATCTGTTGATCAACGAGCTAGTCAACTAGAGGCTTACTAGGGACATGGTGTTGTCTATGTATCCACACATGTATCTAAGTTTCCTATCAATACAATTATAGCATGGATAATAAACGATTATCATGAACAAGGAAATATAATAATAACTAATTTATTATTGCCTCTAGAGCATATTTCCAACATTGAGGTGGTGCCATAATCGTGTCAAACAATGCATGCAAAAAATTATGCCAGGGTTCAGAATGTTTGCCTTCAAGGTGTGGAAAGGCAGGGTGCACTCCAAAACTTTTGAAAGCCTCCTTCTTTCTCTCCCAAAGTCCTATTTTAAATAAATTTGAATTAACACACGAATTTAAAACAGCACAAAAAGTTGTCTTGAAATTTTTTCAAATAAATCTTAAAATAAACTAGATCAAATTTGAGAGAGGTAGGAAAAGGAATCAATTCATTTGGAGTTATCATTAAAAAGTTATAGGCAGTCAAAGTTGTGTTCAAATCTGGTTTTTAAATAAAACAAAAAGAAAAAAGAAAGGGTACACGTCGAAGACGTACTTTGGAATCTACGCTTCCACTTACTCCAGCGTGAGGCGGTAGCGTGAGTCAGCGACAGTGGGCCGGGGACCCCTTGGTCAGGTTTGACTAGTCGACTTCCCTCCTCTTCCTCTGCCCGGCGGGGCGAGACTCAGCGATGCTCGCCGTGAACAGCGGCACCGTTCGGGAAACAGAGGTCACCTGCGGGCTCAGGGGATTGAGGCGGTCACTCCGGTAGTCGCTGCGGTCTCTGGGGTGGACGGAGCTGCCGGCGGCGAGCTTCGCAGCGGCCGGTGGCAGTCGGGCAAAGTGATTTTTCTCCTTGGCGAGTCCCGATCAAAATCGAGCGGGGATGGATTCACTAGGGGAGAGGAGTTCTGGTGAAGAGAGTGGAGAGGGGAGGCTCTGGTGGCGCGGAATGGCGGTGCAGATGGCGGCGGCTGCAATTGCGGAGGTGGGGAAGAAGACCTCCCGGTCGATTGGCTGCCACGGAAGAACTAGGGGAGCATCTTTGAGGCTGCCTAGTGAGCAGGCGTGCTCGGGGCCTCTTTTTATAGTGCTGTGAGGTCGGTTTGTGGTGGCCGTGGATAAGTTCGCCGGCGAACCTCCTCCCTCTAGCGGCAGGCGTCGTGGCGGCAGCGAGAGCTAGAGGGCCTTGAGGATGAGGCTGAGCTGTTCGAGGGGCAGGTGGCGAGCAGTGAGGCTTGGCGGCACCGACTGGCAGAGATGCGCTTCGGATGCCGGCGTGCCGCCAAGGGGCTCTGTCGGTGGTGCTGCAGGGCACCAGGGCTGCTTGGCGTGATGCGGTGAGAGGAGAGTGTGGTGGCGGCTCTGCGGGCAGGCAGAACTAAAGCATGACGTGGCGACTTCGGGCGGCACGTGCCAAACGCGTGCTCTGCTCGCGCCCAGAGCACGCACGGGACGTGCTCGACAAAATGCCAGGGCGTGCTAGAGGTCTCGGGTATGGTTGGGGTTTAACAGACCTAGGTTAGGAGTAGCTAGAAGTCTATTGGACAAGGTGGTTATGCAAGGGAAGCAAGTTCATAGTGCAAACTAAAACTCATGTCGAAACTGGTCATGCCCATAAAGTGTTCGATAGAATGCCACATGCACCTAGGCATTTCTTGGAGTGGTCAAATCTCCCAGGGTGGGGTCTCTTTAGATGAAAGAGAGGGTGGTGGGGTTAGTTTGCCAAAAGGAGAAACTTGCTAGTGCAAGTTTTGCAAAACTTCAATTCTGGACAGGAGGTAAATGGCATTACTTCATGATCCAAAAATGATCCAATGGGTTCATGCTCCTGGACTTAGGGGTTTTGCAGGGAGGACTACAAGTAGTAAAAGGAATCATGGATAGAGGAGCAACTAAAAATGTGGTTGCTGTACAAATCTTCAAGTTGGACCAGAATAGAAAAGAAGTTGATCCACTCAAATTTTTCAAAGAACAAAGCTGGGTTTTTGCATAAAGTTGAATCATATGCTGCTACTAACATCCCATAATATTGGTGGAAGCTAGAAAGAAATATTTGAATGGGTTGTAGTGTAAAACTGCTCACTGGACCAGATTTGAAAATATGATGTAGAGCTCAAAATATCCAAGGAATGAAATATCTTTTTGCATAAAAGTGGATTGGTGACATCACATGACATCTCCAAATTTTGGTGGAATTTTTGAATGACTTTATAAAAGGGTTGCAGTTCAAATAGGACCATAAATCATGGGAAACCATTTTGATAGAAAATGAAGATTATTGAGATTATTATATAATTAATTCCTCTGATGAAAAGAAAATATTTTTCTTGAGAGGATAAACAAGTCCAATAACATATTTGAAAAGTTTTCACTGAAGGAAATAACTCCATGATAAAAAGGAAGGAAATGTTTCAAAAAAAATCAAAAGGGAGCCTAGAAAATAAAAGTTTTAATTTCCTGGCAAAATTTTAATTGACAAAACAAGGTTAAAAGTTTGGGGTGTTACAACACTACCCCCCTTAAGAAAAATCTCGTCCTCGAGATTTGCTAAGAGCTGTTTTTATAATAAAAAAAATATGCATTAAACAAATGCGGCTACTGTGAGAGGGCAATAAGTGGTGCAAAACCACAGTGTGGAACACTGGCGTGGCGTGGAAAATCCACGGTTTTGGGGAAAAATGAGCGATTTCTACGCTGGATATAAATTTAGAATAAATTCTAAATTTAAAAATCGCTTGCCGTGCAGAAACCTGATGCTCCCTCGGCTGACAGGTGGACCCGTGGTCCTTGTCGATCTCTTCTTCTTCCTCGGCTCTTTCTTCTTCCTCTCTCCTTGCGCTTTCCGCGCTTTCTCCACCGGCGACGTCTAGCTCGTAGGGCATCTAGGCCGTACCGCGGTAGTGCGCGGCGTGCTAGCTGCCGGTGCAACGTGCACTCACCTCGCGGGCCATGCGCTTATCGGCTTCTTTCATGGATTCGCCTCCGAACACCGGCGGTCGAGCGACGAGCGGCGCTGGTGGACCTCGCCCACCGTACACCGAGCTCGAGTTATAAAACGGCCGAGGTGTTCTTCTCTTCTCCCTCACATCTGGCCTTGCTCCTCCTTCTCCTTCCTTCTCCTCTATCTCCGTTTGCCGGAGATCGAGACGAGGCTCTAATGGCGGAGGTGGTGCCGGACTGGTACGTGATCCTGTTGTGCGGAGGACTGGCAGCGGTGCTGGGGCTCTCCGTGCTCCTGTGTGCGATGATCCTCGATGATCGTCGCGATGCTGTTGCTCGGGTGTTGGCTCTCCGCGGTGGCGGTGATCACGAGGAGTAGGTGGGGTGTGTCGGGTGCTGACTGTTGTTCGGAGGTGCTCCGTTAGATGTAACACCGTTGCAAGGTTTTGCAAGCAGTGTATGTGTTCAAATGATCATGGTTGTGAGTCTGCTGCCGTGGTGCTCCGTGAAATAAAATAATCCATGTCGTGAGAAGGTGTAGATGCAGCAACTCAGGGAAAAGAAATCTCACTCCAGGATTTCTCGCGAGAGAAAACAGTAATACATTAGAGTCAAACCACAACAGAACTACTCACATTAATAGAAACTAAAAGATTTGCTCGCTGCGCAAACTCGGGTACCGCGCATAAGTTACAACTCATAAATAAATGTTGCAATAATAAACACAGTGGTGACGTCTAAAATTGAAACGGTAACTGGACGGGGTCCCGAGAGAACGTCTCTGGTACTGGGATACACTCCTCTTCTATCAGGGAAAGTGGATTGACCAGCCGATGAATGTGTCTCTCCTGGTCGGGCCTCAGTGATCTGCCGACGGTGATCTGAGGATTTAAATCCGCGAGGCTCTGGAGATAACCCATCACACGTTGGGTTAAACGCTCTTGAGCGATGACGTACTGGACAAGGTTGGCCAGGACTGGGTGTCTCTCAATTCGTCCACCGGGAAAAGATGTTACTCCTCCGGGTGCTGCACGGCTCGGAAAGTAATAGTACCCTCGTTCGCTGGCATAGGGTACCGCGAATCGAAGGCGAGTAAGCGCTTCGTATGCAACAGCTTCTACGGCCATATGTGGGGTCGGCATAGATTTCCCCACGAAGGAGACCGCCGTTGGGTCTTGGTTTGGGCTTACGGGAGGGATGTGCACTGCTGCCCAGTATCTCGAGGTGGAAGGGGTGATTCTCGATTTGAACAGCTCGTACTGGGGTGGCTGGGTAGCGCCCATGGTACTGCAGGTAAAATCCCACAATATCTTGACAAAACTACCAGGGGTTGCATCTGGAGTTCTCAGATAAATACTAGGGCTCGGCATGGCAAGAAATGGTTGTGAGGAGGGTGCACAAGTTGAGGGATGCTTGGCAAGGTCTCGCGGTGGCCTTCTTATAGCACTGGAGCTGGGTCATTTTACCATGGTGAAAGGTAATTAATTTGCCAGCTCAGCTCCAAGGGTCGGGGTCAAAGCCACAGATACATATCTCACCAAAGTGACGTATCACTGTGGGGGTTGTCGGGGTGGTTTTGGTAGCTGTGCCTGGGATAGAAATTTATACCGCATGCTGACACCTCCATGCAAGGCTACCATTTAAAACAGAGGCACCACAACAGGCTGCGTTTATTTACATGTCACATGATTACAAAGCGAGGATGCATTGGGACTCGACACTACTCGAGTGACTTAGTCTACCTCGTTTACATCCAAGCAGGCGTGCCTTGTGGATGTCGAGGCTTCTCCACGGTTCTCACCGTCGGAATTAGCTGGAGAGGGTTGAGGGGCTGCAGGCTCGGGGTAGCGATGATGACCATCTCGGGGATTGTTGGCCACAACCCCGTTGGAGTGTGCTCCCAAGAGGCGACGAAGCACTTCTGGGGTTATCAAAGCGCCTTGGCCGATCACTGGGGCATACCTTAGGGACTCGATCGGGTGTCTGAACAGCACGACTGGCTTGTCGGCGCCGGGCTCGTTTTCTTCTCTTGCCGGGGCTCGACGAACCAACTCCCCACGAGCTGCGATCAGATCAAAGGTGATTTGATCGAACAGTTCCTATAGTGCACCTACATAGCGCACTAGGTGCAACAACGCAGGATCCGTCTCATGATCTCCGTTGGCAACTTGGGGTGGTCTGCCATACCCTTCTCATCTGGGGTAGTAGTGGAATGAGCGATAGTTAACTCTGGGCGACAAGTGCCAGAGATGAACTATAGCCTCTCGAGTCGCTAGTTGGATGGCTTGTGGCTCAAAGGAAGTTGTCCTTCCGGTGAACCTGTAGGGGCGCTCGGGCACTAGACCCCTACCGTAGATGTGTACAGTGGCCCAGAATTGACGGCTCTCACCGCTCATGGGTCCTTGGTACACAACATATTCTGGGGGCTCTTCTAACGCATAGGCTAGGCGGGTGAGGTTTGCGAGTATGGTCACGAAGCCTCCAAGGTTGGTTGCTGTGGTCTCATTGTGCACGACGGGGCCAGGCATTATGGCTCGGTTTGGGGTAGCGGATGTGCTGTGCTGGGTTGGGGCTAGAGTGCCCTTTTTATAGTAAAAGGGGACGGAGTCTTCCTTCGCACGCTTGCCAATAAAGACATCTTGGGTGCTGGTCACTAGTGCGCGATAGACATGCTAGGTTGATAGGTTGGGCACCAACTGCCGAAAGGTGTCGGGTCACTGTGTGGCTATCTTGCGCGCGAAGCTTGGCTGGGGTTCGGTTATGGTCTGGTGGATTGGCTTACCTAGGTTTATTGACCCGGCTAAGATAGGATTAGCCAATGGTCAGCCTGGCTCTGATACTAAGTCACGACCGGTTTTTCGGGTAATAAATTCCGGAAAATGGCCTTTGTGCTCACCAGCCCCAGGATTACTGTTAGCTGATGAGGCACCAACTTGATACATAAATTCCAAGAAAAATACAAAATATGTGGTAAAGACCATTCTGGTCTGTGAGTACAACAAATGGTTTCTAGTGGTTGATGGCGGAAGCGGTTTGGGGATCATCAGCGTCTATGGGACTCCATTTCCCACAGGAACAGCTGACCAGGATAACTCCTATCTTCGCGAGGCTGCTATCACCATTGCGTAGGTATCTGGGCTGTCATTGCAACGCTCCTCTCGATGCAAGAAATCTTGCCAAGACAATAGCCAGGGACAAGCCAGTGAGTACTTTGAATGTACTCACAAACATTATGAACACAGGTATAATATAACAACCGATAATCATGCTTTGAAAATATTCTATGATCACAACATCAGTCACAAAAATAAAACCCTTGATGCATGCATGTAGGTTATTAATAAGTAACAACGAATATGTAATGACATAGTAGGAATAAAATGCACCATTCGGATGTCTGAAGCGACGTCTCGAATTGATGGTAAAAAACAAGCATGCCTCAGTCGGGCGTCTGAGCGACACCACATAAAGGGCTTATAAAGTAAAATAAATAACAAGCATGCCATAGTCGGGTGTCTCAGCGACACCACATAAAGGGCTTATAAGGTAAATGAATAACAAGCATGCCACAGTCGGGCGTCTCAGCGACACCACATAAAGGGCTTATAAAGTAAATGAATAACAAGCATGCCACGATTCGAGGCGTCTCAAATGACACCACATAAAGGGCTTATAAAGTAAATGAATAACAAGCATGCCGCAGTCGGGCGTCTCAGCGACACCACATAAAGGGCTTATAAATAATCACAGTGAATACCCAGGAGGTAGAACCATCCAGGGATACTCGATAAAAAAAATATAACGGGTTAGTTCATAACAAAATAATAATCATGGTCCTCACAAGTCACAAGTCATGATCCTAGTTCCGGTTTAATAGTTTCTCCTCCGAAGACCGACACTAAGTCCAACACTTGACCCATCCCAGACTGTAATCCTTAACCACGGACACGGCTATTCGAATAGGTTTAAACTTTGTAGAGGGTGTACTCTTTAGCCACGAGTAATAGATTCCTTTAGTCCATCGGGACTAATTCCGTCTACGGGCTTTTAGTTGAAAACACACCTAACTTGCACACACCAGCTTAACTTACCGGTGTCTGGAATCACCCACGACGCCTGTCAAGCAAAACTCTAAGTGGGAAGGCTACAACCTTGCGTAGCATGGGATCAAATTTATATCGCGCGCTCTAAGGGGTGGCCTCCCCTCTCGGTCTCAACCGGAAACACCCATGCCCCCGGACCAGGTGGCCTTCCTACCAGCTACAACCGGTATCTTCCACCATGGCCTCTCTGTACGGTGTGTGCTAGAAAGGGGTTGACGACTTACTGAACCGTACCCTACTTGTTGTAGAGCCAAGTGGTAGTCTGAAACAAGTATGGGGTTCTTGGAACAAGACTCGATCTATGGTGGACTCGGGAGGTTTAAGTATTCCCTACATGATTAGCATAACGAATATATTTCAACCAACAGATAGAATCACCACTGATCATACCCCTCATGCCATGCCGGACACACTCGTCTCGACGAGGAACTAGGGACAAGCTCGGGTCTACCCAAGACAGAGACTTTCCCGTTTCCTTCCAGTAGGCACGAAAGGCATACGAGGATGATCATTATCACAGGCATGTCCATTTCCAACAGCAAGGAAATTTCAAATAAGCATTTATGCAAACGATCACATCAGCACATAAAATAACTAGTTCCACGTATTGAGGTGGTGCCATAATCGTGTCAAACAATGCATGCAAAAAATTATGCCAGGGTTCAGAATGCTTGCCTTCAAGGTGTGGAAAGGCAGGGTGCACTCCAAAACTTTTGAAAGCCTCCTTCTTTCTCTCCCAAAGTCCTATTTTAAATAAATTTGAATTAACACACGAATTTAAAACAGCACAAAAAGTTGTCTTGAAATTTTTTCAAATAAATCTTAAAATAAACTAGATCAAATTTGAGAGAGGTAGGAAAAGGAATCAATTCATTTGGAGTTATCATTAAAAAGTTATAGGCATTCAAAGTTGTGGTCAAATCTGGTTTTTAAATAAAACAAAAAGAAAAAAGAAAGGGTACACGTCGAAGACGTACTTTGGAATCTACGCTTCCACTTACTCCAGCGTGGACGGCGCGTGAGTCACTGACAGTGGGCCCGGGGGACCCACTGGTCATGTTTGACTAGTCGACCTCCCTCCTCTTCCTCTGCCCCGAGCGGAGGCGGGACTTCGGCGATGCTCGCCGGCGAACGGCGGCACCGTTCGGGAAACGGAGGTCACCCGCGGGCTCAGGGGATCGAGGCGGTCACACCGGTAGTCGCTACGGTCTCTGGGGTGGACGGAGCTGCCGGCGGCGAGCTTCGCAGCGGACGGTGGCCGTCGGGCAAAGTGATTTTTCTCCGACGGCGAGTCCCGATCAAAATCGAGCAGGGGGATGGATTCACTAGGGGGAGAGGGAGTTCCTGGTGAAGAGAGTGGAGAGGGGCAGGCTCTGGTGGCGCCGGAATGGCCGGGGCAGTGGCGGCGGCTGCAGTTGCCGGAGGTGGGGAAGAAGACCTCCCCGGGTCGATTGGCTGCCACGAAAGAACTAGGGGAGCATGCTGAGGCTGCCTAGTGAACGGAACATGCTCGGGGGCCTCTTTTTATAGCCCAACGAGGTCGGTTTGCGGTGGCCATGGATAAGTTCGCCGGCGAACCGTCTCCCTGTAGCGGCAGGGCGTCGTGGCGACGACGAGAGCTAGAGGACGCGCGAGAGGATGAGGCTGAGCTGTTCCAGGGACAGGTGGCGAGCAGCTGAGGCTAGGGCGGCACCGACCTGGCAGAGATGCACTGCGGACGCCGGCGTGCCGCCAAGGGGCTCTGTCGGCGGTGCTGCAGGGCACCAGGGCTGCTTGGCGTGATGACGTGAGAGGGAAAGTGCGCGGCGCGGCTCTGCGGTGCGGGCAAAACCAGGGGCGCGACGTGGCGACTCGGGCACGGCACGTGCCAAACGCGTGCTCTGCTCGCGCCCAAAGCACGCACGGGACGTGCTCGACAAAATGCCAGGGCGTGCTAGAGGTCTCGGGTGAGGTTGGGGTTTAACAGACCTAGGTTAGGAGTAGCTAGAAGTCTATTGGACAAGGTGGTTATGCAAGGGAAGCAAGTTCATAGTGCAAACTAAAACTCATGTCAAAACTGGTCATGCCCATAAAGTGTTCGATAGAATGCCACATGCACCTAGGCATTTCTTGGAGTGGTCAAATCTCCCAGGGTTGGGTCTCTTTAGATGAAAGAGAGGGCGGTGAGGTTAGTTTGCCAAAAGGAGAAACTTGCTAGTGCAAGTTTTGCAAAACTTCAATTCTGGACAGGAGGTAAATGGCATTACTTCATGATCCAAAAATGATCCAATGGGTGCATGCTCCTGGACTTAGGGGTTTTGCAGGGAGGACTACAAGTAGGAAAAGGAATCATGCATAGAGGACCAACTAAAAATGTGGTTGTTGTACAAATCTTCAAGTTGGACCAGAATAGAAAAGAAGTTGATCCACTCAAATTTTTCAAAGAACAAAGCTGGGTTTTTGCATAAAGTTGAATCATATGCTGCTACTAACATCCCATAATATTGGGGGAAGCTAGAAAGAAATATTTAAATGGGTTGTAGTGTAAAACTGCTCACAGGACCAGATTTGAAAATATGATGTAGAGCTCAAAATATCCAAGGAATGAAATATCTTTTTGCATAAAAGTGGTTTGGTGACATCACATGACATCTCCAAATTTTGGTGGAATTTTTGAATGACTTTATAAAAGGGTTGCAGTTCAAATAGGACCATAAAATCATGGGAAACCATTTTTCAAGAAAATGAAGATTATTGAGATTATTATATAATTAATTCCTCTGATGAAAAGAAAAGATTTGTCTTGAGAGGATAAACAAGTCCAATAACATATTTGAAAAGTTTTCACTGAAGGAAATAACTCCATGATAAAAAGGAAGGAAATGTTTGAAACAAATCAAAAGGGAGCCCAGAAAATAAAAGTTTTAATTTCCTAGCAAAATTTTAATTAAGAAAACAAGGTTAAAATTTTGGGGTGTTACACCCCGTAGCTCCACCGACGTTCTCCTTTCACCCATATATACCCACGTACCCTAAAACTTCCAAAACAGAACCTAGATCGGGAGTTCCGCCGCCGCAAGCCTCCAGAACCACCAAAAACCAATCGGGACCCCTTTCCGGTACCCTGCCGGAGGGAGGATCCATCTCTGGTGGCCATCTTCATCATCCCGGCGCTATCCATGATGAGGAGAGAGTAGTTCACCCTTGGGGCTGAGGCTATGTACCAGTAGCTATGTGTTTGATCTCTCTCTCTCTCGTGTTCTCTCTCGTGTTCCTCTATGGCACGATCTTGATGTATCCCGAACTTTGCTATTATAGTTGGATCTTATGATGTTTCTCCCTCTCTACTCTCTTGTGATGAATTGAGTTTCCCCTTTGAAGTTATCTTATCGGATTGAGTCTTTTATGAGAACAGTTGATGTATGTCTTGGTGATCAACTTGCGGGTTTCGTGACATTGGGAACCTATGCATAGGGGTTGGCACACGTTCTTGATTCTCTGGTAGAAACTTTGGGGCACTCTTTGAAGTAATTTTATGTTGGTTGGATGAATCTGAGATTGTGTGATGCATATCGTATAATCATGCCCACGGATACTTGAGGTGACAATGGAGTATCTAGGTGACATTAGGTTTTTGGTTGATTTGTGTCTTAAGGTGTTATTCTAGTGCGAACTCTTTTATAGATCGATCCGAAAGAATAGCTTTGTGGTGGTTTCGTACCCGACCATAATCTCTACGTTTGTTCTCTGCTATTAGTGGCTTTGGAGTGACTCTTTGTTGCATGTTGAGGGCTTGTTATATGATCTATCTATGTTATTATTGTTGAGAGAACTTGCACTAGTGAAAGTATGAACCCTAGGCCTTGTTTCCTATCATTGCAATGCCATTTACGCTCACTTTTACCGATAGTTACCTTGCTGTTTTTATTATTTCAGATTACAAATACCTATATCTATCATCCATATTGCACTTGTATCACCATCTCTTCGCCGAACTAGTGCACCTATACAATTTGCTATTGTATTGGGTGTGTTGGGGACACAAGAGACTTTTTGTTATTTGGTTGCAGGGTTGTTTGAGAGAGACCATCTTCCTCCTACGCCTCTCGCGGATTGATAAACCTTAGGTCATCCACCTGAGGGAAATTTGCTACTGTCCTACAAACCTGTGCACTTACAGGCCCAACAACGTCTACAAGAAGAAGGTTGTGTAGTAGACATCAAGCTCTTTTCTGGCGCCGTTGCCGGGGAGGCTAGGTAAGTGAAGGTATATCTTTAGATCTTTTAATCGAATCTTTTTGTTTCTTGTTTTAGCACTAGTCTAGTTTATAAAAGAAAACTACCAAAAAAATATGGAATTGAGTTTGTCTCACACGCTTCATCTTTTTAATATCTTTCGTGAGTATGATGGGAAGGATAATTGTGCTCAAGTGTAAGAAGAAGAAATCTCTAAATTGTTTGGCACTAAATATTTGAATGATGAGCATGATTTCAATGTTGTTAATACGAATTCTTTGAATATCCATGATGCTAATGATGATTGCACTAGTTATGATGAAAATATCTCTTATGAGCATGTCAACTTTTGTGGAGTGCATGTTTGCATGAACACACCAAATAGAGAAGATATTTATTGCAAGAGGCATAAGTACTTAGAAACTAAATGGTTGCAAGAAAGGCTAGATGCATGTGCTGAAAATTTATTTTTTCTTAGCCATACTTGTGAACTTTGTAATGAACGTGATCATTTTAGTACCCAATGCAAATTGTTTCATGATCGTATCGTGTCCAAAAATTGTGACGACTTGATTTCCCTTGCACATCATAATGAACTTAGTTTGCTCTTGGGTTATGAAGAAATAAAACGTATAACTAAGATTATTCCAGAATTTGCACTTGATAAAGTTCTTCATTTTGATCTAGAGAAAATTTATATGTATTGTGCGGTGAATTGTATTGAAAATCCTTATATTTCCAATTACCTAAAGAAAAGAAAGCAAATGGAAGATGATAAGAATACTAATGAAAGGGAAGAGACTTCCCAATCTCCTCCTATTATTTCTTATGATGAATCAGGTAACGAGGAGCAGCTTTCTATTCAACCAATCTCATAAATAAGGAGCTCAAAGAGGAAGGTTGAACCTACACATAATGTGAAAAAGATAAAGAAAAGAAGGAGCAACAAAGGTAAAAGGTATACCTCCCAAATGATGTTGCTCCTACTACTCATTGTGATGATGATAATTGCTTTACTATTGGTGCTATCCATATTTTTAATGATGAGAGTGATTATGCTTATGATATGAAAAGGCCCAAGCTTGGGGAAGCTATGTTTGATGAGAATGACATATTTGAGAATATATTTTCTGAAATTAATGTTTGTCCCAAGCTTGGGGATGCTACGTTTAGTGAAGATGATATTTTTAGCATCCCAAGTTTTGATGTGCAAAGTTGTTATGATGATAGCATGCCTCCTACGTATGATGATTATATTGATGAAAGTGGGTTCGGAAGAGTGTCAACTTTATTTAGTGATTCCACTATCTTGGGAGAGGTTTCAATTGATTATGATGAGAACGAAGTTGCTACTTATGATGATTATTGTGATGAAACTTATGCTATAAAAAGTAGTGATGATTATATTTACAAATCTTGTCATGATTATGAGTACCCTTTCTCTGAACATTACTCTTTTAATGTGGAAACAATTTTTAGTGTTCAAGTCTCTTATGATACTCCCACTATTCCGAATGAGAAGAATTTTGCTTATGTGGAGAGTAGTGAATTATTTATGCTAGTAGATCATGAAAATAATGATTTAGGTGCTGTTTATATTGTTGAATTCATTCATGATGCTACTGAAAATTATTATGAGGGAGGAATATATGCTTGTAGGAATTGCAATAATATCAAGTTTCCTCTCTATGTGCTTAAATTTTTGAAGTTATGCTTGTTTTGCCTTCCTATGCTTGTTGATTATTGTTCCCATAAGTTGTTTGCTCACAAAATCCCTATGAAAAGGAAGTGGGTTAGGCTTAAATGTGCTAGTCATATTCTTCATGATACTCTCTTTATGTTTCAATTCCTATCTTTTTGTGAGCATCATTGAAATCATAATGCCTAGCTAGGGGCGTTAAACGATAGCGCTTGTTGGGAGGCAACCCAATTTTATTTTAGTTTCTTGTTTTTTGGTTCTGTTTAGGAATAAATAATCCATCTAGATTCTGTTTAGATGTGGTTTCATGTTTTAATTAGTGTTTGTGCCAAGTAGAACCTTTGGGAAGACTTGGGGTGAAGTCTTTATGATCATGCTGTAAAAAACAGAAACTTTAGCGCTCACAAGATTAGCTATAACTTTTTACTGGAGAGTGCTATTTAGTTGATTCGTTTTGCATATGATTACTAGACAAATTCCTCAGGTCCACCAATTTATTTTAGAATTTTTTGAGGTCCAGAAGTTTGCGTTAGTTACAGATTACTACAGACTGTTCTGTTTTTGACAGATTCTGTTTTCATTGTGTTGTTTGCTTATTTTGATGAATCTATGGCTAGTAAAATAGTTTATAAACCATAGATAAGTTGGAATACAGTAGGTTTAACACCAATATAAATAAAGAATGAGTTCATTACAGTACCTTGAAGTGGTATTTTGTTTTCCTTCGCTAACGGAGCTCACGAGTTTTCTGTTAAGTTTTGTGTTGTGAAGTTTTCAAGTTTTGGGTAAAGATTCGATGGACTATGGAATAAGGAGTGGCAAGAGCCTAAGCTTTGGGATGCCCAAGGAACCCCAAGGTAATATTCAAGGATAACCAAGAGCCTAAGCTTGGGGATGCCCCGGAAGGCATCCCCTCTTTCGTCTTCGTTCATCGGTAACTTTGCTTGGAGCTATATTTTTATTCACCACATGATATGTGTTTTGCTTGGAGCGCCATTTTATTTTCTTTTGTTTTGCTTGCTGTTTGGATACAATACCAAGATCTGAAATTATTAAATTTTAGAGAGTCTTCACATAGTTGCACAATTATTCGACTACTCATTCATCTTCACTTATATCTTTCGGAGTAGTTTGTTTTTGCTCTAGTGCTTCACTTATATCTTTTAGAGCACAATGGTGGTTTTATTTTGATGAAATAGATGAACTCTCCTGCTTCACTTATATTATTTTGAGAGTCTTAAATAGCATGGTAATTCGCTTAAATAATTATAATATGCTAAGCATACAAGATTTGTAAGAATTCTTATGAGTGTGTTGAATACTAAGATAAGTTTGATGCTTGATAATTGTTTTGAGATATGGAGGTGATAATATCAAAGTCGTGCTAGTTGGGTAGTTATGAATTTGAAGAATGCTTGTTTTGAAGTTCGCAAGTCCCGTAGCATGCACGTATGGTTAAAGTTGTGTAACAAATTTGCAACATGAAGTGTACCTGGCTTGTGCATCCTTATGAGTGGCGGTCGGGGACGAGCGATGGTCTTTTCCTACCAATTTATCCCCCTAGGAGCAGGCACGTAGTACTTGACTTTTGATGACTTCTAAATTTTTGCAGTAAGTATATGAGTTCTTTTGACTAATGTTGAGTCCATGGATTATACGCACTTTTACCTTTCCGCCTTTGCTAGCCTCTTCGGTACTGTGCATTGCCCTTTCTCACCTTGAGAGTTGGTGCAAACTTAGCGGTGCATCAAACCCGTGATACGATACGCTCTATCACACATAAGCCTCATTATATCTTCCTCAAAACATCCACCATACCTACCTATTATGGCATTTCCATAGCCATTCCGAGATATATTGCCATGCAACTTTCCACCGTTTCGTTCATCATCATCATGGCATACTTTACTTTTGTCATATTGCCATTGCATGATCATGTAGTTAACATCGTATTTGTGGCAAAGCCACCATGCATTATTTTTCATACATGTCACTCTTGATTCATTCCACCATCCCGGTACACCGTCGGAGGTATTCATATAGAGTCATACCTTGTTCTAGTTTCGAGTTGTAATCCTTATATTGTAATCAATAGAAGTGTGATGATCATCATTATTAGAGCATTGCCCAAAAAAAGAGAAAGGCCAAAAAAAAGAAAGGCCAAAAAAAAGAGAAAGGCCAAAAATAAAAAAAATAAAGGCCCAAAAATAAATAAATAAATAAAAAGGGCAATGCTACTATCTCTTTTTCCACACTTGTGCTTCAAAGTAGCACCTTGTCCTTCATGTAGTGAGTCTCATATATTGTGCTTCAAAGTAGCACCATGCTTTTCATATATTGAGTCTCATAAGTTGTTTTTTTTATACTAGTGGGAATTTTTCATTATAGAACTTGGCTTGTATATTCCTACGATGGGCTTCCTCAAAATGCCCTAGGTCTTCATGAGCAAGAAAGTTGGATGCACACCCACTAGTTTTCTTTTGTTGAGCATTCATAGCTCTAGTGCATCTGTTGCATGGCAACCCCTACTCCTCATATTGACATCAATTGATGGGCATCTCCATAGCCCATTGATTAGCCTCGTCAATGTGAGACTTTCTCCTTTTTTGTCTTGTCCACACAATCCCCATCATCATATTCTATTCCACCCATAGTGCTATATCCATGGCTCACGCTCATGTATTGCGTGAAGGTTGAAGAAGTTTGAGATTATTTAAGTATGAAACAATTGCTTGTCTTGTCATCGGGGGTATAGAAGTTGGGAACATCTTTGTGTGACGAAAATGAAGCATAGCCTAACTATATGATTTTGTAGGGATGAACTTTCTTTTGCCATGCTATTTTGAGAAGACATGATTACTTTGATTAGTATGCTTGAAGTATTATTATTTTTATGTCAATATGAACTTTTGTATTGAATCTTATGGATCTGAATATTCATATCACAAGTAAGAAGAATTACATTGAAATTATGCCAAAGTATCACTCCGCATCAAAAATTCTTTTTTATCATTTACCTACTCGAGAACGAGCAGGAATTAAGCTTGGGGATGCTTGATACGTTTCCAACGTATCTATATTTTTGATTGCTCCATGCTACTTTATCTACTGTTTTAGGCAATATTGGGCTTTATTATCCACTTTTATATTATTTTTGGGACTAACCTATTAACCGGAGGCCCAGCCCAGATTTGCTATTTTATGCCTATTTCAGTGTTTCGAGGAAAAGGAATATCAGATGGAGTCAAAACGGAACGAAATCAACTGGAGAAGTTATTTTTGGAAGGAAACCCACCTCATGGACTTGGACCCCACGTCGAAGATACGGGAGGTGCTCACGAGGTGGGCGTGCCCACCCCCAGGCGTGCTCCCCTGCCTCGTGGGGCCCCGTAGCTCCACCGACGTTCTCCTTTCACCCATATATACCTCGCACCCTAAAACTTCCGGAACAGAACCTAGATCGGGAGTTCCGCCGCAAGCCTCCGTAACCACCAAAACCAATCGGGACCCCTTTAGGTACCACTGGGGGGGATCCATCTCCGTGGCCATCTTCATCATCCGGCGCTATCCATGATGAGGAGGGAGTAGTTCACCCTCGGGGCTGAGGGTATGTACCAGTAGCTATGTGTTTGATCTCTCTCTCTCGTGTTCTCTCTCGTGTTCCTCTATGGCACGATCTTGATGTATCCTGAGCTTTGCTATTATAGTTGGATCTTATGATGTTTCTCCCCCTCTACTCTCTTGTGATGAATTGAGTTTCCCCTTTGAAGTTATCTTATAGGATTGAGTCCTTTATGAGAACACTTAATGTATGTCTTGGTGATCAACTTGTGGGTTTCGTGACATTGGGAACCTATGCATAGGGGTTGGCACACGTTCTTGATTCTCCGGTAGAAACTTTGGGGCACTCTTTGAAGTACTTTTATGTTGGTTGGATGAATCTGAGATTGTGTGATGCATATCGTATAATCATGCCCACGGATACTTGAGGTGACAATGGAGTATCTAGGTGACATTAGGGTTTTGGTTGATTTGTGTCTTAAGATGTTATTCTAGTACGAACTCTTTTATAGATCGATCCGAAAGAATAGCTTTGTGGTGGTTTCGTACCCGACTATAATCTCTACGTTTGTTCTCCGCTATTAGTGGCTTTGGAGTGACTCTTTGTTGCATGTTGAGGGCTTGTTATATGATCTATCTATGTTATTATTGTTGAGAGAACTTGCACTAGTGAAAGTATGAACCCTAGGCCTTGTTTCCTATCATTGCAATACCGTTCACGCTCACTTTTACCGTTAGTTACCTTGCTGTTTTTATTATTTCAGATTACAAAAACCTATATCTATCATCCATATTGCACTTGTATCACCATCTCTTCGCCGGACTAGTGCACCTATACAATTTGCTATTGTATTGGGTGTATTGGGGACACAAGAGACTTTTTGTTATTTGGTTGCAGGGTTGTTTGAGAGAGACCATCTTCCTCCTATGCCTCTCGCGGATTGATAAACCTTAGGTCATCCACTTGAGGGAAATTTGCTACTGTCCTACAAACCTGTGCACTTGCAGGCCCAACAACGTCTACAAGAAGAAGGTTGTGTAGTAGACATCACACCGCTGGCGAGGGAGGGCCTCTGACCTCTTCTTCCTCGCTGCCGTAGTGTGGGCAGATCCGGCCTCCCGCCGCCCACCTAGCTTCATCCCGGCGACCATCAGGTATAACTTCCTTCGAAACCGGCCTTGCTCTACTTCCCAGGCTCTTGACGTTGCTGCATTTGTAACTTTTACTACTTATCAGGCCCCCTCGTAGATAGGATCGATTGGCTGTTCGAAAACCACCTAATTTTTTACGTTTAAGAGGTAAAACTAGTTCATGCACTCGAATCTAGTACTACTTGGTTCAAACAAGGAAGAAAGGGGTTAAGGGGGTGGCGGGTGGGGGTGGATTTGTTACCTGAATCTAGGACTTGGTCGAAAGAGGAAATAATGGGGGCGAAAAGTAGCAGAGATTGGCTATCCAACTGGTCTCTAGGTCTAATAGGGAAATAAAGGGAAACACAGTACAAACTCAATATAAACCCGATCTATTGGTTGAAAAAGGAAAGAAAGTGGGGACTGGGGGACAAGTCAACAGAGTAAGTCCAGCACTAGATTTGCTAGCCTCACACAGTATAAGGTGGCTATACCGAACAAAAATGGGACCAACCCAGATATCATGTTCGATGTTTGTTGCCCCAAGCCACTCTTATGTAATGCCTTTGGTAAAATGTAGCGATCGCCTTTGTTAAAAGTAAGGACACGTTAAACCAATATTGTTTTCAATGTAATGCCTCCAGTAATATGAATCAATGGCACTTCTTTACATGTCCTGCTAAAATTTCCCATTAAGATAAGTTGGTTCTTTTTGTTAGAACTGCAAGTGTCCTGGTCCGCCTACTCTCCCGTGCCGAAAGTAATGTCGTATTTAACGGTTGTCATAGTTAATCCTGATGCCCACACTAATATCTAGCAATGCCACTGCTTTAGAAATTGCTACTGTCCTTGTAGGATTGCCATTCAGATAAGGAACATGCTTCTTTTCATTTGATGCATGTTTCATCACTTGTTACTTGTTAGTCACCCTCCTTTCCACCTTTTTTGTGCAAACAGAGATATACATTTCACGCTCGATCTTAGTTGAACTGCACAAATGATATCCAAATTATAGTTGAGAATTCCAGGAGCTTCACAACCAACCTTGATGTTGCTCAATTTTATTGCAACTAATGAAGAAGAAGCTCTGTGGGTTTCGTTTTCTGATGGAAATGGAACCGTGGCTGGAGCCCTTTTCTTAAAAAAATTGAAGAAGAAGCTGCTAGCTCACGGGACATTGCTTCATTTTAGGTGAACTGCACCAAAAGGTCCCATGAATTGAATCATCCATGTTGGTGACTGAAAGAGCCAGCTTGACATCGATCTAAGCACCCCGGCCTCCATCCTTGCGGCCTTACGGTACACCTCGTTTGCCACCTGCTCGACCCTAGTGTCACGGATAAAATGAAGTAATAATACAATTAAAATAGAGCGAGTGTCATCTCTATCATTTCATTTCCAATGTAGATAAATAAAGTGCTTCTGTTTGTTAAAGTATGTTTCATCAACTAGTCCCATTGTTAATGTTTAAGCGTTTATGCAAACTGGGGTGCTTAATTTTAGTTGATATGTACAAAAATAGAGATTTGAATGTCTCAAGGCGCCTCCTTGTACTACTGTTGTACACTGATGTTCAACACTGGCATAAGGTGTATTTGGGAGACTTGGGACGATGTCCAGTATGAGGCATACCGTATGAGGCGTCATGAGGCCCATCTCGCCCTCATGACATGGCATACTATGATACTATCGCAATATTTTCTTCTATTTATTTTGTGTGTTTCATCAACTAGTGCCACTATAATGTAATCACACTTTTTCATTATCTATGCAAACAGGGTTATTCAGCTGCATTTTGGTGGAACTGCACAAATGTACGTAGGGAACTGACATATATGCAGAGTGCAAGGTGTGCCAAGTAAAAATTACCGACACCAACCATGCTGCATGCATGCATTGGCATCCACCACAACCAGTGGGATGTGTGGCGCTCACTGTGGACGGATCTTTCTCGGCAGCAAATCCTCTAACCAAATACTAGTAGCTTATATTGGCAGTTTTCTAGGGAGTACTCTTTTCTGAAAGAAGCACCAATCTATTTTTCTTTATTTGTACACTGTGTCACAACTTTGACCCAAAGGTCCAGAGCTATTTTAGGGTGATTGGCATAGTACTCGGAGACTGATTGTAAGCATGACTTTCATTAGCTATCACACTGATTGTAAGCATGAGCAGGTGGAAGATTTGGTTAGTGCGAAGCTTACCTTAAACCCTACCGCCGCCGTTGAAACGAGGTGAGCGTCGAGGGAACCGTGGAGAACGTCGGGGAAGAGACGTCGCGCCATCCGGCCTCCTCTTGTGGTGGGAGAACGAATACTCCTGTGGCTCCGGCTGGCTCTGCACCCTCACGAATGGCACACCATACTCGATCGATTCGTTATCCTCTGGGTGCTCGACCTTCGACCTGTACGCCCACCACCTCCGCCTGACTGTCGCCTCGGGCGAATCTGTCTGCTCCATCACCCATAGGAGATACTCGATGAACTCGGAGGACTGCGGCGTGACTGCCGCCGAGGAGTACATGTACATCGTCGCCGTCTCGCTCTTTTGCATACATTGCCACATGGCCCGCACCGTCCTCGAAATCTCCCACTCATTGTCAAACCAACTAAGCATCTCCTTCAACCTGGCTAACTTTGCCTGGTCGCCGCCGGCGACCTGCCTGATTCGCTGCTGCATCCTCTCCATAGATGTCGTTCTGAGTGGTCCGGTGCTAGCTTTGGAAGATGGGAGGAGAGACGGTGGTCTTGCAATAGAGAAGAGGGAGAGGAGAGGAGGTGGTTTTGGAATGGAGATGATGGAGAGGAGAGGAGGTGGTTTTGCAATGGAGAGAAGATCAGAAGAGGGAGAGGCGAGACGGTGGTTTTGGAATGGAGATGATGGAGAGGAGAGGAGGTGGTTTTGGAATGGAGATGATGGAGGGGAGAGGAGGTGGTTTTGCAATGGAGAAGATCAGAAGAGGGAGAGGCGAGACGGTGGTTTTGGAATGGAGACGATGGAGAGGAGAGGAAGTGGTTTTGCAATGGAGAAGAGGGAGAGGAGCGTGCGACAGCGATTTAGGATTGGGTGAGAGGGCCGATCTTGTTGGACTGGATCAAAATCAAAATCAATTTACCCTTCAATTAAGAAAGTGACCCCACATTAACTAGTCTCCCTTTTATTCGGGTCATAATTGACCATGATTTTCGCACATAAAATATATGTTATACATTGCAAAAATAATATAATTTGAAAGTACATTCAGAATCTGAACCAAACGATACAATTTTTGGTGACATGCATTCACATTTTCTTGTCACATACAGACGTGGTCAAACTTTGACCCAAAATCATAAAACAACAAAAAATACTTCCAAGACCAGCGCCGCTCTTCCGCTCTTCTCCTGTTCCAATCTAAATCCACTGCCGCTCCTCTCCTGTTCCAATCTAAATCCAGCGTCGCTCCTCTCCTCTTCCATTTCAAAACCACCGCCCCTCCTCTCCTGTTCCAGTCCAAAACCAGCGTCCCTCCTCTCCCGTTCTAATCCAAAACCAGCGCCGCTCCTCTCCTCTTCCATTCAAAAACCGCCGCCGGCGACTGAAGGTGATGTGGAGAAGTAGATCGATGGAGGAGTACAACCGATACGTGAGGATCGCAGACGGCGACCTTGTGAAGCTAGCTAGGATGTTGGAGATATAGTCTTGGTTCGACAACAAGGACCAACTAGCGGAGACGGCGACATCCATGGCCAAATATCTGCAACAGAGCGAAAAGGCGGCGATACTCCCGGAGGGAGTCGCGCCGGAGTACATAGAGCTGCTCCTCTGGGCCATGGAGCAAACAGATTCACCGAATCCGATCGTGAGGGAGCGGTGGTGGGAGTATCGATCCCAGATGGAGCATCCACCAGAGATTGATGGATCGAGCATCTACAGGGTGCCATTTGTGAGGGTGTCCTGCCAGAGCGAGCCGGTGGAATCTTCGTCGACCGAACCCAACTGCAAGAGGAGAAAAGCAGTTGGCCTGACGACGCTTCCCCGCCATAGTCTCCCTCGCCGTTCACATCGTCTCACGGGGCGGCTTTCTGCCACCGAGGAATAGGAGGGGACTGCCCCCCAGCCCAATAGTCGGGCAGGTTGTGAATTGTCAGGAGGAGCTTAGGGTTGTTAGTATTTGTAGGTTGTGAATTGTGTTTTGTGTTGTGTATTTTGATAGTACTTTCAGATATGAATTTCTTTTGAATTTCAGATTTGCAGTATTGAGCATATGAAGAATTTTATGAATTCTAGAGATATATTTTTAGCACTTAAAAAAAATGTAGTTTCATAGGAGTATAAAAGTGCAGACGAGAAGAAACTGCAAGTTTCAGTTTCAGATAAGAAACTGCAAGTTCAGTTTCAGATAAGAAACTGCAACTTTCAGAGGCAGAGCATTTATATTAACACGGCCTTTTCAAACAGGGTTAACATCATGTTGGAAGTTTTATTCGTGGTCGAAAATGGAACTACCAGCCAGTGAACATCATGCTGATCAACGTTCATGCATAGCACATCTTCATATGATGCACAGTCAAAATTCCCACACAATGTTGAGTGTGCGAAACACAGAGAAAACGAGGGACGGAGTTTTGGCAAGTGTTGGACGTGGTTTTGGGCTGCCCCGTGTAGGCTTTCATTTTTAACATGCGCAGCCCACGACCTCGGATGGGAGGGCCTGTTTGTATTTTCTTAGGGCCGTCATGTATTGACCGGCCTATGGACCTCCCATCCGAGGTTCTATTTTTGGCAGCCCAATTTATGTATTTTTTTTGAAGAAAACGCAGCGATCTGTTCTATTTTTCTATATAAGAATAGGAACGCCAGGTAAAACTTATGTTTCCCTTTTAACTATATTATATATATTTAAATTATTTTATATGTTATTATATATTATTTTTATTGTCATCATATATTTAACAGATACTTACATATGTAAGAAAACAATATCCCACATCTTATTAATTATAAAAATAATTTCTTAACAAATAAAATCCTGGACTGTTTTGGCACGAAAATCCTAGTGATTGTGTACAAAAGCTTGGTAAGATTTAAGGACGAATGTAATAATATCACTTATTATTTAAATATATTTATAACAAAATGCTCAGCCCTTTTTATTTTTTGATAACATTGCTGGCCCAACCCAACATTATAATTAGAATCAGCCCAGCAAAATCGGGTATCTAGATAAAGTGCAAATGGCCTGTAATTTTTTAGGAAATAAAATAAATGGGCCGCATGAAAGCTACATTAATTGTTCACCCAGCCCAGCTAATGGCTGTAATTCAAAAAAAAGATCAAATTGACTGTAAATTCTACCGCGCAAAAAAGACTGTAAATTCTGAAAAAATGGGTTGAATACGTGCCACATTTTTGGAGGCTGAAATGTGGGCCAATAGGTCGAAGCCAACGCAAGTCGTTGTAAATTTAGTCAACAAATGATTCTGACATGTTAGCCGTTGGATTTACATCCAATGGCCGGCATCCATCTTCAATCTCTCGTCTTCTTCCTCTAGTGCCGCCGGGACCACCTCCCGCCTCCTGTTGCTAGCAGCTCTACTTAGCACGCTTCGCTATGAAGCGCTACTCCACCGTTGGCCAGGCCATCCCTCCAACCCTCCACACCTCCTGTTCTTCTCCACCGACTGCCGAACCACACCGCACTAGAACCAGTTAACCCTCGTACACCTCTCCGTCTGCGACTCTACTCCCGCGTCTTCCCATCTTCGGCTCGTTGCTGTCCGAGGCCTCGCCGCCGTCCACCACCTTGGATCTTTCGCCGGGCGTGGTCAACATGGTCAACGAACGACACCATCGGAAGTAGGCTATGCGTGCAGAGGCTGACAGCTGGGTCCACGGCCGCACACAAGGAAATGCCTCCTTATTATGCGCAAAATAATGATTCCTCCACCTGACATCTGGGACCCACCGGAAGGGCCTCTGTATTTCGCGAAAAAAACTTGCCCCCCGCTGACTTGTCGGACCCACCAGCTATCTTCGCACGCAAGGAAGTGCCTCCTTATTACGCACAAAAATGAATACTCCCCGCCGGCTGGAACCCAAAGATCTTGGGAGGCTGACTTGTGGGCCTACCAAGTTGACGGGGACGGAGGGCTTTGTCAACTTAGTCAATATGAACGATTCTAGCTCCTGTTACCGTACGATGTTCATCCAACGGTTGTAGTGCTTCTTCAACCTCTGGTCTTCTTGCTCCAGCCACCCAAACCAGCGCCGGTCATGCCGCGTGCTCCTGCCTCCTGTGGCCGACTGTGATGCCGCGGAGGCCTCACCGCCCGCTACTACTCCCACGGCTGGCCAGGCCATCCTTCTACTCACCCACACCCCCTGTTAATCTACGGCGACAGCAGCCTCACACCGCAGCCGAACCAGTGAACCCTCATACTCATCTTCGCATGGGCATCCAAAGGCTGCGTCTTCCCGGCCCGAAGTCGCCCCTTCCTAGGCCTCGCCGTTGTCCACCGCCGTGGTGCTCTCGGCGCGGCGTGGTCAACATGGTCAAGGAACGACTTCCATCGGATGTGGACTGTACGTGGAGAGGCTGACAGCTGGGTCCACGGCCGCAGCAAGGAAGTGCTCGCTATTACGCTGAAAATAATGATTCCTCCACCGGACGGGCCACCGTATTGTGCGAAAAAAAGTTTCCCCCTGACTGTTGGGACCCACCAGCTACATCTTCGCACGCAAGGAAGTGCGTCTGGGCAAAAAACGATTCGCCCCCCTGACTGCTGGGACCCACCAGCTACATCTTCGCACGCAAGGAAGTGCGTCCGGAAAAAACGATTCGCCCCCCGACTGCTGGGACCCACCAGCTACATCTTCGCACGCAAAGGAAGTGCGTCCGGGCAAAAAAAACCGATTCGCCCCTCTGACTGCTGGGACCCACCAGCTACATTTTCGCACGCAAGGAACTGCCTGACAGTCGGGACCCACCTGGTCGAAGCGTACGTAGTGTTGTCATTCTGGTCGCGAACGTGTACGTACATACTGGTCGATGTAGAGGCACGCACGTGTCATAGATGTAGAGGCGCGCACGTAGCATGTACACGTACGTACATCGGCGAGGGTGCAAGAAAGAAAATACGGCCACGTACGTACATACGGGCAGGGTCTCTAACGCCTATCGCGCATACGTACATGGCTGGGTCGGAACGGAGAAACAGCGTCGTCGTCGTGTTCATGGGGAGCCAACCGGCTGGGTCGGAATGGAATGCGTGGTCGTGTTCATCGGGAGGGCTTGGACGGAACAGGCGATGGAAACGAGGCCTGGCATACCGCACAACGGAGGAAACAGCCTTGTGTTCGACCGGCCATGTTCGAAACGGGGTCCTGTTGATCGGGAGGGGCCTGGCGTACCGCAAAATGGAGGAAACGGACCTCCTACGGTCGAAACGGGGGTCCTGTTGATCGGGAGGGTGTGGCGCATCGAAAACGGAGGAAACGGACCTCCCACGGTCAAACAGTGGTCTGTTGATTGGGAGGGCTGTAGCGCATCGCAAAAGCATTTAAACGGACTTGTGTTGGAGCGCTACGG
This sequence comes from Aegilops longissima, assembly GCA_021605205.1. Lineage (NCBI taxonomy): Eukaryota > Viridiplantae > Streptophyta > Magnoliopsida > Poales > Poaceae > Aegilops > Aegilops longissima. The sequence continues at coordinate 55,831,376 of CM038678.1, forward strand.
TCGAAACGGGGGGGGGGAGGTGTGGCGTACCGCAAAACGGGACTCCACGGGATACTGTTCATCTCCACCATCGACCTCCTCCAGCCTCCACGGGCTCCTGTTCATCCAGCCTCCACCGCGCGGTACTCCACCGGCTACTGTTCAACCACCCCTCCACACGGGCACCCCTCCACCGTCTACTGTTCATCTAGCCCTCCACACCACGGGGTCCTGTTCAACTACCCCTCCACGGCCACCCCTCCACCATTTACTGTTCATCTAGCCTCCACACCACGGGTTCCTGTTCATCCAGAGGCAACGCCACCGCTCATTGTTCATCCAAACCCCCCCCCACAACGCCACTGTTCATCCAGGCAGCATCGATCGGCTTGATTAGCAGCGAGAGCGAAGAATCGCTCCATCGGGTTCGGTTAACAGCCATCGATCGATCGCTCGGGTTCAGTAATGCGTAGCCTGCAGTGCAATTGCTCGGGTTCAGTTAGAGCGTAGTGCAATCGCTCGGCTTCAGTTAGAGCCAACGCCTTGCACACACACACGTACGTACGAGAGAAACGCGCATCGCTCCGCCCCCGACCTCCCACCGTAACCGGCAACTCCCCGAAATTTTCCTCCCCCTCGCTTCTACCATAGTTTTTTCCGTCATGGACGGCCTAAAGAATGTCACGCAGCTGCGTCTCCGGCCCGCCCAGGATGAAAAGCCCATTTTCTGTCATGATTTTTTGTCATAGAAGTAGGAGCCCACCACATCTATGATGATACCGGGTTTTGTCACAATTGTCGTCATAGAAGTGTCATATGTATGACAGAATTTTTTTTCGTTCGGCCCAAAATGTCACGGATGTGTCTTTTTTTTTGTAGTGTAAGGGGCACAAGATGCACTTACAATCTCCCCCTTTTTGGTGATTGATGACAATATAGGTTAAGTTTTCAACGGGGATAAACATATGAAGTGTAAATACTGATATTGAGGAATTTGATTGCAAGATATAGAAGAACTCCCCCTGAAGATGTGCATAGTGAGGAATTTGCTTTTGAAGCATTGCTCACTTGAAGAGTAGAATCATGGAGATCTCTTCATACACGCATTTGACATATAATATGAAGAATTTGAAATGCATGATGAGATATGGTGACTGATGTAATTCAGCATGCGTTCATTAACATTAATGAGGAATAAGCGTGCAGAAGAACACAGCAAAAGTATCAGACCACCATAGAGTTTAAGTTTACAACTCGATCCAATCAAAGTTTCAGAAGAACGAGAGTTGTAACTTAGCAAAAAAAACGCCCATATAGATAGACCTGCTTGAAGACTAACTCAAATTTCTCCCCCTTTGTCATCGAATGACCAAAAGGATCAAAAATGAGTGCCAGCGTTGTTGGGGTCGTTTGTCGTTGTAGGGCCTGCAGCAGTGTCGTCCAAGTCTTCGTGCTCGTCGGTTTCGCGCGATGACGAATAGGAGCTAGCCACCAAGGAAGGAACCTTGACCTTCTTGTATTTCTTCGATAGAGGAGTAGACCAGTAAAAATCTTCCTTGAGACCCATGTTCTTCAGATTTTCTTCACTATAAATGTGAGACAGAACGGCCCATGTACGGTTGAAGGTTTCATGGAGGTAGTAATGGTTTTTCTTCACTGCATTGTAGTTTGCAGTCATGTTGTGAAGAATTGAACCAAACTAACACTTGACCCGTTTGTGATTTCGATCAACCTTCTGGTGAAGACTGAGGAGAAGCTCACGATCAGTCATCACCCTGGGAGCTGTGCCTTGAGGATTTTGCTTGGAAGCATTTGCGGCAGAATCATGAGTGGCAGAGTCATCATTGGTGGGTTAAGATGCAGCTTTGCGAAACTGACCATCCAATGGACGAATGCCTTCATCAATAACAGCAGAGGCCTTGCCCTTGTCATCAGCTGAGGAAAAGGTCCGTTTGAGGACTTCAATCGGGGGCAAGTAGCTGCAATGGTTCAGTGTATCAGCTTTGTAGTTGAGTGAAGACCTTGTTCTGATGAATCTCATAATCCAAGGTGCATAAGGCTTCAGCTCAAACGGTGACATTGCGACATTTGCCAGAGTCCTCATGAAGAAATCACGGAAGTTGACGGGAACGCCATGAATGATATTGAAAAGCAGATTCTTCATGATGCCAACGACTTCTTCATCAGACGAGTCATGGCCCTTGATAGGACTCAATGTCTTCGTCAAACTATGATAGACGGTTCTGGGCACATATAGCAATTCCTTCACGAGGAATTTGGTTCTTGGAGCTTGACCTGGCTTCAATGTCTTCATCAGCACTTCCATATAGTGAGGAGTAAGCTCAGGCTCTTGGTATAAGCAACGAGCAGTTTCATGGGGAGGACTGAGAGGCAAAACACGAAGCAATTCTGAAGCTGGTGCCTTATAGTGAGTGTTTTCAGACATCCAGTCCAGCACCCAGGAATTTACATCTTCAGAGTCTCCGGTGATGTGCAGCGTTGCATAAAATTGAAGAATGAGTACTTCATTCCAGTCACAGATATTAGTGTAGAAATTTAATAGTCCAGCATCATGAAGAACACTGAGGACTGGCACGAAGCATGGCAGAGATTCCATATCCATGTGAGGAATGTGCTCATGATCGAAGACATTGTCTTTGTTGAACAACACTGAGGAGTAGAAATTTGCCTGGCTGGCAGTCTAGAAACGCCTCTTCCTAATGCGAGCAGTCATAGGGGTCGTAATCTGTGAAGAATACATGCTTGCCGAAGAAATCATCAGTCTTGAATTTTTGCTTCCTGGAGAATGGATCCTTTGGCTTGGGTTGAGGAGTGTCAGTCAGTTGCATCACAACCTCAGGAATCGCAATCTCCGGTTCTTCAGGCTGAGGAATTTCTGGTTCCTCTTTAGTGATAGTCTGTGTCTTCAGTGGTTCAGCAGTAGCAGTTGCTTCAACACTAGTGGCTGGAATTTCTTCATGAACAGACGAAGTGGGGTGAATTTCTTCAGAGCCCATTTGAACAGTATGTGCTGAGGACTGAGGGATTTGCTGCAATGGTGTGAACAGTGGAGAGTTGGGGTGCTGACTTTCCCAATAGTCATCATTCAACACAGGTGTTGTACGTCCAATGTCCACATCTTCTTCTTCTTCTTCAAGCCAGCCTCTTCAGCAGTGAACTGAGGCATGGGCGATGAAACATGTGGGGTTGAAGGGATTGCATCCGCTTCAATTTCTTCATCCAACTGCTCTAACGAAGCAGCAGAAGGAATGTCATCATCAGATTCATTGGGAATCACATATTATTCATCAAAAGGAACAAGGTCCTTTGATGGCATGAACGCAACAGGAACAACATCAATAGGGTTGTTAATTGAGCTAGTCAAAGGCTTCATCTTCTTCAGTGCTGAAGAATCTGATGAAGTTGATGCTTTCCTTTTCTTCACAGCTGCATGCTCTGCAACCTTGGTCTTCTTCACATCTAATGCAGATGGAAGGATAGGAGTTGGGGTAGGCGCAGGAGGAGCAGAGGAATTTGGTTGAATTTCTTCAGGCACAACTGATGCAGTTGCCCCGACTTCTTCATTTTCTTCAGGCGCACCACTAGTGGATGCCCTGGTAATTTCTTCAGCGGCTAGAATGCAGTCATCAGCCCTGGAACTCACATTTTCTTCAGCAGCCTGATTTTCATCAGCGGTGCTGGCGTACTCTTCTTTCTGTTGAGCAGATGCTTGGGCTTGAGGAATTTCTGGTTTCGATGGAGCTGCAACCTTGGTAGTGATTTTCTCAGTCAGTTTTACAAACCTGACTTTTGCTCCTTGCCAATCAGCATAGTAAGTGTTGAACTCATCGCCGAGGCCTTTGATTTCAGCCTGGATCTTCACAAGTTCGTCAGTTGTCATCTTGACAACGTTTTTCTTCAGAAAGCGCTCTTTCTTGTACAGAGCTTTCTTCAGCTGCCTGGCCTTCTCAAATTTGCATTTTTCTTCAGCAATGAAAGCTGACAACATATGACTTGGACCAGGAGAGAGATTCAGTTCAGGCAAGGGAGTGTTTGGATCTTTGTGCCACAGATCAATGAAATCCAGGATCTTCTTCAGATCCAGCAAAAGAGGCACAACACTGCCCTGTGCTACCTGTCCCTGATGATTTCGGCTAGTTCTTCATCATCAGCCTCATCATCATCAGAGGGCACTTGGAAGGCGACCTGCTTCTTGTGAGGACTTGGTCGAGGACCTCGTCCAGCAGCGGCCTTTTTCTTCAGCAGAGAGGGGCCAGCTGAGGAACTTGGAGCAGCTGAGGAACTTGCAGAGGCTCCTGAGGCAATAGATATGCCAGCTGTCCTTTGGCACGAGGCGAGATGCACTGGTGCTGAGGATTTGGTCGGAGCAGCCGAAGACTTTTGCGGAGGAGCTGAGGACTTTGGAGGAGCAGGAGCAGTTTGAGGAGTTGGCCGTGAGGGCTTTGAGGAATCTGGCCGTGAGGGTATTGCTGAGGAACTTGGCCATGAGGGCATAGAAGGTGAAGCACTTGACTGATGCGCAGGTTTCTTTGCCATGGCCTTCTTTGGCTTGACAGATGCCTCAGCAATGGTAGCAGCAACAGCAGAATCTTCATTGAATTTCCTCACTGCTTCCTTAGCTACTTTGGCTAGCTTTGCCTGGCGCTTGGCCTTTTCATCAGGATAGTCCTCACCACGCTTGAGGCTGGTGGGATCAGCTTCTTGGCCAGGTGCCAATGGAGGTCTTGGGCATGGAGGATTTAGAGCGAATTTCTTCATGTATTTAGGAGTAACATGTCTGTACTCCCTCCATTCCCGAGCCCTTCTCCTCTCAATTCTTTGTTTGCGCACCTTGCGTTGGTTTTTTTCCTCCTCAGGGGGTGTGCTGTACCCAGCATAGATGTCATCAGGTATCTCAAAAGCAGTGTCGACCTTAGGCCTTTTTCCTCCCTTCTGTGGCTTCTTTCCATCAGCCATTTTCTTTAGATGAGGGATATGAACAACTGAATTTTCTGAAGAGGTGTGCAACTTTTCTTCGAGGAATGCTGCAAATGAGTTAAGTTGATGAGAACCTAGTGATTCAGCAGCGGATATGTGTACCTGTGAACAGAGTATAGTTGCGAGGAATTTGGAGAGGTCATATGCGTTCTCAGAAGGTTTTTTCATAAAGAACAAGTTTGAGGAATTTGACCAGATGAGTCTTGAAGAATTTCACTAAGCGTTCTTTGTCTTTGGTTCCAGAGTTGTACAGATCAAAAATCCACACAATTGAGGAATCATGAAGAAAAATATTTCTTAGAGAAACGAATCAAGAACAGATGACATGTGAGGTGTTCAGTGTGTGAAGATTTGAAGAATAAACACCTTTGAAGATTTTGTAGAAAACATTTGAATCAAAAAGGGTAGTAAAAGTAACTTTTAATTACCCTGGATGAAGAACACGACGAACTGGGAGGTGTAGTTGTGAAGCTCGTTAGTTCAGATCTTCCACGCCCTAACTTGGCAGAGGAAGACAGCTACGGTGGCGGCGGAGTGAAGAAATCCGCAGCCGGCGCGAGTACGACGGCGACGAGGTCGAGGCAGTGAAGCTCTTCCTCACCGGCAATGATGAAGTAGCGGCGGCGTTAGGGTGTGAGAAGCTAGAGCGGGAGAGAGGTCGAGCGGAGTAAAAGTGAAGTGAGGAAGGGGAGGGGTATATATAGTCACGGTGAAAAACTGTTCGCCCGAAGAAATTGGACGAACGTGCCCCTGACCCATCTCATTCGCTTGACATGTGTCACCCACGTACTGAGAGGTGGCGATCGTGCGAGATAGTGGGTGAATAGATAAGTGTTATCGTGGGATGCGGAACGGTTTGAGCAGCAAAGCCGAAAATTTTGATAGGATAAGTTTAAAGTTCCGTTCGCAAATTCTTTAGCTGATAAAGACACAGTGAAGATTTTGAACGAGTTTCAAATATAACGCACATGAAGAATTTGTGAATAGATTGGATTTAGTTTAGCATAGAGGGGGAAGGGTCCGATCACATTCACTTAGCTGAAAAAACAGCTTGAAGAAATGGCAATAAGTGAATGCTGTTGAGGACAGAAACTCATATATTTATATAGCCAATGAAGAAACATGACGGAAATAGTGAAGAAAATGCAAATTTGAAGAAAGTGAACAACTGAGGAATTTCACAAACTGAGAAAAAACTGAAATTGAAGATTTTCAACTTTTGGTGGTGGGGTGACCCACTGTATAAGAATGATGATTTCAGACACCGCGTACAATTATCGTAGGGCTCTGAGAATCAAATTATTCATTAATTTCTTCACACTTAGAGTGTTATTCTTCATCGATTTGAAGAAAAACGTTTCTTCATGTGTTGCACATCTAAGTCATCAATTTAGCAAAAGTGTTAGGATGAGTGTCCTTTTCAAAGAACATTTGAAGATTCTAGGATATTTAGCTCACACCGCAACTTGCTAAATCTCTTCTCATCCAAGGGCTTTGTGAAGATATCGGCTAGCTGTTCTTCAGTCTTCACATGCTCAATAGAAATGTCGCCCTTCAACAGATGATCACGAAGAAAATGATGACGAATCTGAATGCGCTTTGTCTTCAAGTGCTGAACTGGGTTGTGAGCAATCTTGATTGCACTCTGATTGTCACAGAAGAGAGGCACATTCTTCACGTTGAAACCGTAGTCCTTGAGAGTTTGCTTCATCCATAGCAATTGAGCACAACAAGAACCAGCAGCAATGTACTCAGCTTCAGCAGTAGACAGTGATACGCAGTTCTGTTTCTTCGAGGACCAACAGACTAAGGATCATCCGAGGAAATGGCATGTGCTAGATGTTGACTTGCGGTCCACATGATCACCAGCATAGTCAGAGTCTGAATATCCAATGAGATCAAAAGCCGAGCCCTTGGGATACCATAATCCAAGTGTTGGTGTGTGAGCTAGATATCGAAGAATATGCTTCACAGCCTTATGGTGTGATTCCTTCGGTGTAGCTTGAAATCATGGAGCGGTATACCTTTTGATCAAAGCCAATACCATTTTCATCAGTGCATAGATGGACATTTGTGGGCATAGGAATTTTGACACTTTTGCAATCTTGCATGCCGAATTTCCTGAGTACATCCTTGAGGTATTTCTCCTGAGATATGAATATGCCATTGCGCTGTTGACGAATTTGAAGACCTAAGAAGAATTTCAATTCTCCCATCATAGACATTTGATATTCTTCACTCATCATATAGGCAAATTCATCACTGTAACATTGGTCAGTACAGCCAAAGATAATATCATCAACGTATATTTGGCACACAAACAATTCACCATCATAAGATTTAGTGAAAATAGTTGGGTCAAGTGAACCGGGTTTGAAGCCTTTCTTCATGAGGAATTCCTTCAAAGTATCATACCACGCCCGAGGGGCTTGCTTGAGGCCATACAGGGCCTTACTGAGTCTGAAGACTTTGTCAGGATGCTTTGGATGTTCAAAACCTGGGGGTTGAGCAACATATACTTCTTCCTCAAGCTTACCATTGAGGAATGCACTTTTCACATCCATTTGATATAAAGTGATATCATGATGGTTAGCATAAGAAAGTAATATGCGAATAGCCTCAAGTCTAGCAACAGGTGCAAAAGTTTCATCGAAATCAATTCCTTCAACCTGTGTGTAGCCTTGAGCTACGAGCCGTGCCTTATTCCTTACCACAAGGCCATTTTCATCTTGCTTGTTGCGGTAGATCCACTTTGTGCCGATGATATTGTGCTTGCTAGGATCTAGACGTTTGACCAGTTCCCAGACGTTCTTGAGCTCAAATCGATGTAATTCTTCTTGCATAGCTTGAATCCACTCAGGCTCGAGAAATGCTTCATCTACCTTAGTGGGCTCTGTGATAGAGACAAAAGCAAAGTGCCCACAAAAGTTAGATAAAGTGAAGCTCTTGAGCGTGTGAGAGGACCTGGTGCTTCAATGTCATCGATGATTTTCTCAATTTGCACTTCATTTGCAACGCGAGGATGAGCGGGTTGTCGTCGAGGAATTTGATCAGCATTTTCTTCAGCACCATTTTCTTCAGGTGCATTAGCTCAACGTTCTTCACGTTCTGGAATGAATTCTTCAGTAGATTCTTCGGTAGGAATAACATCCTCGGTAGCCTTGAACTTGATAGTTACCTCAGGTGCTGGTTCATCTATCACAGAAGGTAGGTGCTCTCTTTGCGAGCCATTAGTTTCATCGAACCGCACATCTATAGTTTCAACAACTTTGTGAAGAACGTTGTTGAAAACTCTGTAGGTGTGCGAGTCCTTTCCGTAACCAAGCATAAAACCTTCATGTGCTTTCGGTGCAAATTTAGAGTTGTGATGAGGATTTATAATCCAACATTTAGCACCGAAGCCTTTGAAATAACTCACATTTGGTTTCTTGTCAGTGAGGAGTTCATAAGCAGTCTTCTTGAAGAACTTGTGAAGATATACCCTGTTGATGATGTGGCACATAGTATCAATTGCATCAATCCAGAAATGACGAGGCGTTTTGTACTCATCAAGCATAGTGTGAGCCATCTCAACAAGAGTCCTGTTCTTGCGCTCCATGATGCCATTCTGCCGAGGAGTATAGGGAGCAGATAACTCATGAGTAATACCAAGTTCATCAATATAGTCATCAAGACCAGAATTCTTGAACTCAGTTCCATTATCACTTCTGATGTGCTTGATCTTCACACCAAAGTTGGTTGAAGCCCTCGAGGAAAAATGTTTGAAGACTTCCTGCACCTCATGTTTGTAAGTGACAATATGTACCCATGTGTAACGAGAGTAATCATCAACAATAACAAAGCCATATAGAGATGCATCATTAGTGACAGCAGAATAATGGTTAGGACCAAAGAGATCCATATGAAGCAATTCAAATGGTCGAGTAGTAGTCATGATAGTCTTTGCTGGATGCTTGGCCTTGGTCATCTTTCCAGCTTCACAGGCTCCGCATAAGTGGTCCTTGAGGAATTTGACATTCTCAATGCCAATAACATGCTTCTTCTTCGCAAGCGTGTGCAAATTCCTCATGCCTGCATGACCAAGTCATCGATGCCATAGCCAGCCTTCTGAAGCTTTTTCAAGTAGGCATACGGCTGGTTGTGGTCCTATAGAGAAATCAACAATATAGAGATCTCCTCTCCTAAAGCCTTCAAAGACTAGAATTGTCAGCTTCCATAATCACAACACAATGATACTTGCCAAAGACAACAACCATATCAAGATCACAAAGCATTGAGGCAGACATGAGGTTGTATCCTAAGGACTCGACGAGCATGACTTTGTCCATGTGTTGATCCTTTGAGATCGCAACCTTACCTAGACCCAATACCTGACTTTTGCCTTTGTTAGCGAAGATGATATGCTTCAGATGCAATGGAGATAAGGGTGCATCCATCAATAGATTATTGTCACCAGTCATGTGATTTGTACATCCACTATCAAGGACCCTCTTGGTGGCTCTGGGTTGATCATCCTGTAGATGAATTAGTGCAACTTACTAACTCATATACTTCATCAGTGAAGAATATGACATCAATTCATCAGATCATGTAATAGAACAGATAAAGCAATGTGAGGACGTGAGAAATGAAAGTTCATTTCTTCATGATTAGCCTACGTCCTTTCAGGCAATTTCAGGCCTCCAGCAAATTCTTCAGACGATTTAAGCACATCTGGAGACCTGACCCTGCATACGAGATTAGTTTTTCTCTTCACCACCCACATCTGGAGGGGTGGCAAAGAGTTCATCATTCTGTGAGCTCCATATGAGAAAGGTGGCATAGAAGCCAATCCATTTCGTTTCACATATGAGGAGTTAGGATAAGCATATGAATAAGTAGAGATATTCTTCGAGGACTTGTGAACATAATGGTTTGAAGAATAATGCACATATTCATAGCCCTTAGCTCTTCCCTGCGAAACAGAGGTGTTAGCACGATGATGTTCATATGAGGACTTTGATCCTTTTGAGGAATTTGATCCACGTGAGGAATTTGGTCCATATGAGGACTTGGATCCATATGAAGAATTTGGTCCATATGAAGAATTTGATCTGGGGTTCGTATTCTTCACAGGTGGTGTCATGAGGACATTCACCTGAAGACTTTCAAGGCACTTTTTGGGAACCCAGATTTTCTTCATAGGGGAACCGTTCCTGCAGTTGGTGCCAACATATCTAGCAAATACTTCACCATTCTGATTTTTGAACAGTTTATAGTTGGAGTCAAAAGACTCATCAGAAGAATGAGGAGATTCACATGTAAAGCCAGATAAATTTGATGGATCAACTGGAGGTCCCTTTGCAGCAACCCATGAGGTTTTGGGGTACTGCTCAGGCTTCCAATATGTACCATCAGCATTGAGTTTCCTCTCAAAGGCAATACCCTCTTTCCTAGGGTTGCTGTTGAGGATCTGCTTTTTAAGCACATCACAAAGAGTCTGATGCCCTTTGAGGCTTTTGTACATACCTATCATCTACAATTCCTTCAGCCCTGCATCATCAGTGATACTAGCAATGTCCTCAGGTGAGGAATTAGTGATAGCAGAGACAGTTGAAGAATTTGTAACATTAGAAGCATTTGAGCATTCAGGTGAGGAATTAGCAGATTCACGTTCAATGCATTTCAAACATGGAGGAGCAAATTCTTCTTGAGAAGCGCTAATTTTTTGAGCAAGTAATGAATCGCGCTCCTTCTGAAGATCTTCATTACTCACTCTTAGATTTTCAAGATCTTGCTTTCTTTGAAGAAATTCATAGGAAAGCTTCTCATGATCAGATAAGAGAGTGTTATGATGACCTTGAAGGTTGTCAAACCTGGACTAAAGTCTCTGAAGACTTTCAGCCAAAGCTTTTGACTGATCCGTTTCTTCACCCAACATATCATTGCTCTTATTTAGCATGTATTGAACTTTTTCCAAAGCTCTTTGTTGTTTAGTGGCAAGGGAAGCAAGTTTGACATAACTGGGTCCAAACTTGTCGTGGAATTGTCACGACAGATGTCCTAGTGTGAGGACTTAGTAATGAGGCCAACACATCTATGTGGTAGCTTGAGAGGGGTTGATTGGGATGAGAGACGCAGGGCGGATCAACGCACAAGACAAGGATTTAGACAGCTTCGGGCCCCGGGAAACATCATCCAGTAATAGCCCTACATGTTGTTTGTGGCTAGGTCTCATTATGCTCATGAGGGAGTCTCCGTAAACTGGCTCTCCTAGTTGTGTCTAGACCTAGAGGTTATTGCTTGTTGCCTGTCCCTCTTTGGGGAGCCCTGCCCCTCCTTATATATGTTGAAGGGGTGGGTTGCATGACTAGTCCTAATAGGATTAGGATTACTCTATTACAAGTGGAGTCCGAGTCTTGCTTCCTTTGTAGGAGAATATTCCTTGTGCTTCCTCATAAACCGGCCCACTATTAACATAAACCGGCCTTCTGGGCCTTGGGCCTTGTCATCCGTCCGCCGCCCGCCAGGTTACCAGTGTGTCATAATGTTCAGGCAGGTTGCTTGTAGACCGTCTGATCAGGGCGGGTCGCCAGTGAACCACCAAGTGTCAATGGGTCTTAACTAAACCGCCAAGCCCGGCCGGGTCATATTTCCAGCCGGTTCATACCGCGGGGTATATCCCCGACATTAGCCCCCAGTTTAATTTGGATTTATCCATGTTAAACTGATCCTGTAAAACAAACACAAGAACAAATTTGACAGATTATGCTCCGGGTTAAGAATTGTTGTAAACCGGCACCGGATCATCCTTAATTCCTTGTCATTTCCTTCTTCTAGAAAACCCGGGTCAGTAGACCAGCTTCATAATCAATTTTCTTGTAGGAAAAATGTTGTAAAGAATAATTTATTTGCCTCACCTCCCAATGCTTAAAATATTGGTCTTTGAAATACTCATCTAATCCTCAGCCGGTTTAAGAATGTAGAATTTGTCGGTTTAAGAATGTAGAACTTTGCCGGTTTATCATTGTCGGTTTACGAATATTGATGGCACCGGATCATAATGATTGGTGACGTCGGGTCAATAATTGTTGGTGACGCCGGGTCATAATTGTTGCAGACACCGGGTCAATCTGGTTAGCTCAAAACTGAAAATCAGAAGATATTTCTCCCTTATATCCATATTACCTGTAGCCCCCAAGTCTTGAACAGAACAAAGTGGTGATTTGGGACTTGTTTCCACATAATTACTGCCACTTTGAAAAAATCCATATTGTTCATCTCAGTCACTAGTAAAGACTGAATACTCCATATATGTAGCCCCCAAGTGTCGGGTTGTCATGCTTGCAGTGACCTGGGACTTGTAATTGCCTTATACTCATAAATACTTCAACCAGTGTAGCCCCTAAGGGCCGGGTCATTATGCAATAATGAGCAGGGACTTTGTATGTATGATCATGTAAATTCAAACAGCAACATGTAGCCCCCAAGGGCCGGCTCAGTAATATAATATTGAGCTGGGACTTTATATATACTTCATTGAAAATAACTTCATATGATGCAACTCGCATCATGGGGCTTGAACCCACGTCCACAAGGTTAAGAGCTTTGTGCTTTACCAACTGAGCAGTGGACCCTTCAGTATAATGGAATAAGACTTGTGTACCTTGAATTGTTGACAGGAGCAATTGGTAGCCCCCAAGGGCCGGCTCATTATGATGTGATGAGTCGGGTCTTCAATGAGGTGAGCAAAACATGACTTTGCATTAGCCCCCAAGTGTTATGGTGCATGCTTGCAGCGACATGATACTTGCATATTTGATATAATATTAACTTAAATAATGTAGCCCCCAAGTGTCGGGTCATAAGCCTGTAGCGACTCGGGACTACTTCCTCCATTGTAGAATAAATCATATCCATTGATAAAATAATAACCATTGCGCTAAAAGCGACTTTGAAAACCTTGATCATAATACTGGTTATTGATAACCATAGCAAAAATCCAGCCATGTTGGCTATTAAAGATTTGAATAATATACCCAATTATTCATAAGCGCATGATTCCAATGGCGCAATCCCAATATATACTGGCGACTTAACGTTCAAAGCCAGACCGAGTTAATAAACGCCGGATTATAATTGATCATGTACTGACAACTTGTAGTTGAAAGCCAAGCCGGGTTAATGAATGCCGGCTTATCAGTAACATTATAAACCTCATAAAACGATAAAAACTTGGAAAATAAAAGTAAATAAAAACCGTGTAGTCGAGGCTTTTCACGGGATGCCAGGCCCCAAATTCGAGGCTTTTCATGGGCTTGCAGGCCACTGAGTTAAACCATCTCACAAAGCCTTTTAAGATGGTCCTCAATCCTTAACCAATCGTCGTTTTAACTTGACAAGTTCAGGGTCTCATTAGATTGACTTGTCAAAGTTCGTCGGGTCATACCAGGTTTACCTGGGCGGAGTGACTTACTTAAAGAAGGCAGGTTAACCCGGGGTTTTAGGTGTATACACCAGGCTTCCAAGTCGCGGCTTGATAGCCTTACTGCAAGTGTAGATTCTTTGTTCATTGCGACAACAAAGAATCCCCAAGCAGCATTTTGAACTGTGCTCAGCGGGTGCCTATGTTTGATTTGTGCTTTTGCAACACTCTCTTTGGCCCCTAAGTAATTTTCTTTTGGCCTTGCGCCGATCAAGAGGTGTAGCTATTGTACGAATACGACCAAGCCCCCAAGTGATTTCCAAGCCTCAGCTGCCAGCCCATTGTATCTAAGCACACTGCGGCAAATTGATACAAGTAGCTAAAGATCTCGCATCCTTTCTTCTGGTGGCATTTCGCCGATCAAGAGGTGTAGCTACGGTTCGAATACGACCAAGCCCCCAAGTGATTCTTCTGAGAACTCAAACTTTGTGAGAGATATGTCTTCTTGAACCGGATGTTAAACCGGATTTTGAGAGCTTCAATGCTTTGTGGGAGACATCTTTCCCTGGAACCGGATTTTAAACCGGAATCTTCATTTTCAGCCGGAAATTTTCTGACAGCCTTTAAACTCAAACTTTGCGAGAAGTTAATTCCTTTTTGAACCAGAAATTCTTAAACCGGTGAAAGTGCAACTATCCCTAGGTGGTTTTGGTAATTCCTAACAACATATAGCTCATTGAGCTAATGCTATTTCAAGATTAATATTTCAGGAAAGCTCAATGATTGGCATGGCATGGGTGAGAAAAGTGGACCCCTCAAAATGCTAAGGACAAAAGGATTGGCTCAAGCTCAAAGCTCAAGACTCTACATTTTCTATTTCAGTGATCCAAGATCACATTGAGTCTATAGGAAAAGCCAATACTATCAAGGAGGGATGAGGTGTTTCTTAATGAGGCTCTTGCTCAAAATGTTTAGTGATATGCTCCAAAGCCCTCAACTACTTTCTCACATCCCCATATGACCTAAACCAAAAGTCAAAATCGGCCCCACCGATTCTTTCAATCCGGCGCCACCGAGTTCAGATGTCATAGCTACTGCCACAAACCCTAGGCAAATCGGTCTCACCGATAGGGATCTCGGTCTCACCGAGATGGGATTGTAATCTCTCTATTTCCCTTCGTAACATTTCGGTCCCACCGAGATGAGCAATCGGTTCCACCGAGATTGCAATGTAAACTCTCTGTTTCCCTTTTGTAACATTCCAGTCTCACCGAGATGAGCAAATCGGTCCCACCGAGTTTACCTGACCAACTCTCTGGTTAGCTTATTACCAAAATCGGTTTCACCGTGTTTGTGTAATCGGTCTCACCGAGATTACTTATGACGTAACCCTAACCATATCGGTCCTACCGAGTTGCATGTCGGTCCCACCGATAATCCTAACGGTCACTAGATTTGCTGAATCGGTCCGACTGATTTTATTAATTCGGTCCCATCGAGTTTGGAAAGTTATGTGTAACGGATAGATTTTGTGTGGATGCTATATATACCCCTCCACCTCCTCTTCATTCATGGAGAGAGCCATCAGAACAAACCTACACTTCCAATACACATTTTCTGAGAGAGAACCACCTACGCTTGTGTTGAGACCAAGATATTCCATTCCTACCATATGAATCTTGATCTCTAGCCTTCCCAAGTTGCTTTCCACTCAAATCTTCTTTCCACAAAATCCAAATCCTATGGGAGAGAGTTGAGTGTTGGGGATACTATCATTTGAAGCACAAGAGCAAGGAGTTCATCATCAACACACCATTTGTTACTTCTTGGTGAGTGGTGTCTCCTAGATTGGCTAGGTGTCACTTGGGAGCCTCCGACAAGATTGTGGAGTTGAACCAAGGAGTTTGTAAGGGCAAGGAGATCGCCTACTTCGTGAAGATCTACCGCTAGTGAGGCAAGTCCTTCGTGGGCGACGGCCATGGTGGGATAGACAAGGTTGCTTCTTCGTGGACCCTTCGTGGGTGGAGCCCTCCGTGGACTCGCGCAACCGTTACCCTTCGTGGGTGGAGCCCTCCGTGGACTCACGCAACCATTACCCTTCGTGGGTTGAAGTCTCCATCAACGTGGATGTATGATAGCACCACCTATCGGAACCACGACAAAAACATCTGTGTCTCCAATTGCGTTTGAATCCTCCAAACCCTTCCCTTTACATTTTGCAAGTTGCATGCTTTACTTTCCGCCGCTCATATACTCTTTGCATTCTTGCTTGAATTGTATCAAGATTGCTTGATTAGTCCAAAGTTGTTAAAATCTACCAAGAACTAAAATTGGGAAAAGGATAGATTTTTATTTGGTCAAGTAGTCTAATCACCCCCCTCTAGACATGCTTTCGATCCTACAAGTGGTATCAGAGATTTGGTCTCCATTTGCTTTGATTTCCATAGCTCTTGGTAGTCATAGCCTTGGTTTCACAACCTAGGAGAGTATGGCGTCTAGCGAGGGAAATTACCACCGTAGAGGTCCTTACTTTGATGGTACTAATTTTTCTAGTTGGAAGCATAAGATGAAAATGCATATTCTTGGACATAACCCCGCCGTTTGGGCTATTGTGTGTATTGGCTTGCAAGGTGAATTATTTGATGGGAGAGAACCGAACCGTGAAGCTACCGCGCAAGAGTTGAAGATGCTGCAATACAATGCTCAAGCTTGTGATATCCTCTTCAACGGATTGTGCCCCGAAGAATTCAACAAAATCAGCCGTCTTGAGAATGCAAAGGAAATTTGGGATACTTTGATTGATATGCACGAAGGTACCAACTCCGTCAAGGAATCCAAGTTGGATGTGCTTCAAAGTCAACTTGACAAGTTCAAAATGAAGGATGGTGAAGGTGTCGCTGAAATGTACTCTAGGCTTGCTCTTACTACAAATGAGATTGCCGGCTTAGGAAGTGAAGAGATGACCGACAAATTCATCATCAAGAAGATCCTAAGAGCTTTGGACGGAAAATATGATACCGTATGCACATTGATCCAAATGATGCCCAACTACAAAGATCTCAAGCCAACGGAAGTCATTGGAAGAATCGTTGCTCATGAGATGTCACTCAAGGATAAGGAGGAGCTCCATAACAAGTCAAGTGGTGCTTACAAAGCCTCATGTGAAGCTCCTACATCATCAAGTGTGAAACCAACCTGCAATGAAGAATTGAGCCTAATGGTGAAGAACTTCAACAAATTCTACAAGAGTAGAAGCAAAGAGAGAAGTTCCAAGTCAAGGTCCTACAATGACAAAAGATCTTCTAGTCGAGAGCGTAATTTCTACAATTGTGGAAGACCTGGACACTATTCCAATGAGTGTATGGCACCCTACAAGAGAAGAGAAGATTCTCCAAAAAGAAGAAGTAGAAGAGAAGAATCACCATGAAGAGAGAGAAGGAGTAGAGATGATCGTTATGAACGAAGAACATCCCGGAGAAGCAAGGATTCGGAAAGAAAATAAAAGTCCTCAAGGAGCTACCCAAAACGAAGACATCAAGCTCATGTTGGTGAATGGGTATCCGGCTCCAACTCCGACAATCACTCCGAGAGAAGCTATCACTCTGATTCCGAATACACTCAAAATGAAGGTGTTGCCGGTCTAGCACTTGTGTCAACCAACTCCTACGACATATTTGATTCACCAAATGAAGGAATTGGAAGATGCTTCATGGCCAAAGGTCCAAAGGTAACACACCCCGAGTATGTTGATTTCAATAGCGATGAAGATGACTTGTTAGGTGATGATGATTTACTTGTTGACAACTCTAGTGATGAATACTATGATGAAACGACAATTAATCATGCTAATCAAGATAAAATGAATGACAATGATAAGGAGAAGATTGAGTCTCTAACTAAATAACTAAACACTCTTAAGTTAGCTCATGAAACTATCTTAGGAGATCATCGAGAACTTTTAAGGACTCATGAGAAATTAAGGTTTGAAAAGCTCAACCTTGAGTAAGAGCATGAGTTCTTAAAGGCAATCAATGATGATCTTCGCAAGAAAAGTTCTTCTTACATTGCCAAGCGTTTACTCTTATCCACTTACATACCTCAAGTCAAGTCTAGTAACAAGAACAAGAAAGATTCTTCCTCTAGTAGTAACAATAATCATACTAAATCCAATGTTGTTTCTTCTAGTAGTTCTCTTGATTCCACTAATGATTATCTTAGCCAAGTTACACTTGAGCAAGAAAATTGCTTATTGAAGGGAATCATAGAGAAAGGTGTTTACAAGAGTCTTTCCGGGAGTAAGCAATTCGAGGAAATTGTACGCAAGCAAGGAAGGCACCGGAAGAACCAAGGTGTTGGTTTTGAACAAAAGTTCAATGCCAATGGAGTTGAGTGGGAAGAAGATCACTACCCCAAGACGAAGTTTGTTCCTCAACAAGAGAAGTATGATCCTACTTCCTTTAAAGGGACACAAGCTCAGGATGATCTTCCACCACAAGACCACAAGCAAAAAGGCAAGGATAAGCTTCAAGAGGAAATTGATGCATTTGAAGAAGCTCCTAAGGCCTTGGTCAAGTGGGTTCCCAAGACTACATCAAGTTCTACTTCATCAAGAACGACTACAACTCCGAGGATTCCCATCAAGATGGTGTGGATCCAGAAGAAGAAGAAATAGAGAGTTCTTGAGGGTGACTCCGCCAACATACTTCACTCTCATCATTTTGGCAAGAACAAGTGCAATAAACTTCCACATATTGCACTAGTTCAAGGAGTCACAAACCCTCTTGTTGGTAAGACAAGGGACAAGGTAACTTAATGCTTTCAAAGACATCATCTTGTGTGTGCATCACTCTATGTCTTTGGATATCCTTGTTTGTTTCTTGTGGGACTAACCCGTGTAGGTATTGAAAGTGCAACTCACTCCAAAGGATTGCTCCAAATGATCTACATCAACATTGAGCATCCACATCTTCAACACCTACATGAAGTCATCATCGACAAAACCCAAGGTTAGTTCATCCCTCTTAGGGGGGATCTCACATCTAGGGGGAGCTTTACTCTAAGACTTGAGCTAAAGCAACTCTAATGATGTGAACACAACAATGCTTTATGGAAAAGTGGTAACCCCACTTGTGCTTAAACGATGAGTACGACCTATGATCAAATGTTCTCATTTGACTCCTAAGTCAATATACTCATATATAGATGACCTAGTCATCGCCAAATTGCTTGATAGATGCTAGAATTGGTTGTGCATGCTTTGCCACATATTTCATTTTCCATTTTATTGTGTGAGCATGTTGGTTGCATAATTTAATCATTCGAGAACATCCACTTGTTGTTTGGATTGCTTGGTTTCTTTTTCTTTTGCCAAGTGCATGGACAAGAATACCTAAGAACCTTCTCTAGCTATCTATGCTTTCCTTGTCTCAAACTATATTCATGCTACATCACAAAGTTTGATCAAGTCAGATTCGAACCACTCTGTGTGAGGAGCACTCGGTGTCCCCGATTCGTCATAGACTTAAACTTCCAAAACTTCTTTGTGCGTTTTGGTCTGACCGATTCATCCATTTCGGTCATACCGAGATCACTAAGTCGATCTAGGTTTTCAATCTCGGTGCAACCGGTTTGAACTTTTCGGTCACACCGAGTTGCTGTAACTGCTTGCAGTTATGCATCTCGGTGCCACCGAGTTGTTCCACTCGGTCACACCGACAGGGTCAGGCTATATATATCCACGGGCCAAAATTTGGAAAAATTTCCGAACCTCTTCTCCCGCGCTCAGCCTGCTCTGCCTCCCTGGGTCTCCGGATCGTCCTCCTCATCGCCAGCTGCCTCCCACCACTGGTCTCCACCGCCGTCAACGGGATCATCTCCGCCGTTGCCGCCGTAGCAGGTCCATCGCCGCATTAGGGTATTGTCGTGGATTTGTCACGGCAGATGTCCTAGTGTGAGGACTTAGTCGCGAGGCCAACGCATCTATGTGGTAGCTTGAGAGGGGTTGAGCGGAATCGAGAGACGTAGGGCGGATCAACACGCAAGACAAGGGTTTAGACAGCTTCGGGCCCCGGGAAACATCATCCGGTAAAAACCCTACATGCTGTTTGAGGCTAGGTCTCATTATCATCACGAGGAGTCGTCAGAACCGGCTCTCCTCTTTGTGTCTAGCCCTAAGATTGTTGTTTGCTTGTAGCTTGTCCCTCTTTGGGGAGCCCTGCCCCTCCTTATATAAGTTGAAGGGGGCGGGTTACATGTGAAGTCCTAGTAGGACTAGGACTAGCCTATCTTGTATTACAAGTCGGATACAAGTCCAGGTCTTAACTCCTTGTCAGACAAATATTCCTTATGCCTTTCCTTATAAACCGGCCCACCATAGTTGAACCGGCCTTCATGAACAGCCAGTCGGGCCACCGGGTCTTGTCGCTCCTCTGCCCTGCCTGCCGAATCACCAATGAATGGTAAACCGCCGGGTCGCCAGTGAACCGCCAAGTGTCAGCGACTTCTTCAGGTAAACCGCCCAATCCGCCCGGGTTATGCTTCCGGCTGGTTTGCGCCGCGGGGTATATCCCCGACATTATCCCCCAGTTTAATTTGGATTTATCCATGTTAAACTGATCCCGTGAAATAAACACAAGAACAAACTTGACAGATTATGCTCCGGGTTAAGAATTCTTGTAAACCGGCATCTGATCATCCTTAAATCCTTGTCATTTCCTCCTTCTAGAAAATCCGGTTTAATAGGCCAGCTTCATAATCAACTTGCTGACATTGGTTTCTCATAGAAAATATATTGTGAAGAATAACTCCTTTGATTCAGCTCCAAATGCTTAAAACAATATCGGTCCTTGAAATACTCATCCAATCTTCAGCCGGTTTAAGGACGTAGAAACTTGTCGGTTTATCACTATCACTTGTAGTTAATATCCAGCTTGAAAATATACCTCTTATATACCTATCACTTGTAGCCCCCAAGTCTTTAAGAAGGTAGCATAGCAACAACTTAAGACTTGTTTCAATATAAATATCACAATCTTGAAGAAATCCAGGTTGTTCATCTCAATCACTAGTCGAATTGAGTATTCCACATATGTAGCCCCCAAGTGCGGGTTGTCATGCTTGCAACAACCGGAACTTATAATTACTGATGCTCATAAAACTTCAACCAGTGTAGCCCCTAAAGGGCGGGTCATTATGCAATAATGAGCAGGGACTTTGTAAATATAATCATGTAGATTTGAGCAATGATGTATAGCCCCAAGGGCCGCTCAAGAAGATAATATTGAGCTGGGACTTGATATATACTTCAATGAAAATAACATCATATGATATAACCCCCATCATGGGGCTTGAATCCACGTCCACAAGGTTAAGAGCCTTGTGCTTTACCAACTGAGCAGTGGACCCTTCAATATAATGAATAAAAAACTTTATACCTTCAACTGTTGATGGAGCAATTGGTAGCCCCCAAGGGCCGACTCATTATAATGTGATGAGTCGGGTCTTCAATAATATGAGCAAAAATTACTTTGCATTAGCCCCAAGTGTCATGGTGCATGCTTGCAGCGACATGAGACTTGCATATTTGATATAATCTCAACTTAAATAATGTAGCCCCCAAGTGCCGGGTCGTAAGCTGCGCAGCGACTGGGACTATTCCTCCATTGTAGAATAAATCATACCCATTGATGAAATAATAGCCATTGCAATCAAGCGACTTTGAAAACCTCAATCATAATATTGGTTATTGATAACCATAATAAAAATCTAGCCATGTTGGCTTATTCAAGATAATATAATATGGTATGAAAAACCTTATTCATTCAATATCATAATGAAAATTCAGCCAAGTTTGGCTATTTGAATAATATAACCCAATGATTTATAAGCGCATGATTCCAATGGCGCAATCCAAATATGTACTGGCGACTTACAGTCCAAAGCCAGGCCGAGTTAACAAACACCGGATAATTTCTCATCATATACTGGCGACTTATCATCTTAAAGCCAGGCCGGTTTAATAAACACCGGATAATTTATCATCATGCTTTACTCGACCTGTCTCTGCATACAACAAGTTTAAAGTGTCCTGGTGGTTTACCGCCGGACGGGTCATAATGCCCAACATATAACCCAGGTTTATAACCAAGGCTTCACTTAAGAATGATCAATGAAATATATCATACCTGTGACATTGAATCACATCATTGGTTTACCAACTTTTTGTAGTAAGGGTGATAACCCCAATCTTGAGTAATGATAACTCCTTTCATACTATGCGGTTTATGATAAAACTGCATGCGGGTTGTGATAAACACCGGTTTAACCATATATAATACTGGCGACTCGTAGTCAAACCAGACCGGGCGGATAGTCTCCGGATTATGATTTGATCATGTCTCGACAATCTGTAATTGAAAGTCAAGCGGGTTAATGAACACGGTTTACTCCATAAT
Source organism: Aegilops longissima (assembly GCA_021605205.1). Classification (NCBI taxonomy): domain Eukaryota; kingdom Viridiplantae; phylum Streptophyta; class Magnoliopsida; order Poales; family Poaceae; genus Aegilops; species Aegilops longissima. The sequence continues at coordinate 55,853,210 of CM038678.1, forward strand.
AAAATGGTAACATCAAACCGGGCAGATAGTCTCCGGATTAAGATTTGACCGTGTTCCGCCAATTTGTAATTGACAGTTTGAACCGAATTAACAATGTCGGTTTAAAACGCAATGTAAGTAAAAGTTCCTTAGCAAAAAAGAACAGAATGCAAGCAAAGGCAAAATAAAACCATTGCAAATGAGGCTTTCTTCGAGCCGATCGGATGGTGTTACCATGGTCGGACACGACCAAGCTCCCAATAAGGTGTAGCCATGGTTCAAGTCAGCCAGGTCCCCAACTGAAACCGTGGCATTATGCCGATCAAGTGGCGTGGCAATGGTTCGGGTTCGACCAAGCCCCCAAGTGACTCTATGGCCTTAGGCCGATCAAGAGGCGTGATTGGTTCAGACTTGACCATGTCCCCAAGTGATCTGGTGGCTTTCGCCTATCAAAAGGTGTTGCATTGGTTCGGACACGACCAAGCCCCCAAGTGATATTGTGGCACTAGGCCGATCAAGAGGCGTGGCTATGGTTCGGATATGACCAAGCCCCCAAGTGATCGATAATATGATAAGCCAATAAGGCATGATACCCATGTTTGGACTGCGCATCATGGCAGCAGGTTCTCTTTGGCACCATTTGACTTTTTGCAAGAGATAAATCTTTCTTGAACCGGATGTTAAACCGGATATTGAGAGCTTCAAAGCTTTGTGGGAGACATCTTTCCCTTGAACCGGATTTTAAACCGGAATCTTCATTTTCAGCCGGAAAATTTTCTGACAGCCTTTAAACTCGAGCTTGCGAGAAATTAATTCCTTTTTGAACCGGACATTTTTAAACCGGATTTGAGGGTTTCAGAGCTTTGTGAGAGAACATATTTCCCTTGAACCGGATTGTAAACCGGATATTTGAGAGCCTCAGCGAGACTGACTTCCCTTTAGCCGGATTTTAAACCGGAATCCTTTCTGATGACCCGGAACTTCTTCATTGAGCCGGGATTTTGTAGCTGTTATATACTTTCTAAGCCGGAAATTTTCTGACAGCCTTTAAATTTTCATCAATATAACACTAGCCTCCGGGACTGGGTTAACTTTCCCTCCATCATCCTGGGGTTTTTAAACTTGCTGAAACTGGCAAGGTTTGCTTAGTCATGTCATCGTAGCCCCCGAGTCTCAAGGTGACTCGAGGAGTTGGCTTGAAACTCTCCATATTTGACCGTGATATAAACCGGCATAACTTGTATATCATTGGTGTTGATAGCACGATGTGAATCCATAGAAGGTTGAGGTGACTGCGGCGGGTTGTAAATGATCCCATATGAGCCGTGTCAGCAACTCGGCCAATGGTTTCTTCCAACCGGCGATTTGAAGTTAATCAAAACTATAGTGGCGGCGACTTGTGCGCCTGCCCATTGAACCATCCAGTGCAAACGGCGGTTTGATGATAATTTGTCTCCAATTTGAAAGAAAACCGGGCTACCCAAGTTGTGACTTGCTCATACCCAATAAAACAGCTCATGCAGACAGATGCGGCCCGGTATGTTGATGTAGACCAGGCCGCGAGAGACGGACGAAAAAAAACGACCGCAACATCAGAGGCAGCTCGGATAGATGAATCGGCCGCGGCATTGTAAACCGGTGCGGGGGGAAGATCTTCACCGGTGTTGTAAACTGGCACGGACGGGCGAGTTAATCGCGGGTGCGGTCCCGGTGAGTCGAAGTAGTCCGGGCCACAAGGTCGGCGTCTTGCATACATATTCTTTGATCATTGTGGCACGGTCATACGCTAGCACATGACAGTAATTACGCAATTTATATATCCATGATCCGGCCATCGGCTTTGCAATGACCAATTGTCCTGCATATAAAATGCAAAGACCAAAGTAATTGCTCTCTGACAAAAACAATATGTGCTAAATTATACTTAGAGGATATCACCTGATTCGCCCAACGATGATGAGTCGGCCGTGGCATTGTAAGCTGGTGCGGACGCGTGAACCGCCGTGAGGGCAGATGAACGAGTCATCCACGGCGTTTGTAAAGCGGCGCGGGTGGCGATTCAAACATGATGTTGTTTAACCGGTGTAGATGCACGAATCGGCGGCAGGAGCGGACGGATGTAATCCGAACATCAGGGCGGCGACTTGCACGTATATCCGTCGAGCATCCTAGCACGGACAAAAACCAATGCAAAAAGTGATGTTGATACGCCCCCTTAGGTGACACCCTCTCGTAACGGTCCTGCAAAAATATTACAAGACCAAGTAATTGTTCTTTGATAAAAACAATATGTTTACTAAAATAAACTTTAGATGGATACCACCTGACTCATCTGGACAGTAAATGAATCGGTCTGCGGCATGAGCCAGTGTGGACAGGGAAGTCGGCACCGGTATTGTAAACCGGCACATACGGGAGAATCGGCCGTGACGCTGTAGGCCGGCGCAAACACGCGAGTCGGCCGCAGGCGCGGACAGATGTAAACCGAACAACAGGGGCGGCGACTCTTAGGAGTGCACTGCTGCTCCGACGGATCCTGCCGCCACTGATTCTTACTCCCACGCCGTAGGTCCGCTGTGGTGGCATTCTAGTTTGACTTTCCATTGACCAGAAAACACACCTTGAGAGCCCACGTGACCACCAAGTAGTACTTGTGGTTGGTGAAATTATCTTTGGCCTTTTCCCAACGTGTTGTAGCACCAGCAACTTATGATGTGATGCCTCGGAGTTTTAAATCAGCAAACAGTGCACCGTAGTAGAATTTGACTGTCTCGGTGATTTGAAAACTGACCAAGACACAGCGCAGGTAATCCTGATGGTTTTATTGCATAGGAAACCGAATTGGGGCTGACCTCTGCTGCCGTGTATGAGTTGAATCAGCAGAAGAAATACTTGTCGGTCTCGATAACGTCGACAAGGCAGAAAAACAATCTTGCTTGGATTGATGGATCACCAGTTTACGGCGCGGTGGCTCACGTAACGCTCAACCCTAATTTTCCGAACTCAGATCCCGTATCCAAGGTTGTCCGCGGCAGGCTTTCTTCTATGATCATTCCGTGCCGACTCTTTTCATCAGATCAATTGCGAGCGTCTCGAACCCTAAAAAAGATCCCTTCAAAACTCAACACCACCGTGCGCAGGCCCCACGGTGGGCGCCAACTGTCGTGGATTTGTCACGGCAGATGTCCTAGTGTGAGGACTTAGTCGCGAGGCCAACGCATCTATGTGGTAGCTTGAGAGGGGTTGAGCGGAATCGAGAGACGCAGGGCGGATCAACACGCAAGACAAGGGTTTAGACAGCTTCGGGCCCCGGGAAACATCATCCGGTAAAAACCCTACATGCTGTTTGAGGCTAGGTCTCATTATCATCACGAGGGAGTCGTCGTAAACCGGCTCTCCTCTTTGTGTCTAGCCCTAAGATTGTTGTTTGCTTGTAGCTTGTCCCTCTTTGGGGAGCCCTGCCCCTCCTTATATAAGTTGAAGGGGGCGGGTTACATGTGAAGTCCTAGTAGGACTAGGACTAGCCTATCTTGTATTACAAGTCGGATACAAGTCCAGGTCTTAACTCCTTGTCAGACAAATATTCCTTATGCCTTTCCTTATAAACCGGCCCACCGTAGTTGAACCGGCCTTCATGAACCGCCAGTCGGGCCACCGGGTCTTGTCGCTCCTCTGCCCTACCTGCCGAATCACCAATCAATGGTAAACCGCCGGGTCGCCAGTGAACCGCCAAGTGTCAGCGGCTTCTTCAGGTAAACCGCCAAATCCGGCCGGGTTATGCTTCCGGCCGGTTTACGCCGAGGGGTATATCCCCGACAGGTATGGACTTGATCTTTGTGCTAATCTCACTCCAATTCCTAGCACATTGTTTTGCCATGTATCTTGCCACGATTGAGATCAATCTATCCAACGAAATCACTCCGTAGTTTAGTTGTGGATTGAAAATTTAGGGTTAGGTTTCCGCCGGAAACCATCTCGGACCGACCGAGTTGTTGAAATCGGTTCCACCGATTTGGCTCAGGGCATTGCATATGTGATTCTCGGTCTGACCGAGAATTGCAAATCGGTGTGACCGAGTTCAAGTCTTTGTGAAACCCTAGCAGTCTCGGTGCCACCAAACTGTGACTCAGTCTGACCAAGTTCATCAGTTTAGGTTCCAAAAGCTGCTTCGGTATCACCGGGATTTCAAATTGGTAGATCCGAAATGCTTTCTGTGGAAAACTAAAACTAAGTTTTTGATTCATTCTTTTGCAAAAACCTCTGCACTTTGTGATGCTCATCCAATCTACCTCATCTATAATCTATTCACAGGGTCAGCTGTCAGAGTTTGCATCATGTCAGATCAGAGTGACAGTCAGAAGAAGTCTGAGGAGCAGGTTCACATGAGTGAGGGCACTAGTCCCTCTAGCAGCTCTGATGATGGAAGCAGGAGCATACCCAGCAATTTGCCTAAGGCAGCCACCAGGGCCAGAAAGAAGAGAACCTCGGATTCTGAGGATGAGGACTATGTGGCTGATGAGGAAGAGGCCACTTCACAGAAGAAAGTTCTGAAGAAGGAATATGGCACAGCTGCTGCCACTAAGCCAGGAATGAAGAAAAAGGTTCCTGCCAAGAGAGTTCCTATGTCAAAGGCCAGATCATCCACTCAAGAAACTTTGGGATCTGCACCCAAAGAACAGGTTGTGGCACAGAACAAGAGGAAAGAAAGGGTCAAGAAGACCACTGCCAGAGTTATTGGGAAGGCCTCAATAATGGAAGAGGAAGAGGAAGAGGTTGCTGCACCAGCACCTAAAGCTCAGAAGCTTATGGGAGATGCTATCAAATCAGGGGCTGCTCCATCTAAGCCCAAAGAAGCTCCCAAGGCAGCTGCTCCAAAACCCAAGAGGAGCACCAGGAACATTCCAGCAGCAGAGAAGAACAAGGTCCCAGTGCCTGAAGCTGCAATGGAAGAAGAAGATAATGAGTCACATGTCTTGAGGAAGTTGAAGCCAAAAATTCCAGATCACAACGATGCTTATCCAGTAGCTGAGAACATGAAAATCAGAAAGGATTCAGGATTGAGGCTATGGAGAGAGTCTGATCCATACACCATCAGAAGAAGAACTGTTGTGTTCTACTGGTTCCACACTAAGGAACAACAGGACTTCTATGAGATAGTGTTGCTTGACAAGAAGCCTATAGTCTGTGATATGAGATGTGTGTACTGGAAGTACATCAAGGAGAATGAAGAACACTATCCTGGAGTCTATGATAGTTTCAAGGCTTGTGGAGTTGATGAGTTTGTGGCTCAGAAGCTCACAAAGTGGAATGATGAGCTGATTATGAAGTTCTACTCCACAGCTCATTTCTACCCAGATGGAAGAATTGTCTGGATGTCTGAAGGTATTAGGTATCAGTCAACTATTGAAGAGTGGGCTAAATTGATCAATGCTCCTGAGGAGAGTCAAGATGACTTGGATGTCTATGCCAAGAAAAAGAAGGATCACAACTCAATGGCTAGCATGTACAAGGAGATTCCTGATGCAGATCTTGAGACTCACCAATTTGGTTCAGTGAAACACTTGCTATCTGGTCTACCCACAATCAACTGGATCCTCAGGCACACTCTTTTGCCAAAATCAGGTGATCACAAAATGATCAGAGGACACTCCATCAACTTGATCCACATATTTGATGTCCCACAGAAGTTCAAAGTCATGAGCCTAATTGTGGAAACCATTAAGAGAACGGCTGCAGATCAGAGGAGAAGTTGTGGGTATGCCCCACAGATCCAGGAGCTGATCAACTCCAAGATGGGCACTGGCACATACCTATTGGACAAGGAACATATGCCCATCTACCCAGACTTTGAGGACAACACTGTGGTGATGGATGAAAATGAACCATCTTCTGTGCAAGCACAAGCAAAGAGGGAGAAGGCAAGGACTGCAAAGGCTGCAAAGATGCCAACCATGGATGAGGCATCTCAGTATCTCCTAAAGAGCAAGCAAGATCAACTTGGCTACTTGATTGCCTCCACTCTGAGAATTGAGAAGGGATTGGCCACCCTGACTCGAAACCAGGAGTGGTTGGAGAGGATCATGGAGCAGAAGTTCTATGATTTAGATGTGAAGGTCACTGAGATACAGTCTGTTGAGCAACTTCAGGAGGAAGTGCAGGAGAAGAAGGGTAAGACAACCACTGATGCTTTTGGTAGAGTGCCCAGAGGTCAGAGATCTGCTGCAATGTCTGTTACAGACACCAGAGCAACTTCATCCGTACCAGTTACAGCTTCAGTGCCACCAGCTCCAGCACCCACTCCACTAGCTCCATCTACATCAACTAATGCCTTCGTCCTTGGAGTCCTATCTACACCACCGCCTGAAGACCAAGCCTGAGAGTCGATCTAGCACTATGCATTTCTTATGAACTTTTTGGTAACTTGTTGCCAAAGGGGGAGAAAATGTATAGATCATAGGCTTCGAGAGAGAGTGTTGCTTTTTTATTCTCTCTTGCTCTTTTGGTGGTTGAACTTTGTCATTTGCTTGTTTGAAATACTTTATGCTTGTGTGTGATACTTGGATGATCATGTGTTTGATCATTATGCTATCTTAATGCTTGTTGGATGAGATTATCCTCTTATGATCATTCACTTTGCTTGGTGTTGAGTGCATGTATTTAATTATTATCATTTTGAGCGCTCCACCAAGATGTATGTGACATGGAAGAGTAACCCACTACCCTAACTCATTGTGCATTTGCAGTCCAAAGCAAATCTTAAACTATGCACAAATTTAGGGGGAGCTCTTGCTTATCACGTACTTCTCAAAGTGACGATGTCTTTCCCTCTTACTATCATTTGTCGAAGCTTTGATCTATATGTTTAAAGGGGGAGATTGAAAGTGCAACTATCCCTAGGTGGTTTTGGTAATTCCTAACAACATATAGCTCATTGAGCTAATGCTATTTCAAGATTAATATTTCAAGAAAGCTCAATGATTGGCATGGCATGGGTGAGAAAAGTGGACCCCTCAAAATGCTAAGGACAAAAGGATTGGCTCAATCTCAAAGCTCAAGACTCTACATTTTCTATTTTAGTGATCCAAGATCACATTGAGTCTATAGGAAAAGCCAATACTATCATGGAGGGATGAGGTGTGGCTTAATGAGGCTCTTTCTCAAAATGCTTAGTGATATGCTCCAAAGCCCTCAACTACTTTCTCACATCCACATATGACCTAAACCAAATGTCAAACTCGGCCCCACCGATTCTTTCTATCCGGCGCCACCGAGTTCAGATGTCATAGCCACTGCCACAAACCCTAGGCAAATCGGTCTCACGATAGGGATCTCGGTCTCACCGAGATGGGATTGTAATCTCTCTGTTTCCCTTCGTAACATTTTGGTCCCACCGAGATGAGCGATCAGTCCCACCGAGATTGCAATGTAAACTCTCTGTTTCCCTTTTGTAACATTTCGGTCTCACCGAGATGAGCAAACCGGTCCCACCGAGTTTACCTGACCAACTCTCTGGTTAGCTTATTACCAAAATCAGTTTCACCGAGTTTGTGTAATCGGTCTCACCGAGATTACGTTATGCCCTAACCCTAACCATATCGGTCCTACCGAGTTGCATGTCGGTTCCACCGAAAATCCTAACGGTCACTAGATTTGCTGAATCGGTCCGACCGAGTTTATTAATATGGTCCCACCGAGTTTGGCAAGTTGTATGTAATGGTTAGATTTTATGTGGAGGCTATATATACCCCTCCACCTCCTCTTCATTCGTGGAGAGAGCCATCAGAACAAACCTACACTTCCAATACACATTTTCTGAGAGAGAACCACCTACGCTTGTGTTGAGACCAAGATATTCCATTCCTATCATATGAATCTTGATCTCTAGCCTTCCCAAGTTGGTTTCCATTCAAATCTTCTCTCCACCAAATCCAAATCCTTAGAGAGAGAGTTGAGTGTTGGGGAGACTATCATTTGAAGCACAAGAGCAAGGAGTTCATCATCAACACACCATTTGTTACTTCTTGGAGAGTGGTGTCTCCTAGATTGGCTAGGTGTCACTAGGGAGCCTCCGACAAGATTGTGGAGTTGAACCAAGGAGTTTGTAACGGCAAGGAGATCGCCTACTTCGTGAAGATCTACCGCTAGTGAGGCAAGTCCTTCGTGGGCGACGGCCATGGTGGGATAGACAAGGTTGCTTCTTCGTGGACCCTTCATGGGTGGAGCCCTCCGTGGACTTGTGCAACCGTTACCCTTCGTGGGTTGAAGTCACCATCAAAGTGGATGTACGATAGCACCACCTATCGGAACCACGACAAAAACATCCGTGTCTCCAATTGCGTTTGAATCCTCCAAACCCTTCCCTTTACATTCTTCCAGTTGCATGCTTTACTTTCCGCTGCTCATATACTCTTTGCATGCTTGCTTGAATTGTATCAAGATTGCATGATTAGTCCAAAGTTGTTAAAATCTGCCAAGAACTAAAATTGGGAAAAGGATAGATTTTTATTTGGTCAAGTAGTCTAATCACTCCCTTCTAGACATACTTTCGATCCTACAACCGGATTTGAGAGCTTCAGAGCTTTGTGGAAGATAGATTTCCCTTGAACCGGATTGTAAATCGGAATCCTTTCTGATGACCCGGAACTTCTTCATTGAGCCGGGATTTTGTAACTGTCATATACTTTATAAACCAGAATTTTTCTGACGGTCTTTAAATTTTTATCAATATAACAGTAGCCTCCGGGACCGGGTTATCTCCCTCCATCGTCCTGGGGTTCTTAAATTTGCTGAAAATGGCAAGATTTGATGAGTCATGTCATTGTAGCCCCCGAGTCTCAAGGTGACTCGAGGAGTTGGCTTGAGATTCTCCATATTTGACTGTGATATAAACCGGCATAAGTTGTATATCATTGGTGTTGATAGCACGATGTGAATCCACAGAAGGTTGAGGTGACTGCGGTGGGTTATAATGATCCCGTATGAGCCGTGTCAACAACTCGGCCAATGGTTCCTTCCAACTGGCTCCTCGAAGTTTAACCAAACTGTAGTGGCGGCGACTTGTGCGCTTGTCCATTGAACCACCCAGTGCAGACGGCGGTTGATAGTATATGATAATTTGCCTTCATTTTGAAAGAAAACCGGGCTACCCAAGCAGTGACTTGCTCATACTTAATAAACCACTCATGCAGATAGGTGCGACCCTGGTGTGTTGATGTAGGCCAGACCACAAGGGCGGCAGTGTAAGCACTTCCGTTGAGCACGGCAGTACGGATAAATGTTAGTGCACAATGACGATGCTACGCACTCCATATCCATTATATAACTCCACTTCGGCGGTGAATAATTGTCCTGATATAAAAATATACAAACCAACGTGATTGTTCTTTGACAAAAACAATATGTGTCAAAAAATAAAATTAGATAGATTTCACCTGATGAAAATTATCCGCCGCAGTGTTGATGATCACTACGGTGAAGCTGAAATCAATCACGGGGGGGGGGGGGGGTCGTCCGTGGGAGCAGACAGATGAGTCGGCCGCAGCGTTTTAAACCGGTGCGGATGGGAGAGTCGGCTGCGACGTTGTAAGCCGGTGCGGTCGCGAGAGACGGCCACGACGTTGTAAGCTGGTGCGGTCGGGCGAGGCAATCGCAGGTGCGGACGACGACTTAGCCGCGCATGTTGATAAAGCGGGGAGCGGCGACTTATTTATGTATCCGTCCAGCAGCATGATACGGGCAAGCGCTAGTAGAAAAGCATATTGGTGTACGCTCCTTTGCGACACCTTTGTAACAATTAAAGGTCCTGCGAAAAAATACCACATACCAGAGTAATTGTTGTCAAACAATTTAATATGTACTGATAAGATACATAGAGAAGATAGCACCTGGTATTTTCACCGGGTGAACATGGACAACATCTTGACTTCACCCTTAACCTCACGTGGAGTAGTAGGGGCCACGGCGGTTGCTCGCTGCTAGCGGCGGCTTACGCGTGGCGGTTCATTGATGTACACGGTAGCGAGGCCGGATCGGGCAGAACCGCTCGCGCTGGGGCGGCTCAGCACAGTCATAGGAGGCGACTCAGAGCGAGGGTAATTACAGAGTCCATGTCCTTCTCCGGGTCATCCTGTATAAAACAGTACAGGCCAGAAAAAAGAAGATATTTTCTAAAATAATTAACATGTACAGACACAAAAAATCATTGTTGAGAACACCTGGTTTTTCTTCGGACGTAGAAATCGAAGCAAAATTCATCATGCAGGCTTTAATGGGTCTTCATATCCACCCATGCATCCATCAAGCTCTCGAGGGCGTGCCCAAACAGCATTTTTTTACGCCAATATACATCATTGCATTGGCCGTGACCAATCATGTTAACTTTGGCTGATTCCTATATTAGCCCTCCTGTGAGATGTACTCCCTGCGGTCCTTTTTACTCTGCATATTAGGTTTGTCTGAAGTCAATCTCATCCAACTTTGACCAATTTTATATAAAAAATTATTGACAATTACATAACAACACCAATATCATTAGATTCATCCCGGAATATATTTTCATATTATATTTATTAGATATTATAGATGCTAATAATTTCTAATATAAATTTGGTCAAACTTAGTTAAGTTTGACTTTCGGCAAATCCAATGTGCAGAGTAAAAAGGACCGGAGATTGCCGCTGCATGTGCGTGCAACAAGTCGTCAAGGCGGCTCGAGGTCAGTGAAGTGGCTCGGCGAAGCAGAAACTGTGAAGCAGGGCGCATCAGCGACTAGAAGTGGGGCCTTGAGGCGCTTTGGTGGGTCAACCGACGTGCGGGGGGCGGAGTCGGCGACCTGCACGACGGCGCAGAAAACGGTCAGGGCCGCAGGCACGGAGCAGGTGTGAGCCAAGAGCGTCACAGTTGATGCTTAAGGGAGCAAGGGCGCAGCGGTTTACCACGGCGACGGTGACGCGGCGCTGGACGAGCGCAAGGAGATGTCGTAGCAGTCATCTGTTGATTGATTCAAAGCACAAGTATTTGGATGCTTTCCTCGCCAAACGGAGTACTAACCGGTTTAGTACTTGTTGACAGCGATGGATTGACTTGTACTGTAGTAGACTTTGGTCATCACGCCCGAAAGTGACAGCGGTAGACTTCTGTTTCCCCCTGTGATTTGGCCCTCTCATAAAAAATAGTTGATGTGCATGTGAAGCATAGCAGGAATTGGATCTGGTTGTTAAATCCCAACATCTGATGTCTCCTTGCAGTATGTTTGCTGTGTCGAAAGACTTATATCGATCTCGGGGACTTATGGTGGTGCACAAGCGCAACCCTAACTTCTCTTCGACTTTTTAAATCTCCCAACACTTAGATCTGGACTGTTGAACTTTGAAGCAGCGGCTCATGGCACAGCCCTAAATTTTTGTTTAACCTTTAAACCCCACAGATCATCAATCTAGTCCAACGAACTTGAAACTCATGCAGATTCTTTCATACTGGCTCTTCTTCATCCGGAAAATTGCGAGCTCCTCGATCCCTAGGAGGGATCCCTCCAAGAACTCAACACCACCGTGCGATAGCCCCACGGTGGGCGCCAACTGTCATGGAATTGTCACGACAGATGTCCTAGTGTGAGGACTTAGTCGTGAGGCCAACGCATCTATGTGGTAGCTTGAGAGGGGTTGATTGGGATGAGAGACGCAGGGCGGATCAACGCACAAGACAAGGATTTAGACAGCTTCGGGCCCCGGGAAACATCATCCGATAATAGCCCTACATGCTGTTTGTTGCTAGGTCTCATTATGCTCATGAGGGAGTCACCGTAAACCGGCTCTCGTAGTTCTGTCTAGCCCTAGAGATTATTGCTTGTTGCATGTCCCTCTTTGGGGAGCTCTGCCCCTCCCTATATATGTTGAAGGGGCGGGTTACATGACTAGTCCTAGTAGGATTAGGATTACTCTATTACAAGTGGAGTCCTAGTCTTGCTTCCTTTCTAGGAGAATATTCCTTGTGCTTTCCTCATAAACCTGCCCACTATTAACATAAACCGGCCTTCTGGGCCTTGGACCTTGTCATCCGTCCGCCGCCCGCCGGGTTACGAGTGTATCATAATGTTCAGGCAGATTGCTTGAAAACCGTCTGGTCAGGGTGGGTCGCCAGTGAACCGCCAAGTGTCAACGGGTCTTCAAGTAAACCGCCAAGCCCGGCCGGGTCATATTTCCGGCCGGTTCATACCGCGGGGTATATCCCCGACAAAACTCATCACCTGATTCATCATCACTAGACTCAGATAGGTAGCATTCAGTTACCTCAGAACCATTTTCCATAAGGCATGGTATAGAAGATGATGATTCTGGTTCAAAATTCGTCGCTTTGAGAGATTCCTTGAAGTCCTCAAACCAAGGATCATGACGGGTTCGATGACCTTCATAGACCTCAGAGAGACGGTCCCAGATAAGCTTTGCATGATCGAGATGCATGATGTTCCTGAACTGATTTTGAGACAAACAGGAGCAGATGACATCCTTCGCCGTGAGGTTGAGTAGAGTGTACTTGCGAATGTCATCAGCTTCCGCCATCTTGCACAGATCGGTAAGACCAATCTCAATGACGGTCCACAGCTCGATGTTCATTGCCACGAGGCGCTTCTTCATCATGGCCTTCCACTTGGGATACTCATGTGACACCCCAAAAATTTTGACCTTGTTTTATTAATTAAAATTTTGCCAGGAAACTTAAACTTTTATTTTCTGGATTCTCTTTAGATTTCAGAACCTTTCTGTCGTTTATTTTTATGGAGTTTTTACCCCAAGTGAGAACCTGCCAATTATTTTATTAGACTTGTTTACCCTCTCAAGAAAAACACCTCTATTATCAGTGGATTTATTTGCATAAATTTTTGCTCTCTGAGCTTTATTCCTTAAAGTGATTTTTATTAGTTGAAGCCATGTTTTGAACTACAACCATTTGATAAATTTATCCAAAATTCCAAACAAAATTTGGGGATGTCATGTGAAGTTTTTAAATCACTTTTATACAAAAATATCTTCTGTTCATTGGGGATTTTGAGCTCTACATAAAAATTTTAAATCTGGTCTAGTGGGCAAATTTGCACTACAACCTAATTAAACATTCCTTTAAAACTTCCACCAAAATTATGGGATGTCAATAGGAGTATATTATTCAAATTTATGCAAAAACCCAGTTATGTTCCTTGAAAAATTTGAGTGAGTCAACCTCATTTTCATTCTGGTCCAACTTGATGATTTGTACAGCAACCACATTGTAACTTGCTCCTTTACCCATGATTATTTTTCCTGCTTGTAGTCCTTCCTGCAAAACCCTTAAGACCAGGAGCATGAACCCACTGGAATATTTTTAGCCCATGAAATGACAGCCTTTAGTTTCTGCCCAAAATTGGTTTTCTCAAAGATTTGCACTAACAAGTTTCTTCTCTTGGCAAACTAACCTTGCCACCCTCTTTACCTTCTAAAGAGACTAGGATCTGGAGATTTTGGCCACTCCAAGAACTGCCTAGATGCCTTTAGCATTTTGCCAAACACCTTGTGTGCATGGCCAGTTTTGGCATGGTTTTTGGTTACCATTGCAAGCTTGGTCTCCTGGCCTAAACCCCCTTGTCCATTAACTTCCTTGCAAACCCTAGCCTAGTCCTGTTAGTTACCAGCCTCACTCGAGCACTCTAAATCACCCTGGCATTCTGTCTAACGCGTCATACAAGCGTGCTCGGGCGCGCCAGAAAGACGTTTTGCATCGCCACAAGACAACCGAGCCGCCGCGTTCGCTCTCCCGCGCCCCTAGCCTTTGCTCGCCTGCAGAGCCGTGCCTCGCCCTCGACCACTCGCCAAAACGCGCCAAGCTCTCCTGGTGCCCTACAGCGCCGCCGTCAGAGCACCCTTGGCGGCATGCCGGCGTCCGCAGTGCGCCTCTGCCATGGACGGCGCCACCCGAGCCACAACTCCTCGCCATCTGGCCTCGTGAGAAGGCCGCCCTTATCTCCGAGTTGTCCGCTAGCGCCGACCCTGCTCCGGCCATCGCCATGTCGTTCTACCGCAGCAGAAACGGTCGACCTGCGATCTTATCCCCGGCGATGGCGGAACCGACCTTCCCCGGCTATATATACCCCCAGGCCCCGCTCGAGCCTCCTCAGTAGCCTTGTACCACCCCTCTAGCGCACCCCACGACCAGCAGGCAACGGCGGGAAGCCGTCTCCCCCGTCTCCGGCCGGTTCGGCCACCGCCACGCTCCGGTCCGTCTCGTCGCAACCGAAGCCCCTCCCATCCATCCAGCGCCACCACCCGACTCCACGTGACCGTGCGGAGCCGCCCATCACCTCAGCCCCGATCGGGAGCCACCATATCCCAGACCCCCATTTGCTCTCGAAGACACCGGCCGCCGCGAAGCTCGTCGCCGGCGATTCCGTCCACGTCGGCGACCATGGCGGGTACCCACGGGTTCGCCTCAACCACCTGAGCACACCCATGTGCTCAGATCCCCGAGGGATGCCTCCGTTCCCCGGCGACCCTCGCCGGAGCTCCGCCTCTGTTCGGTCGGAGGAGACGGCGCGTGCGCGGACTAGTCAAACCTGACCAGTGGGCCAGGCGGGCCCACTGTCAGTGACCCAGCGCCGGTCCACGCAGGCATAAGTGGAGGCATATTCCCAGAGTACGTCTTCGACGTGTATCTATTCGAATCGTTTTCTTTTCTTTTTCTGTTTTATTTAAAACCCGAGATTTGACTAAACTTTGACTGGATATATCTTTTTAAATAAAACTCCAAATGAGTTGATTCTTTTTCCTACCTTTCTCAAATTTAGTCTAGTTTATTTTAGGATTTATTTGAAAAAATTCAGACAACTTTTTTTTGCACTGTTTTGAAACTATGTGTTGATTTGAATAATTTCAAAATTAGGTTTTTGAAGAACATGTCAACTTCAAAAGGCACACCCCACTTGCATACCCTTGGAGGCAAGCATTCTGAACCCTGGCATAATAATATGTGTGTTATTTGTACGGATACAACACCACCTCGACACGGAGTATCCGTTATTTCATGTGATGATACGTTTCTACTCATGAGTGCATATTGATGAATGCATGCTATTGGAGTTAGATATGTTTGTGATAATAATCACCATCGAATGCCTTCCATGCATACCGGAAGGAATCCGGGAAAGCCCCTATCTCGGGTAGACACGGGTTTGTCCCTAGTCCTCCGTCGAGACGGTTGTGTCCGGTACGGCATGGTGAGGTATGTCGAGTGGTGATTCTGTCTGTTGGTTGAAGTATATATTGTTATGCTAATCATGCAGGGAATATTTAAACCTCCTGAGTCGACCATAGATCGAGTCTTGTTCCGGTAACCCCCTTACTGTTCTCGTACTACCACTTGTCCCTGCCATAGGTAGGGTACAGTTCAGTAAGTTGTCAACCCCTTTCCTAGCACACACCGTACAGAGAGGCCATGGTGGAAGACACCGGAGGCATCCTGTAGGCATGCCACCTGGCCCGGGGGCTTGGGTGTTTTCGGTTGTAGCCGAAGGGGTAGCTCCCTAGTTTGCACGTGGTATAAATTTTGTGATCCCATGCTAAGTCGAGGTTGTAGCCTCCCCACTTAGTGTTTCGCTTAACGGGTGTCATGGGTGATTCCAGACACCGGTAAAGTTAGGCTGGTGTGTGCGGATAGGTGTGTTTTCAATCAAAAGGCCGTAGACGGAGTTAGTCCCGATGGACTAAAGGAATCCGTTACTCGTGGGTAAAGAGTACACCCTCTGCAGAGATTAAACATATATTCGAATAGCCGTGTCCATGGTTAATGACTACAGTCTGGGATGGGTCAAGTGTCGGTCTTAGTGTCGGTCTTCGGAGGAGAAACTGTTAAACCAGAACTTGGATCATGACTTGTGACTTGTGATGATCATGATTGTTACTTGTCATGGACTAACCCATTGTATTATTTGAATTATCGAGTATCCATGGGATGGTTCTTGAAGGAAATATGCCCTAGAGGCAATAATAAAGTTATTATTTATTTCCTTATATCATGATAAATGTTTATTATTCATGATAGAATTGTATTAACCGGAAACATAATACATGTGTGAATATATAGACAAACAGTATGTCACTAGTATGCCTCTACTTGACTAGCTTGTTAATCAAAGATGGTTATGTTTCCCAACCATGAACAAGGAGTTGTTATTTGATTAACAAGGTCACATCATTAGTTGAATGATCTGATTGACATGACCCATTCCGTTAGCTTAACACTTGATCGTTTAGTATGTTAATGCTTTCTTCATGACCCATACATGTTCCTGTAACTATGAGATTATGCAACTCCTGTTTACGGAGGAACACTTTGGTACTACCAAACGCCACAACGAATCGGGTGATTATAAAGGAGTACTACAGGTGTCTCCAAAGGTACTTGTTGGGTTGGCGATTTCGAGAATAGGTTTTGTCACTCCGATCGTCGGAGAGGTATCTCTAGGCCTTCTCGGTAATACACATCACCTAAGCCTTGCAAGCATTACAACTAATGAGTTAGTTGTGAGATGATGTATTACGGAATGAGTAAAGAGACTTACCGTAACGAGATTGAACTAGGTATTGGATACCGACGATCGAATCTCGGGTAAGTAACATACCGATGACAAAGGGAACAACGTATGTCGTTATGCGGTTTGACCGATAAAGATCTTCGAGAATATGTAGGAACCAATATGGGCATCCAGGTTCCGCTATTGGTTATTGACCGAGAATGGTTCTAGGTCATGTCTACATAGTTCTCGAACCCGTAGGGTCCGCACGCTTAACGCTTCGATGACAGTTCATTATGAGTTTATAAGTATTGATGCACGAAGTTTGTTCGAGTCCCGGATGTGATCACGGACATGACGAGGAGTCTCGAAATGGTCGAGACATAAAGATTGATATATTGGAAGCCTATGTTTGACTTCGAATGGTTCCGAGTGAAAACAGGATATTACGGAACACCGGGTTACGGAACCCCGGGGGTATATGGGCCTTCATGGGCCTCAAGGGAGAAGGAGAAGGGCGGCCAAGGTGGGCTGCGCGCCTCCCTCCCCTTCCAGTCCGAATAGGACAGGAGAGGGGCGCGCCTTCCCCTTCCCCTCCCCAATCCTACTCCAACTAGGAGAGGGGGAGTCCTACTCGGTGGGAGTAGGACTCCTCCTTGGTGCGCCTCCCTTGGGCCGCCACCTCCCCTTGTCTCCTTTATATATGGGGGGGGGCACCCATGACACACAAGTTGATCTACGGATCTTGCCTTAGCCGCAAGCGGTGCCCCTTCCACCATATTCCACTTCGTCATATCGTCATGAGCTTAGGTGAAGCCCCGCGCCGGAGAAGTCATATCGTCGCGGAGCTTAGGCGAAGCCCGCGCCGGTGGAGCATCAACATCGTCACCACGCCGTCAGGTTGACGGAACTCTTCCCGACACTTTGCTGGATCGAGTCCGGGATCGCCATCGAGCTGAACGTGTGCGAACTCGGAGGTGCCGTGACGCTCGGTGCTTGGATCGGTCGGATCATGGAGACGCACGACTACATCAACCGCGTTGTTATAACGCTTCGCTTTCGGTCTCACGAGGGTACGTGATACGGACACTCTCCCTCTCGTTGCTATGCCATCACCATGGTCTTGCGTGATCGTAGGAAAATTGTTGAAATTACTACGTTCCCCAACAAAGTGGCATCCGAGCCTGGTTTTATGCGTTGATGTCATATGCACGAGTAGAACACAAGTGAGTTGTGGACGATACAAGTCATACTGCCTACCAGCATGTCATACTTTGGTTCAGCGGTATTGTGAGATGAAGCGGCCCGGACCGACATTACGCCAGACGCTTACGCGAGACTGGTTTCACCGCCCGAGCACTCGTTGCTTAAAGGTGACCGGCGGGTGTCTGTCTCTCTCACTTTAGTTGAATCGAGTGTGGCTACGCCGGTCCTTGAGAAGGTTAAACGGAGTCAATTTGACGAAGTATCGCTGTGGTTTTGATGCGAGGTAAGAACGGTTCTTGCTCAGCCCGTAGCAGCCACGTAAAACTTGCAACAACAAAGTAGAAGACGCCTAACTTGTTTTTGCAGGCATGTTGTGATGTGATATGGTCAAGACGTGATGCTATACTTTATTGTATGAGATGATCATGTTTTGTAACCGAAGTTATCGGCAATCGGCAGGAGCCATATGGTTGTCGCTTATTGTATGAAATGCAACGCCATGTAATTGCTTTACTTTATCACTAAGGAGTAGCGATAGTCGAGAAGCAATAGTTGGCGAGACGACAACGATGCTACGATGGAGATCAAGGTGTCGCTACCGGTGACGATGGTGATCATGACGGTGCTTGGCGATGGAGATCACAAGCACAAGATGATGATGACCATATCATATCACTTATATTGATTGCATGTGATGTTTATCCGTTATGCATCTTATCTTGCTTTGTTTGACGGTAGCATTATAAGATGATCTCTCACTAAAATTATCAAGAAGTGTTCTCCGAGTATGCACCGCTGCCAAAGTTCGTAGTACCCGCACACCACGTGATGATCGGGTGTGATAAGTTCTACGTCCATCTACAACGGTGCAAAACAGTTGCACACGCGAATACTCAGTTAAACTTGACGAGCCTAGCATATAACAGATATGGCCTCGAACACGGAGACCGAAGGTCGAACGTGAATCATATAGTAGATATGATCAACATAGTGATGTTCACCATTGAAACTACTCCGCCTCACGTGATGATCGGACATGGTTTAGTTGATTTGGATCACGTGATCACTTAGATGACTAGAGAGATGTCTGTCTAAGTGGGAGTTTTTAATATGATTAATTGAACTTAAATTTATCATGAACTTAGTACCGATAGTATTTTGCTTGTCTATGTTTAAATGTAGATAGATGGCTCGTCTGTTGTTCCGTTGAATTTTAATGCGTTCCTTGAGAAAGCAAAGTTGAAAGATGATGGTAGCAATTACACGGATGGGTCCGTAATTTGAGGATTATCCTCATTGCTGCACGGAAAAATTACGCCCTGGAAGCACCGCTGGGTGACAGCCTGCTGCAGATCCGAGCGTGGTTATGAACGTCCGCAAAGCAGAGCTGATGACTACTCTATAGTTCAGTGTGCCATGCTTTACGGCTTAGAACCGGGTCTTCAACGACGTTTTGAACGTCATGGAGCATATGAGATGTTCCAGGAGTTGAAGTTAATATTTCAAGCAAATGCCCGGATTGAGAGATATGAAGTCTCCAATAAGTTCTATAGCTGCAAGATGGAGGAGAATAGTTTCACAAGGAGCACATACTCAAAATGTCCGGGTATAACAATCACTTAAATTCAGCTGGGAGTTAATCTTCCGGATGATAGTGTCATTGATGAATTCTCCAATCATCGCCACCAAGCTACAAGAGCTTCGTGATGAACTATAATATGCAAGGGATGACTAAGACAATTCTCGAGCTCTTCGCGATGCTAAAAGTCGCGGAGGTAGAAATCAAGAAAGAGCATCAAGTGTTGATGGTCAACAAGACCACTAGTTTCAAGAAAAGGGCAAAGGGAAGAAGAAGGAAACTTCAAAAGAACAGCAAGAAAGTTGCTGATCAAGAGAAGAAACCCAAGTCTGGACCTAAGCCTGAAACTCGAGTGTTTTACCGCAAGCAGACGGACATCGAAGCGGAACTGCCCCAAGTATTTGGCGGATAAAAGGATGGCAAGGTGAACAAAGGTATATGTGATATACATGTTATTGATGTGTACCTTACTAGAGCTCGTAGTAGCACTGGTATTTGATACTGGTTCATTGCTAATATTTGCAACTCAAAGCAGGGACTACGGAATAGACGAGCACCGCAAAGGACGAGGTGACGATCTGCGCGTGGGAAATGGTTCCAAAATCAATGTGATCGCGGTCGGCACGCTACCTCTACATCTACCTTCGGATTAGTTTTAGACCTAAATAATTGTTATTTGGTGCCAGCGTTGAGCATGAACATTATATCTGGATCTTGTTTAATGCGAGACGGTTATTCATTTAAATCAGAGAATAATGGTTGTTCTATTTATATGAGTAATATCTTTTATGGTCATGCACCCTTGAAGAATGGTCTATTCTTGTTGAATCTCGACAGTAGTGATACACATATTCATAATGTTGAAGCCAAAAGATGCAGAGTTGATAATGATAGTGCAACTTATTTGTGGCACTGCCGCTTAGGTCATATCGGTGTAAAACGCATGAAGAAACTCCATACCGATGGGCTTCGAATCACTTGATTATGAATCACTTGGTACTTGCGAACCGTGCCTCATGGGCAAGATGACCAAAACGCCGTTCTCCGGAACTATGGAGCGAGCAACTGATTTGTTGGAAATCATACATACCGATGTTTGTGGTCCAATGAATGTTGAGGCACGCGGGTATCGTTATTTTCTCACCTTCACAGATGATTTAAGCAGATATGGGTATATCTACTTAATGAAACACAAATCTGAAACATTTGAAAAGTTCAAAGAATTTCAGAGTGAAGTGGAAAATCATCGTAACAAGAAAATAAAGTTTCTACGATCTGATCGTGGAGGAGAATATTTGAGTTACGAGTTTGGTTTACATTTGAAACAATGTGGAATAGTTTAGCAACTCACGCCACCCGAACACCACAGAGAAATGGTGTGTCCGAACGTCAGAATCGTATTTTACTAGATATGGTGCGATCTATGATGTCTATTTCCGATTTACCGCTATCGCTTTGGGGTTATGCTTTAGAGACGGCCGCATTCACGTTGAATAGGACACCGTCAAAACCGCTGAGACGACGCCTTATGAACTGTGGTTTGGCAAGAAACCAAAGTTGTCGTTTCTTAAAGTTTGGGGCTGCGATGCTTATGTAAAGAAACTTCAACCGATAAGCTCGAACCCAAATCGGAAAATGTGTCTTCATAGGATACCCAAAGGAGACTGTTGGGTACACCTTCTATCACAGATCTGAAGGCAAGATTTTCATTGCTAAATTCGGGTCCTTTCTAGAGAAGGAGTTTCTCTCGAAAGAAGTGAGTGGGAGGAAAGTAGAACTTGATGAGATAATCAGATCTGCTCCCTTATTGGAAAGTAGTTCATCACAAGAAATGGTTCTGTGACAACTACACCAATTAGTGAGGAAACTAATGATGATGATCATGAAGCTTCAGATCAAGTTGCTATTGAACCTCGAGGTCTACCAGAGTAAAATACGCACTGAGTGGTACGGTAATCTTATTCGAAGTCATGTTACTTGACCATGGCGAACCTACAAACTATGAAGAAGCGATGGTGAGCCCAGATTCGCAAAATGGCTGGAAGCCATGAAATCTGAGATGGGATCCATGTATGAGAACAAAGTATGGACTTTGGTTGACTTGCCCGATGATCGGCAAGCCATTGAAAATAAATGGATTTTTAAGAAGAAGACGACGCCGATGGTAATGTAACTGTCTACAAAGCTCGACTTGTTGCAAAAGGTTTTCGACAAGTTCAAGGAGTTGACTACGATGAGACTTTCTCACCAGAAGCGATGCTTGAGTCTGTCCGAATCATGTTAGCAATTGCCGATTTTATGATTATGAAATTTGGCAAATGGATGTAAAACTGCATTCTTGAATGGATTTCTAGAAGAAGAGTTGTATATGATGCAACCAGAAGGTTTTGTCGATCCAAAAGGTGCTAACAAAGTGTGCAAGCTCCAGCGATCAATTTATGGTCCGTGCAAGCCTCTCGGAGTTGGAATAAACGCTTTGATAGTGTGATCAAAGCATATGGGTTTGTACAGACTTTTGGAGAAGCCTGTATTTACAAGAAAGTGAGTGGGAGCTCAGAGCATTTCTAATATTATATGTGGACGACATATTATTGATTGGAAATGATATAGAATTTCTGGATAGCATAAAAGGATACTTGAATAAAAGTTTTTCAATGAAAGACCTCGTGAAGCTGCTTACATATTGGGCATCAAGATCTATAGAGATAGATCAAGACGCTTGATTGACTTTCACAAAGCACATACCTTGATAAAGTTTTGAAAAAGTTCAAAATGGATCAGCAAAGAAAGGTTTTTGCCTGTGTTACAAGGTGTAAGATTGAGTCGACTCAATGCCCGACCACAGCAGAAGATAGAGAGAAAATGAAAGATGTTCCTATGCTTCAGCCATAGGCTCTATCATGTATGCAATGCTGTGTACCAGACCTGACGATGCTTAGCTGTAAGCTTGGCAGAAGGTACCAAAGTAATCCAGAGTGGATCATTGGACAGCGGTCAAGAACATCCTGAAATACCGAAAAGGACTAAGGATATGTTTCTCGATATGGAGGTGACAAAGAGCTAGTCGTAAATGGTTACGCCGATGTAAGCTTTGACACCGATCCGGACGATTCTAAATCGCAAACCGGATACGTGTTTTTATTAAACGGTGGAGCTGTCGGTTGGTGCAGTTCTAAACAAAGCGCCGTGGCGGGATCTACATGTGAAGCGGAGTACATAGCTGCTTCGAAGCAGCGAATGAAGGAGTCTGGATGAAAGAGTTCATTTCCGATCTAGGTGTCATACCTAGTGCATCGGGACCGATGAAGATCTTCTCGTGACAAGACTGGTGCAATTGCCTTGGCAAAGGAATCCAGATTTCACAAGAAGACCAAGCACATCAAGAGACGCTTCAATTCCATTGGGACCAAGTCCAAGTGGGAGACATAGAGATTTGCAAAATACATACGGATCTGAATGTTGCAGACCGCTGACTAAGCCTCTTCCACGAGCAAAACATGATCAGCACCAAGACTCCATGGGTGTAAGGATCATTACTTTGTAATCTAGATTATTGACTCTAGTGCAAGTGGGAGATCAAGGAAATATGCCCTAGAGGCAATAATAAAGTTATTATTTATTTCCTTATATCATGATAAATGTTTATTATTCATGCTAGAATTGTATTGACCGGAAACATAATACATGTGTGAATATATAGACAAACAAGATGTCACTAGTATGCCTCTACTTGACTAGCTTGTTAATCAAAGATGGTTATGTTTCCCAACCATGAACAAGGAGTTGTTATTTGATTAAAAGGTCACATCATTAGTTGAATGATCTGATTGACATGACCCATTCCGTTAGCTTAACACTTGATCGCTTAGTATGTTAATGCTTTCTTCATGACCCATACATGTTCCCGTAACTATGAGATTATGCAACTCTGTTTACGGAGGAACACTTTGGTACTACCAAACGCCAAAACGAATCGGGTGATTATAAAGGAGTACTACAGGTGTCTCCAAAGGTACTTGTTGGGTTGGCGATTTGAGATTAGGTTTTGTCACTCCGATCGTCGGAGAGGTATCTCTAGGCCTTCTCGGTAATACACATCACCTAAGCCTTGCAAGCATTACAACTAATGAGTTAGTTGTGAGATGATGTATTACGGAACGAGTAAAGAGACTTACCGTAACGAGATTGAACTAGGTATTGATACCGACGATCGAATCTCGTAAGTAACATACCGATGACAAAGGAACAACGATGTCGTTATGCGGTTTGACCGATAAAGATCTTCGAGAATATGTAGGAACCAATATGGGCATCCAGGTTCCGCTATTGGTTATTGACCGAGAATGGTTCTAGGTCATGTCTACATAGTTCTCGAACCCGTAGGGTCCGCACGCTTAACGCTTCGATGACAGTTCATTATGAGTTTATAAGTATTGATGCACAAGTTTGTTCGAGTCCCGGATGTGATCACGGACATGACGAGGAGTCTCAAATGGTCGAGACATAAAGATTGATATATTGGAAGCCTATGTTTGGACTTGGAATGGTTCCGAGTGAAAACAGGATATTATCGAACACCGGGGTTACGGAACCCCGGGGTATATGGGCCTTCATGGGCCTCAAGGGAGAAGGAGAAGGGCGGACAAGGTGGGCTGCGCGCCCCTCCCCTTCCAGTCCGAATAGGACAAGGAGAGGGCGGCGCCTTCCCCTTTCCCTCCCCAATCCTACTCCAACTAGGAGGGGAGTCCTACTCGGTGGGAGTAGGACTCCTCCTTGCGCGCCCCCTTGGGCCGCCACCTCCCCTTGTCTCCTTTATATACGGGGCAGGGGCACCCATGACACACAAGTTGATCTACAGATCTTGCCTTAGCCGTGCGGTGCCCCTTCCACCATATTCCACTTCGGTCATATCGTCATGAGCTTAGGTGAAGCCCCGCGCCGGAGAAGTCATATCGTCATGAGCTTAGGCGAAGCCCTGCATCGGTGGAGCATCAACATCGCCACCACGCCGTCGTCTCGACGGAACTCTTCCCGACACTTTGCTGGATCGAGTCCGGGATCGCCATCGAGCTGAACGTGTGCAGAACTCGGAGGTGCCGTACGTTCGGTGCTTGGATCGGTCGGATCGTGGAGACGTACGACTACATCAACCGCGTTGTTATAACGCTTCCGCTTTCGGTCTACGAGGGTACGTAGACGGACACTCTCCCCTCTCGTTGCTATGCCATCACCATGGTCTTGCGTGATCGTAGGAAAATTGTTGAAATTACTACGTTCCCCAACAGTTCTACCTCCTGGATATTCACTGTGATAATTTATAAGCCCTTTATGTGGTGTCGCTGAGACGCCCGACTATGGCATGCTTATTATTTATTTATCTTATAAGCCCTTTATGTGGTGTCGCTGAGACGCCCGACTGTAGCATGCTTATTATTTATTTACCTTATAAGCCCTTTATGTGGTGTCGCTGAGACGCCCGACTGTGGCATGCTTGTTATATATTTACCTTATAAGCCCTTTATGTGGTGTCGCCGATAACCGATCGTGGCATGCTTGTTATATATTTACCTTATAAGCCCTTTATGTGGTGTCGCTCAGACGCCCGACTGTGGCATGCTTTTTATATATTTACCTTATAAGCCCTTTATGTGGTGTCGCTCAGACGCCCAACTGAGGCATGCTCGTTATTTGCTAACCTTTCGAGGCGTCACTTCAGACACCCGATCGGTGCATTTTATTACTACTCTGTTATTGCACATTCATGTATATAAATGACCTGCTTGCATGCATCAGAGATTTTACTTTATGACAGACGTTGTGATCATAGAATATTTCAGAGCGTATTTATCATTTGTTATATTATACCCGTGTTCATAATGTTTGCGAATACATTCAAAGTACTCACTGGCTTGTCCCTGGCTATTGTCTTGGCCAGATCTCTTGCGTGGAGAGGAGCGTTGCGAAGACAACCCCGGAACCTAAGCCATGGTGATAGCAGCCTCGCAAACATAGGAGTTAACCTGGTCAGCTATTCCTGTGGAAAAATGGAGTCCCATAGATGTCGATGATCCTCAAACCGCTTCCGCGATCAACAACTAGAAGCCATTTGTTGTACTCATAGGCCAGAATGGTCTTGTACTACATATTTTGCTTTTTGCTTGGAATTTCTGTATCAAGTTGGTGCCTCATCAGCTAACAGTAATCCTGGGGCTGGTGAGCACAAGGGCCATTTTTCTGGAAATGTATATCCCGAAAACCCGGTCCTGACAAACTTGGTATCAGAGCCAGGCTGACCATTGGCTAATCCTATCTTAGCCAGGTCGAAAAACCTAGGTTAACCAACCCACTAGACCTTAACCTAACCCCGGCCAAGCTTCCCGTGTAAGATAGCCACACAGTGAGCCTAACACCTTTTGACAGTCGGTGCCCAACCTATCAACCTAGCCTGTCGATCACGCGCCAGTGACCAATGCATAATATGTCTCAATCGCAAGCGTGCGAAGGAAGACTTCATCCCCTTTTTCTATAAAAAGGGCACGCTAGCCTCAACCCAGCACAGCACAGCCTCTACCCCAAACCGAGCTGTAATGCCTGGCCCCGTCGTGCACAACGAAACCACAGCAACCAACCTCGGAGGTTTTGTGACCATACTCGCAAACCTCACCCGTCATGCCTATGCGTTAGAAGAGCCCCCAGAATATGTTGTGTACCAAGGACCCATGAGCGGTGAGAGCCGTCAATTCTGGGCCACTGTGCACATCTACGGTAGGGGTCTGTCGCCAGAACGCCCCTATAGGTTCACCGGAAGGACAACTTCCTTTGAGCCACAAGCCATCCAACTAGCGGCGCGAGAGGCCATAGTTCAACGCCGACACTTGTCGCCCAGAGTTAACTGTCGCTCGTTCTACTACTACCCCAGACATGAAGGGTATGGTAGACCACCCCAAGTTGCCAACGGAGATCACGAGACGGATCCTGCATTGTTGCACCTAGTGCGCTATGTAGGTGCACTAGAGGAATTGTTCGATCAAATCACCATTGATCTGATCGCAGCTCGTGGAGAGCTGGTTCGTCGAGCCCCAGCGAGAGGAGAGGACGAACCCGACGCCGACAACCCAGTCGTGCTGTTCGGACACCCGATCGAGTCCCTGAGGTCTGCCCCAGCCATCGACCAAGGTGCTTTGATGACCCCAGAAGTGCTTCGTCGCCTTTTGGGAACACGCTCCAACGGGATTGTGGCCAACAATCCCTGAGATGGTCATCATCGCTACCCCGACCCTGCAGTTCCTCAACCACCTCCAGCTAACCCCGACGGTGAAACCCGTGGAGAAGCCTCGACATCCACAAGGCACGCCCGCTTGGATATAGACGAGGTAGACTAAGTCACTCGAGTAGTGCCGAGTCTCAGTGTTTCCACATCTTATAATCGTGCGACCTTGTAAATAAACGCAGCCTGTTGTTGTGCCTCTGTTTTAAATAGTAACCTTGCATAATTATGTTAGCACGCAGTTGCATATTTTTATTCTGGGCACAGCTACCAAAACCAACCCCGACGACACCCACAGTAACACGTCACTTTTGTGAGATATGTGTATCTGTGGCTTTGACCCCAACCCCATGAGAACAGAACCGACAACTAGTGCCCCTCACCGCGGTATATAACACAGCCCGGATGCTATATAAAAAGGCCACCTCGTGACCTTGCCAAGCACCCCTCACCTTGTGCACCATCCTCACAACCCTTCCATGCCATGCCGAGCCCTAGTATTTATCTGGGAGCCCCAGATGCAACCCCGGGTAGCTTTGTCAAAATATTGTGGGACTTTACCTGCAGTACCATGGGTTCTACCCAGCCACCCCAATATGAGCTACTCAAATCGAGAATCACCCCATCCGCCTCGAAATATTAGGCAGTAGTACACATCCCTCCCGTAAACTCAAACCAAGACCCAACGGAAGTTTCCTTCGTGGGGAAATCTATGCCAGCTCCACAAATGGCCATAGAAGCGGCTGCACACGGCGCTTGTCCGCTTCGATTCGCGGTACCCTATGCCAGTGAACGAGGGTATTATTACTTTCCGAGCAGTGCAGCACCCGAAGAAGTAACATCTTTTCCCGGTGGACGAGTTGAGAGAGACCCAGTACTGGCCAACCTGGTCCAGTATGTCATCGCTCAAGAACGTCTGACCTAGCGAGTAATGGGTTATCTCCAGAGTCTCGGGATTTAAATCCTCAGATCGCCATCGACAGACCACTGAGGCCCGACCAGGAGAGACACTTTCATCGGCTGGTCAATCCGGTTCCCCCGATAGAAGAGGAGTGTATCCCAGTACCAGAGACGTTTTCTCGGGACCCCGTCCAGTTACCGTTTGCATTATAGACGTCACTGCTATGTTTATTATTGCAACATTTACT
The DNA here is from genome assembly GCA_021605205.1 of Aegilops longissima. Taxonomy (NCBI): domain Eukaryota; kingdom Viridiplantae; phylum Streptophyta; class Magnoliopsida; order Poales; family Poaceae; genus Aegilops; species Aegilops longissima. Next base: position 55,880,926 of record CM038678.1, read on the forward strand.
TATATGTTGTAACTTATGCGTGGTACCCCGAGTTTGTGCGGCGAGCAAATTATTTAGTTTCTATTAATGTGAGTAGTTTTTGTTGCGGTTTGACTCTTAAATTTACTGATTTCTCTCGTGAAAAATCCTGGAGTGAGATTTCTTTTCCCTGAGATGCGGCATCGTATATATTCTCACGGCATGGATTTTTTATTCATGCAGCACCACGGCAGCAGACTCACAACCACAACCACTCAAACACATACACTGCCTGCAAAAACACGTAACCGTGCTGCATCTCACCGACCACCTCCCTAAACGCACCACAGCCTCTGAAGGAGAGATTAGTGGATAATCTTCCGGGTACAAGTTGCCTCCGACACACCAACAACAGCTAACACCCGGTGTCACACCTAATCCTCGTGATCACCGCCACCGCGGAGAGCCAACACCCGAGCGGCAGCATCGCGACGATCATCAAGGATCATCGCGCACAGGAGCACGGAGAGCCCCAGCACTGCCGCCAGCCCTCCGCACACCAGGATCACGTACCAGTCTTGCACAACCTCCGCCATTAGAGCCTCGTCTCGAGCTTCTGTAAGCAGAAATGGAGGAGAAGGAAGGAGAAGGAGAAGGAGAAGCAGGGCCAGGTGTGAAGGAGAAGAGAGGAGCACCTCGGCCATTTTATAGCTCGAGATCGGTGTAAAGTGGGCGAAGTCCACCAGCGCCGCTCGTCGCTCGACCGCCAGTGTTCGGAGGCAAATCCGCGAGTAGTGCCGACAGCGCACTGGCCCGCGAGGTGAGTGCATGCTACGCCGGCAGCTAGCACGCCGCGCACTACCACAGTACGGCCTAGATGCCCTACGCGCTAGGCGTCGCCGGTGGAGAAAGCACGGAAAAGCGCGCGGGAGAGAGGAATCAGAGAGAGCCAGAGGAAGAAGAAGAGACTGACAGTGGGCCCCGGGTCCACCTGTCAGCCAAAGGGAGCACTGTGCTCCCGGGTACGACCAGCGTATTTTAGAAATTTAGAATTTGCGGTAACCAGCATAAAAATCTCCCAACCGTAGATTTTTCCATGCAGCGCTAGTGTCCCACACTGTGGTTTTACACCACTTATTGCCCTCTCCCTGTGGCCGTTTTTTTAGTACGTAAGTAAAGTGGTTATTTTTTTTTTTAAATGATAAGAGTTTTTGTTTTCAAAACAACTTTTAGCAAATCTCGGGGACGAGATTTTTCTTAAGGGGGGTAGTGTTGTGACACCCCAAATTTTTTGACCTTGTTTTATTAATTAAAATTTTGCCAGGAAACTTAAACTTTTATTTTCTGGATTCTCTATTGATTTCAGAACCTTTCTGTCCTTTATTTTTACGGAGTTTTTACCCCAAATGAGAACCTGCCAATTATTTTATTAGACTTGATTACCCTCTCAAGAAAAACACCTCTATTATCAGTGGATTTATTTGCATAAATTTTTGCTCTCTGAGCTTTATTCCTTAAAGTGATTTTTATTAGTTGAAGCCCTGTTTTGAACTACAACCATTTGATAAATTCATCCAAAATTCCAACCAAAATTTGGGGATGTCATGTGAAGTTTTTAAATCACTTTTATACAAAAATATCTTCTGTTCATTGGAGATTTTGAGCTCTACATAAAATTTTTAAATCTGGTCCAGTGGGTAAATTTGCACTACAACCTATTTAAATATTCCTTTAAAATTTCCACCAAAATTATGGGATGTCAATAGGAGTATATTATTCAACTTTATGGAAAAACCCCGTTATGTTCCTTGAAAAATTTGAGTGAATCAACCTCATTTTCATTCTGGTCCAACTTGATGATTTGTATAGCAACCACATTGTAACTTGCTCCTTTACCCATGATTCTTTTTTCTGCTTGTAGTCCTTCCTGCAAAACCCTTAAGACCAGGAGCATGAACCCATTAGAATATTTTTAGCCCATGAAATGACAGCCTTTAGTTTCTGCCCAAAATTGGTTTTCTCAAAGATTTCCACTAACAAGTTTCTTCTCTTGGCAAACTAACCTTGCCACCCTCTTTACCTTCTAAAGAGACTAGGATCTGGAGATTTTGGCCACTCCAATAACTGCCTAGATGCCTTTAGCATTTTTCCAAACACCTTGTGTGCATGTCCAGTTTTGGCATGGTTTTTGGTTAGCATTGCAAGCTTGGTCTCCTGGCCTAAACCCCCTTGTCCATTAACTTCCTTGCAAACCCTAGCTTAGTCATGTTAGTTACCAGCCTCACTCGAGCACTCTAAATCACCCTGGCATTCTGTCGAACATGTCGCACAAGCGTGCTCGGCACGCCAGAGAAGACGTTTTGCACGCCACAAGACAACCGAGCCGCCGCGTTCGCTCTCCCGCGCCCTGGCCTTTGCTTGCCTGCAGAGCCGTGCCTCGCCCTCGACCACTCGCCAGAACGCGCCAAGCTGCCCTGGTGCCCTATAGCGCCGCCGTAAGAGCCCCCTTGGCGGCACGCCGGCGTCCGCAGTGCGCCTCTGCCACGGACAGCGCCGCCCGAGCCACAACTCCTCGCCATTTGTCCTCGTGAGCAGGCCGCCCTTATCTCTGAGTCGTCCGCTAGCGCCGACCCTACTCCGGCCATCGCCACGTCGCTCTGCCGCAGCAGAAACGGTCGACCGGCGATCTTATCCCCGGCGATGGCGGAACCGACCTACCCCGGCTATATATACCCCCAGGCCCCGCTCGAGCCTCCTCAGCAGCCTCGTACCACCCCTCTAGCGCACCCCACGACCAGCAGGCAACGGCGGGAAGCCGTCTCCCCTGTCTACGGCCGGTTCGGCCGCCGCCACGCTCTGGTCCATCTCGTCGCAACCGAAGCCCCTCCCATCCATCCAGCGCCACCACCCGACTCCATGTGACCGTGCGGAGCCGCCCATCACCTCAGCCCCGACTGGGAGCCTCCATAACCCAGACCCCCATTTGCTCTAGAAGATACCGGCCGCCGCGAAGCTCGTCGCCGGCGATTCCGTCCACGTCGGCGACCATGGCGGGTACCCACGGGTTCGCCTCGACCACCTGAGCACACCCATGTGCTCAGATCCCCGAGGGATGCCTCCGTTCGCCGGCGACCCACGCCGGAGCTCCGCCTCTGTTCGGTCGGAGGAGACGGCGCGCGCGCGGACTAGTCAAACCTGACCAGTGGGCCAGGCGGGCCCATTGTTAGTGACCCAGCGCCGGTCCATGCAGGCATAAGTGGAGGCGTATTCCCAGAGTACGTCTTCGACGTGTATCTATTCGAATCGTTTTCTTTTCTGTTTCTGTTTTATTTAAAACCAGAGATTTGACTAAACTTTGACTGGCTATATCTTTTTAAATAAAACTCCAAATGAGTTGATTCTTTTTCCTACCTCTCTCAAATTTAGTCTAGTTTATTTATTTACCTTATAAGCCCTTTATGTGGTGTCGCTGAGATGCCCGACTGTGGCATGCTTGTTATATATTTACCTTATAAGCCCTTTATGTGGTGTCGCTCAGACACCCGACTGTGGCATGCTTGTTATATATTTACCTTATAAGCCCTTTATGTGGTGTCGCTCAGACGCCCGACTGTGGCATGCTTTTTATATATTTACCTTATAAGCCCTTTATGTGGTGTCGCTCAGACGCCCGACTGAGGCATGCTCGTTATTTGCTAACCTTTCGAGGCGTCACTTCAGACACCCGATCGATGCATTTTATTACTACTCTGTTATTGCACATTCATGTATATAAATAACCTGCTTGCATGCATCAGAGATTTTACTTTGTGACAGACGTTGTGATCATAGAATATTTCAGAGCGTATTTATCATTTGTTATATTATACCCGTGTTCATAATGTTTGCGAGCACATTCAAAGTACTCACTGGCTTGTCCTCGCTATTGTCTTGGCCAGATCTCTTTATGCGGAGAGGAGCGCGTTGTAAGACAGCCCCGAACCTAAGCCATGGTGATAGCAGCCTCGCGAAGATAGGAGTTAACCTGGTCAGCTATTCCTGTGGAAAAATGGAGTCCCATAGACGCTGATGATCCTCAAACCGCTTCCGCCATCAACCACTAGAAGCCATTTGTTGTACTCATAGGCCAGAATGGTCTTGTACTACATATTTTGCTTTTTGCTTGGAATTTCTGTATCAAGTTGGTGCCTCATCAGCTAACAGTAATCCTGGGGCTGGTGAGCACAAGGGCCATTTTTCTGGAAATGTATATCCTGAAAACCCGGTCCTGACAACTCATGACCGTCAAAGATAGGGAATGACACGGTCTTCATTCCTGTGGTCGACATAACTAAAACTCCAGGCGGTTAAACCAAAATCACACAGAACAAGGGAGTACCTTGCTCTGATACCAATTAAAAGTGCGTTATATCGACTAGAGGGGGGTGAATAGGCGATTTTTATGAATTCTTCACTGAGGAATTTGTGAGTAGGAAATTCCTTAGCGAAGAATTGCAGCGGAAAAAGTACTCATAAGTAAACATAACAGAATACAAGCATGGTCATCATGATGAAATGAAGACAGGCACAGAGTACAGAAAGCGTAAACACAGGATAGCACAGGATAAAGACAAACAGACTAAAGAAATTGAACTTAGGAAATTCAGAAAGTCTTCAATCAAAGTCTTCGAAGAGATATGAACAAGAACTCAACACAGTAATGAGGAAATGAAAGAGTTGCGGAAATAGAACCAGTAAGCTTGGTGAAGACAATGATTTGGTAGACAAGTTCCAACTGTTGTCTCAGTTGTACGTCTGGTTGGAGCGGCTGAGTATTTAAACTCGTGGACACACAGTCCCGGACACCCAGTCCTGAACACGCAGTCCAGGACACTTAGTCCTCACTGTATTATCCTTGAGCTAAGGACACACATACCTCGCCCAATCACTCGTGGTAAGTCTTCAGGTGACTTCCAAACTTTCACAGACTGGGTCATCCGGCAATCCACAATTTCCTCTTGGATGCTCTAGACCATGACGCCTAACTGTCTGGAAGAAGCACAGTCTTCAAAGGTAACAAGCGTCGGATCCACGCAGGATCAATCTCTTCAGTGATGCTCAATCACTTTGGGTTTGTAGGTGTTTGGGTTTGGGGTTTTTCCTCACTCGATGGTTTTCGCTCAAAGTCCGCGGAGGATGGGATGCTCTCAAATGACAAGTGTCAGTTTCTCTCGGAGCAGCCAACAAGCTAGTGGTTGTAGGGGTGGCTATTTATAGCCTAGGGAGCAGCCCGACATGATAAGGCATAAATGCCCTTCAATGATATGACCATTAGGTGGGTAGATATTTCGGGACAGCTGGCGCGTAGCACAACAACGGTCGGAAATTTGAGGCTCAAAGTCCTCAGGGCTATCATGTTCCTCACTGTGCACGCAATCCGCACTGGCGAATTCCTAACTCCCCAGTTAGAACAAATTCCTAAAAGACCAGAAGATCTTCGTCTCTGTCACTGAAGAAGGTGACTAAACTGATTATGAGATTTCCAATGGCTTCACTCGAAGGATTGGGTAGGTGTAGGATTTTGAGTTGAGCATCACATGGAAATTTTTCCTTAGTATTTCCTCGACCCCCTTTAACAGTACGGTGTTTCCTATGACTCAAGGAGGAGAAAATAAAACTACGAAAACAAAAGTCTTCATGCCTCATGTTCCTCGAATGAATACCAAGTCTTCAAGGTCACACCAATTTCTTCACTTTCAAAGTCTTCAGAAAGTCTTCAGAAATCCAAAGTCTTCAGTCGAAGAACTTCATTTTTAGGGGTCGACTTTCTCTGTAAATATCAAACTCCTCATAGACTTATAGTCATGTGTACACTCACAAACGCATTAGTCCCTTAACCTATAAGTCTTCAATACACCAAAATCACTAAGGGGCACTAGATGCACTTACAGTAAGAGCATCCTTTGAGGGCTTTGAGCGTTGATTAGCATGTGTGCCCGTGTGCGTTTTTTTTGCGTTAATCATTAGAAGATCACAAAACACATAGTTTCTATGCCGTACCCGTCTGCGTTTTTTGCGTTAATGACCCATAAGTCAGTTACCTATGCGATATTTCCTAATAAACCAGGCGTACCATTGACCGAAAAAAATCAAGTACACGTTTACATTTTTTGGAGACGGGATCTGCCAACTTTCTTTTCTTTTGCACACGAGTATTTTACGCGCTTCTTCTGTGTTGTGTGTTTCCCCCGCCCAAGTTTCAAATTTCGCACCGAAATTTTCATTAGGCGCGCGATTTCAGAATTTATTCCTCCAACCACATCCCTTCCCCTCAGTATCCCTCCCCCTCCCCCCGCCCTTCCTCGCGCCTCCCCCTACCGGCATCTCAAACCGCCTCTGCCGCAACCACAGCTTCAACCACATTTATGTTCTGCTCGGATCCGGTCAGTAACCCATCGATCTCTATCACGTCCCCGCCTGATTGCTTAAATGGCGCCACGAAACTTCCTCATGCCTCCAATCCCCCGCGCCGAGCTGATGGCGGTCCATGGCGCGATGGCGCTGGCGTGTTGACCAAGGAACACCTCGCCTCCGCCGCCGCCGACATGGTGCAGGCTCGCCTAGATGAAGTCCCCAATGACTACCCCCAGACTTAACGGTAAGATCGACCAGCTAAATCTTACCAATACCACTTGCAACGGCTATGATTTGTACGGTTGATGTATTAAGCATGTTCGTGCCTTGTTTATTTCAGTACTACACACTGTGTGATGTTCAAATATTACTGTGTCTAGCTCAATTTCACCAATACCAGCAACAAACTTACAATACATGACTCAGGATATCACTAGAGATGTTGCCCATTTGCTATTTTTAGTGGATGCTAACCCTGTTGCATTTAACATGTCTGTCCATGCATTTTACGCAGGTCATAACGGCCGATGCTTTTGTTTGCCGTCGAGGTGAGTTGCATCCCATGTCTTACAAGATTTCACATAATTTGTGCAATTGCAGTTTAACTTCTACCATTTATCTGGTTGCTGTAGGTACACATGTCGCTGGCACCGATCCATGCTTCGACCGAGGAACAGCTCGCCTCGTCGTCGCTGACTTTGGGCGAGCTCTGGCAAGATGAAGTGCCCCAGCAACTACCTCTCAGGACTTACCAAGTATGTACTCACCAGTTCAATCTTACCAATACCAGTTGCAATTAATGGCTATGTTCTGCATGGTCGATGTATTAAGCATGTTCAAGTAAACATGCCTAACACGTTTTTGCTACTTTCCTTACCTTTTTATAGGCATCTGGGCCACTCTCTGCTCTGGTAGCACCTGCCTTGTGATGTTTAACTATGCCAATTGCATTTTTATCAGTACCGGTTTCAATGTCTATTAAGCCTGTTGCAATTAACAGTTGAATCCATTTTTAAACAGTTGCATTTCAGTGGCTACAAACTTACAAAACATGACTTAGGATGTTGCTAAGCCTATTGCAATTAACAGTTGTATCCATTGTTTAATCTGTCTATTTGCTACCATGCTACTCTCCGCAATGAAGATATACTAGAGATGCTGCCCCATTTGCTATTTTTGGTGGATGCTAACCCTGTTGTACTTAACATGCTTGTCCATGTACTTACGCAGGGTTATAACGGCCGATGTTGTTGTTTGCCATCAAGGTTAGCTGCATCCCATGTCTTACAGTATTTCACATCATTTCTGTAATTGCAATTTAACTTCTACCATTTACTGGTTGCCTGTAGGTACACATGTCAGTGGCACTGATCCACGCTTCGAACCGGAGGAATAGCTCGCCTTCATCGCCGCTAACTTTGGGCGGGCTCTGGCCAAGATGAAGTGCCCCAGCAACTACCTCTCGGGACTTACCAAGTACGTACCCACCATTTCAATCTTACCAATACTAGTTGCAATTAATGGCTATGTTTTGTATTGTCGATGTATTAAGTATGGTGTAGTAAACATGCCTAACATGTTTGAGCTATTTTCCCTACCTTTTATAGACAATGGGCCATTATTCGCTTCTGGCAGACCTGCCTGTGATGTTTAACTCGCCAATTGCATTTCTATCAGTGCCGGTTTCAATGGCCATTAAGCCTATTGCAATTAATAGTTGTATCCAGTTTTCAAGATTTGTATTTCAATGGCTACAAACTTACAAAACATGAATTAGGATGTAGTTAAGTCTGTTGCAATTAACAGTTATATCCATTTTTTAATCTGTCCCTTTGCTACCGTGCTACTCATTCGAAATGAAGATATGACTACAGATGCTGCCGTTTTATTACCATTTGCTATTCTTGGTGGATGTTAACCATGTTTTGGTTAACATTGGCTTTCCATGTACTTACACAGGGCTACAATGGGCGATGCTATTGTTTGTCGTCGAGGTTAGCTGCATCCCATGTCTTATACACCATTTATTCCTAAATACTAGATGATACCCCACCCCGCGCGTTGCTGCGGAAATTTGAAGCACCATGTAGGAGGAGGATTATGGAGTGAAAATGGTAAATAATGAAAAGAGATATAATTATATGTTTATTTGAACAATTGATGATATGATATGAAAAGTCCAAACGTTACTACATCATAAAGTGCCTTATATTTGCTTTTATTAGAATGCATCCCGCTTTTTGGAGAAAGATATGCATTGTAACATGATTTTTTTTAGTGAAGCTACCATGAAAAATGCATGGATCATAAACTTTGATGATAATTCCACTAAAAACTTGCTCAAATCCGATTAGAAGCCCGATATTCACATAAACAAAGCCCAACCATGGCCCAACACAAACGCCTAATCCCATTGCTCGAGGCCCCACAAAAACTACTAAAACATTTCTCCAAAAAATACACTACTATCGTGAATGCTTGTTGAGTGATGGAACCACTACAAAAAAATACACTTCCGTGATGATACGTGTTTGTCACAGTAGGTCACGTTTTTTGTCATGCATGTACATCCATGACAAATTTATGACAGAATCAAGATAGTCATACATGTGCTGTCGTAGAAGTGTTCCATGACATTACGAAAATTATCATCACGGAAGTTTCCACTTCCATGACGATAAATCGCACGTCACAGAAGTGCTTTCGTCAAGGGTAACCGACACGTGGCATCCACCATAACGGAACGCCGTTAAGCTATCAGGTCGGGTTTTGGATCCGATAACCCGTTAACAGCCCCGACCAATGGGGATTTTCCACGTGTAAAATCATCATTGGCTGGAGGAAACACGTGTCGGCTCATCGTTTGGACAGATGTCATCCACTCATTGGACAGAAGGCGCCTATGATACGTCGACACGTGGCACGGCCCATCAAGTTTAAATGGGCCGGCCCAACTAAAGGCCCACAAGTTTTTGCGGGCCATAATGGACCGGCCCAACTAAAGGCCCACAAGATTTTGCGGACCATAATGGGTCGGCCCAGCTAAAGGCCCACGAGATTTTGCAGACCATAATGGGCTGGCCCAGCTAATGGCCCACAAGATTTCGTGGGCCATAATAGGCCGGCCCAGGTAAAGGCCCACAAGATTTTTGTGTGCCATAATGGGCCGGCCCAGGTAAAGGCCCACAAAATTCTTGCGGATCATAATGGGCCGGCCCAGCTAAAGGCCCACGAGATTTCGCCGACATTAATGGGCCGGCCCAGCTATAGGCCCACAAGATTTTGAGGACCCTAGTAGGCCGACCCATTAACTGGCTGCCATGTTTTGGGCCAAATGTCGGCCCATATTTGATCCGGTCCATTAATGGCCTGCCACGTTCCGGGCCTAATAATGGCCCATATAAGATCCGGCCCGTTAAAAGCCTCCCACTTTCTGGGCCAAATCACGGCCCAGATCAGGTCCGACCCTTTAAGAGGCTTTGGGCTAAATTATGGCACATATCAGATTCGGCCCGTTAACTGGACGCTATGCTTTTGGGCCCACTTGCTAAAGGCCCATTTAGTAATTCAGCCTGATATTAGTTTCGGCCTGTTAAGGGCCCGTTTAACATTTCGGCCCTATATTAATTTCGGCCTGTTAAAAGCCCGTCATATAGTTGGGCCTAACTACGGACCGGTTTGCATCCGCCCGCTCTTTAGCGGATATCCGATTGGGCCAAACAAGGACCGAGACAACTTTGGCCTGTTATAAGCCCGTGAATTGATTCGCACAATCATGGGTCGGGTCCATTTCGGGCTGCTGCCGGCCCGTGAGCTATTTGGCACGTTTCAGCCCAACCTACTTCTCGACTCCTAAAGTCCATTGAGTTTTCTTGTAAAAGAGGGTCGGGGTTACTCGCCTATTAAAGGTCTGAATCTACTAGTGGGCCAGTTTGACGGGCCCATGATGCGGATCATACATTGTGATTGCATGACGGCCCGATTATGTACCGTAATTTTACGGTTTGGCGGTTTATCATGAAGACAGGATATATATACAATAAAATAACTGCAGCATCGTGAATAAGAAAAACCTAGACTATACAATAAAGAAATTACGGCATATTACATCCATCGGGCATCAAAGTTCGCCACTATGATAATAAAGCACAAGCAGACAGAGATTACATACATCGGGCATCAAAGATCGCCACCAAAGGCAAATAAACAAGCCGACAAAATAATATACAAAACCGACAAGACTTCAATAGAGTTCAAGAAAGGTTGGTCGTCTTTGGGAGCTGCAAGTGCAAGCAGCTGAGCAAGATGATGAGATCGCTTGTTCGACACTTATATCTTCCTCACTCAAAGATAAACAAGCAAACAGATGACAGGTTTTGCACATAAAAGTATCAGTCTTGATAATTCATCACATTTCTTCGATTTAATAAAGTGACATAGTTTAAAATTGCATTAACACAATATGGTATTGTTCAGGTCAAGATATGACAGGAAATGACATTGTAAAGGAGTTGGCAGCTTCACGACACCAATCGGATTACGATCAAGAACTCATAAGTATCAATGGTTAGTGTGCTGTCAATTTATCCCATTTCAGATTGGCAAATAAAGAGACGGTTCAAATAATAGTAGAATGATATGACATTGTTCATAGTTAAGACATTGCAGAATATGACATTGTGCTGTAGTGGGTAGGTTCACCACACCGCTGGATTACGGATGAAGAACAAAAGCATACATGTAGTGCAAAAGAAGATCACTTGCTCTGTATAGTTTAATTTACATGGTATGAAGAAGGAACTTGGTTGTACAACTGAAAACTTAAATTGAGAAGGACAAACTTTTGTTTATGTACATAATAAACTTTAAACATGCAATTTGATGCAAACACCAAAAATAAACAGCTGTTGCAGTCATGCCTAACCAAATATACACAACAAAGTTTGAAGGCTTGATAAGGACAAACTTACATTACTGGTGAAGACGGGCGCTATAAAGCCCTTGTCCATGCTGATGGGGGGGCAATTCAAGAAGTTTAGCACATAATCTTCTTCATAAGCATTGCCTTTATTCTACATTTTGTTAAGAGTAAATATAGATGTGATAATATACGAAAAATGGAGAATATTTAAGATAAGATGAAGAGCGATGCTACATAACCAAGTAGCTATAAATGTATGTGCAGCGATACAGGTAAAAGGAACAACCAAGAGCAATGCACAGCTAAACTTCTTCAGTACCAACCTTATGGTAAGAGTAAATATAGATCTGATGTGTAGAAAATGAAGGGCAAAGGAAAATAAGCTGTAGAGTGATGGTACATGAACAACTACCTATCAATATAAGTACACTGATAAAGGACAGCATGTACTTACAAGAACAATGCAGAGCTAAAAAAATTCATTGGCATTGGATATATTCTACACTAATGTAACCATTCATACAGATTAGATAATTTGGAGCGAACAATTAATAAGCAAGCTATCATGCATACTGCTGTCACATAATGAACCAGGTATGTATGCAAGTACAGTGATACAGGACAACAGGTAGTAACAAGAGCAAAGCAGCGGGCAGCATATTTGCGATATCCTGTCGTTCTTTTCAAACCAGAATTCTTCTTCGAGCAGATTTCCTACAAAAAAGATCCGTAAGGCACATGCGAAAAGTAGAATTTCAAATTGTCATGTGATTTCACTGACGTACCTCATCCCGAACGAGACCATTGCATAACAAGGTTTTTCCATTCAATGTCTTCTAAATTTAGCACGTAAGACTTCACCGAAATTCGCTTATAGACTTGCCATCAAAGTGTGATTTCCTCAGTAACACCGACATCGCTGCAATGCTTCCTTGAAAAGCACAAGCAAGCTTTGCTCTTCATGACTATCCAGATTGACCTCGCCTAGTTACAACAATGTAATGTAAAACATTGATGTGTTCGATCAGCAGAAAACAGGAAAATAATAACCATGAATAATAGCACTTACATGTAAGTTGGACAGAAGATGTGAAAATGGTGTTTGTCTTCACTATAATCTTCCCATGATGGGAATATATGCACGTAGTCCCTAACAACATTGAAAGCATTGTCTTTAAACTGGGAATAAATGGAATGGGGTTCCAATCTGCAGGAATTGGTCGCTCTGCAGTTGGGATAGGTCTTCGCCGATGGACTTGCTGTACTTTTTGCTAGAGTGGGATTTTTCGTGGTACGGCTGGTGCTATGGCAAATGAAATCGGTATACCTTTTTCTTTGGAGTGCAGGTCCTGTGTGGTGGGGCTAATGGTGTGGCCATGAAGTATGGGTATAGTCTGCTGAGTCGGTCCTATGTTTTGTGTCACTGGTTGTACAGCCAATATAAGTGGGCGATGTCGATTTCTCCGCACCACCACGTTTTTCAAGGACTTTGCTGGTGCTCCTTCAGGTTCGGCAATCACCCTCTTCCTTTTTGATGTCTGATGCACAAGAACAACATTTGAGTGGAAAAACATGGTATGATGACAGATGGAATATGTATTGATAATGGATGGGCATGGCATCTCGAGTTATATGATGAGTAAACTAAGCAGATGGCGGTGCAACAAAGTATAAGAAATGCAAGACAACATATGCAAGATATGCGCAATCAATAAAACCTTGCCAAATTAGAACATGCACCTTGATGGGTGAACAGGACAGGCCATCTGCCTTTGACTCCTCGAGGTTAGAATAGTCATTAGGATGATATTCTGAACAAGAATCAACAGGTGGGGAGCGTACGGGTTTCATTGCTTCTAGAATGGCACTCAATGCCTTGGTGCCAATTTTGTAAGTTATTGCAGTGTTCCACAATATTCTTCTGATGCGTGGATTCTGATATTCACTGTAATTGCGCATAATATCTGAGAACCATGAAAACATAAATAGTTGTGAGATTATCTTTGTAATGCAGATGATATTCTAATATAGGGGCGCCCCTGTAAACACTTATGTGCTATCATAGGATTCTGATGATAGAGCTCATGTGTGCTGTAATATGGTGCGTGCATTTATATAATCTGGCACAAGTACACAAAAAATAGGCTCCGTAAGTAAGGATAGCTGGCAGATGATAGGTTCATAATATCTTGTATAGAGAGTTTATTGCCAAACCATGATAACAAGAGCACACAACAACTAGGCAGATCATAGTGTACATAATAGGGTACACCATAACCACGATATATAAATCGGAAAGTGGAACTGCATGAAAATACGGTGTTGTATTGCCGCTAGTAATTGAAAGCCTATCGATCACGCACAGGCCAGCTCTATCGAACATGGTAAAGAAGAGCAAGCAGATTTTGGATAATAAAATGTTGGTTGCGCAGTGCCCACACATGATGAACCAGAGCGCATTAAGAATGCAACTCCCAGCTGTCTCGACCATTTCAGCGGTTGGATGAAGATCCACGCCTCCTAACCCTTCTTCTTCCTCGCTCTCGATTCTTCCCATACAGAGAACACCGACGGGCCGCCGGCGGACCACCGCCCCCACCGCTGTGTTCCTCCGCCACCCCACCCCCGCCCCAACCCCCACCAGCGCCGAGTTTTCTTCGTTCGGCGAGGCCCCACAACTACCCGAGCCCCTTCGATCGCACCGACGAACTCCGGCGAGCTCTGAAAAATCGACTGACCCAATTTTGAAATTTAGTCTACTGTGATTTAACTAGTGTGGAATATAAAAGGGGAAAACCATAAGCATTGGGAGTATAGTGTTGAGCGTGCCATGGCGGATCTGAAGGTGCAAACCGGACAAAGGCAACTTCGTAACCAAGACAAGAAATCAGAGTAAAGCAGTGGCGATCTATTTTCTTGCTGCGATAAATAAGTTGAGCAGATACGAAAGAGTGACGCCTCTGGTGCAGCGCCGTGTATGCATCTGCTGAGAATTTGACGGTGCTGCGGTAGCGATGGCTGTCGGTGGCGTGGAAGCAGATCTAGGAGGTTAGACGGTGGCGGCGGGGCGCGGTGGACGATACGGTCGTAGGAGCGGCGCCGGCAAGGTGGACGACGGCGGGGATGAAGCGAGAGGACGGGATGCAACCATCCCGGTCCGAAGGCGTGGATGAGAGAGGTCGATCTCTTGTAATGGACGGCGACGTCGGGGTATCAGCTCCGGCATTGTGGAGGAGGACGGCGGTGGATGGGGTGGCGGACGGCGGCGGACGGAGGAGGGTGGGGTGGAGAGGGTGTTTTGGCGCCCACAGAGTACGAATGGGGAAAGGGAGGTAGAGAGGAAGGGGGGAACCATGTATTCAGGGCGCGCTTGTCTCAAATGCGAGGAAATTTACAAACTTAGCCCCCTTTTCAAATTTTTACTACATCACAACAACATTAGTCGGTTGGGGATAGGACGGTAGTCTCGCATACACCGAATATTTGGCGACGAGAGTTTGTTTTTTGCGCCCACCGTGTACGAATAAGAATCGGGGAGGGAGTCGATTTGGGCCGAGGACACACTGTGTTTTGGCGCCCACCGTGTATGAATCCGAGTGAGAGGCGGTTACGTCACGTTTGGGTGAAATTACAAACCTACCCCTATCGAAACCTATAGAAATCCAGCAGATAGGCTTTGCGTGGCAGGGATAGGCAGTAGTGATTCCATCTCGCAGATTTTGGTTTCGGGCGGTTACTGCGACTTTCCCCGCTTCGTTCAAATTTTGCAGAGTGCATGTTTACCGTGCCAACTCAATTCAAATCTCGTTTGTATTCTACTAGCAAGAGGTCCATGCGTTGCATGGAACATCAAGATGCATTTATACGAGTTGTTTATCTTGTGGGAGACGAAGATGAACGAGGGAAGTCCTTATCTGCAAATGTGGAGAGGGGTGCGGGTATCTTTTAGAAAAATTTTCATAGTTTGTTTTCTATCCGTCAGATATAGATCAGACGGTCCATATTGCAGGATGGCAGGCACACCATCATCACCAACTCGGTTTTTTATAAGAGTAGAGAGTTTTTTTCGGGCGGGGTCCATTTTCAATTGGAATTACATTCTATATATATCATTTTTTATATATACTTTCAAAAGCACAACACCATTTATACATAAATATGGTTTACAAATGGCATGATCTCAGATTCATAAGGTTGTATCCATCAATTTGGATTTTCAAATATTTGAAACCACTTTATGTTGAAATCCAATGTATGCATTCCTCGCTAACTATCTCCAATTAATGTGTGTTTCATGCGGGTTTTTTTTACTTCGTAAACATGTGTAATGTGTTTCACACACGCAACATATAGTGTAATCCCGTTTAGACATTAATTGCATATAAACCATGCATTGTTTGTAATTGAAGAATCTATGGATCACCAATATTGAAAAACTATATAACCTTACTCGTGTGCCCAAATTCAAATGAATATGCATGTTTGATACACCAATTTGCGTTAGGATATTATCAATGTCATGATCTTCAGTTTAAATATTTGAATCCCCTTTAATCCAGATATTCGTCTCATATAGCTATCACTCATGCTTATATAGTACTATCTCTCTCGACCTATACGCGTTCATCGCCTCTCGTATCTCTCGTGCTACCTGTATGTCGACAATGATCTTTTATCTTCAGTAACACACCGACGGTACTCTCTCCTCGACCTTCATCACTCTATCTCTCTCTAAGTATATCTCGCCCCTGCTATGTGTGTCTCTAACTATGATTCTCCATGTGGAATCTCTTTTCTCGCACAAACACAAAACTTTGTCTCCTGTGGTCTCATTTCTCTCTACTATTCCCATGTGTGCCACTCAGACACCCCTCATACAGAGATGTCTTTCGCTCCTTAGATATGAGAACCTACGACTCTTCCTCTTCAATATCTCTTTCTCACACACAAACACAAACTCTGTCTCCCAGGGTCTCATATTTCTCCATTGTTCTCTTGTATGTCGCTCACACACACGCTCTCTCCCTAGAGATATCTTGCATTCCCTCATATGTCTCTCTAGCTATCACTCTCATTGTGAAATATCTTCCTCTCTCGCAGACACAAAACTCCGTCTCTCTGGATCTCATTTCTCTCTGATATCTGTTTGCATGTGACTCACATGCACCCTCTCTCTATCTCTCTCACACCCACACACATAACCCAGCCTTCTGATCCACTCGACTCCTATCTCTAACGCACACTAGCTAGCATCTTTATCTTTCTATTTATCTGTTTCTCCACGAACCTTCTTTCTCGCCCTCACTCTTGATTCCTATCACGCACACTACATATGTTTCTCTCTACATGCAGCCAAGTGCCCTCTCAGACACATATATAACTTCACCCTTTGAACCACCCGACGGTCATCTCCAACACCCAAACTAGCGGATGTCCCTCTAGCTAGCATCTCCATCTCTGTATCTATCTGTAGTTTCTCCGTCAACATTTCTTTCTCGCACGGAGTCTTGCTTCCTATCACCCACACTATATATGTCTCTCCATACATATGCATTTATAGGTTGATCTCTTTTGCACAATCGTTGCACCTCACCCCTCTCGCCGCCATAGATGCATGCTCCAGCCCACGCCACTATCTCTTAAAGACAAAAACACATGCTCAATTGTCGGGCCTTCTTCCCTGCATTCTCACATGCATGCATATTGTCATACCGATCCGTCTCTCCCATGTCGTTGATCTTATAACTTATGTCTTCTTTCTTTTATCTCGATCATGCGTGCGCAGACACACACACATCCCACGTATACATGTATACCTCTCACACATGCACGTTCAAGGTCTCTATGTCTCCATACGTAGTTAATTACCACCCTCAATCCTAACGCCACATCGAATCGTTCTCCTCTTTTGTGCACATAACTTCCGCCTGGATGGGTAAAACACACACTCACACTTAACAATCTCCTTCTAGCTACCCCCCCCCCTCCCGCGCGCCTCTCACTCTTCCCCTATATCCCCGAAACCAATAAGACCATCCCTTTGTTTAATTCCCGCCTACATATGCACCATCGATATATAGTAGTGTTCCTCGGTGTCTCTCGAACAAACACGTTCTCTCGATGTCGACTCCTCTCACGCGCACGCACCTTCTCTTCCCTCTCTACGGGCATTTTCTCTCTCGCACCCCATCGTTGGTGGCCTCTGCCATACACATCACCTCTCTATGATGAAGCCATGCACACTTAAATTACATCTGCCACAGAGGACCCCATGACACACACACACACACAACACGCACGCACACCCCCCACACACACACACTAAGACTCCATCTCTCTCTCTCTATCACACACACAAACACACACACACACACACACGCACGCACCCCCCCGCACACACACTTAGACTCCATCTCTCTCTCTCTCTCTTACACACACACACAAACTAAGACTCCATCTCTCTCCTCTCTCTCTCTCTCTCTCTCTCTCTCACACACACACACACACCCCACACACACACACTAAGACTCCATCTCACACACATGCTCTAGGCGGAGCATTGTTCCTACCACCCTTCATCCAACCTTACCCGTATGATAAACAATCACCTCTATTTATTTGCATAACATGGACAAATTCCACTTTACTTTAGTAGTCAGCAAACTTATCATATGTACCCTTATAAAAAAACGAGTTGGCGATGATGGTGTGCCTGCCATCTTGTAATACAGATCGTACGATCTATATCTGACTGATAGAAAGTAAACTATGATAATTTTACAAAAGATACCCGCACCTCTCTCCACATCATTATATCCTGCAACCTCATTGCTCAGCAATTAAAAAAGGAATGTCTCTGGAACAATCTAGCATGCATGGTGGACGCTGCCGCCTGCCGGCGCTGTCCATCCCCATGCCTCCGCCCATTCCGACCACCAGTCACCACCACGCTCCACTCCTCCTCGCTTTATCTCTCATCTTTCATTTTTTCGATGACATTCTCGAGATACCAGTTTTCCTATAAAATTCTCGAGATATCATTAGTTTTTACACATGGGATTACTCTTGCATGGGTCAATCACAACAGGTGTTTTGTAAAAAAATGCATATTGATGTTCTGGGCAATGCATGAGAATCTTGCTTGTAATTATATAATGCAAATCACGAGCAGGAAGTGACATTTTTTTTACACAACCACGTTAACATGGCCACGTAAATCACTAGCTAAAGTAAATACCATTATACTTATATCCCGATGCAAAAGGTTGAGTACATGTCCGAAGAGTAGAGTCGCACACACGCACTGCCTCTCGTAATCTCTCTCTCACACACACCAGTTACGTGACGCCCACTTAAGCAGACATGAGTATGTTACAATTTGTGCACCCGCGGGTACACGTGATGCTGCGCATTTATTTAAGCCCGAAGGCAAACCCAAATAGTAGCTGCATTCATTCCTCCCGCCGCTCTCTTCTCGTCATTTGTCGCCCGGTAGCTATGGGCCGGCCGAAGGTAACAACATACGCCATACTCCCGCCGGAGCGGCGCTTTAATATGGAAATTTTAGTGGTCCTGCATGCATCTTTTTGTGCTAGCACTCCTATATAAGGGTTGACCGGTCGCTTCCAGCGGACGTGTGCGGGCGGTGGAAGAGGAAGGAGAAGGGAAGCGAGCTGTGGAGTAACATTTTTTACCGCAATTTCTTAGAAAACTGAGTGCAATAATTGAGTAGTTTTGCAAACTACCAAGATTACACCAAACGGTTGAAAACCTATACTCCCTTGCCAAGCGCTTCCGCGTGAAACGGTCAGCGTCGCCTCGAGCGTCGATGCCGCATTAATGCCCGGCCAGAGCGGAGGCGACCTCTCACTGGCGCCGGCTTTGAAGTGGCGCGACGGCCGAGAGAGCGCCGCTTCCCGGGGCACGCGACTGCTCCACGTCGAGACTGGCCATAGGCCCTGTTTGGATCCATGGGTTAGAGTTAGTTTGAGCTAGTTGGGGCTCAAATATCCCTAAAGTATCCAGGCATGAGGGTTTAAATTGGAGCAAGTTGCACCGAACCCACCAAAAAAAAACTATCCCACCCAAGAGGTGCTAACTGAAGATAGTTCCCATTGGGACCACTGAAAAATCACTTTTCTCTCTCCATGAAGTGCATTTATTGTCACTCTAATCCTGTCACCCAAACACCTCTTTGGCTACAGTTAGTTTAGGGTTAGTCATGAGTTAGTCTAACCTCTAGCTAAGTTAGAGTATCAAACAGGAGCAGTATAGGACATGCAAGTTGCTCAAAGCATACAGGCAAATTCATACGTGAAAGGATTTTTTTATTTTTAAAAACGAAACGTGAAACGAAATTTTTTAGAATGCTCTTGGCATGTCGCTAACATGTGATAGTTAACCGACCTCAATAGACGGCAGAAACGCCAGCCCGCCGCACTTTGATAGAGACGAGGAGGGAGAATCGATACAGGCTGCTGGATTACTAGAGATAGGTGTCGCACGGAAGCCAAGAAATATGGTGATAGCATGGGTTAGCCATGTACTAGTATGATGTAACTACACTGGGCTGCCGTGTTTCGTACTCTTCCAATCCATCGTGAAGATGATTGGTTAATTTTATATCGCTGAATAATATTAAATATTATGAGTGCAGACGCTCCACCATGAGGTTCCTTGCTCCTTCTCGGTCGTCCGGAATCTATGTTCTTCCACTCTATTTTTTTTACGTGAGCTTTGTTCATCCTTTTGCCAACACGCGAGACATCAAGGTGCACGTGTTATGCAAGGATCGTTCCATCTATATGAAGAACACGTGGGATTGGAACTACGAGATGGACATGTTGTTGGGGAACGTAGTAATTTCAAAAAAATTCCTACGCACACGCAAGACCATGGTGATGGCATAGCAACGAGAGGGGAGAGTGTCCGTCCCACGCACTCGTGAGACCCGAAGCGAAGCGTTATCACAACGCTGTTGATGTAGTCGACGCCTTCACGATCCGACCGATCCAAGCACCGAACGTCACGGCACCTCCGAAGTTCTGCACACGCTCAGCTCGATGACGATCCCGGACCGATCCAAGAAAGTTTCGGGATGAGTTCTGTCAAGCACTACGGCGTGGTGACGATGATGATGCTCCACCGACGCAGGGCTTCGCCTAAGCTCCGCGACGATATGACTTCTCCGGCGCAGGGCTTCGCCTAAGCCCATGACGATATGACCGAAGTGGAATATGGTGGAGGGGGCACCGACACGGCTAAGGAACGATCCGTAGATCAACTTGTGTGTCCCGGGTGCCCCTGCCCCTGCACATAAAGGAGCAAGGGGGGGTGCGGCCAGCCCAAGGAGGGCGCGCCGAGGAGTCCTACTCCCACCGGGAGTAGGACTCCCCTTCCTAGTTAGAATAGGATTGGGAGGGGAAGAGGGAGGCGCGCCCCCTCTCCTTGTCCTATTCGGACTAGAGGGAGGGAGGCGGCCTGCCCTGGCCGGCCCTTCCTCTTCTCCCTATGGCCCATTAAGGCCCATTGACCTTCGGGGTTCCGTAACCCCGGTGTTCCGGTAACTTCTGCTTTCATCCGAAACCTTCCAAGTCCAAACATAGGCTTCCAATATATCAATCTTTATGTCTCGACCATTTCGAGACTCCTCGTCATGTCCGTGATCACATCGGGACTCAACAACCTTCGTACATCAAAACCTATAAACTCATAATGAACTGTCATCGAAGCGTTAAGCGTGCAAGGACCCTACGGGTTCGAGAACTATGTAGACATGACCTAGAACCATTCTCGTCAATAACCAATAGCGGAACCTGGATGCCCATATTGGTTCCTTCATATTCTACTTAAGATCTTTATCGGTCAAACCGCATAACGATATACGTTGTTCCTTTTGTCATCGGTATGTTACTTACCCGAGATTCGATCGTCGGTATCCAATACCTAGTTCAATCTCAATTATGGTAAGTCTCTTTACTCGTTCCGTAATACATCATCTCACAACTAACTCATTATTTGTAATGCTTGCAAGGCTTATGTGATGTGTATTACCGAGAAGGCCCAGAGATACCTCTCCGACAATCGGAGTGACAAAACCTAATCTCGAAATATGCCAACCCAACAAGTACCTTTGGAGACACCTGTAGTACTCCTTTATAATCACCCGATTCGTTGTGACGCTTGGTAGTACCAAAGTGTACCTCCGTAAACGGAGTTGCATAATCTCATAGTTACAGGAACATGTATAGGTCATGAAGAAAGCAATAGCAATATACTAAACGATCAAGTGCTAAGCTAACGGAATGGGTCATGTCAATCACATCATTCTCCTAATGATGTGATCCCATTAATCAAATGACAACACATGTCTATGGTTAGGAAACATAACCATCTTCGATTAATGAGCTAGTCTAGTAGAGGCATACTAGTGACTATCTGTTTGTCTATGTATTCACACATGTATTATGTTTCCGGTTAATACAATTCTAGCATGAATAATAAACATTTATCATGATATAAGGAAATAAATAATAACTTTATTATTGCCTCTAGGGCATATTTCCTTCACATGTACCCAGGAGTGGACGTACGAACCTGAGTAATGTAGCGCAGTAAGTGAAGTAGAAAGGCACAAATGGTATGAACATGCGTGGCATATAGGGTGTGTTTGGTTGCGTTCTCGACTCAGCATAATTGTTCCATCTTCATGCATGCTCAACTCAACACCCCTCTTCATGCATGCTCTCTTCATGCATGCTTCTAGTGTATTTGTGCTAAACTAGTGTGGACTCATGCACCCTCCATACACTCTACCAAACACCCAAAATTAGGTCGAGAAGGGAACTCTTAGGCGGCATTTGTCTCTTACTACGTACTACCACTAAATGTTGTACGTGCAATGCACGGTGATGTTATGGAGTACGTGCCTAAGTACTCTACTGCTACTATATTAGTTGGAGGCACATATTAACTTTTATATTTGTTTACGTGTATGCCCCGAGACCTTCCAACTAGACGTGTCTTTCTCTCTAGGTCGCACTTTGTATCGTTCATACCACTAAGTACTACTACGTGTGGTCTCTGACCCAGAAGTGGAAGAAGTGGAGACGCTCTACCACGCTGTTTTTTTACGCTGGGCTCTACCACACTGTTCATGTCCCACTCCTTTCTCTGACGTGTGGGACATCCAGCACGTGCCGTGTTTGGCACCCTTCATCGTAAGAGTTGAACCGCTAGCATTCATCAGAAATAAAAAAATAATTATAAATCGGCAGTGATACTATTTTTTTTGCGAACCAATCAGCAGTGATACTATACCACGCGGTTTCCTTGCTCCTCGATATCGGAAATAATACTTCTGTTCGCCAACATGTGGGACGTCGACAATCTTGGTCTACTTGCCATGCACGCAGAACTCCAAGGGAGTCACCCAGGTCGCCGCGCCGCAGTAACAATGACTAATGAGTAGTTAAATCACAGGCCCACTTCCCACTTTGAAGTTGCTCGGACGAAGGAACCATCATGACTTCGTTGAATTCCGCTTCTTGGAGAAAACTACTGTACCAGCAGTACTGCTAGCTACAGTAGTTACTCCAACAGAGGCCTCCTTTCGGTCATAGGATAGGAATATGAAAATCATAGGAAGTGAGATGACATGCATCTCAATTCCTATAGAGAAAGAGATGCCATTTGATGCTTAGGATAGGAATTTTTTCATTTAGTCTAGGCTAATGTACTGGTAATTTGCTCTAAAAACTAGAGTAGTAACTAGTACTAGTATTGGTACATGCTCGTACTCAGACACAGACACACACTAACTACTAGTACTACTACTTCTCACATGCTGGCCAGACGCCTTCGTTCTCCTTCCCGACTTTGTCGGCGACACCCCACCGTGCTTGGATCTCCGCCGACCTCTCCGCAGCAGCGCGTGCGTCCTTTTCTTTTCTTGCGGCGGCGGGCCTCTCTTGTCTTGAGTGCTTTCTGACTTTTCCGCTCCCTCGGCTTTGGCCGCCTCTTACTCTACCGCCCATTCGCCTTGGCATCTTCAAATTCCTCCCA
Source organism: Aegilops longissima (assembly GCA_021605205.1). Lineage (NCBI taxonomy): Eukaryota > Viridiplantae > Streptophyta > Magnoliopsida > Poales > Poaceae > Aegilops > Aegilops longissima. The sequence continues at coordinate 55,904,261 of CM038678.1, forward strand.
CATAGTTGTCGTCGCGGCGGCGATGAACTCGCACGCAGGATGCCATCGCTTCCTACCATTTTGTGTGTGGTCGGGCGGCGAGGAACTCGGCAAGATGGGATGCCATCGCTGCCTTACCGATTAGTGTCTTGCGCGGTGGCATGAACGACGCTTGGTGAGAGCTCTGGGGTGGAGTGGCCGGACAACCGTATAGTGCATTGGTTTGTCAAGAGCTCAAGGACAGAAGACGAATTAAATTTGGATTCCCCTTCAATCCTGGTCATTTATTACCGAGTAAAATGCATTGGCGGTCATCGAACTTGTCTTTGTAGCTCACTTTGATCATTGTATACGAGACTAGCACATATGCCCGTGCGTTGCAACAGGAGAGAAAATTGTTATGTACTTAAATTTAGGGAACATTGGATGTGCAAGCACGACATATCAACTCATTAAGTAGTTTTAACTGACACACTCAATTTCCTTAAGGGCACTCCCCACTATATTTGAACTTATAATCATATATAGTATTAACCCTAAATCTAAGTTGTGAATGTGCAGTCGATGAACATACAACACGGCCAAGTTAAACATTGTCGGATTGCAATTTTATAATAAGTTATATCATAATCTCATAGTCTCATAACATACTGTCTATCTAATGTTCACCGATAATCCCGTGTAAAAAGCTTCCAGAACATTGGGACTTAATTTCTTCTTTTTTTAGAAATGTGAGTTAAATCCTTCCTGCTCATCTGTAACAAAACAATTGTGTTCGTTTCTTCAGGGATAATCGGTACCCAATCCTCACCCTCTATCAATTCATGGAGTGGTTTATTGATTTTCCACACAACTTGCAAACGTATATAAACTGATGAAATTTACTGTAAGAAAATGAGAAGCTAGTATTTAAATTGATAAGTAAACAAACCCTCTCATATGAATTTAAAGCGCTCGAGCGCCAAAACTCTACGGCCAAGAGACAACCTCGCGTGAAGATTAAATGCATCTAACTATAGCCAGTGGCCGCATGAAGAGGCAGTTTCCACGTAAATATTACATTTTGACTGCCGCGTGGGATAATTGGGCCCGCATACAATGCACCAAACAAAGGAAAGAAAACCCATTGCATGCATTGACTGGTGCTCTATAACGATCTGCTGGAGAGAATAAATCAAGCATTTTTATCGAACGACCCAAAAATAACGGACGCACTCATTGCACCTGGCTTAATAATGATGGATGAATGTAACAGAGAGAAGTACGAGCTAGCCCAATTTACTCACTCAAGGTTTCTTTTTCTTTTGTCAACAAATGTTCATAATCATAAAAAATGTTTACATTTTTCAAATTAGTCCATTTTTAAAAAAAATAACCCTGTTTTCAAATTTGTCCAGAAATTCAAAAATTGTTTAGAATTTGAAAATTTGTTCACTTATTTTCAAAAAAATGTTTGCGAGCTTAAAAAAATTTAAATATTTTGCTGCAATTTTTAGACAAAAAATCGAAGAACTACAGTGCCTAGGAAAGTCGTTAACTCATGGGAGGTCATGCGATTGGTCCCACTCACGCACAATTTTTGTTAGCCTTTATTATGTTTTGCTTTGCCACTATCTCCCTTTTCTTTAAAGGGCACGCTACAAAATTTTCACTAAAGGCAGCCTGGCGTAGTGGCTAGGTACGCGGGTGTAGCAGTAGCCGGTCGCTGGTTCGAGTTCAACTGGGCACATTCTTTTTTGTTGATTTTTGACCGAACGACGATAAATATTAAGCCCATGACAGACGAAAGAACATCTGGTCCCACCGCAAACCAAAAAAAGTGGAGAAACAATCCTCCCTTTAATATTAGGTAAAGATAAAGATATGGTGATTATACGGTTACTGGCTCAGCGTATAGCTCCGTATTTGTTTGGTTGACCAGTAAAATAGTCCGCATGCGCCTCATCAGCTCGTGTTCTTTATCTATCTATCTACGCGGGCCTACCTGTCAGTGAAGAAAGAAATAAAAACCAAAATTACGCGCATGTGACATTACTGTTTAGACGTTTGCTGGAGGCCTCCGCGAACACCGAGCATGTATTCACCTGGCTCAACACCACCGGTCATACTCGTGACTCGACGCCTTGCTCATGTATATCGTCCATCACAACAACAACCTATAAAACAGCCTAGCTAGAGAGGGTACTATGGTGCGGAGTATGTACTATCCTGAGCAACCAATCATAGTGCCACTACACACGAGTGTGTGTCTGATCGATTCGTCCATTATTCATAAGTTATGTATGGTTGTGTGGTGTAAGTGCATCTAATGCCACTTAGTGATTTTGGTGGATTGAAGACTTATAGGTTAAGGAACTAATGCGTTTGTGAGTGTACACAGGTCTATAAGTCTATGAGGAGTTTGATATTTACAGAGAAAGTCGACCCCTAAAAATAAAGTTCTTCGACTGAAGACTTTGATATTCTGAAGACTTTCTGAAGACTTTGAAAGTGAAGAAATTGGTGTGACCTTGAAGACTTGATATTCATTTGAGGAACATGAAGCGTGAAGACTTTTGTTTTCGTAGTTTCATTTTCTTTCTTGAGTCATAGGAAACACCATACTGTTAAAGGGGTCAAGGAAATACTAAGGAAAAATTTCCATGTGATGCTCAACTCAAAATCCTACACCTACCAATCCCTTCGAGTGAAGCCTTTGAAATCTCATAGTTCAGTCAATTCCTTCAAAGGATGAGATGAAGTTCTTCCGTCACGAGGAATTTGTTCGACCGAGGAGTTAGGAATTCGCCAAAGGCGGATTGCCTACATAGTGAGGAACATGATAGCCCTGAGGAATTTGATATTCAAATTTCCGACCGTTGCTGTGCTGCGCGCCAGCTGTCCCAAAATATCTTATCCACCTAACGGTCATATCATTGAAGGGCATTTATATCTTATCATGTCGGGCTGCTCCCCAGGCTATAAATAGCCGCCCCCTACAACCACTAGCTGGTTGGCTGCTCCGAGAGAACTTGACACTTGTCATTTGAGATTAACCCATCCTCCGAGGACTTTGAGCGAAAATCATCAAGTGAGGAAAAACCCCAAAACCAAACCCCTACAAACCCAAAGTGATTGAGCATCACTGAAGAAATTGATCCTGCGTGGATCCGACGCTTGTTACCTTTGAAGACTGTGCTTCTTCCAGACGGTTAGGCATCATGGTCTAGAGCATCCAAGAGGAATTGTGGATCGCCGAGTGACCAAGTCTGTGAAGGTTTGGAAGTCGCCTGAAGACTTACCACGAGTGATTGGACGAGGTCTGTGTGACCTTAGTTCAAGGAGAATACGGTGAGGACTTGGTGTCCTGAGCTGCGTGCTCAGCGACTGGGTGTCCGGGACTATGTGTCCTCGAGTTTAAATACTCAGCCGCCCAACCAGACGTATAACCGAGACAGCAGTTGGAACTGGTCTACCAAATCATTGTCTTCACCAACATAACTGGTTCTATTTCCTCAACCCTTTCATTTCCTCATTATTGTGTTGAGTGTTTGTTCATATCTGTGTTTGAAGACTTTGATCAAGACTTTCTATTTCCTTAGTTCATTTTCTTCTTCTGTTTGTCTTCATCTTGTGTTATCCTGTGATTACGCTTTTCGTACTCTGTGCTAGTCTTCATTTCATCATGATGACCATGCGTGTATTCTGTTATGCTTACTTCTGAGTACTTATTCCGCTGCAAGTAGTTCTTCGCTAAGGAATTTCCTTACCGGCAAATTCCTCAGTGAAGAATTCATAAAAATCGCCTATTCACCCCCCCTCTAGTCGATATAACGCACTTTCAATTGGTATCAGAGCAAGGTACTCCCTTGTTTTGTGTGATTTTGGTTTAACCACCTGGAGTTTTAGTTATGTCGACCACAGGTATGAAGAAAGTGACATGCCCTATCTTTGGCGGTCATGATTATCCCAAGTGGAAGGCCATGATGAGGAAGCGCCTCATGGCAATGGACAACGAGCTGTGGACCGTCACTGAAATTGGTCTTACTGATCTATGCAAGACGGCGAACGCAGATGATATTCGCAAGCTCAGTCGACTTGACATCAGGGCAAAGGATATCATCTGTTCCTGCCTATCTAGAGATGAATTCAAGTGCATTATGCATCTTTGCAATGCGAAGCTCATCTGGGACCGAATCTCCGACGTCTCTGAAGGTCATCGAACCCGTCATGATCCCTAGTTTGAGGACTTCAAGGAATCTCTCAAAACGATGACTTTCGAACCAGAATCATCATCTTCTGCATCATGTCTCATGGCAAAGGGTGTCGAGGTAACCGAATGTTCCTCATCTGAATTTAGTGACTGTGAATCTGATGATGATGGATCTGATGATGATATTGAACCTAGCTATACCAAACTTGTTTGCATTGCCACCAAACAACAACATGCCTTGGAAAAGGTTCAAAACATGTTAGGTAGAAGTGATGATATGTTAGGTGAAGAAATGGATCGCACTAAAGCCCTGACTGAAAATCTTCAGAGACTTTAGTCTAGGTTTGACAGCCTTCAAGGTCATCATAACACTCTCTTATCTGATCATGAGAAACTTTCTTATGAATTTCTTCAAAGAAAGCAAGACCTTGAGAAGCTAAGAGTGAGTTATGAAGATCTTCAGAAGGAGCGCGATTCATTACTTGCTCAACAAATCAGCACTTCTCAGGAAGAATTTGTTCCTCCATGCTTAAAGTGCATTGAACATGAATCTGCTAATTCTTCATCTGAATGTTCAAATGCTTCAACTGTTACAAATTCTTCACTTGCCTCTGCTATCACTAATTCCTCATCTGAGGACATTGCTAGTATCACTGACGATGCAGGGCTGAAGGAATTGTATATGATGAGCATGTACAAAAGCCTCAAAGGGCATCGACTCTTTGTGATGTGCTTAAAAGCAGATCCTCAACAGAACCCTAGGAAAGAGGGTATTGCCTTTGAGAGGAAACTCAATGCTGATGGAACATATTGGAAGCCCGAGCAGATCCCAAAACCTCATGGGTTGCTGCAAAGGGACCTCCAGATTGATCCATCTAACTTATCTGGCTTTACATGCGAATCTCCTCATTCTTCCGATGAGTCATTTGACTCAACTATAAACTGTTCAAAAATCAGAATGGTGAAGTATTTGCTAGATATGTTGGCACTAATCGCAGGAACGGTTCCCTATGAAGAAAATCTGGGTTCCCAAGAAGTGCCTTGAAAGTCTTGGTGAATGTCCTCATGACACCACCTGTGAAGAATAGGAACCCAGATCAAATTCTTCATATGGACCAAATTCTTCATATGGATCCAAGTCCTCATACGGACCAAATTCCTCACGTGGATCAAATTCCTCAAAAGGATCAAAGTCCTCATATGATTATCATCGTGCTAACAACTCTGTTTTCGAGGTAGAGCTAAGGGCTATGAATATGTGCATTATTCTTCAAACCAATATGTTCATAAGTCCTCGAAGAATTTCTCTGCTTATTCATATGCTTACCCTAACCCCTCTTATGTGAAATGAAATGGTTTGGCTTCTATGCCACCATTCTCGTATGGTGCTCGCAGAGTGATGAAATCTTTGCCACCCCTTCAGATGTGGGTGGTGAAGAAAAAGAACTAATCTCTTCTGCAGGGTCAGGTCTCCAGACGTGCCTAAACGTCTGAAGAATTTGCTGGGGACCTGACAAAATTGCCTGAAAGGACGCAGGCTAATCATGATGAAATGAACTTTCATTTCACACGTCCTCATCTTGCTTATCTGTTATCCGACCGATGAAATTCATCGATGAACTTGATATCATATTCTTCATCGATGAAGTATATGAGATCGTAAGTTGTACTAATTCATCTGCAGGACGATCAACCCAAAGCCACCGAGTGGGTTCTCGATAGTGGATGTACAAATCACATGGTGGTGACAAGAATCTATTGATGGATGCTCCCTTATCACCGTCACATCTGAAGCATATCATCTTTGCTGACAAAGGCAAAAGTCAGGTATTGGGTCTTGGTAAGGTTGCGATCTCTAAGGACATACACATGGACAAAGTCATGCTTGTTGAGTCCTTAGGATACAACCTCATGGCAGTCTCAATGCTTTGTGATCTTGATATGGTTGTTATCTTTGGCAAGTATCATTGTGTTGTGATTATGGAAACTGACAATTCCAAAGTCTTCGAAGGCTTTAGGAGAGGAGACTTGTATATTGTTGATTTTTCTACAGGACCACAACCAGCCGTGTGTCTACTTGCAAAAGCTTCAGAAGGCTGGCTATGGCATCGGCGACTTGGTCACGCAGGCATGAGGAATTTGCACACGCTTGCAAAGAAGAAGCATGTCATTGGCATTGAAAATGTCAAATTCCTCAAGGATCACTCGTGCGAGCCTGTGAAGCTGGAAAATGACCAAGGCCAAGCATCCAGCGAAGACTATCATGACCACTACTCGTCCCTTGAATTGCTTCACATGGACCTCTTTGGTCCCAATCATTACTCAATTGTCGTTAATGATGCATCTCTATATGGCTTTGTTATTGTTGATGATTACTCTCGTTACACATGGGTACACATTGTTACTTACAAAAATCAAGTGCAGGAAGTCTTCAAACGATTTTCCTCGAGGGCTTCAACTAACTTTGGTGTGAAGATCAAACACATCAAGAGTGACAATGGAACTGAGTTCAAGAATTCCGGTCTTGATGCCTGTCTTGATGAACTTGGTATTACTCATGAGTTATCTGCTCCTTATACTCCTCAGCAAAATGGCATCGTGGAGCGCAAGAACAGAACTCTTGTTGAGATGGCTCGCACTATGCTTGATGAATACAAAACGCCTAGTCGTTTTTGGATTGATGCAATTGATACTGCATGCCACATCATCAACAGAGTATATCTTCACAAATTCTTCAAGAAGACTGCCTATGAACTCCTCACTGACAAGAAACCCAATGTAAGTTATTTCAAAGTCTTCGGTGCTAAATGCTGGATTAGAGATCCTCATCACAATTCTAAATTTGCACCGAAAGAACATGAAGGTTTTATGCTTGGTTACGGAAAGGACTCGCACACCTATAGAGTCTTCAACATCGCTCTTCACAAGATTGTTGACACTGTAGATGTGCGGTTCGATGAAACTAATGGCTCGCAAAGAGAGCACCTACCTTCGTGTTAGATGAACCAGCACCGAGGATTCTATCAAGTTCAAGGCAACCGAGGATGTCATTCCCATCAAGAATCTGCTGAAGAATTCATTCTGTCAGACGTGAAAAACGTCGAGTGATGCACTGAAGATAATGTGAAGACAATGGTCTTTGAGGAAAATGATCAAATTCCTCGGCGACAACCAGCTCATCCTCGCGTTGCAAAAGAAGTGCAAGTGGAGAAGATCATCGATGGCATTGAAGCGTCAGGTCCTCTCACACGCTCAAAAGCTTCACATTTATCTAACTTTTGTGGGCACTATGCTTTTGTCTCTATCACAGAGCCCACTAACCGGAGTGGATTCAGACTATGCAAGAAGAATTACATCAGTTCGAGCTCAACAATGTCTGGGAACTGGTCAAATGTCCAGATCCTCGCAAGCATAATATCATTGGCACAAAGTGGATCTACCGCAACAAGCAAGATGAAAATGGCCTTGTGGTGAGGAATAAGGCACGACTAGTATCTCAAGGCTACACCCAGGTTGAAGGAATTGATTTCGATGAAACTTTTGCACCTGTTGCTAGACTTGAGTCTATTCGCATATTACTCACCTATGCTAACCATCACAATATCACTTTATATCAAATGGATGTGAAAAGTGCATTCCTCAATGGTAAGCTTGAGGAAGAAGTATATGTTGCTCAACCCCAGGTTTTGAAGATCCAAAGAATCGACAAAGTCTTGAGACTTAATAAGGCCCTCTATGGTCTCAAACAAGCCCACAGGCGTGGTATGATACATTGAAGGAATTATTCGTGAAGAATGGCTTCACACCGGTTCACTCGACCCTATTCTCTTTACTAAATCTTATGATGGTGAACTGTTTGTGTGCCAAAATATGTTGATGATATTATCTTTGGTTGTCTTGACCAACGTTATAGTTATGAATTTGCCTATATGATGAGTGAAGAATATCAAATGTCTATGATGGGAGAGTTGAAATTCTTCTTAGGTCTTCAAATTAAATCAACAACAAAATGGCATATTCATATCTCGGAGAAATACCTCAAAGATGTCCTGAAGAAATTCGGCATGCAAGATTGCAAAGGTGTCAAAATTCCTATGCCCACAAATGGCCATCTATGCACTGATGAAAATGGTATTGACTTCGATCACAAGGTATACCGCTCCATGATTGGTTCTTTATTGTACTTATGTGCATCTAAGCCAGATATAATGCTTAGTGTTTGCATGTGTGCCCGATTTCAAGCTACACCGAAGGAATCACACCATAAGGCTGTGAAGCATATTCTTCGATATCTAGCTCACACACCAACACTAGGATTATGGTACCCCAAAGGCTCTACTTTTGATCTCATTGGATATTCTGACTCTGACTATGTTGGTGATCGCGTGGACCGCAAGTCAACATCTGGTACTTGTCATTTCCTCGGACGATCTTTGGTCTGTTGGTCCTCGAAGAAACAGAACTGCGTATCACTGTCTACTGCGGAAGATGAATACATTGCTGCTGGCTCGTGTTGTGCTCAATTACTGTGGATGAAGCAGACTCTCAAGGACTACGGCATCAACGTGAAGAATGTGCCTCTCTACTGTGACAATGAGAGTGCCATCAAGATTGCTCACAACCCAGTTCAGCACTCGAAGACAAAGCACATTCAGATTCGTCATCATTTTCTTCGTGATCATGTGTTGAAGGGCGACATCTCCATCGAGCACGTGAAGACTGAAGAATAGCTAGCTGATATCTTCACTAAGCCCTTGGATGAGAAGAGATTTAGCAAGTTGCGGTGTGAGCTAAATATCTTAGAATCTTCAAACGTTCTTTGAAAAGGACACACATCCTGACACTTATGCAAAATTGATGACTTAGATGTGCAACACATGAAGAAACGTTTTTCTTCAAATCAATGAAGTATAACACTATTAGTGTGAAGAAATTAATGAAGAATTTGATTCTCAGAACCCTACGACAATTGTACGCGGTGTCTGAAATCATCATTCTTATCTGATGGGTCACGCCACCACCAAAGTTGAAAATCTTCAATTTGAGTTTTTCCTCGTTTTGAAATTCTTCAGTTTTCAAATTCTTCAACTTTGCAAAATCTTCACTGTTTCCGTCGTCTTTCTTCATTGGCTATATATATATATATGGGTTTATGTCCTCTACAGCATTCACTTATAGTTATTTCTTCAAGTCGCTTTTTCTGCTAAGTGAATGTGATCGGACCCTTCCCCCTCTATGCTATACTCAACCCAATCTATTCACAAATTCTTCATGTGCGTTCTATTTGAAACTCGTTCAAAATCTTCACTGTGTCCTTGTCAGCTGAAGAAATTGCGAACGAAACTTTAAAACAAATCTTATCCAAATTTTCGGTTTTGCCGCTCAAACCATTCCGCATCCCATGATGCATTATTCTATTCACCCACGATCATACACGATCTCCACTACACAGTACGTGGGTGACACATGTCGTGAGAAGGAGAATGGTCAGGGGCACGTTCTTCCTAAATCTTCGGGCGAACAGTTTTTCACTGCCTCTATAAATACCCCTCTCTCCATCCTCACTTCTTTTACCCCGCTCGACCTCTCTCTCCCGTTTGAGCTCCTCAAACCCTAGCGCCGCCGCTACTCCATCGTCGCCGGTGAGGAAGAGCTTCACTGCCTCGACCTCGTTGCCGACGTACTCGCGCCGACTGCGGAAATCCTCACTCCGCCGCCGCCGTAGCTGTCTTCCTCCGCCAAGTTAGGGCGTGGAAGATCTGAACAGACGAGCTTCACATCTACAACACTCAGTTCGTCGTGTTCTTCATTTAGGGTAATTAAAAGTTACTTTTACTACCCTCGTTGATCCAAATCTTACACTACAAAATCTTCAAAGGTGTTTTATTCTTAAAATCCTCACACACAAACACCTCACTAGTTATAGCTCTTGCTTCATTTCTCTAAGCAATCATTTTTCTTCAAGATTCCTCAATTGTGTGGATCCTCGATCTGTACAACTCTGGAACCTAAGACAAAGAACGCTTAGTGAAATTCTTCAAGGCTCATCTGGTCAAAATCCTCAAAACATGTTCTTTTTGAAAATCTTCTGAGAACGCATATGACCTCTCCAAATTCCTCGCAACTATACTCTGTTCACAGGTACTCATGTCCGCTGCTGAAGCACTAGGTTCTCATCAACTTAACTCATTTGCAGCGTTCCTCGAAGAAAAGTTGCATACTTCTTCAGAGAATTCATTTGTTAAAATTCCTCAGCTGAAGAATATGGAAGAAGGAAAGAAGCCACAGAAAGGAGGAAAGAAACCTGAGGTTATGACTGCTTTTGAGATCCCTGAGGAAATTTATGCTGACTATTGCACACCTGATGAAGCAAAATTTGGCAAAGAAAATAAAAATCAGCGCAAGGTGCGCATTCAGAAGATTGAACGGAGATGGGCAAGGGAATGGAGGGAATACAGATATGTGACTCCAAAGTACATGAAGAAATTCGCCTCAATCCTCCATGCCCAAGAGCTCCATTGGCACTGGCCAAGTAGTGACCCCACCAGCATCAAGCGTGGTGAGGACTTTCTGAAGAATGGGCTAAGCGCCAAGCTAAATTGGCAAGACTAGCCAAGGAGGCGGTGAAGAAATTCAATGAGGATTCTGCCATCGCTATCGCATCGAGGCCTCGGTCAAACCGAGGAAATCCATGCCAAAGAAGCCTGCTCATAAGCCAAGTGCTTCTCCATCAGCGCCCTCACGGCCAAGTTCCTCAGCAGCGCTCTCAAGGAAAATTCCTCACACTGCTACAGCTCCACCAAAGTCCTCAACAGCTCCTTCAAAGTCCTCGGTTCTGTGCATCGGCTACATGTCAAAGGACTGCTGGTTTCTCGATTGCCTCTGGAGTTTCAGCAAGTTCCTCAAGCAGCACCAATTTCATCATCCGCCCGACTCTGCTGAAGACCAAAGCAACAGCTGGACGAGGTCCTCGGCCAAGTCCAAAGAAGAAACAGGTTGCATTCCATGTGCCTTCTGATGATGAAGCTTCTGATGATTAACTTGCGGAAATCATCAGAGATCGCCAAGAAAGGGCTGCTAGAGCCAAAGGCACATCTGTGCCACTGCTGTTGGATCCAAGGAAAATCCTCGATTATATTGATCTCTGGCACAAGGATCCAAACACCCCTATGCCTGATTTTCATCTGACCCCTGGACAAAGTCATATGTTGACCCATTTCATCGCTGAAGAGAAATGGAAGTTTGAAAAGGCAAGAGAGATCAAGAAGGCTCAATACAGAAAGGAGAAGTTCCTGAAGAAAAACGTTGTCAAAATGACACCTGAGGAACTTCTCAAGTTCCAGACTGAAATTCAAGACCTCAGCAAAAACTTCGATTCTTATTATGCTGATTGGCAAGGAGCCAAAGTCAGATTCGTCAATCTAACGAAGAAATTCACCAATGTTGCTCCCCCAATGCAACATGAAATTCCTCAGTGAAGCCTCGGCTCAGCCGGTGAAGAACATGCCAAGACCGCCGATGAAGTTCGACAGCTGATGAAAATGCTAGTTCGGGGCTGATGATCCCATTCCAGCCGAAGAAATTGCCGTGGCATCCACTAGTGGTGCGCTCAAGAAACTGAAGTAGTCAGGCAAGCTGCATCGATTGCGCTGAAATTCAACCAGATTCCTCGGCTCCTCCCGCGCCAACACCAACTCCAATTCTTCCATCTGCCTCTGATGTGAAGAAAACCAAGGCTGCAGAACGAGCTGCTGTGAAGAAACGGAAAGCATCAGCTGCGTCAAATTCTTCGGTTGCGAAGAAAATGAAGCCAATGACGAGCTCCTTTGAAAATCCAATTGATGTTGTTCCAATTTCCTCAATTCCATCAAAGGACCTTGTTCCTTTTGATGAAGATTATGTGATCCCAAGCGGATCTGATGAAGAAAATCATTCTGCTGCTTCGTCAGAGCAGATTGATGAAGAAATTGAAGTGGACGCAATCCCTTCAACCCCAGTCATTTCCTCACCTATGCCTCAGTTCACAGCTGAAGAGGCTGGTGTTGAGGAAATTGAAGATGAAGATGTGGATATAGGGTGCACCACACCTGTGATGAATGATGACTTTTGGGAAAGTCAGCATCCCAATACTCCTCTCTTCACCCCGCTCCAACAGATTCCTCAGTCCCCTGCACCAACAGTTCAACTGGACTCTGAAGAAACTCAACCCACTTGCTCTGTGCATGAAGAAATTCCAGCCACTAGTGCTGATGAACTGTTGTTTGCTGATCCTCGATCGCACTGTTGAGGAACAAGAAATCCTCCGCTCAAGAACCTGAGCTCGCGATTCACGAGGTGGTGATGCAACTCACCGACACCCCTCTCGCCCAAGCAAAAGAATCCGTTCTCAAGCAAACAAAAGTTCAAGGCTGAAGATTTCTTTGTCGAGCACGATTCTTCACTAACTATAATCCATATGATTCGCTCGCATAAGGAAGAGGCGTTTGGACTGCCACCAAGCCAATTTCTATTCCTCAGTGCTCTTCAACAAAGACAAAGTCTTCGATCATGCTCATATTCCTCATGTGGACATGGAGTCTCTGCCAGGCTTTGAGCCAGTCCTCAGTGTTCTTCACGACGCAGGACTTCTGAATTTCTGACCGATATCTGTGGATCGGAATGAAGAACTCATTCTTCAATTCTATGCAACGCTGCACATCACCGGAGACGCTGAAGACGTGAACTCATGGGTATTAGACTGGATGTCTTAAAATACTCACTACAAGGCACCAGCAACTGAATTGCTTCGTGCTCTACCACTCAGTCCTCCACTTGATGGTGCTCGTTGTATCTACAATGAACCAGAACTTTCAAATCACTATATGCAAGTGCTGATGAAGCCTTTGAAGCCAAGGCAGGCCCCAAGAACCAAATTCCTCGTCAAGGAATTATTTTATGTGCCTCGGACTGTCTATCGGATTCTCACGAAGACAATGAGTCCTATCAAAGGCCACGACTCGAATGATGAAGAAGTCGTTGGCATCATGAAGAATATGCTTTTCAACATCATCCATGGCATTCCCGTCAACTTCCATGATTTCTTCATGATGACTCTGGCAAACATTGCTATGTCACCATTTGAGCTGAAGCCTTATGCGCCTTGGATAATGAGATTCATCAGGACAAGGTCTTCACTCAATTACAAGGCTGATACTCTGAACCACTGCAGCTACTTGCCCCCGATTGAAGTCCTCAAACGGACATTTACCTCAGCTGATGACAAGGGCAAGGCTACTGCTGTGATCGATGAAGGCATTCGTCCATTGATGGACAGTTTTGCAAAGCAGCATCCTACTCCACCAATGATGACTCGCCACACATGACTCGCCGCAAATACCCCGGTCAAGCAAAGTCCTCAAGCTATCGCACCTGTGGTGATGACTGATCGTGAGTTACTCCTCGGTCTTCATCGGAAGGTTGATCGCAATCATAAATGGGTCAAGCGTCGGTTTGGTTCAATTCTTCACAACATGACCTCAACACACAATGCAGTGAAGAAAACCACTACTACCTCCATGAAACCTTCAAACGCACTGGCTGTTCTTTCACATGTCTACAAAGGCGCAAGAACCGACGACAATGGGACTCAAGGAAGAATTTGACTGGTCTGCACCTCCTCCAAGAAATACAAGAAGGTCAAAGTTCCTTCCTTGGTGGCCAGCTCCTATTCTTCATCACGCGACATCGATGAAAATGAAGACTTGGACGACACCATGGTGCTTTGATACTTTTGATGTAACATCCCAAATTTCCTATTTGGAATGTTTTACAATTATAGCTCATCATGCATTTCATCTATGCATTACAAGATTGATTTGATTCAATTTGAGTGGCATTTGAAGTTTCAAAGTATTTTTTGAGTTGTTGTTGAATTTGAATTCAAAAAATTGTAAGTTTGGCCCCTTAGTGATTTTGGTGGAAGTGTAACATCCCAAATTTTATTTCAAACAATTATAGCTAAGCATCTATGCAATACTTGAATTTGAGTGGCATTTGAAGTTTGAAAAGTTATGAGAGGAGTAAACATGACACTTGAGACAAAATGAGAGGAGTAAACATGACACTCCAAAATGTCAGAAGAAAACATTGCCAAAAAGTTTGAATTCAAATTTGAGTTTTATTTGGAATTTTAGAAAATGATTTTTATAAAGTTTGAGTTTTGCCTCGAAAATGTTCAAATTATAGGAATATTCCCTGATCATTTTGATATATATATGTCCTATATAAAATATTTATATTTATTATGTTTTTTCTCTCTCTAAATTCAAAAAAATAGAAAAGGAGGACCCAGCGCCACCAGCCAGCCCTGCCCAGCCAGCCGAGGCCCACCAGCAAGAGCCTGACCGACCTGCCCACCAACAGCCGAGCCTGCCCACCGCCCGAGCCCCCCCCCTCGCCGAAACCCTCCGGATCGGTCGGCCGACCCGATCCCTCTCTCCTCACCACCGACGCCCTGCCCCACCACCTTCTTCCTCCCCCGCCACACCCACGCCACTGAATCCCGAGATCTCCGGATCTCATCCCGATCTCCTCCTCCCGCCTCGCCAAGTCGCCCCCCTATACCCCCCCCCGCCTGCGCCTCGCCCCTCCCTTGGTCAGAGGCTCGCCGGAGACCCGAAGCCGCGCCGCCATTAGCCTCGCCCGACCGCCTGCCACCTCGAGCTCCTCGACCCCACCCCGAGCTCCCCTTGTTCGCCAAGACCCGCGGAGGTCCCCGCCGACGCCCCGACCACCGGAGGCCCGAGCTGCCGCCGCCGAGCCGTCGCCGCCGCCGCCTCGGTAAGTCGCCGGAGCTCTCGTCGCCGTTCGATCTAGATCGTAGGGCTTAGGTTAGATCCCCCGAAGGGGTACGTTTTATTTAGGTTTAGTTTTAGTGAACCGGTTTTTATTCCGGTTTAGTTTGGTTTTAGTTAGGTTAGATTAGACCGGGCCGACGCGGTTTGTTTTCTGTTAAACCGTGTGCGTAGTTTAGTTATTTAACGCCGAAGCGTTAGATAGGCCCATTAGCCAGTTTTTCGTTTTAGTTTTATTTTTCGTTTTCTGTTTTAACAGAATAGTTTCAGTTTTGTAAAATTCATATCTTTTAATCTACTTAATATTTTTAAGTGATTCTTTTTTTGTTGGTTTGCAAATTTATTGTAGTTTCTGTAGAAAATATAATTAGTCATGTTAAAATTATTTAAAATTGTTTTATTTTAGATTTAGACAGAATAGTAAATCTGCTATAAAATGAGTTAGGAATATTATTTTTAGTGATTCTTTTGTCACAACTTTGTTTTGACATTGCCTAACCGTAGGAATTTATTTGGGCATTTTAGAAATTAATAAAAAATAGTTTTAACCAGAATCATGTTATTCCTATTTATTTAACTAGCTACTGTTTTCCTATTGTTTTAATTAGCAAATAAATTTATTTTTCCTATGTGATAGTTTATTCTAGGTTAGTTTCTGTAACTTTAGAGCATGAACTTTTATTTATAATAAATAAAACTTTTATTTTATTTTTTACTTGCTAGGATTGTTTTAGGCCTAATAGGAGTTTTATAATAGCTTTTAAGGTGATTCTTTTGCTCCTAGTTGCATGATGAATTCTTTTCTGTTAGGTAGCATAAACCCATGCTTAGGTTCTGTTAAGAAAAATTTTGTTATGCAAAACTACTTCATGGTTGTTGTATGATGTGGTGAAAACTTTGAGTTGGATTTCTTGAGTTTTCTTTGGGTTTTGATTCGTTTGTTTTGTGTGTTGTGTTAGCATGCTATTATGTTAAGTGATCATATGCTATATGCTTATTATGATTGTTGTTTGCCTCGTAGAATTTCCGGAGTGCTAAGCTTGCTACCACGAGTCCCTAGCTTTCAAGATCGTCAAGAAGGCAAGTCATTGATCATATTTCTTTTACTATACCTATGATTTTATTGCATTAGAATTATACCTCCCCACCATGCATGCAGTAGGTGAATTTGAAGTTATGTTCTTGAGTAGTATCATGAGGTAGGATGAACCCAATTCCCTTGTTACCATGACCCGGGACGAAGTAGTTTATTTTGCTATGCTCAGAGACGGGTTGGTTGAGTGAATTCATAAGGAGATGTGAGAGTCAAGATGATGACAACCCCATGAACTTCAAGCTCAAGATGGACTTCAAAATTCACTACTGGGTGGAGGATTTGTTGACGGCACCCCGAGAACCCAGTGGTTGGCCGGGATGCATGGAGAAGCGCCATGACATCTTGCGGAAAGCTTCACCCAGCCACGAAGAGACGGATGTATACCCATTGACCGAAGCTTACTCTGCAGCCGCAAGCCATTATGGGCTCGCTTGGTCAACCCTAGTTGTGACTCGGCGGACGGTGCTACGAGATGTAGAAGAACGGTAGGATTGATGGGTACCGGCAAAGGGCCGAAGAACTCTTCGAAGACCCTGTTTTGCTCGTTCCGCCTTCAAACACCATGAAGTGCTAAGACTTAAAAGGAGGGAACGATTCTTGCGGGTAAAGTGCGCAAACCTCTGCAGAGAAAAGATCTAATCGATTAGCCGTGTCCCCGGTTACGGACAATTTGAGCCTCTGGAACTTGGAAGTATTTCGGAAATCTCAACACTGGAATTAATAAATTAATTGAGGGGGTTATTATTTAATAATTGGGAATGAGACATTGGTTGGTGGAACCATCTCAATAACTACCAACAATTTTGTAGTATTTGCAAACAAGTCCTTATTATAGGGAAAAAACTGGCTTTTCGCAAAATGATGAAACTTAGAGCCCCACAGCCAAATTGCATATAGTATTAGTAATATTTTACTGTTATTATCTCTTCATGACTTGCCAGCATATTCAAAATGCTGATCTACACGGCTGCAACGCCTTATGTTGCGAGGAGTATTCCGATCAGAGTGAGGCTACGATCCGCGCTTGGCGATTGCCCTTTGGAGTCGGATGGACTCGCTATTCTTCTACGCTTCCGCAGCTTTACTTAGTTTATTTTTCATGAGTTGGCCTTCGCCAATTTATTCTATTGTAATAAAGACTCGATATGAGAATCGTAATAAATTCAGGTGTGATTGAACTTTGATTATTTCATCAATGTACCGTGAGTGCCAAGATGATCTTGGGATGGTATGCATATAGAGACTTGACCGATTTTGGGTCGGGTCGCACAGAGATGGTATCGAGCACACGCCGACCGTAGGACGAACCCCTAGGATCGGAAAGCCATAGGAAGAGACTATTTATTTTATGTCCTTATCATTCCGTAATTCTCCCTGCTCATTTCTCGACTTCTCTCCGATTTTCAACATTCTAGATGGCCGAAGTTCACCCCAGTTTTGCTACCGGAGTTTTGCCACCAGATGAGACGATGCCTTTCGCAAGAAGCTGGTCCAGATCGTGAAGAAGCTGAAGATTGCTCGCCTCGATCACCGGAAGCCTACCAATGCACTTCCGACGGATACCCGCCATGTGATTGAGGTGCACATTCCAGGAGAACCTTCGAGGACATACAGAGCCTATTGACTTTGAGTTTACCGATTTCAACTGGATCCTCGGAAGAGACATGGCGATTTATCGTGCACTTGGACATCTCCGAGAAGAGTACAGGCCGAGCTCGATCCATCGACTCGCCATGATTTTTCGCAGAGCAAGGAATGGAGATATCATCCGCATCAGAGGACGACTCCATTCTCTCATATGTCCAAGACTTGGAGTGTCTCCTCAGAAACGGGAGATCCGATCGCCAGAACTCAAGGTACACAGAGGCTGTTGTTCCGTGAACTGAATCGGAGGAGAAGGCACACGCAGACTTCCTTGACCATGAGGAAGAAATCGCGGATTTCATGGAGAGAGTCGACAAGCTGAAGATGGATGTTGCCGCATTAGAGGAAAAGATGGACTTGGGAGAAGACCTTTTCCGAGTGGAGATGACGGACCTCTCGTGAGCAATGACCAGGATTATGAAGGAGCTCCACCAAGAAAGCCGCAAGAGGAGGCGCCAGATCGAGGACGCCACACCGGAGGACGCCGCACCAGAGGACGCAAGGATTATTGATGAAGACATTTAGTCGACCGCCATGTTATTTTATTTTCATCGATCAGTTAGGTCGTTATTTTCGATTAGTCGTGAGAATTTGTAATCGAGATTGAACCATGTTTGAGTGGATTGAATAAATGATTGGTGTGATTATGATTGTGCATTCATATGGGTAGTGATATTTTATCATTAGACCATTGTTCTATTCTAATTTTCTCATCCACTCCAAAACACCAGATGCCTCCGAGACGTGACCCGGTCTCAACTTTCCGCGGAGCTCACCCAGCTGATCCAAAGAGCAGAATGCCCTCATGCGATGCTCATCCGTAACTGAACAACAACAACAACAACAACAACAACAATCCACCGCCACCACCCCCTGTTGACAACTTGACTCGATTCCTAAGGCTGAATCCGCTAGTGTTCTCTAGCAGCACCGAGCCGATTGTGGTCGGCGATTGGCTCCGCAAGGTCGGAAGGAGTTAGTCACCGTTGGATGCACGATGCAGAGAAAGTGCGCTTTGCCGCACATCAACTTGATGGACCTGCAGCCTCTTGGTGGGAGAACTACACCGCCACTTATCCCATCGCCACCATCACGGGATCAGTTCCAAGAAGCTTTCCGCACCGCCATGTTTCACCGGAGCCATGAGTCTCAAGAAGCGTGAGTTCCGCAACTTACGCCAGGGAACCGCATCGTGGAAAGACGTGGATGAGTTCAGCAAGTTAGCTCGCTATGCCCCGGATGATGTGGCCACAGATGCCGCAAAGCAGGAAAAGTTTTCGAGGGACTCAATGACGAGCTGGGAATGCAGCTAATGGTGGCTACCTTCACCAACTACCGTGAGCTGGTAGACAAGGCCACCATACTTGAAGGCAAGCAGCAGCAGATTGATAGCCGCAAGCGGAAGTATGGTCAGGGGAAGTACAACTCTGGAGCTCAGCAGAAGCCCCGATATGCCCCATACTCGGGAGGGCATACCCATCACAACCATGGAGGACATAACCATGGAGGAAATGGGAACAACCGCAACCAGGACAACAAGTCGCAATGGAAATGGCAATGGAAACGGCAATGGCAACCAGCATCGCCCTGCCCTGCCGTAAAGATCTGAGTCACATCACCTGCTTCAAGTGCCGTAAAACAGGGCACTATGCCACCGACCGCCCGGAGGCCAAGCAGAGGAATGGAAACGGCAATGGAAGCTCAGCAAGAAGCCCAACCCTTTTCCTCGTGCTCGGGTGAACCACATTGACGTGGAGGACGCCTATGATCAGCCGACATCGTGGTTGGTAAGTTTTATTAAATTCACATCCAAGATTGGTACTCTTTGATTCTCGTGCAACGATTCATTCATATCAAGGGTAGTTGTGGAAAAGTACGGGTTGCCCACTAAAACCCTTAGAAGCCCCCTTCACGCCGGGCCCGCAGAGGAGAAATGATGGCAGGTTTAGGCTGTCATGCAACCTCAACATCGGAAACCATAAATTTCCGCAGACTCATAGTATTGGAAACCTGCACCTTGGATGTAATCCTAGGCATGGATTGGTTGACGAAGTTTGAAGGAAACATAGATCGTGCTCAAGAAGTCGATTCTGCTCACCACCCCGGAGCGTAAGAGGATCAAGTATGTATCCGCACGTAGCCGATGAAGAATCAGTGAATTCTCACGGAGTTGTTCAGAGGAAGTGCCAGAGTGCAAGATTTTCCCGATGTGTTTCCGGAGGAATTACCAGAATGCCACCGACGAGACATTGAATTTCTGATTGAGTTATTGCCCGCACAGCCCCAATATCCAAGAGACCCTATCGGATGCCCCGAACGATTTGAAAGAGATCAAGAATCAAATTAATGAGCTATTGGAGAAAGGATATATTCGCCAAGCTCATCACCTTGGGGAGCCCCAGTTCTTTTGGTAGAGAAGAAGGATGGAACCCGAGAATGGTTGTGGATTATCGTCGCTGAACGACGTGACCATCAAGAACAAGTACCCTCGCCGATGATTAATGATCTATTTGATCAGCTAGTTGGAGCCAAGGTATTCTCCAAGATCGATCTTCGATCGTGGTATCATCGCTGAAGATCCGTGAAAAGGATATACCCAAAACAGCATTCACTACTGTGTATGGTTTATATGAGTATACCGTCATGTCATTGGATTGACTAATGCCCCGCATACTTCATGAATTTGATGAACAAGGTATTTATGGAATATCTGGACAAGTTTGTCGTGGTGTTCATCGATGATATACTGATTTTCTCCAAGAGCGAGGAAGAGCATAAGGAACATTTGCGCCTAGTTCGAGAAACTTCGAGAACATCAGTTGTATGCCAAGTTCAGCAAATGTGAATTTTGGCTGAAGGAAGTCGGATTCCTGACATGTTATTTCAGGAGAAGGAATAGCAGTTGACCCCGCCAAGGTTGAATCACCACCGATTGGCGCCGCCCACCTCACCAAGGAGATCCGCAGTTTTCTCGGACTCGCAGGATATTATCGGAGGTTTATTGAGAACTTCTCGAAGATTGCCAAGCCCATGACTGAGCTGTTGAAGAAGGATGCCAAGTACATTTGGACCGAGGATTGTGAAGCCAGTTTCAGGAATTGAAGAAACGCTTGGTTACAGCCCCAAGATTGATTTTGCGGACATACACAAGGATTACAGTATATTGTGACGCTTCTCGCCGTGGACTCGGAGGAGTACTCATGCAGGAAGGAAAAGTTGTAGCTTATACCTCCGCATAGCTACGACCTCACGAGATGAATTATGCCACACATGATTTGGAGTTAGCAGCAGAGTGCATGCACTCAAGACTGGAGACATTTCCTTATCGGAAACCGCTGTGATGTTTACACAGATCATAAGAGCTTGAAGTATATTTTCACGCAAAAGAGTTGAACCTCGGCAGAGGAGATGGCTAGAGTTAATCAAGGACTATGACATGAGATTGCATTATCACCTGTGGAAGGCTAATGTTGTAGCAGATGCTTTGAGCCGTAAGAGTTATGTGAATACTCTTATAGCAGGAGGATTACCCGGGAGTTAGTCGATGACTCTCGAGATCTCCGATCGGAGATAGTTCCGAGAGGATATGTTGCAACTCGAAGTTCAGTCCACTTTGGCCGAAAGAATTCGTGAAGCCCGTAAGTCGGACAAGGAAATTGATGAGATAAAGAAAAGATGAATGAAGGAAAAGCTAAAGGATTTCGTAAGGATGAATACGGAGCTATATGGTTCGAGGATCGATTTATGTACCCAATGATCCCGAACTCAGAAGCTAATTCTTCAGAGGCTCATGATTCACCATACTCGATTCACCCCGTAACACCAAGATGTATCTGGATTTGAAGGAAAGTTTCGTGGATGTGTATGAAGAAGGATATTGCCGAGTACGTAGCAAAGATGCGACGTTTGTCAACGAGTAAAAGCGAACATCGAAGCCAGCAGGGTTACTTCAACCTTTGCCGATTCCCGAGTGGAAATGGGAAAACTTGGAATGGATTTTATCACAGATTACCCAGACCCGCTCAGGTTATGATTCCATCCGGTAGTGGTTGATCGATTGACCAAGGTAGCTCACTTCATTCCCGTGAAGACTACCTATACCAGTGCTAAGTTGGCCAAGATATACATGACCAGGATCGATGTCTGCATGGAGTTCCGAGGAGTATCGTGTCGATAGAGGAACACAATTTACCTCAAAGTTTTGGAATCGTTGCATGAAACTTTGGGTACGAGGCTGGAGTTCAAGACAGCTTTTCATCCGCAGCATGATGGATGACCGAGAGAGTCAACCAGATTCGGAGGACATGTTGAGAGCTTGTGTGCTAGACTATGGGTCTAGCTGGGATGATAATTTGCCATACGCAGAGTTCTCATACAACAACAGTTATCGCATCATCAAGATGGCCCTTTCAAGCTCTATACGGAAGGAGGTGCGAACACCATTGTTGTGGGATGGTGTTGAGATCGAACACTTTTCGTTCCGATCTTATCGAGATTCAAGAGAAAGTCAAGCTGATTCGAGATAGACTCAAGATAGCTCACCGAGGCGTAAGAGTTATGCCGACAAGAACGCAAGGAAGTAACTTACGAAGCGGAGACCGAGCATATCTTCGTGTGTCCTCACTTCGTGGAATCAAGAGGTTCGTGTCAAAGGAAAGTTAGCACCCGATTCATTGGCCCCTACAAAATCCTCGAACGTCGTGGAGAAGTTGCTTACAAGTTGGAATTGCGGAAGGATTGTCCGGAGTTCATGATGTCTTCCATGTTTCTCGGTGAAGAAGTGTCATGCCGACATGGCCGATATTCCGTTGAGAGACACAAAGGCCCCTAGAGGCCATACAGCTCGACAAAGGATCTGACTTATAAGGAGAAACCCGTCCGAATTCTCGAGACTGCGAACAGAGTCACCCGCAGCAAGATCATCAAGTTTTGCAAGGTGTCAGGAGTCATCACTCCGAGGAGGAAGCCACCGGGAGCGAGAAGAAGACCTCCTTCGAGACCACCCGCACCTATTTGTTAGTTAACCCAATCTCGAGGGCTAGATTCATCTTAAGGTGGTAGGTTTGTAACATCCCAAATTTCCTATTTGGAATGTTTTACAATTATAGCTAAGCATCTATGCATTTTGTTTGAATTTGAGTGGCATTTGAAGTTTCGTAAGTTTTGGAGTTGTTGGAATTTGAATTCAAAGTTTGGCGCTTGAAATTTATTTCAAACCAATGCCCGATAAATACTTGAGACAAAGTATGAGAGGAGTAAACATGACACTCCAAAAATGTCAGAAGAAAACATTGCCAAAAAGTTTGAATTCAAATTTGAGTTTTATTTGGAATTTTAGAAAAATGATTTTTTATAAAGTTTGAGTTTTGCCCTCGAAAATGTTCAAATTATAGGAATATTCCCCGATCATTTTGATATATATATGTCCTATATAAAATATTTATATTTATTATTTTTTCTCTCTCTCTAAATTCAAAAAAAAAAAGAAAAAAGGAGGACCAGCGCCACCAGCCAGCCCTGCCCCCAATAGCCGAGGCCCACCAAAGATTGACCGACCGCCCACCACCAGCTGCCCAGCCGAGCGAGCCCCCGCGCGGCCGAACCCCTCCGATCGGTCGACCGACCCGATCCTCTCTCCTCACCCACCGACGCCTGCCCCACCACCTTCTTCCTCCCCACGCCACCGCCGCCGCCACTGAATCCCGAGATCTCCGGATCTCCTCCCGATCTCCTCCCCGATCGCCCCTCGCCAAGTCGAGCCCCCTATAAATACCCCTCGACCCCTGCCTCCTCGCCTCGCCTAACCTCTCCTCGGCCAGGCTCGCTGAGACCCGAGAGCCGCCGGCCATTAGCCTCGCCCGACCGCCCTGCCACCTCGAGCTCCTCGACCCCACCCCGAGAGCCCCCTGTCGCCCGCACTCTGGCCGGAGGTCCCCGCTGACGCCCCGACCACCGGAGGCCCCAGAGTCGCCGCCGCCCGAGCCGTCGCCGCCGCCGCCTCGGTAAGTCGCCGAGCTCCCTCCGCCGCTCGATCTAGATCATAGGGCATAGGTTAGATCCCCCGAAGGGGTATGTTTTATTTAGGTTTAGTTTTAGTGAACCGGTTTTTATTCCGGTTTAGTTTGGTTTTAGTTAGGTTAGATTAGACCGGCCGACGCGGTTTGTTTTCTGTTAAACCGCAGCGTAGTTTAGTTATTTAACGCTTGAAGCGCTAGATAGGCCCATTAGCCAGTTTTTCATTTTAGTTTTATTTTTCGTTTTCTGTTTTAACAGAATAGTTTCAGTTTTGTAAAATTCATATCTTTTAATCTACTTAATATTTTTAAGTGATTCTTTTTTGTTGGTTTGCAAATTTATTGTAGTTTCTGTAGAAAATATAATTAGTCATGTTAAAATTATTTAAAATTGTTTTATTTTAGATTTAGACAGAATAGTAATTCTGCTATAAAATGAGTTAGGAATATTATTTTTAGTGATTCTTTTTGTCACAACTTTGTTTTGACATTGCCTAACCGTAGGAATTTATTTGGGCATTTTAGAAATTAATAAAAATAGTTTTAATCAGAATCATGTTATTCCTATTTATTTAACTAGCTACTGTTTTCCTATTGTTTTAATTAGCAAATAAATTTATTTTTCCTATGTGATAGTTTATTCTAGGTTAGTTTCTGTAACTTTAGAGCATGAACTTTTATTTATAATAAATAAAACTTTTATTTATTTTTTTACTTGCTAGGATTGTTTTAGGCCTAATAGGAGTTTTATAATAGCTTTTAAGGTGATTCTTTTTGCTCCTAGTTGCATGATGAATTCTTTTCTGTTAGGTAGCATAAACCCATACTTAGGTTCTGTTAAGAAAAATTTTGTTATGCAAAACTACTTCATGGTTGTTGTATGATGTGGTGAAAACTTTGAGTTGGATTTCTTCGAGTTTTCTTTGGGTTTTGATTCGTTTGTTTTGTGTGTTGTGTTAGCATGCTATTATGTTAAGTGATCATATGCTATATGCTTATTATGATTGTTGTTTGCCTCGGTAGAATTTCCGGAGTGCGAAGCTTGCTACCACGAGTCCCTAGCTTTCGAAGATCGTCAGCAAGGCAAGTCATTGATCATATTTCTTTTACTATACCTATGATTTTATTTGCATTAGAATTATACCTCCCCACCATGCATGCAGTAGGTGAATTTGAAGTTATGTTCTTGAGTAGTATCATGAGGTAGGATGAACCCAATTCCCCTTGTTACCATTGCCCGGGATGAAGTAGTTTATTTTGCTATGCTCAGAGACGGGTTGGTTGAGTGAATTCATAAGGGAGATGTGAGAGTCAAGATGATGACAACCCCATGAACTTCAAGCTCAAGATGGACTTCAAAACTCACTACTGGGTGGAGGACGGTTGACGGGCACCTTGGAGAACCCAGTGGTTGGCCGAGATGCATGGAGAAGCGCCATGACATCTTTCGGAAAGCTTCACCCAGCCACGAAGAGACGGATGTATACCCATTGACCGGAAGCTTACCTGTGCAGCCGCAAGCCATTATGGGCTCTGGCTTGGTCAACCCTAGTTGTGACTCGGCGGACGGTGCTACGAGATGTAGAAGAATGGTAGGATTGATGGGTACCGCAAAGGGCCGAAGAACTCTTCGAAGACCCTTTTTCGTTCGTCCCGTCTTCAAACACCATGAAGTGCGAAGACTTAAAAGGAGGGAGCGATTCTTGCGGGTAAAGTGCGCAAACCTCTGCAGAGAAAAGATCTAATCGATTAGCCATGTCCCCGGTTACGGACAATTGAGCCTCGAACTTGGAAGTATTTCGGAAATCTCAACACTGAAATTAATAAATTAATTGAGGGGTTATTATTTAATAATTGGGAATGAGACATTGGTTGGTGGAACCATCTCAATAATTACCAACAATTTTGTAGTATTTACAAGCAAGTCCTTGTTGTAGGGAAAACGGCTTTTCGCAAAAACAATGAAACTTAGAGCCCCACACCAAATTGCATATAGTGTTAGTAATTTTATTTTATTATCTCTTCATGACTTGCCAGATATTCAAAATGCTGACCTACACGGCTGCAACGTCTTATGTTGCAGAGGAGTATTCCGATCAGGAGTGAGGCTACGATCCGCGCTTGGCGATTGCCCTTTGGAGTCGGATGGAGTCGCTATTCTTCTACGCTTCCGCAGCTTTACTCAGTTTATTTCTCATGAGTTGGCCTTCGGCCGAATTTATTCTATTGTAATAAAGACTCAATATGAGAATCGTGTAACAAATTCAGGTGTGATTGAACTTTGATTATTTCATCAATGTACTGTGAGTGCCAGCATGATCTTGGGATGGTACAGACATAGAGACTTGACCGATTTTGGGTCGGGTCGCTACATGAAGACTTATAGGTTAAGGAACTAATGCGTTTGTGAGTGTACACAGGTCTATAAGTCTATGAGGAGTTTGATATTTACAGAGAAAGTCGACCCCTAAAAATAAAGTTCTTCGACTGAAGACTTTGATATTCTGAAGACTTTCTGAAGACTTTGAAAGTGAAGAAATTGGTGTGACCTTGAAGACTTGGTATTCATTTGAGGAACATGAAGCGTGAAGACTTTTGTTTTCGTAGTTTCATTTTCTCTTTCTTGAGTCATAGGAAAACCGTCATTGTTAAAGGGGTCGAGGAAATACTAAGGAAAAATTTCCATGTGATGCTCAACTCAAAATCCTACACCTACCAATCCATTCGAGTGAAGCCTTTGGAAATCTCATACAGTTCAGTCAATTTCTTGATGTGAGACGAAGTTCTTTTGGTCGCTGAGAATTTGTTCTAACTGAGGAGTTAGGAATTCGCCAGTGCGGATTGCCTACACAGTGAGGAACATGATAGCCCTGAAGAATTTGATATTCAAATTTCCGACCGTTCTTGTCTTTGCTTGCCACCTGTCCCAAAATATCTTATCCACCTAACGGTCATATCATTGAAGGGCATTTATGTCTTATCATGTCGGGCTGCTCCCCAGGCTATAAATAGCCGCCCCCTACAACCACTAGCTGGTTGGCTGCTCCGAGAGAACTTGACACTTGTCATTTGAGATTAACCCATCCTCCGAGGACTTTGAGCGAAAATCATCAAGTGAGGAAAAACCCCAAAACCAAACCCCTACAAACCCAAAGTGATTGAGCATCATCAAGAAATTGATCCTGCGTGGATCCGACGCTTGTTACCTTTGAAGACTGTGCTTCTTCCAGATGGTTAGGCGTCATGGTCTAGAGCATCCAAGAGGAATTGTGGATCGCCGAGTGACCAAGTCTGTGAAGGTTTGGAAGTCGCCTGAAGACTTACCACGAGTGATTGGACGAGGTCTGTGTGACCTTAGTTCAAGGAGAATACGGTGAGGACTTGGTGTCTGAGCTGCGTGCTCAGCGATGGGTGTCCGGACTGTGTGTCCTCGAGTTTAAATACTCGGCCGCTCCAACCAGACGTATAACCGAGACAGCAGTTGGAAATGGTCTACCAAATCATTGTCTTCACCAACCTAACTGGTTCTATTTCCTCAACCCTTTCATTTCCTCATTACTGTGTTGAGTGTTTGTTCATATCTGTGTTTGAAGAATTTGACTGAAGACTTTCCCTATTTCCTCAGTTCAATTTCTTCAGTCTGTTTGTCTTCATCTTGTGTTATCCTGTGATTACGCTTTCTGTACTCTGTGCTAGTCTTCATTTCATCATGATGACCATGCGTGTATTCTGTTATGCTTACTTCTAAGTACTTATTCCGCTGCAAGTAGTTCTTCGCTCAGGAATTTCCTCACCGGCAAATTCCTCAGTGAAGAATTCATAAAAATCGCCTATTCACCCCCCCCCCTCTAGTCGATATAACGCACTTTCATGTGGTGTCTAATGGTGGTCATTCGAATGCTAGCTGGCGACAAGAGCGGTTGCATGGGCGCCTGGTTGTCAATACGTGCCGCATACGCTTCAAAGGCTCGTCATCCATGAGTTAACATTTTACCACCACGCCAGCGTCTGACCGCCCTGGCCTACCGAAACCCCTTCCATCGCTAGCGAGCGCTTCGCGCCTGAAACGATCACTGTCTCTCCAGAACGTCAATGCCACATTCACCATCCTTAACTGCAGGTGAAGTTGGTGTGTCACTGACATGCGGGCCTGATGCCCGTTGGGCCCACATGTTAGTGAGACAACGCACCTGCGGTTAAGTCACTGAAGCAGCGTCTGCATTCACGCCCGATGTGACCTCTCACTGGCGCATGCATTGCAGCAGCGCGCCGGCTGAGAGAGCGCCACCCGTGCGGCATCCCGGTGCAAGCGACTGCTCCGCGTTAATGACACCACAGCTGCCGATGAACCTACTCCGCTGCCAGCCGTCCATTCGCCTGCCGCGGCTCATTGCCATTCGCCCGCTATATTAACTTGAGCCCCAGCTCCCAGCCATAGCCAAAGACCCACACTCATTCTCCTCCGGTCCCTTCCTTTTGTTGGCACCACTCCAACCATGGCCTCCAGGCACTCCAAAGATCTCTTGGACGTACTGTCGCAGGAGCAGACGAAGGACATCGGTGGCTCCACTCCGGGCGCACTCCAAAGCTCTCTTGGATGTACTCTTGCAGGAGCAGACGAAGGAGATCGCCGGCTCCCCCCCCCCCTCCCCGGCCGCCCTCCGCCGCCACAAACCTGGCCGGGGGCGTGTCTTGTGGCTTGGTGGCAGCGAGGAAGAGTAGTACACGGTAGGTCGCCGCCGCTCTGGTCCTAGGAAGGCCACCGCTCCTCCACTCAGTCGACACCAAGCTTGGTGGGATAAAAATCGGCGGCCGATTAGCCGCTTGATGGCGACGTGGAGGCGGAAATCTTCATAACCTTGTGCTCCGGAGGAGGAGGTTATCAAGGCAGATAAGGAGGAGGCAAAGGCAATGGCCGGCTTTCTCGGGTTCATGGTCGTACATGGTTGTCGGGGCCCGGCGATCGTTTAGATTAGGTTTACAGTAGGTTTTAGTACGGTTTGTGCGAAATATGTAATGAATTTCATCCAGTTTATAGGAAAAGTTCTCGAAATGTAATGAATTTCATCCGGTCAATTTGAAATTTCCTTTGTTTGCACGAATTTCGTCCGGTTAGTTCATATAGTTGTCGAAAGGTATGCGGGCAGCATCGGATGGCATCCATCAGTGTCCTCTGAAAGATGCCGGTGTAAATTTGTGGGCCAGCGCTGGAGATGCCCTAACTATCATGCTATAATCGCTAACAATCCTCCATTATTTGGCAGGGAACAGTTATCCCTCGATCAAAATCAGATCTGCGGTGTTTCGCACTCCTCCTGCGTAAGAGTGTAAACTCTTGCTTGCATAAAAATGGAGCAAGTGGACGGCACTATAGCACGTCATATCACTCGAACTAGCCCGCCTAACGAGCGGGAAAGCACTGCCCTCGTCATTTTGTTCTGGATTTCTATCGATCGATCACGCGGAAATGTTACGCTTCGCAAGTTCTAAAGGAAAAGGCGGCACACTTACGAATCGTACGCGTCGCAACCCCGACAGTCCGGCTCGCACGCCGCTCACCAGAGGGGACACGCGTTGTCTTGCAGTTTCACTGACATGTGGGACTGTAATTGAATAAACCATCGATAGCCGAAATCTAATCGCTCGGCGGGCATCGGCTGAGAATAGAGAAATGGGGGAGGGAGAAGAGATCACCCGCCCATCGCACACGGACTCCAAGAAATATATGGTGATAATGTGAGGTGGGCCATGCTGGAGTCCGGACTGCTTCCGGAGCCCGCTCTCACCGCCCTGGCCCCTCAAGACGCCAGCTGCCCGCCGCATGCATGCA
The DNA here is from genome assembly GCA_021605205.1 of Aegilops longissima. Lineage (NCBI taxonomy): Eukaryota > Viridiplantae > Streptophyta > Magnoliopsida > Poales > Poaceae > Aegilops > Aegilops longissima. The sequence continues at coordinate 55,933,848 of CM038678.1, forward strand.
TAGCAAGTAGTACTCCTTATGTGGAGGAGAGAGAGGCATTGACAAAGTCAAGGAGTGGGCTCTGCAAGAGCCCGTCTCTACACGTGCTCCTAGGTATAAAAAATAATTCTAAAAAGGCATAAAAAACAATTGTGTCTTAAAAAAAGAAAGGTAAAAAACATTTGAGAGGAAATAGATAGAGAGAAAGTGAGAAAAAGTTGTAACCTGGGCATTACATGAGGAAGGAGGGAGTGGTGCACATGCCAAGTTCAATGGGCTGCCGTGTTTCACACTCCTCCGTCGTAACAGTGGAGACAATAGCTTTCATCAAAAATAAACAATGAATACTCATTGCTCGTCCTTTATATCGGAAAGAATACTTTCATTCGCCGACATGTGGGACGTCGACCATCCTGGTCCACCTGCCATGCACAAAATTATCCTGGTCTACCCCGGTCGTATCGCAGGCCCAACCTTTCCCACTGTAAGTTGTTCGGACGAAGGAACCATCATGACTTCGTTGAATTCCGCTTCTTTAATAAAACTTACTGTACCCGCAATACTACTACCACACGCGAAGACTGGAGGGCACTATACCACGTCATATCACTGAAACCCACTAGGCCAAACTAGCCCGCCTAGGTCATCTATTTTGGAATGGAGGGAGTACGTCTCTGCACTGCTATGATTTTTTGTTGCACGTTCTCTGTACTTTTGCTACGATTTTCCTACCCTATGAACCAAATGAGGCATGAATGTATGTCGACTATTGTCTGATCGATCTCTAAGGCTACAATTTTAGGAGCTAGGGCTATTGGTCGATCGACGAGGGATAAGTATAAGCGTACCACTAGCTCATCAGCCCCAACGTTTCTCTTCGGTGAGTGTTTTGCAAGTACTATAGCTCGCACAGTAGCTAGCCTATTAACACCAAGAATCATCAAACAAGCCCTGCTGATATGATACAAGTTCAAACTTACATCTAAGAATGCCATATATTACATCAAAAGCTGGTGAGGATACATCTGTTTCCATAACTCGGAGAGGGTTCGCATGATTCACTATCAAACAAAAGTAGCAAGATCCGCCCACACAAGACAGTGCACTAGCCCTAAGATGGTTTCATAACACGCATCGTTCTGGTAATTAAACATAGGGCAATGCAAACTACCCTGAAGGATTAACGCGACCAACTATTTCTTGTCATCAATCTCTCGGGCAATGACCACAACACGGACAGCGGCATGGGAATCGATTTCTGGGGCGATGTCCGCAGGACTGACCGCGACATCGGAATCGATCTGCGGGCGATGTCCTTTGGATGGACGATGGCATCGAATCGATCTCGGGCGATGCCAACAGGGACGGGCCACGACATCGAATCATCAAGGGCGTCCACCGACACCTGCACAACCCTAACATATTAGCAAGCACATTGCAAATAATCAAAAACCACAACTATGGTAATAAGCCATTATTTTTTACCATGTGCAGCTCACCAGGGGATCTCATCCCTCCGGGGGCCATCTCCTTGTCCTCGATGGGGGCCATCACCTTGCCAGGGGAATACTGCTTCTCAACGGTGACTATCTCCTCAAACTCGGTGTTGAGCCTCACATAGGTGGCAATCAGAGTTCCTGGGGTAGGCACGGTGGGGCCCTTGCTGTTCTTCCGCCAACGTCCTCAACTCTTGGGCCAGTGCTTGTTTCTTTGAGTTCTTCGTCTCCATGGGTTGGCCCGCCAACATGGTCAACTCGTTGGTCGGTGCTCGCTTCCTGGAGATCGCTGTCTCCAGTGGGTTGTCCGCCGGCAACTCTTTGCCTAGTGCTCCAGGATCCATCAATGAACTGACAAACAAAAAGCAATCGAAAGGAAACCACAATCGCAATGAAAACGGGAAAAGAATAGGATGTGAGAATCGGTCGGTGCTTCGCAAAAAGAAGATTCTTGGAATGAAAATATATCAGCATAACTGATTCACCCACCTTTCCTTCGTCGGTACAGAAGAAAAATGGCAGAAGTGAGTAGCCTGGAGTGAGGTTTTCTTCAAGAAAGGGAAGAAAGGGCTTGAACGAGCGTTCCTGTGAAATGATGGTTGCTTCGTCCAGTCCAACTTGGAGGCCACCTTACCACTGCTGGTAAAGGTGTGGGTTTTGTGATATGACGGGTCATGACAGCCACATAGGGGTGACAGGTGAGTCTCGACTGTAGCACCTCGCTGTGATTTGGTGGATGGCACGCGGGCCCGGATGCTTTGAAATGTCCCGCATGTAGATAGAGCAGCTAGTCATATAGGAGTGCTCAATATTGTACACCACGACCAAGGCGGAGAGGAAAACGAGAGAACTACGTAATTAATGCATGAGTTTAATTAGGGTAGTTTTGTAAAGTACGAGATACATTCCTCCAATCGCAAAATGCCTTGGTTCATGAGATTTTAGATTTGAGCCCTATAAACCGGAAGGGAGGGGGTACTGCACACGGTGTAGTCTAGTCACTTGTTGAAATCTCTAGAAAGGAAAATACTACTCCTTTCCGGTTTACAGGTCTATACTACTCCCTCCGTCTAGGTGTGTAAGTCATCTTACGAAAACCAAATAGTCCCAAAACACTTAGGCGCGGTGCATTAACTTCTACCTTGTTTCTTGTTTCTTGACATATCAACCAATAAGAGATGAGAGGTGTGCATGCTTTTAATGACTTGCAATGGCTAGTTCATTGCATGCAATGCTATTAATTAGCAAATAAACATTGGTGACCCCAGGAGGAAACGGTGCTAAGCGCATGGACCTATGCAGAATAAGTATCAACCAATGGATAATGGAGTTTAATTGTTAAACAATACTCCCTCCTTTCCGGTTTATAGGGCTTATCTCAAAATTTTATGTTTTCCATTTTATAAGGCTCAATTTGGTTGTTTTCCATCACATTTTCAGATTCCAAGGTGCATTAAATCATTGCATGCAAGTATTAAGAGAAATTTGACCAATCCATGTACTTTATGCATGCATGCATTGCAATTAATGCATTGATAAACATAATTTTTTGAGGAAAACAAGAGCATTAATTAGGTGCTTTTGCAAAACTACAAACTGTATTCCACCACTCACCATCTACATTGATTGGTGAGATTTTTGAATTGAGCACTATAAACCGGAAAGGAGGGAGTAGCAATTTTGCCTCATGCAAGAGCCTGGCTAGTATATGCGTGCTCCAAGGAACCGCACCACGCGAGCGTTTGCAACTGCCACATTCAGGTTGCGTTTGGCTCTTCGCCTCTTCGAGAAGACGAACAATGATGCTACTCCTACTTCTACAGTATCGAATCCACTGCTGCATGTTCGTCCACCTCGTGCGGGAGGGATAGCGTGTAGCGAAAGCTTCTACTTACTGCTCCTGCCTTTGCGTCCATGACAGGTGGGCCCAACAGGTGGTTGGCCCTCTGTCATGCAGCCAAAGGCAGTGCGATCAAGGCACCGAGCTCAGTCCACGAGGAGAGGCGTCGTAGTAATCAAATTTCTTGGTCTTGTACGAGTTGACGCGACACATCAAAGCACTACACTTGATAAAAGTCTTTTTACACATTTCAAATGGGCTACTTCGTATGTAGGAGTAGACATATTCTACTTCGTATGTAGTCACTTGTTGCAATCTCTAAAAAGACTTATATTTGGAAACAGAGGGAGTACAACGCATGCATGCATGCCGTGACTTTCCTTTTGATACTTGCATGTGTTGATTTGATGCACCTTGCCAAATTTTGACTATAAATTTAACTAACCAAATTTTCATGCATGTCACAAAAAATTACGGGGCTGTTTGGATTGTGACTATGTTTGTCTTATGTTGCCACATTATTTTTCCCACACTTGCCACACTTGCCTAACCTGAGTTGCTCAAATTGTTAGACACGCTTTGGCTTGCCTAAGGGAATCTTGCTACAATTTTTGAGACGATGACATGTGGGGTTCACTGCTAATAAAAAATTCTTGTCTTAGGTGTGGCTAATAAAAAAGACTTATATTTAGGAACGGAGGGAGTAGAAAATATAAAAAATAATGCATGTTGGGGCAACCCACGTTTCTGCTAATTTTAGTCGTGGGCTTATTCACAATTTTAAACGATACAAAGTGCGACCTGGCACACCATAACACCACTTGGAACAAGCGGGTACTAAAAAAACCGCGAGCTGGCATGTAGTAGTACACAATTTTAAACGATTGTTTTGATGGAGTGAAAAAGGAAAACTACCCCACTACTTATATATAGGCTGGAGCCTCCGCGCTTGCTTGCTAGGGTTGCTCTATTCACATACTCTCATCCTCTCCAGATCTAAACAAGATAGGGGTAGTTACACTATCTTTCTCCCTTCAAAAGACACTGGCTTTCTATCCTCACCGTTGGTTACACATCCGGACGTATCCCCCTCCGCTGGTGAAGGGGAGGAGGGGCAGCGTTTAGGCCGTCGTCGATAGCGAGGGAGGAGACCCACTGCTGGCCACACCGTTATCTCTCGGCGGCGCCGGCGCTGGAGGTCCTCCGATCCTAAATGCGTTGCACGTGGCGGATCCGCCTCCCGCCGCCCACCTATCCACATCCCGACGACCTTCGGTATATCTTCGTTCGAAACCGCCTTAGCTCTACTTCCCCACTCGCTATGTCGCTGCATGTGCATCATTTTCTACCTCTCAGCCCCTCTCGATCGGATGGTCCAACGTCACCTTTTTTCTATTGTTAGAGGTAAAGCTACTTCATGGAGTCGAATCTTGTACTCCTCCGTCGAAAATACTTGTCATTGAAATGGATGTATCTATATGTATTTTAGTTCTAGACACATCCATTTTGATGACAAGTAATTCGAGACGGATGGAGTACTTGGTTCAAACAAGAAATAAAGTGGGGTGGGGAATTTAGTATGTACATCGGACTTGGTACAAACAGGAAGGAAATGGGGTGAAAGTAGTACGACTGGTCATCCAACGGTCTCTTGGTGAAAAGGAAATATAGGGGTAACGTTGTACACAGTGGTATGACCAGGACTAGATTTGCTATCCACACATAGGAGTAGGTGTCTAGAGTGAACAAAAATGGGACCAACCCAGATATGTTTCTTGGATGTTTGTTTCTCGGGGCAACAAACTATGAATCACCACTTTATGCCCCTGTTTACGTACATGGTGATGTACTGCTGGTGCACCCATTGTCCCATGCCCTTATACCAAATATTTAGGCTCCGGTCGGAATAAAGGGGTAGAAAACATAGATCTTGATGAAAATAGAGGAATAGGAAAGGAATGTAGGTATAAAACTATGGAACAGCGAACCGGAGGAAACTCTCAAGAGAATGTGTTCGGATGGACTACGAAATGTACAGATTTGTTTTTTTAGAGTAGCATGCTTGGCAGTATGAGATGCTATTTGTTTATTCAGCTGCACAGTGACTACTCTTGTCCTCACCTCACATACCACACATAGGTTGATTTTTTTATTCCTGCAAACACAGCACAACAACCTGTCTAACGCATGGCAGCGAGCGCCTGCCTCGGGATTCCGCCCAAAAAATGAGTAGCGCGTGGATGTTTCTAATCCTATGGAATGAGTACTACCAGACCAGCTTTCCTATGAAACACTATTCACATTTCCCGTGTTCCGAACGGTTGGAAGGGAAAGAATACCGTAGGAATTGTGTTCCTACGAAAATCCTGCACCAAACCTGTGAACCGAACACAGCCTTAGTTGTTCTTAATATAATGTCCCTGGTAAAAATGAAGCCATGCCACTGTTTTTGCTTGTAATTGTTTGAGACTCTGACAAGTTTAGCCAAATGTTTTTGCGTGTAATTGTTTGAGACTCTGATTGTTTCCTCTGTGCCTTTTTGTGCAAACAGGATATCCAATTCACTGGTTCTTTGTTGTGACCTTTTGGTGCCTTGCACAAAACTCTTCTTAAAAGAAGTGACTTTTGTGTTGTTTAATTGGAATGTCAGAATGGAATAGTTGGTTCATTTTGGTGGAACTGCACAAAGGGAGATCTGTGTTCCAATCCTCATCATCCATATTGGCGCCATAACCTTCCTTTAGGTAAGAATGATATTTAATGCATGTGTTCATCTCTATTTTCCGACTGCCATGAGAAATTAATGTTGTTTTTTACTAGTACACTTGTACTCCCTCACTGACAAAACCAATTATGAATTAGAAGGTCAATCATGTACTTGGTTTCACCAACTGGTGAGGAGAAAGAGAAACAGAGCATGAAGAGGAAGAAGAAGAAGAATAAACAGTGCCAAGGCGATCTTCTTTGAAGCTGTGAGGCCTCGATCGAGGCCATTCAGGGCTCCGCAACGACTACCTTACATGTGAGACGATCCTCCAGGGAGCCCTTCCACTTCTGCTGTCTCACTTAATTAATTAGGAGTACTTAAGTACCACTAATTTATTACTGCCTAATTTTCCTGTTGGAGTTAAACAAATCTTTAGTAGGACCCTATGCTGAATCATGTACGTGTGAATGTTTGTCTATGGAGGTGAATCATGTGGTGGAGCAGGGAGGGAATATTATTAGTGTCATGACATAATAGTGCTATTGTTTTGCATGTCAATTTATTGCCATTGGTTCAATGAGGCAATGCTTTGCGTATTGTCCATCATGAATTTGATGCTATTGTTTGAGTAATATGCTAATGTCTTCCTATCCTTTCTCACTGAGCTAATGAAGGTTTCACCTTGTTCCTACTTGTGCAAACAGGGATCATGTTGTGCCAATCATACATTTTAGTGGAACTACACAAGACAATACAATGAATTGTATCCCAGCCAGTGCTTTAACTCTGCTGGAAGTTCTTGATAATCTTTCGATATAATCTCAGCACTGGTAAACAAGAGTGATTTCAACCATACATTTGAAGTGCACAAAAATATATACTATTGTGTGATTCCAGTGAGTGCTTTATCATCTCTTATGGGACTACATGAATAAGCTTTTTTTCTCAGGTTGGTACGGGCCTAAGGCCTTCATCCATATTAGTTTGTTGTCATCTCTATTTGTATCGTGCTACTGTCATGAGAAACTCCTTTATCTTTTCACTTTTAAGTTTTGCAACCTATGATAAATGGCAATGCTTTGAGTGTTGAGTTGAGCTAATTGGCACTGATTAAATAAACTAATACCTCTCTTTAAGCAAGACTACTATGTTGCTAACTTTAACCATTAAGATAATGAGGGTGCTTCTATTTGTTAGTGTATGTTTCATCAAATAGTCCCACCATTACAGTAATCTCACTCTCTCAATATATGTGCCAACAGGGATGCTCGATTTTGGTGGAACTGCACAAAAACTTTGGGTGCTTCATTGCCTCGACAGCTTCCGTCCTTTCCTGTCAGTCGCTAATCTCCGCTTGCTTTCTTCCTTTGCTGTCAGTCGCTTGGCTTATCTTGGCTTCCAGTCAAAGGAAATAGTAATTGATATGCTACCTCACACGGGTTGGTACTGGTCTTTATCCTGATTATTGTGCCTATCATATGTATCGGTAATTTGGTATTGTGCTACAATTTGCTGCTACGTCTTGAGCTTGCGTTGGTTTTCCCCGAAGAGAAGAGGATGATGTAGCACAGTAGCGTAAGTATTTCCCTCAGTTTTTGAGAACCAAGGTATCAATCCAGTAGGAGGCCACGCACAAGTCCCTCGTACCTGCACAAAACGAAAGCTACTCGCAACCAACGCGATTAGGGGTTGTCAATCCCTTCACGGTCACTTACAAGAGTGAGATCTGATAGAGATAATATTTTTGGTATTTTTGGTATATAGATGCAAAGCAAAAGGTAAAAAAGCAAAGTAAAAACAAAGCAAGTATAAAAGTGATGGAGATTGATATGATGAGAATAGACCCGGGGGGCATAGGTTTCACTAGTGGCTTCTCTCAAGTGCATAAGTATTCTACGGTGGGTGAACAAATTACTGTTGAGCAATTGACAGAATTGAGCATAGTTATGAGTTTATCTAGGTATGATCATGTATATAGGCATCATGTCCGTGACAAGTAGATCGAAATGATTCTGCATCTACTACTATTACTCCACTCATCGACCGCTATCCAGCATGCATCTAGAGTATTAAGTTAAAAACAGAGTAACGCCTTAAGCAAGATGACATGATGTAGAGGAAAAAATTCATGCAATATGATAAATACCGCATCTTGTTATCCTCGATGGCAACAATACAATACGTGCCTTGCAACCCTTTCTGTCACTGGGTAAGGACACCGCAAGATTGAACCCAAAGCCACACACTTCTCCCATTGCAAGAACTACCAATCTAGTTGGCCAAACCAAACGGATAATTCGAAGAGACTTGCAAAGATAACTCAATCATACATAAAAGAATTCAGAGAAGATTCAAATATTATTCATAGATAAGCTGGATCATAAACCCACAATTCATCGGTCTCAACAAACACACCGCAAAAAAGAAGATTACATCGAATAGATCTCCACAAGAGAGGGGGAGAACATTGTATTGAGATCCAAAAAGAGAGAAGAAGCCATCTAACTACTAGCTATGGACCCGAAGGTCTGAAGTAAACTACTCACACTTCATCGGAGAGGCTATGGCGTTGATGTAGAAGCTCTCCATGGTAGATGCCCCCTCCGGCGGAGCTCCGGAACAGGCCCCAAGATGGGATCTCGTGGATACAGGAAGTTGCAGCGGTGGAATTAGGTTTTTGGCTCCTGTTCTGATCGTTTGGGGTACGTAGGAATATATAGGAGGAAGGAGTACGTCGGTGGAGCGACAGGGGGCCCACGAGGTAGGGGGGCGCGCCCTAGGGGGGCGCCCCCCACCCTCGTGACCGCCTCTTTCGTTCCTTGGAGTAGGGTCCAAGTCTCCTGGATTACGTTCGGTGAGAAAATCACGTTTCCGAAGGTTTCATTCCGTTTGGACTCCGTTTGATATTATGTTTCTTCGAAACACTGAAAAAGGCAAAAAACAACAATTCTGGGCTGGGCCTCCGGTTAATAGGTTAGTCCCAAAAATAATATAAAAGTGGAAAATACAGCCCAATATAGTCCAAAACAGTAGATAAAGTAGCATGGAGCAATCAAAAATTATAGATACGTTGGAGACGTATCAGGCATCCCCAAGCTTAATTCCTGCTCGTCCTCAAGTAGGTAAATGATAAAAAAAGAATTTTTGATGCGGAGTGATACTTTGGCATAATTTCAATGTAAATCTTCTTAATCGTGGTATGAATATTCAGATTCGAAAGATTCAAGACAAAAGTTCATACTGACATAAAAAATAATAATACTTCAAGCATACTAATCAAAGTAATCATGTCTTCTCAAAATAACATGGCAAAAGAAATTTCATCCCTACAAAATCATATATTTAGGCTATGCTTCATTTTCGTCACACAAAGATGTTTCCAACTTCTATACCCCCGATGACAAGCCAAGCAATTATTTCATACTAAAATAATCTCAAACTTTTTCAACCTTCACGCAATACATGAGCGTGAGCCATGGATATAGCACTATGGGTGGAATAGAATATGATGATGGGGATTGTGTGGAGAAGATAAAAAAGGAGAAAGTCTCACATTGACGAGGATAATCAACGGGCTATGGAAATGCCCATCAATTGATGTCAACATGAGGAGTAGGGATTGCCATGCAACGGATGCACTAGAGCTATGAATGCTCAACAAATGAAAACTAGTGGGTGTGTATCCAACTTGCTTGCTCATGAAGACCTAGGGCATTTGAGGAAGCCCATCGTAGGAATATACAAGCCAAGTTCTATAATGAAAAATTCCCACTAGTATGAAAAAGACAACTTATGAGACTCACTATATGAAAAACATGGTGCTACTTTGAAGCACAATATATGAGACTCACTACATGAAGAACAAGGTTCTACTTTGAATCACAAGTGTGGAAAAAGAGGATAGTAACATTGCCTTTTTTTTGGGCCTTTCTTTTTTTCTTTTTGGCCTTTTTTTGGGCAATGCTCTAATAATGATGATCATCACACTTCTATTGATTACAACATAAGGATTACAACTCGAAACTAGAACAAGATATGACTCTATATGAATGCCTCCGTGATGTGCGGGATGGTGCAATGAATCAAGAGTGACATGTATGAAAAATAATGCATGGTGGCTTTGCCACAAATACGATGTCAACTACATGATCATGCAATGGCAATATGACAAAAGTAAAGTATGTCATGATGATGATGAACGGAACGGTGGAAAGTTGCATGGCAATATTATCTCGGAATGGCTATGGAAATGCCATAATAGGTAGGTATGGTGGCTGTTTTGAGGAAGACATAAGGAGGTTTATGTGTGATAGAGCGTATCGTATCACGGGGTTTGGATGCACCAGCAAAGTTTGCACCAACTCTCAAGGTGAGAAAGGGCAATGCACGGTACCGAAGAGGCTAGCAAAGGCGGAAAGGTAAAAGTGTGTATAATCCATGGACTCAAAATTAGTCAAAAGAACTCATATACTTATTGCAAAAATTTAGAAGTCATCAAAATCAAGTACTATGTGCATGATCCTAGGGGGATAGATTGGTAGAAAAAGACCATCGCTCATCCCCGACTGCCACTCATAAGGATGCACAAGCCAGGTACACTTCATGTTTCAAATTTGTTACACAACTTTAACCATACGTGCATGCTACGGGATTAGCAAACTTCAACACAAGCATTTCTCAAATTCACAACTACTCAACTAGCACGACTTTGATATTATCACCTCCACATCTCAAAACAATTATCACGCATCAAACTTATCTTAGTATTCAACGCACTCAAAAGAAAGTTTCACATATCTTGAATACCAAGTATATTAACATTAAGAAAATTACCATGCTATTAACGACTCTCAAAATAATCTAAGTGAAGCATGAGAGATCAATAGGTTCTTTAAAACAAATCCACCACCATGCTCTAAAAGATCTAAGTGAAGTACTAGAGCAAAAATTATCACGCTCAAAAGATATAAGTGAAGCACTATGAGCAAAACTATCAAGCTCAAAAGATATAAGTGAAGCACATAGAGTATTCTAGAAAATTCCAATTCATATTGACTTTTATAAAAAGGTGTGTACATTAAGGATGATTGTGGTAAACTAACAAGCAAAGACACAAATAATACAAGATGATCCAAGCAAAACACTTATCATGTGGTGAATAAAAATATAGCTCCAAGTAAATTACCGATGGAAGTAGACGAAAGAGGGGATGCCTTCCAGGGCATCCCCAAGCTTTGACTTTTTGGTGTCCTTAGATTATCTTGGAGGTGCCATGGGCATCCCCAAGCTTAGGCTCTTGCCACTCCTTGTTCCGTAATCCATCAAAAGAATTCACCCAAAACTTGAAAACTTCACAACACAAAACTCAATAGAAATCTCGTGAGCTCCGTTAGAGAAAGAAAACAAAAGACTACTTTATGGTACTGTAATGAACTCATTCTTTATTTATATTTGTGTTAATCCTACTGTATTCCAACTTCTCTATGGATCATAAACTATTTTACTAGCCATAGATTCATCAAAATAAGCAAACAACACACGATAAACAGAATCTGTCAAAAACAGAACAGTCTGTAGTAATCTGTAACTAACGCAAACTTCTGGAACTCAAACAATTCTACCAAAATTATACGACCTGTAAAATTTGTTTATTGATCAGCGGCAATTGGAATCAATATTTTATCACGTTCTGGTGATTTTTAACAATTCGGGCACTGGGCGCAAAGTTTCTGGAAATTACAGCAAGATCAAATAACTATCATCCAAGAAGATCCAATAGGTCTAGCTTGGCACAAACACTAATTAAAGCATAAAACCACATATAAACAGAGGCTAGATGGATTATTTATTACTAAGCAGCAAGGAAAAATATTGGTTTGTCTCCCAACAAGCGATTTTCTTTAAAGCCTTTTTAGCTAGGCATTGAGATTTCAATGATGCTCACATAAAAGACAAGAATTGAAGCACAAAGAGAGCATCATAAAACATGTGACAACCACATCTAAGTCTAACATACTTCCTATGCATAGGCATCTTATAGGAAAAAGAATCAAGGCAAGCAAAAACTAGCATATGCAAGGAAGCGGAAAGAGACAATAGCAATCTCAACATAGCGAGAGGTAATTTAATAGCATGAAAGTTTCTACAACCATATTTTCCTCTCTCATAATAATTACATGTAGGATCATAGGCAAATTCAACAAAATAGCTATCACAAAGTATATTATCAATATGATCCACATGCATGCAAAGTTGATACTCTTCCAAAATAGTGGGATTATCATTAACTAAAGTCATGACCTTTCCAAACCCACTTTTATCAAAAACTTCATAAGATTGAACATTCTTCAAATATGTGGGATCTAAAGTTGACACTCTTCCGAACCCACTTTCAATATTATTGCAAACAATATTATCAATCTCATATTCATCATGGGGCTTAAATAAATTTTCAAGATCATAAGAAGAATCACCCCAATCATGATCATTGCAACAAGCAGTAGACATAGCAAAACTAGCATCCCCAAGCTTAAGGTTTTGCATCTTATTAGCACAATTGACATCAAAAGAATTTATAATAAAATCATTGCAATCATGCTTTTTATTCAAAGATCTATTGTGAAGCACTTCATCACAATTTTCAGATTTACGGATTTCAGGAAAAAGCTTATAAAGATAATCTAGTGCATCCAAATCACTAGCAATTAGTTCATCATAATTGGATATCTTAAAAATATTGGCAAGCGGATGAGGATCCATAGATATTAGCTTCTCTGTTTAGGAATAAATACTCAACTATTTCAACCAAACGAGCAAACGAGCCAAGTAAGACATCAAGGCAAACAAAAAGAGAGGGCGAATAAAACGGCAAGGGCGAAGTGGGGGAGAGGAAAACGAGAGGCAAATAGAAAATAATGTAATGCGAGAGACAGGGATTGTGATGGGTACTTGGTATGGTTGACTTTTGCATAGACTCCCCGGCAACGGCGCCAGAAATCCTTCTTGCTACGTCTTGAGCTTGCGTTGGTTTTCCCCGAAGAGGAGAGGATGATGCAGCACAGTAGCGTAAGTATTTCCCTCAGTTTTTTAGAACCAAGGTATCAATCCAGTAGGAGGCCACGCACAAGTCCCTCGTACCTGCACAAAACGATAGCTACTCCCAACCAACACGATTAGGGGTTGTCAATCCCTTCACGGTCACTTACGAGAGTGAGATATGATAGAGATAATATTTTTGGTATTTTTGGTATATAGATGCAAAGCAAAAAGAAAAAAGCAAAGTAAAAAACAAAGCAAGTATAAAAGTGATGGAGATTGATATGATGAGAATAGACCCGGGGGCCATAGGTTTCACTAGTGGCTTCTCTCAAGAGCATAAGTATTCTACGGTGGGTGAACAAATTACTGTTGAGCAATTGACAGAATTGAGCATAGTTATGAGTTTATCTAGGTATGATCATGTATATAGGCATCACGTCAGTGACAAGTAGATCGAAACGATTCTGCATCTACTACTATTACTCCACTCATCGACCGCTATCCAGCATGCATCTAGAGTATTAAGTTAGAAACAGAGTAACGCCTTAAGCAAGATGACATGATGTAGAGGAATAAATTCATGCAATACCATAAATACCCCATCTTGTTATCCTCGATGGCAACAATACAATACGTGCCTTGCAACCATTTCTGTCACTGGGTTAGGACACTGCAAGATTGAACCCAAAGCCATGCACTTCTCCCATTGCAAGAACTACCAATCTAGTTGGCCAAACCAAACGGATAATTCGAAGAGACTTGCAAAGATAACTCAATCATACATAAAAGAATTCAGAGAAGATTCAAATATTATTCATAGATAAGCTGGATCATAAACCCACAATTCATCGGTCTCAACAAACATGCCGCAAAAAAGAAGATTACATCGAATAGATCTCCACAAGAGAGGGGGAGAACATTGTATTGAGATCCAAAAAGAGAGAAGAAGCCATCTAGCTACTAGCTATGGACCCGAAGGTCTGAAGTAAACTACTCACACTTCATCGAAGGGGCTATGGTGTTGATGTAGAAGCCCTCCGTGGTAGATGCCCCCTCCGACGGAGCTTCGGAACAGGCCCCAAGATGGGATCTCGTGGATACAGGAAGTTGCGGCGATGGAATTAGGTTTTTGGCTCCTGTTCTGATCGTTTGGGGGTACGTAGGTATATATAGGAGGAAGGAGTACGTTGGTGGAGCGACAGGGGGCCCACGAGGCAGGGGGCGCGCCCTAGGGGGGGCTCCCCCCACCCTCGTGACCGCCTCTTTCGTTCCTTGGAGTAGGGTCCAAGTCTCCTGCATCACGTTCGGTGAGAAAATCATGTTTCCGAAGGTTTCATTTCGTTTGGACTCTGTTTGATATTCTGTTTCTTCCAAACACTGAAAAAGGTAAAAAACATCAATTCTGGGCTGGGCCTCCGGTTAATTGGTTAGTCCCAAAAATAATATAAAAGTGGAAAATAAAGCCCAATATAGTCCAAAACAGTAGATAAAGTAGCATGGAGCAATCAAAAATTATATATACGTTGGAGACGTATCATTTGACGATTTCATAAAGGAGTAATTTGGATCCTGAACTCGCAGGCAAATCATTACATCAGGTGATTTCAATAGAACTGCACAAAATGATCAGATGGACAGGTACTTATGCTGCTGCTATGTACTCCAAAGTTCACTCAGACAAGCATCGATGTTGACAAGAAGCGCCTATATTCATTCGAGTATCAACCGGCGTCAACCAATTGTCAAACTCCAAGAATTAGGAGAGTGAACGCCAAAAATATTGCTTGGTGGATAGCCCAGAAAAACGCAGTCCAGTCTTTGGTCCCAACTTGTGCCTTTTTGTTATCGACACATATGGTAGCGAACTATATGGCATGGAGTCTAAAGATTCCAGACAAGTTGGTTGACGCGTATATTCATCTGGCACTTAATCAGTCTGCACGCCAAGGATGCTCCATTTGGATGAACTGCACAAAAAATTTGGGTGGTTCATTTTCTCAACTCGCCTCCTTTCTCGCTCGCAATGTAGAATTTTGGCGAGATCTGATCTGAGACCAAGATGAGCCATAAACTAGTTGGATGAAAGTAGTGGCCAAGTTGCTCAAACCTCCTCGCACGAGGCCACTATTTGAGGATAAACCTATAAGCAAAGTTCAGATTGTGCATGTTGCCTCTTATGTACTCGAAAGTTTACTCGTATAAGAACAAATTTTAGCAAGAAGTACCTCCGATTGAACACCATTTACCAGTCTGTACCCTAGGTAATTAAAGTTCGTCCATGGATCATATTGGATGTGATCTCAATCATTTGGATGCATAAACATACTGAACATGTGTATATCTGAATCTTTTTGTGAATTATGTATGAATATTGTCGTGTGATCTATCAATCATTTGGATGCATAGATATGCTGAGCTTGTGTATATATGAATCTTTTGAGTTGTTGATAGTGAATGTTGGCTATGAATATGAACGTGTCCTGTGAACCTGAGTTTGATATGAATGTTTACCTTTTCTGTTGTATTTGTGTGTGAACTTGTTAGTATGCCTACTGAGAGGTATAAAACGCAGGCCTCTTATAAAAGTAATGCTGTGTCCAATTTATGTTTTCCCTTCTAACCACATATATATTTATATTATTACTATTATCGTATATTTTATAGAGACTTATATATACATTATAAAAACATCCCATGTGTTATTAACTTATAAAAGTAAATGTTTAACGGAAAATCCTGGTTGTTTTTGACTCACAGGCAAGGAAAATCCTGGTGATTGCGTACAAAAGCTTGCGAAGATTTTGAAGGTTTATTCTTTGATATTAATTGCTCCTTCTAACATAACATTATATATAACGAGCCCACCTAATACGTGTATTTCAAGGAAGTGCAAATGGGCTGGGATTTCTTAGAAAATATAAATGGGCCTGATTGACGCGAAATTATTTGTTTACCCAGCCCAGCAAATGGACTGTACATTCTAGAAAACATGGGTTAAATATATGCCACATTTTTGCAGGCTGACATGTGGGCCAATAGGTCGAAGCCTACGCAGAGCATTGTCAACTTGGTCAATAAATGATTGTGTCCTCCAGAGCCATTGGATTTGTATCCAACGGCCGGCATGCACCTTCAATCTCTCGTCTTCTTCCTCCAGCATCGCCGGGACCGCCTGGTCCGGCCTCTGGCGGCTAGCGGCTCTGCTTAGCACGCATCGCTGCGAAGCGCTACCCCACCGCCGGCCAGGCTATCCCTCCACCCCTCGACACCTCATGTTATTCTCCACAGACTACAGCCCCACGCCGCAACAGAACTAGTTATAACCCTTCTCCTCTCAATCTGTGACTCCACTGCTGCGTTTTCTCCGAGTCGTTCCCATCCGGGGCCTCGCCGTCGTCCACCGCCTAGCTGTGTTCGGTGCGGCGTGGTCAACAAACGAGAGTCATCGGAAGAGGACTATACGTGGAGAGCCTGACGGCTGGAACCCACGAGGTCCATGGTCGCACGCAAGGAAAGTTCCTCCTTATTAAGCTGGAAAAAAATGTTTCCTCCACCTGACAGCTGGGATCCGCCGGCTGTATCTTCGCACGGAAGGAAGCGCCTCCTTGTTTTGCGAAAAAAATTATTCATCCCGTTGACAGCTGGGACCCGTCAGATTTGGTGACTGACTTGTGGGCCTACTAAGCAGACGTGTATGCACGGCTTTGTCAACTTAGTCAACAAATGATTCTAGCAGCTGGACCGTTGGATGTTAATCCAACAGCCGTGCTCCTTCTTCAACCTCTGTTCTTGCTCCTGTCTCCCGTATGTATGCATGCGGCTATGCTGCCGCCACCAACCGATGAAGTTTCCCTCCTCTCCATCTGCGACTCCACCGCCCGCCTTCCCCATCTCCGGTCGCTCGAGTCCTGCGCGCCGCACGGTGTGGTCAACGTGGTCAACAACCGAGAGTCATTAGAAGATGACTGTACGTGAGAGGCTGACAGTGGGGACGCACCACGCCCATGGACGCATACATGCAACGGAACGCGGCGAGGTCAACGTGGTCAAGGAACAACTTCCATCGGAAGTATAGTGTACGTGGAGAGTCTCAGCTGGGTCCACGGCCGCAGCAAGTAAGTGCCTCCTTATTACGTGGAAAATAATGATTCATCCAACTGACAGCAGGGACCCACTCGACGGGCCACCGTATTTTACGAAAAAAAACGTTTGCCCCTTGACTGCTGGGACCCACCTGACGGGCCACCGTATTTCACGAAAAAATGTTCCCCCCGCTGTCAGCTCGGACCCACCGGAAGTGCCTCCTTATTACGCACAAAAAAATGAATACTCACCCTGCTAGCTAGGACCCACCTTGGTGGGAGGCTGACTTGTGGGCCTACTAAGTTGACGAGGACGAAGGGCTTTGTCAACTTAGTCAATATGAACGATTCTAGCTCCAGTGACCGTATGATGTCCATCCAACAGCCGTAGTGCTTCTTCAACCTCTGGTCTTCTTGCTCCAGCCGCCCAAACCAGCGCCGGTCGTGCCTCATGCTCCTGCCTCCCGTGGCCGGCTGTGCTGCCGTGGAGGCCTCACCACCCCCTACTATTCCAACCGCTGGCCAGACCCTGCGGCGACGACAGCCTCACACCGCAGCCGAACCAGTGAACCCTCGTACTCCTCTCCGCGCGGGCTTCCACTGTCGCGTCTTCCCCGGCTCCGCGTCGTCCCCTTCCTAGGCCTCTCCGTCGTCCACCGCCGTGGTGCTCTCCATGCGGCGTGGTCAACGTGGTCAAGGAATGACTTCCATCGGAAGAGTACTGTACGTGGAGAGGCTGACAGCTGGGTCCATGGCCACAGCCCAGTTTTTTTTTGATTTGCCAAGTAAGTCGCTTTGTCAGGCATGTTGGGCTGCAAATCTTTCAAGACGAGGAGAGATTTCATTCGGTTAGCCAAGAAAATGGCCCATCAGTAATGAGAAATGGGTTGTACATTTTTAAAACACATCAAACCGGCAATTAGTTTCAAATATCTTTTTTTTCATTTCGAGATTTTAAATTACATTAATTTTTATGCATGGAGAATTTGTTGGATTTTATATTGATATACATTTATTTTTAAAATCAGTTTGAATGTGAGTCGAAATTTGGGATTAAAAACAGTTCGAACAAGACCGAATATGCAAAATTTCGTATAATTTTTAACCGTGGCCACAATATGGGCTGTAATGCTAACAAAAAGAATATGGGCTCCAAAAAAACCTTAAGAATTAGCAAATGGGCTGTAAATTATTAGAAATAATGGCAGATGGGTTGCATGCTGTTTTCCACAGATTTGAGGCTTTCCTAAAAAAAAGGTTGATGCACAAGCAAAGGATCGTTGGATGGCCATCCAACGGCCGTCGTCTTCTTCAATCTCTGCTCTTCCTGCTCCGGCCGCCCAAACAAGCGCCCGGGGACTGCTGCTCCCTCCTCCCCTGCCGGCTCTGCTGCCAGAGGCCTCACCGCCCCACCGCACTCCCATCGCTGTCCTAGCCATCCTCTACTCACCCACACCTGTTGTTATTCTCCGCGACGGCAGACGAACCATAAACCCTCGTCAATCGTTCTCCCCTCCGCATGGGAAACAACTG
Organism: Aegilops longissima; assembly: GCA_021605205.1. Taxonomy (NCBI): domain Eukaryota; kingdom Viridiplantae; phylum Streptophyta; class Magnoliopsida; order Poales; family Poaceae; genus Aegilops; species Aegilops longissima. Next base: position 55,952,523 of record CM038678.1, read on the forward strand.
CCGAGTCTTCCCTGCCTCCGTGTCGTTCCCTTCCTAGGCCTCGCCGTCGTCCACCGCCCTGGTGCTCTCGGCGCGGCGTGGTCAACATGGTCAACGACCAACATGCATATGAAGTGGACTGTACGTGGAGAGGCCGACATCTGGGTCCACGGCCGCACGCAAGGAAATGCCTCCTTATTACACGCAAAATAATGATACCTCCACCTGACATCAGGGACCCACCGAAAGGGCCTCTGTGTTTCATGAAAAAACGTTACCGCCGCTGACAGCTCGGACCCACCAGCTATATCTTCGCACGCAATGAAGTGCCTCCTTATTACGCCCAGAAAAATGAATACTCTGCCTGTTAGCTGGGACCCGGTATAGTGGCAGGCTGACTTGTGGGCCTACTAAGTTGATGGGGACGGAGGGATTTGTCAACTTAGTCAATATGCATAATTCTAGCTCCAGTGACCATACGATGTCCATCCAACGGCCGTAGTGCTTCTTCAACCTCTGGTCTTCTTGCTCCAGCCGCCCAAACCAGCGCCGGTCGTGCCTCGTGTTCCTGCCTCCCGTGGCCTTCTGCGATGCGGCGGAGGCCTCACCGCCCCCTACTACTCCCACCACTGGCCAGGCCATGTCTCTACTCACCCACACCCCCTGTTATTATGCGGGGACGGCAGCCTCACCCTCGTACTCCTCTTCGCGTGCGCATCCACTGCTGCATCTTCCCCGGCTCCGCGTCGTCCCCTTCCTAGGCCTCGCCGTCGTCCACCGCCGTGGTGCTCTCGGCGCGGCGTGGTCAATGTGGTCAACGACCGACTTCCATCGGAAGAGTACTGTGCATGGAGAGGCTGACAGCTGGGTCCATGGTGGCCGCAAGGAAGTGCCTCCTTATTACGCGCAAAATAATTATTCCTCCACCTGACAGCAGGGACCCACCGGACGGGCCACCGTATTCGTGAAAAAAATGTTTCCCCCGTGACTACTGGGACCCACCAGCTACATCTTCGCACGCAAGGAAGTGCGTCCGGGCAAAAAAAAACAATTCACCCCCCTAACTGCTGGGACCCACCAGCTACATCTTCGCAGGCAAGGAAGTGCCTGACAGTCGGGACCCACCTGGTCGAAGCGTATGTAGCGTTGTCATTCTGGTCGCGAACGTGTACGTACAAAGATACTGGTCGATGTAGAGGCGCGCACGTATTGTAGTAGAGGCGCGCACGTAGCATGTACACGTACGTACAGCGGCCAGGGTGCAAGAAAGAAATACAGCCATGTATGTGTACATACGGGCGGGGTCTCGAACGCCTACTCGCGCATACGTACATGGCTGGGTCAGGACGGAGAAACAGCGTCGTCGTCATGTTCATGGGGAGCCAACCGGCTGGGTCGGAACGGAATGTGTGGTCGTGTTCATCGGGAGGGCTTGGACGGAACAAGCGATGGAAATGAGGCCTGGCGTACCGCACAATGGAGGAAACGGACCTCCTACATTCGGAACGGGGTCCTATTGATCGCGAGGGGTGTGGCGTATCACAAAACGGAGGAAACGGACCTCCTACGGTCGAAACGGGGGTCCTGTTGATCGGGAGGGTGTGGCGCATCAAAACGGAGAAACGGACCTCCCACGGTTGAAACGGGTCCTATTGATCGGGAGGGTGTGGCGCATCGCAAAACGGATTTAAACGGACTTGTGTTGGAGCGCCACGGTCAAACGGGGTCCTGTTCATCGGGAGGGTGTGGCGATCTTGTAAACGGACTCCACGGATACTGTTCATCTCCACCGTCGACCTCCTCCAGCCTCCACGGGCTACCGTCGACCTCCTCCAGCCTCCACGGGCTCTGCTCATCCAGCCTCCACCGCTACTCCACCGCCATCGCTCAACCACCCTCCACCGTCTATTGTTCATCCAGCCCTCCACACCACGGGTCCTGTTCAACCACCCCTCCACGGGCACCCCTCCACCGCTCACTGCTCATCCAGCCCTCCACACCACGGGTCCTGTTCAACCACCCTCCACGGGCACCCCTCCACCGTCTCTCGCTCATCCAGCCCTCCACCACACCAAGGGGTCCTGTTCATCCGAGGCAAACGCCACCGCCACTATTCATCCAACCCCCCGCAACGCCACTGCTCATCCTGAGGCAGCATCAATCGGCTTCGATTAGCAGCGAGAGCGGCGAATCGCCGATCGGGTTCGATTAACAGCCATCGATCGATCGCCGGGTTCGAGAACGCGTAGCCTGCAGTGCAATTACTCGGGTTCGGTTAGAGCCCAACGCCTCGCTCGGGTTCAGTTAGAGCCAACGCCTCACACACACGCGCGTACGTGTACGAGAGAAACGTGCATCGCTCGACCCCCGACCTCCCACCGTAACCGGGAACTCCCCGAAATTTTCCTCCCCCTCGCTTCTACCACGGTTTTTCCGTCATGGAAGGCCCAAAGAATGTCATGCAGCTGCGTCTCCGGCCCGCCCAGGACGAAAAGCCCATTTTCTGTCATGATTTTTTGTCATAGAAGTAGGAGCCCACCACATCTATGATGATATCGGGTTTTGTCACAATATCATCATAGAAGTGTCATATGTATGACATAAAAAAAATTCGTTTGGCCCAAAATGTCACGGATGTGTCTTTTTTTGTAGTGAATATACGCCCTTCAAAAGCCTAAGCAATAAAAAAACTCCAGTAGAATTAACACATCTGAATTTGTACATGACCCACCAGAAAGATACCAATTGCTAAAAAATGAAACAGAGCATGCACGCATATGCATCTTTTTTTCATGGACAACACATGTGCATCTCTTTTTTCCCTAAAAAGGCAAAGATGTTTTTCAGCTTGCTGATCATAACGCCTCATCAGCCACGCGTGGTGCCGTTGGACAGCCTGCGGCCCTTCAGCTTGGCACATCCCTCGCGATGGATGTGAACATTTAACAGTTCACTCTCCACGTTCTTTCCCGCAGCTCTCGTAACTTCCACCAAATCCGTTATGCTCCGCCGTTATTTGCTATCCCGGGCGATGTCGCCCCCTCTACAGCCTCATGCTCGCCGTGCATGCTTTTCTAAGTCCATCCCGTGGCTGCCCATGTCTATCTTGAGCTATTGTAAGGGGTGGAGGGGTGTAAGCACGGCTGCAATAGGCTCGCTGGAGACAGAGCGAGACTGGCCGTGCGCTACTGCAACGTCAGGTGCATGGTGCTTGAAGGTTATCTTCAGCATCCGCGAGCCAACCATGCGGCACTGCAGTGGCGTTCCTGAAAAGACGACTCGCGTTACTACAAGACAGAGCAGGCGACGGCAATGCTCCGGTGTCAAGCGACCACATGCTGCTGCAAGACGCCGGCGCCCCTGCTGGCGCGACCACATGTCCACACGGTGCGAGGAACTAACATATGTGCTGCAAAGTGAGCATACGGTTCTCAGCTACTACGATTGAGAATCAACGCTTCCACCCAAGGAACATAAAAAATTCATATCTGAGTAGATAAGAGGAAGGAGAAGCGCCCATCACTGGAAAATTAGTTGTTTTCGGAGAACATCGACGGTGGCCCGCACAGTTCATCGAGAGGTCGATCGGATCGACGATGGCGGGTATGACCTGGGCCAACAAAGTCGTCGCTGGCAGCGACCATGGGGCATTGGGGCTCCACACTGGAGTTGGTACTTAGGTCGCTGGCGGTGACGACCTAAAAGGCTTGACCGGCGGAGGCGCAATATGGATAGTAGAACTTATAAAGAGGGAAGGAGAAGGATTAGGAAGACAAGAGTGGAGATTTATGATGATCGTGCAAATTTACTAACGAAGGGAAGATGAAAGAAACATCCAACAAAGTGGCACTAACAAAGCGGCAGAAAAGATAATACTTTTTTCACGACTGAAAACAAAACGATGGTATGTCGTGCGGGAGTTGACCAATCGGTTGCTGTTTGGAAACTAAGCGCTGAGGTGGCACCATGCTGATATGGACACCTTGCATGTTAAGATAAATCATGTAGTGGGGATGAACTTCTTAGGTATATAGGATAAGTATTTGTAGAGATTCCAATATAGACTACATAAGGAGCAAAATGAGTGAATCTAGATTCTTATCTAAACTATATCTATAATTTTATATACATCTGTATGTAGTTCATATTGAAATCTTAAAAAAATACTTGTACTTAGGAACATACGTAGTTGTATTTTACATCATTTGTGCAATATTATTTTAGCTTCTAACATTTAATGGTTGCTTGTAGGTACATATATGAGGGGTATTGATCCATGCTTCGATCCCTTTTGCGTATGGGGCAATGAGATATTCATGAACAAGCGTCAAGTGAGGAAACTAAGAAAGATTGTTAGGCGAAAGAAACGAGTGATTGGAATTAAGCTCTTTATTTAGACTTTGTCGAAGACAACAGTGAACTTTAGGATGGTAAGTAATGTGTTGCCTTTTCCCCCCTGCCCACAACAACTTACTCTATTAGACCTCAGTATCTGATATTTTTCTCTTTTCAGTGGTTTCCGAAGCTATTTACTGATGATTACCTTGCAAACTACATGACCGGAGTGGAGGCAAGTAAAGTGAAAGTATATAATTCATGCTACCATGATAATGCTCTAGAAGTCTTCCTGAAGGCGGTGAAGGATGGGCGGGCGATCGTCACAAGGGGTTGGACAAAAGTGGTTCGTGCCTATGGCATGCAGGAAGGCACATTATGGGCATTCCACTTCTTCAACACCGTCGGCAGTCAAAATGATTTAGACTTGTCTCTTCACCTTTACCGCCTTTGAATACTGTGGTTCATCATAGTTAATTGCTGCCTAATCCTGTAATTACTGAACATATTGTACTGGCAGTTTTATTTATGGATTCGTTCTTGAACCATTGTGATGAGAAATTGAGTTGCACGTTTCGTATTTCAAAATTTCCAATTAGAATAATAGATTACAGGCAAAAATAAAAAGAGAACAGACGGTCATGGAACATTGCAAACGGTTCTGGCAGTAAAAGCGCTTGTGATGGATAGCCCAATGCCACATGGTTTTCTACATCAAATCGTGTGTGATGTAGTTAATGAAAGCAAACAGTTAACCAAGGCAGAGCGTATGGGATAGTTACTCCTTTCACACACGAGCGTGTACATAAAACCGTGTGGGATGTACATCTGAACGGAAACGTTTTCCTTGGATTGACTGTGTGGGATGTACATAAGAACGGAAACGTATTCCCTAGATTGACTGTGTGTGATATACATACGGACGGAAATGTTTTTCTGGGATTCACCATGTGGTATTACATACCTACGGAAATGATTTTCTTGGATTACTGTGTGAGATGTACATACCTACGGAAATGATTGGGTTTCGATGCCTCGCCCGATCGCACACGGCCCCAGCCTGGGTCCCAAGAGGGCCTATCCCCGACGATTTCTGGGTCGTGTGGGAAGGACACCCTATCGCACACACTCACTTGGCGACGGTTCCAAATGCCGTCGCGGAAAGGGGTTAAAAACCGTTTGTTTAGGACCGACGCGTACCAGTGCATGGGCAATATTCTGCAGCATATAAACCTGAAGGTAACCAGCCATATGAATGAGGAGCTCACTGCTAAATTCACCGCTGAGGAAGTCAAAGCGCTCTTGACAGCATTGGTGATTTGAAGGCTCCCGGCATGGATGGGCTTCTAGTTGTGTTTTATAAACATTATTGGCACTTAATTGGTGACTCTGTGGTAGATGAGGTGTTGCATGTGTTGCGAGGCGGCAGTATGCCTGAGGGATGGAACAACACTCTAGTATTGCTATTCCCAAAGGTGCAGAACCCGAAACTGTGAAGGATCTTTGCACTATTAGCCTCTGTAACATTGTTTACAAGCTTGTCTCCAAGGTGCTTGCCAACCGGCTGAAGAACATCCTTGGCGAGGTGATATCCCCAAATCAGAGTGCTTTTGTTCCCGGCCGACTAATCTCGGACAACACCATTCTTGCGTATGAGATGACACATTTCCTAAAGAGGAAGAGGACTGGGAGGGTTAAATATGCAGCAGTGAAGCTGGATATGAGCAAAGCGTACGACCGTGTCCAATGGGGTTTCCTGGACAAGCGATGGTGCAGCTGGGTTTTGCACAAGAATTTGTGAGCCTCGTCAGCAAGTGCATCCGCACAGTCAAGTTCCGTTTCAAGGTGAATGGGACGTGCATAGATCAGGTGTTACCGGGTCATGGCCTACGCCAGTGGGACCCCATATCGCCCTACCTGTTCCTCATCTGCGGTGAAGGACTATCGGCCATGCTCCAGCATGCTGAAGAAATGGTTCAGTTAAGAGGGATCCAAATCGCACTGACAATGCCCTCGATTAGTCGCCTACTATTCGCAGATGACTCCCTTATGCTTATGGAGGCCACACCAGAGAACATAACGGTGGTGAATAACATTTTGAAGGTGTATGAACTTGGCTCGGGCAGGTAATTAACAGGGATAACTCAGTTGTCCTCTTCAGTAAAAACACTCCCAATTCAAGGAAACTGGAGCTTCTTGCTCTCCTTGGGCTGCGGTCCGAGAGCCTTCAGGAGAAGTACCTTGGCCTTCCTAGTTATGTTGGACAATCGCGTCAGAAGTGCTTTGAGTACCCAAGGGACAGGATTTCGGAAATTCTGAAGGCCTGGAAAATCAAGCTATTATCGAAGGCAGCGAAGGAAATCCTCATCAAAGCGGTCATTCAGGCCATTCCCTCTTACGCCATGGCATGCTTTGATTTGACGAAGTCACTTTGTGAGAGCATAAGCAAGATGGTGGAAAAATTCTGGTGGGCGAGTCAGGAAGATGATAAGAAACATGAATGGGTTAGTTGGGATCAAATGATGCTACCAAAGGAGCAAGGCGGCCTGGGCTTCAGAGATCCGCATGTGTTCAATGTGGCAATGTTGGCCCGGCAGGTTTGGAGGCTGCTACCGGCGCCGGACTCTCTCTTGCGCCCAAGTCCCGAGAGCTCGCTATTTCACTAGTGGAGATATATCGAGCAGAACCTCAGCCGGGGATGAGCTACGTGTGGCGGAGCATCCTGCAGAGTGTGGAGGTTGTCAGGGCTGGAATGATCTGGCGAATTGGCTCGGGCTCTCATGTCCGGACCTGGGCGGACCCGTGGATACCGTCAAACGATACTAGGAGACTGAGAACGCTACCGGGCAGGAGCCTGCTTACCACTAGTGGATGAGTTGATCGACCCGACCACCAACAATTGGGATCCACAGCTTGTGCACCAGACCTTTGATGCGGCGAATGCGGTGATGATCCTAGCCATTCCTATCTGTGAGCAGTATGATGATTTGTGGCTTGGCACTTTGACAATAAGGGCTTATTTTGGTCCTATCGGCCTACAGAGTCTATACCAATCTGCTCGCACACCAGCAAATCATAAGCAGGGGAGAAAGCTCAGGCGGGTACCCGGATGAACGCATGTGGAAGGAGATTTGGAAGCTGGATTGCCCGGCCAAAGTGCAACACTTCATGTGGCGGCTTGCGCATGATAGTCATCCGACTCGGAGGAACGTGGAACGACTGGGAGTGCAGCTTGATAACAGGTGTGTGGTCTGTAAGCATCTGCCGGAGGACGGGGCCATCTCTACCTCCGCTGTAAGGAGGTGAAGAAGTGATGGCACTCATGCCAACTGGAGTGGACACGCCAGGCCCTGCTAGCTTGCTCGTCAGCGAAGGAGATGGCCAGGGCCATTCTGAAGCTCTCGTTGGTGTACCGTATGCGTAGGGTGTGCCTACTGTGGTTGTGCTGGGCTGAAAGGAACAAAGCAAATCATGGGACCAAGCGGCTCACGGCCGAGGCTTTCGCAGGGCAGATTGGGCACTTCACAATGGAGTGGCAGGAGTACCAGGGGTCGAAGCAAAAAAATCTGAGTCCCGTGCAAGCACAACAATGGCAGCCGCCCCCAATGGACTTTGTCAAGATCAACCTGGATTCCTCTTTCCATGCCAACTCTTCCCATGGTGGTTGGGGTGCAATAGTCAGGGATTCTGACGGCGATGTCACTGTGGCTGCGGCTGGGGCGCTGACAGGGCTGAGCTCTGCCCTTCACGCAGAGGCTATGGTGCTTCTGAAGGCTATCGGAGTGGCTATAAAATCTGGCATGGGCAGGGTTATATTTGAAATGGACTGCCTGCAACTTCAACAAGCGCTGGTGTCAACCACCATGGATCGGGGCCAACTGGGCATCCTCTTCCGGGAAGCAAAGTACCAATTGAACCTGGAATTCATAGAGTATAGGGTCGTGTACTGTCCTAGAGGCTGTAACAAACCAGCGCATGTGCTGGCCGCTCTTGATTGCCGGGGTTTCACGAATGCCCACATGGTCTGGGAATCAGAGCTCCCGCCTGATGTATCGCGTGCTGTGACCGCCGATTTGGTTGGTCCTGAGTAATTGGAATGCAAGGTGTTCCAGGTCTAAAAAAAGGTGGATATGGGTGTGAACAAGTGCGATCAAACTTCTATATCTACTTAAAGAATAGTTTTGTTCTGCTTATTATTATTATTATTATTATTATTATTATTATTATTATTATTATTATTATTATTACTACTACTATTATTATTGATTTATTTCCTTCAAAAATCTCGCTTTTTTCATTTTTAAAAGAACAAATCCTTATTTTAGAGGGGGTTCCCTACTTGATATGTGCATTTTTATTATATGTAGCCTGGCAATTTCTAGATTTTTTTTTATTTTCTCAATGGCGGTTTTATTTTTAGAGCATGGAATTTTTACAATCAGTATATGGCATTTTTATTATGAAGAGGATGAGAGTTTTATTATTAAGAGCATGGAATTTTTTTATTAGTAACATGACATTTTCTATTACTAAGAGTATGAAAATTTTACGGTTAAGAGCATGGCAATTTTCTTTTAGTAACATGGCCTTTTATTATTAGGAGGGTGGCCGTTTTATTATTTATATGATGGAGGTTTATTACTGAGATCGTGGAATTTTTATTATTATTGGCAAGACATTTTAATTTTGAACAGGATGGTGATTTTATTATTAAGAGGATAGCAATTTTACTTTTTGGCATGGTATTTTTTTCCCCATTGACATGACATTTTTATGAATTTTTGCATAGTGGACCAAATAAAGCAAAACATTTACAGCCTTAGGGAAGGCCGGATTGGGATGTGGAGTTGGACACCGCCTCCTCCCCTGGCTGACGCTCGAGGAGGGGTGCCCCTTCCGCAATTCAGTCACCCCTCCCCCTCTCCCTTACAGCTATACTAGAGGTTTTTGGCCTTTGCAAATACAAGTTTTCTCTCTAATTGATATAGTTCTAATTTAGACTTGATCTAGATTAGTGCAAGTTCTAGTTTTCTCTAATCCTCATAATAGAGAAGTCCCATGAGGTTCACTTCTCCCTCCTCTAATTATGCAATGACGATTAGCTTTGAACGGCGAAGCGCCGCCGGATCGGACAAGCTGAACGCGTGTAATCCGTAGAGAGGTTGTGCTTTCGGTCTTTGATTGGAGGGACCGTGAACGGTTTGAGGGACTTCATCAACAATCTACACTAACTATTCTTCCGCTGCAACTCAAAGTTGGTAACGATTTGTTCTAAACCTCTAATGCATCTTTATAGTATTCCTGGGATCATGATTGTATGACATTTTTTTTGTTTTCTATTCTACTGTGTTTCCCAAGTACAAGGGAATTGTATTCTCCGTGCTGTCGAAACAATGCCGACCGATTTCTCCTCATCTCCTTTGTTGCCTTGTTGGGTTTGATTTGGGCTAATATCTGTTCATAGGAGGAACGCGGAATAGAAGAGACTCTCGTACAAGCAACCCATCAATGTACGAGTGCAAGTCATATACATACAAGGCATGGGGTGAATTCTGGGCGCTGATATGTCTCGCCTACAGCGTGATGAGAGGAAGTCTCGCTGAAGGCGAGCTCCATATTGGGCCGGCCCATCGCGCCGCTATTCACAGGCCACATGCCATATTCTTATTTTTTACGTTTTTTTCCTGTTTACATTATTTATATTTCTAGATATTCTATATTACAAAAAATACTTTACAAACATTTCAAAACATGTTAATGAAACATTTAAAAGATGTCTAATGTGTATAGAAAAAATGTTTCTCATGCTTAGAAGAAATACAATGTTAAATGTATATCAAAAAACTGTAGACCATGTATTTAAAAGATGTTAATCCAAGCTGTCGGGGAGTGCTGATCGTGTCCCACGAACACCTACGGGACCTGGGTCCCTTGTGGTTCGGAGGGGGGCGGAGATTGCACAAAGAGCGGATCCGACTCGATGCACACGAGCAGGTTTACCCAGCTTCGGAGCTCTCCGGAGAGATAATACTCCTACTGCTGCTTTAGTGGATTATCTTGTGTTCTTGCTAGGTAGCAACGGGAGCTACAAAACCTAGCCTGAGTGTGTGGTCTCGTATGAGTAGGATGAACTAAGCCGGAGCTGAACCGAACCCTTTCTACGTTGCACTTGGGCCTCCTTTTATAGGCACAAGGGGTTACCACATGTGGCAAGTAGACAAGGGTAAGATAGTAAAACATAGGTTGGTACACCGCTGCATGCAGTGTACATAATCTATACCTAACTCGACGGCAAGGGACAAGAGTCATCAACGCCCGTGTCGATCGCCCGAACAGTGTAACAGGACCGCAAGTGCGCCTCCGCTTGCCACGATGGTAGCTTGTCGCCGCTTATCGCTACTCCCGCTGGCTGCACAGCCCGTCGACGCGCTGCTTGGGAGAGCCCGTGGTGACACGTTACGGGTGAGCTGGAGCGAGATGAAGAGAGGTCGCCCGCCCGGCAAGCGCCTTGCCACGGCAGGAACCTTGTCGCGCTTGGGGGCTTGTCGCTCACCAAGCCTTCCCGGCAAGCTCCTCTTGCCGGGGCCTTGTTTCCTTCGTGTCCTGAGTGGCCTTCCCGGCAAGCTCCTCTTGCCGGGATCTTGACTACTTTGTTCTTGAATGGCTCCAAAGGAGCCGCCGAGACCTTGGCGGTCATCGGGCCAGCCCTGCCGTGGGCGCTGTAACTGTCCCAGACGAGTTCGGGGTACTAGGGTACCCCTACTCTAGTACACCGACAGGAGCCCCCGGGCCTGGGCCACACACGGCGCCAAGCTCTGTTGGGCCAGGCCCAAAACAGTGCACGGGCACGCGTGGTCTTGATTACGCTGTTATTTGCCTTGGACCCACCACGTCTCCCACGAACGGCACGCACCGGACGTGGCGTCGTGGGGGAGATCGTGGGGCTTTCTTTAATGGGAAAAATCGAACGCCTCGCCCCTTTCCCTTTATAAACGGGGAACAGGGGCAGGACGCCCACTTGCCCTTGCTGTCATATCAGAAACCCCCGTCGCTTTCCCCTTTCTTCTCGAGCCCAGAGAGAGCAACGTTCCTCCCCCTCCATTGCCGCCGGTACCACCAACGCCGTCGGCTTCCTCCACCACCGCTCCCTATGGCTCCGAAGGCCGATAAGGGAAAAGGCGTGAAATCGGCCGAGGCGCAGCGGCTCGCGGCGCTGCGGAAGGAGCGGGCCCTCTTCGATCCCCTGCTCAACAGGAAGGAGCTGCGGGAGCTGTACTATCTCTTATGGTCGACGGAGACCCGTGCGCACCCGCGCACGAGGGTCATCTCCGCCGCCACATCCGCTAAGGTCTCCATCGGGTACCATTTCTTCGCGATTTTCTTCTGGTGTGGGCTCTGCCCGCCCTTTTTTGAATTCTTCTGCGATGTTATGAACACGTACGGCCTCCACCTCCTTGACTTCACCCCCAATGCCATCCTCACCATGGCCGTTTTCGCACATCTCTGCGAGAACTTTGTCGGGGTCCACCCAAACGTCGCACTCTTCCGCCACTACTTCTCACCCCGCGTAGAGAGAGGAGAGCCGCTTGCCGGAGGAATTGCATGGACCTCTAGGATCGGCAAGAAGGAAGCGTATCTTGACGGAGAGTTGCGCAGCAAGTGGGAGGAGTGGAGTGCTGACTGGTGCTGGATCTTAGAGGAGGAGCCACAGCCTTTTATCGCCTCGCAAAACCCCCATAGTTCGCGGCAACGATTGGAGCAACTTGGCGCCGGAGGACGACAAGTTGAAGATTGCCACGACTAGGATTTTGCGTCTCCGGCAAGCAGGGCTCACCGTAGGAGCAGTTGGCTCGGACTTCCTTCGCCACGCATTGCGCCTTGCAGAGAGAGGGAAGCCTGCTTGGGAATTCCAGAACGCGGCGGATATCATGAGGCTGCGCCCAGGTCTGAATTGGAATTTCACTACCCTGGAGCTTGACGGCATGCTGCGGGAGCTGTTCAAGCCTGAAGCGGATAACCCCGGATGGTGCATGTTGCCAAGGGGAGTTGTGCCCTTGTGCAACAATTAATCTCTTGACAAAGATCCGCGATAATGCTGTTAAAGCGATTCCCATGGAATCGTTCCAACTTGGCAGGAGCCTGCCGATGACATAGTGCAGCAGTTCTTCGACAACTTAGTTGAAGTGCCGATCCGCGCCGACGAGCAGAGGCGGCTCACCCGCGACACCACTGATCAGGAGATGGCGCGCATCGCCACGAGGTTGGAGGAGGCTGCAGAGGCTGCTGCCACCGGCGCGTTTGGGTTCACTGTCGAGGAGGCGGAGAGGGCCGAGGCGGCAAGCCTTGCCGACCGAGAAGAGTTCGTCGGCGAGGAGGAGCAGTCCGAGCCCGACAACGAACCGAGCGAGCCTGCCGGAACGCCTCTCCTCCGCTGGCCAAGTAGCTTGCCGCAAGAGGGGCCTGCTGTGCCGCCAAGGAGACGCCTCCAAGATCTGGAGAAGTGGCGGGCGGCCTATGGTCCAACAACCGCCTCACCGCCCGACGCAGCCCACCGCTGCAAACACATTGCTGGAGCGCCTCATTCCGCCATGGCGACGGGCGCAGGTCTTCGAGTCGCGCCCCTGCATTCGCCAAGCGCCGAGGGAGTCTTTCTCCAATCTGGCCGCGCCGGAGCAGAGTTTGATCTCTCCGCCTCAGCCCGAGGAAGAAGAGGAAGAGTAAGATCTTGTCGATGCTATTTGTAATCTTCCAATTTATTGCTTTATCTCATATCTGATTGGTTCCACTCAACCTTCTTCTTGTGACGCTGGCTCAGAGAGTGCTGAAGAGGGCCAAGACGCCGGTGGTTGTCGTCTCAGATGACTCCCCTATAGCAACAGGGGGCACGTCCGGGACTCCCTTACGGATCCGGCAACCTTCTTCAGAGCAGCCCCAGACAGCCCCCAAGTAAGTGTTTGGTATGCTTCTCATGGTTAGGCGTGCTTGGGTGCTCTTCCGTCACTGATATCTGGTTTGTTGAATTTTGTAGGAGTAGAGCAACCACATCATGGAGCACCGGAGGCTACTCCTGATGTCCAGCCTCATCAGGAGGCCCCGGAGGTCACCCCCAAAATTCTGCTTGCTTCAACTACGCCACCAAGGGAGAATTCTCCGCCAAGGGAGCGCTCTCCGGCGAGGGAGGTCTCTCCGACAAGGGGAGCTTCCCCGACAAGGGCTGGCGCCGACAACCCTCCGGTGGTGGAGACCGCGGCAACAGACCCTACTGCAGGTAATCTTCTTGTTTGATAATTTCCCTTGGGTTCTTTTCTTCCGTTTTATCTTTTGGATATCTGCTTGATTTGTGCTTTCTTCTTCTTACCATCAGATCCATCTGCCGGAGATCCGATGGAGACTGAGGCTGCCGGCGAGGAAGACGCTCGCGGCGACAACGTCGACGCCACCAACATGGAGGAGGAGGCTGGCGCTGACAGGCCCGCTGGCGAGGAGGCTGCCGAGGCCGCTGGCGCAGAGGCTGGGGAGGGATCTGGCGATCGCACTGACGGCCCGGAGGCCGTAGGAGCGCCAGGCGCTGCACCGACCGTCGATCCTCCCACCACCGATGCCGCACTAGACTCCGAAGAGCCCCAGCCCGGCGCCTACCTGAAGGCCGGCGAGGGTGTCTTCATCAAGCTCCCATGGGCATCAAGCTCCAGGGCACCGGCCGAAGGGGAGACCTTTGATGCGGAACTGCTTGCTTCCGCCGGGCTATCGCTGGTTGATGCCCCGAGCAGCAGCAGCGGTGGGCCTGAGGAGGAGCAGCTGCTAAGGAGGTTGCTATCGCTCTACCGCGCCCGACAAGCCAAACTAGAGTCCAGGGAGGCGCTTGTCGCGAGGGCGGGAGCTGATTTGGAGAAACGTGCGGAAGAGCTCCGACGCGCCAACAAAGAGACTCTCCGGGATATAGCAGAGGTGCGGGAGTAGCTTGCTGAGGAGCGTACGGCCTTCATCTTGGAGAAGGGCGAGGTTGAGGAGCAGCAGAGGCTTGCCGGCGAGAAGCTCTCCGCTCGAGAAGGTGAGCTGGCGCAGCGGAAGATCAACCTCGGCAGCTTTGAGGAAGATCTTGCCGCGCGCGAAAGGCGATTGGCGGACCACTTCGGGAGGCAAAGATGCTGCTGCGGCTGCCGAGGCCACCAAGAGGGAATTGGAGACGAGGGTGGCTCAGCTGGAGTCCACCTCCGTAAGAGTGCCGAGGAGGTCGCCGGGTTGAAGCCTTGAAGCGTGAGAAGGACGCTTACACCCTCGGCGAGCTACAAGGTCGTTTTGCTGAAAAGATCAAAGAGCTCGATGCCGCCAAGGACTCCAAGGCGGATCTGGAGCTGAAATTGACCACCTTGACGGAGACGTTGAATGGCGCCAAGGAGCGGGAAGCGGGCCTGCTGGAAAAGATTAAGGCCACCGAGGAGTTGCTGTCGAATGCTGTGACCGCCCAGAATAATCTTCGAGACAGCATAATGCATTGGACAGAGGGTCTTGTGGACACCGCCGCCGGCATCCATAATGAGCTGATGGAGTTGGGGATGACAGATCTTGGATATTCCACCGACGAGAAGCTCCAACCCAGCGTCAAGCTCAGCCTATTCTTCAAAGGCGTGTTGGCGGGTATCCAAATGCTCCTAAGAGGTTCCAAAGCAACTGGCGGAGGAATCATGTCAAGTCTGCGCCGAGGCTCTCCAGAAGGTGTTGATGAAGGTGGCCTTCCGCAACCCAGGCATCGACTTCACCAAAGCCCTCAAGTCTCTGCCTCCATCCGCCGATGTTGAAGCGCTCAAAGCCCTTGTCGCACCCATTGTGGACAGGGTGAGCGGAGTTAAGAGGCTCGAGGGCGGCCGCGTGGACTAGGCCGCCAAGTCTATCTCTTCTCTTGTTGCTGTAGATCATGTTTAGATAAAAAGTCTATTAGATCCGTGACAAGTTATTATGTAATATACACTATCTTAGGCAATCGAATGCAATGTTATTTCCTTTATTCGATTTCTTCCTTTGTATGTTTATACCCTAAGCTTCCAGGGGGAACTTGTCAGCGCAAACACCCTTGCCGCGAGCGCCGAGTGCGGAACTTCAGCAGCCTGCTGGCGATGCCGCCTCCGACAAGCAACCTTGTCGCAACTAGTTGCAGCACACTTAAGTTGTTGAGCGGACTCGAAATAAAGTAAGGGCGCAAGCCAGTCGCGAGTCGGTTCCTCCGCGCACAGGTTTTCCATACAAAGTACTATCGTTCGAGGAAGATAACTTAAAATTTTGAAACTGGTCGTTTAAACTTAGCAACTTAGCTTTTCTGTTGTCCATTTTCCGGCAAGGCGACAGTTCCTCGAGCGACGCTTGGCGGCCCACACCATTATCTTCTCCTTCCCCCCCGGTTAACTTGTGGGTGGATGAACCTTCTCCTTGTTTGATAAGAAAGAAGAGAAAATAAAGTTATGGAGCCTAGTGGCTCGTTATCGCTTACCGGGTGCGGATGCTACACAAAATGTTAGTAAACACATGCATATATGATTATGTAGGCATGTATTGACAAGTTGTGCGCAACACATAGGCTTTACTGATGCACGGGTTCTGCGCCCGGCTTTGTACAAAGGATTACATGCAACATCGGCAAGACTTGTACAAAAGGGTGGTTGTCGGAACAGGTTCCGGCAACCGCGCCTTATGGGTAGAACTTGCGAAGATGCTCTATATTCTAGGAATTGCTCACCGGAACGCCATCTTTGGTCTCAAGGCGGACAGCGCCGGGCCTAGTGACTCGTTTCACCCGATAAGGGCCTTCCCACTTTGGCGTCAACTTGTTGGAATTCTTGGCGGATTGAACGCGCCGAAGAACAAGGTCGCCTTCCTCGAAACTTCTGGCATTAACTTTGCGGCTATGGTAGCGACGCAAAGCTTGCTGGTAACGAGCAGCTCGTACAGCAGCCTGAAGACGATCTTCCTCGAGGAGCAGCGCGTCATCTTGTCGCAGCTGCTCTTGCTCAAGCTCATCATAGGCGAGCACTCGAGGTGACCCGTACACGAAGTTCCGTGGGGAGAACTTCCTCCGCTCCGTAGACTAGAGCGAAGGTGTCCGCCATGGCTCGATTTGGCGTCGCCCTGATCGACCAAAGAACCACCGGCAGCTCCTCGATCCAGATTTCTTCCACACTTGTGCAGCTTGTCGAAAGTTCTGGTCTTGAGTCCCGCAGCACTTCAGCGTTCGCTCTCTCGCTTGACCGCTGCTTCTCGGATGAGCAACAGAAGCAAAGCAGATCTTGGCGCCAAGATCTTGGGCATACTGCATGAAGGTGCGGCTCGTGAACTGTGTGCCGTTGTCGGTGATGATCCTGTTAGGAATCCCAAAACGGCAAACAATTGACCTGAAGAACTTGATCGCTGATCGGTTGTTACCTTCCTCACTGGTTCCACTTCGCCACTTTGTGAACTTGTCGATTGCGACGTACAAGTACGCAAAGCCTCCGATTGCTCGGGGGAAAGGGCCGAGGATGTCGAGCCCCCAGACCGAGAAGGGCCAGGATAAAGGGATCGTCTGGAGAGCTTGAGCTGGCTGGTGTATCTGTTTGGAATGGAACTGGCACGCTTCACACTTGGTTACTTGTGCAGTTGCATCCTGGAGGGCTTCTGGCCAGAAGAAACCTTGCCGGAAAGCTTTGCCGGCAAGTGCTCTTGCGCCAATGTGGTGACCACATATGCCTCCATGTGTCTCTGCCAACAGCTTCTGTCCATCTTCCCAGCAAATGCACTTCAATTTCACACCGTTCAGTCTTCTTCTGTACAGGATGTTGTCAACAAACTGGTACATACTTGACTGCCGGGCTACTTTTTCCGCTTCTTCTTGCTCTTCGGGAAGTTCTCCTGTCTGTAGGAAATGGACGAGTTGCTATGCCCATGCTGGATCCTGTGGCTCGACAACAAGGATTAAAGGCTCATCCATCACTGCGGGAACATCAGCTTCTACGGCAAGAACCTGTGGGTCCGCCGGAGCTTGATGATCCCCGGCAAGCTTGCCGGAGCGAAACTTGCCGGGAGCGTTTGCTTCAACGATATAAACTGCATGGTTTGTCGGAGCATACTGCTCCTCAGTGGTACTTGCGTTGGTTTTAGGGACCTTCTTGGCGGCGGCTTCAGGGAGCTCTGCCGGAAATTAGTCGCCGGAAACCAATTTTCTCTTCTTGCTCTGTCCTGTTGATGGTGTTACGGTTGGCTGAGTTAGCTTGAGCACAAAAATCCCTGGTTCCACAGGTAACTTAAGTGCGGCACATTTGGAGAGGCCATCAGCTATATCATTCTGAGCTCTTGGAACGTGTTCCATTTGCAAGCCTTCAAAGTGCTCTTCTAGTTTTCTCACTTCATCGACGTAAGCTTCCATCAACGGACTCTGATAATCTTTATTTACTTGGCGGACGACAAGTTGCGAGTCCCCCCTGACAATGAGCTTCTTGATCCCAAGGTCTACCGCAATCCTGAGACCGGCAAGCAAACCTTCATACTCTGCAGTATTATTTGTTGCTTGTTCCTTGGGAAAATGCATCTGGACTATGTACTTGAGGTGCTCTCGGTGGGTGCGATAAGCAAGACGCCGCACCGGGCGCCTTTGCAGCGAGAAGGCACCGCCAAAGTACATCAGCCACTCTTTATTTGCCTCCTTGACGGGATGCTCGTCTCGAATTTCTTCATCTTGCGCTACGCCCACTCAGCTATGAATTCCGCCAATGCTCGCTCGATAGTTGAAGTGCTTTCAAACTTGAGACCAAAGCTTGACAGCCCAAAGGCCCACTCGACGATTCTGCCTGTTGCTTCCGGATTTTGTAATATCCTTTTCAATGGAAAGCGAGTGACAACTGTTATCTCATGTGCTTGGAAGTAATGGTGCAGCTTTCTCGAGGCCATAAGGAGGCCGAAAAGCAACTTCTGCACACCAGAGTACCTTGACCTAGCCCCCTGCAGAAGGGAACTGACAAAATAGACTGGGCGCTGCACCATGTTCTTCTGTATCTTGTCGCGACCCTGCGCTGATCCGTCCTTGTCGGGACCAGAGCTTGACGGCGAAGCCCCTTGCTTGTCGCTGGATGCGTCTGCCTTGGTTGCCGGCTCATCATATGCTTCCCTCTCCGCTACTAACGCAGCACTAACCACTTGATTGGTTGCCGCTATATACAGCAGCAACTTCTCTTGTGGCTTAGGTGCGACAAGTATTGGAGTGGAAGACAGTATCACTTCAAGTCCGCAGCGCAGCCTCCGCTTCGAGTCCATTTCATTGGACCTGCCTTTTCAAAATTTGAAAATGGCAGGGCGCCGCCAGCAGACTTAGAGATAAACCCGCTGAGAGCAGCCACGCATAACCGCAAGCCTTCGACATCCTTGACGCGCTTTGGTGCTTCGATCTGCTCAATGGCCTTGATCTTGTCGAGATTGGCTTCAATTCCTCGCGAGACACAAAGAACCCGAGAAGCTTGCGGAAGGGACTCCAAACACGCACTTCTCGGGTTGAGCTTGAGGTTGATCTTGCGCAGATTTGCAAATGTTTCGCCCAAATCCTGAACCAGAGTTGCTTTGTCCTTACTCTTGACCACTATGTCATCCATGTATGCTTCTACATTTCTGTGTATTTGTGGTTCAAAGGCATCATGGACTACCCTTGCAAAGGTTGAACCAGCATTCTTCAAACCGAAAGGCATCCGTATAAAGCGAGACGTGCCACATGGTGTAATGAATGCGGTTTTCTTCATCCTCTTTCGCCATGAAGATCGATGATATCCTGAATGTGCATCAAGAAACGAAAGCAGATCACATCCAGCCGTGGAGTCAACAATCTGGTCGATACGCTGCAAGGGAAATGGGTCTTTGGGACAAGCTTTATTAACATCGGTGAAGTCAATACAAAGTCTCCATTTCCCATTAGCCTTATGTACCACTACCGGATTGGCCAACCACGGGATGGAGGACTCCTCCGATAAGCCCCGCTGCTTCTAACTTCTTGATTTCTTCGCTATGAACTCTTGGCGCCCCGCTGCTGTTTCCTAACTTTTTGCTTGACGGCCGGCGTGAGGACAGACAGCTAGGTGGTGCTCAATTACTTTCAGGAACACCGGGATGTCGATGGTTGCCATGCAAACACATCGACATTCGCCCGCAGAAAGCAACGAGCTCGCCTTCCTATTTAGGATCAAGCGTGGCATCGATGGTGAAGGTACCACCAGTGCCGCCCTCCTTGGCGGGCACCTTCTTGATCTTGGCGGAGCTGCCATCGCCTTTCTTGCACTTGCGGTGGAGCTCGATGGTGCGTCCTCGACGGTAGCGCAGCACTCCGAGGAGGTGCGCTTGCCGGAGTGGGCAACAGAGCTCTTGCCGGACTTGGTGGTCTTCTTCCCCCCGGGAGCTTCAGCGGCAAGTGGTTTGCTTTCTGTTGCGGCCGCTGCATCCCGGTAAATCTTGTCGGCACAGATAAGCGCGTCCTTCTTGTCGCCATGGACAGAAATGACGCTTATCGGGCCGGGCATCTTGAGTAGGTTGTAAGCATAATGAGAGGCAGCCATGAACTTGGCGAGTGCTGGATGGCCAAGTATGCCATTGTAGGGCAATGGGAAATCGGCAACATCAAACGTGACCCTCTCAGTTCTGAAGTTGAGCTCGCTGCCGAATGTTACCGGCAACGTGATCTTCCCTTTGGGCTTGCTCCTTCCTGGATTGATTCCTTGGAAAGTACCGGTTTCTTCGAGCTCGATGTCAGGGATTTGAAGTTTCTGAAGCACCGCAGAAGAAATCAAGTTCAGGCCGGCCCCGCCGTCAACCAGCATCTTTGTGACCTTGAGGTTGCGGATGGTTGGCGAGACCAACATCGGCAAGCACCCGACCGCAGTGATGCGATCAGGGTGATCCTCAATGTCAAAGATGATGGGCGTGCTGGACCACTTCAGAGGTTTGCGCGACTCTATGGAGGGTTCTGCTGCATTCACCTCACGCATCCATTGCTTGAGTTGGCGGTGCGAGGTATGCAGAGAAGCACCACCGTCAACACAAAGGACCTCTGTTGCCTTTTGAAACTCTTGCTCGTCTGCTTCATCGTCTTCCATGTCTTCGTCCTCTTCATCTTCGTCTTCTTCCTTGTCGCGGCCGCGGGGAGGTCTGTCACCTTGCCGCTGCTTGGCTTTGCCGCGGCGTCCTCCCCGACTGGGTCTCTTCTTATTTGCTGCACCTGCACCTTCTTGGGCCTTCTCCTTGTCTCGCCGCTCGTATTCAGCCCTCTGTAGCTCAACAAGCTGCTCGACTTTCTTGCAACTCTGGAGATCGTGGCCCTTGGTGCGGTGGATCTTACAGTACTGCTTGTTGGAGCTGTCAGGCTTGTCGGCGGCCGCCACAGCTTGGCGGTCGGCATCCACGGCAACCTCCTTGCCGGAGCCACTAGCCTTGGTTTTGTTGGCGGCACCATCCTTGCCGCACTGCTTGACAACTAGTACTTCTTGATTTTTCTTCCTTCTGTTGCTTCGCCGCCGGCTCTTCCTTGCCGGGGCGATCTCCTCACTGCCAGACTCTGCTCCCACATTCTCTCCTGGGAGTCTTCTTCCTTCTTCAGCGCGTGCACACTTGTCGGCCAGGGCATAAAGCTCGCTGACGTCTTTCACTTTGCACATCGCCATCTCCTCCCTCATCCTGCGGTTTCGTACATTCGATGAAATGCACCGATCACTGCAGCAGGGTGGACGCCCGGGATGTTGTAATGCACTCGATGAATCTCTGGATGAACTTGCGCAGGACTCTCCTCCTTACGGGCAAGCAGGTGGAGGTCACTCTCGGCCATGAGGCTTGTGGTCGCTGTGAAGGCGCCAACAAACTGGTGGCACAAATCTGCCCAAGAAGAAATAGAGCTGTCCGGCAAGTGCATGAGCCAGATCGACGTTTGGCTTGAGCACCGGGGAAAGTAGTTGGCGAGGATCTTGTCGTCTCGCCCCCCGCCGCCTGCACCGCGATGGTGTAGATGCTGAGGAACTCCGATGGTGTGTCCTGCCGCCATACTTCTCCGCACATCTGGTTTGAAATTTTTCTTGTCGGGCCACCGGACTTGCCGCAGCTCACGGGTGAACGCAGGGCAACCCTATCACAGACGGTAAGTCGCCTGGGTTCCCGGGCGCATGCATGTCGACGGTGGGCCCGCGCGATTGGTCGATTGACGGCGCTTCTCTTGGCGCTTCGTCACGGGTTCGAAGCGTCTTCTTCTTGCCGTTCTCGGAGAACTTGGCGCTGGTCGCGACGAGCTCGCGGATCCGACGACGCGGTGGAGTCGCTGTCGAGGTGGATCCGGCGAGTCGTCGATCTTGGCCTTCGGGAAGGTGAGTGCACGGTGGCTGCTCCCCCGTAAGTCTCGTCGCCATCAGCTCGTGCTTTGTCGCCTTGCCACGGCTGCGAGGAACTCGGTTGCCGCGGGACGTTGCCGTTGGCGAAGCCGATGAGACTCTGAATTGTGGCCCTCCATTCGTCGACCTTGTCGGCCATTGGAGGGTAATCTAGAAGTAACTGAGCTCTTGCTAAGGCTTCCGCTGGTGTGGTTGGTGGCAACGGCGTACGGAGCGAAGAACGGGATGTGCTCGGACTCCTAACCAAGTTAGGAGGAGCAGCATCCCGCCCAAGCGACCAGACTCGCTTCGTACCAGCATGCTGGGGTGCATGCGGGTCTCGAGGGCCTCGGGATCCTCCAGCTTGGCCTTGATCCAACGAGCGTATGGTGCCGCGAACATCACGACGCTGTCTGTCCCGCGCCTCCTGAGAAGGACGCGGTGAAGATTCGGACACCGACGCCTGTGCTGCCTTGTCTTTGGACCTGGCGGCGTTGGGGGCTCTCGTCGATGCCGTTCCTCCGCTAGCGTTTCCCCACCACCTGACAGCTCCGGGGGTGGTGGGTTCGACGCGGACGGCTCTGCTGCTGCCGAAGACTTCTTCTTCGGCGCCATGTTGACGAAGATGTTGATGAAGAAATTGCACGTGTATCAAAACATGTTAATGAAACATTTAAAAGATGTCTAATGTGTATAGAAAAAATGTTTCTCATGCTTAGAAAAAATACAATGTTAAATGTGTATCAAAAAACTGTAGACCATGTATTTAAAAGATGTTAATCCAAGCTGTCGGGGAGTGCTGATCGTGTCCCACAAACACCTACGGGACCTGGGTCCCTTGTGGTTCGGAGGGGGGGCGGAGATTGCACAAAGAGCGGATCCGACGCGATGCACATGAGCAGGTTTACCCAGCTTCGGAGCTCTCCGGAGAGATAATACTCCTACTGCTTATGCTTTAGTGGATTATCTTGTGTTCTTGCTAGGGAGCAACGGGAGCTACAAAACCTAGCCTGAGTGTGTGGTCTCGTATGAGTAGGATGAACTAAGCCGGAGCTGAACCGAACCCTTTCTACGTTGCACTTGGGCCTCCTTTTATAGGCACAAGGGGTTACCACATGTGGCAAGTAGACAAGGGTAAGATAGTAAAAACATAGGTTGGTACACCGCTCTATACAGTGTACAGTAATCTATACCTAACTCTGACGGCAAGGGACAAGAGTCATCAATGCCTGTCTCAGTCGCCCGAACAGTGTAACAGGGACCGTCAAGTGCGCCTCCATTTGCCACGACAGTAGCTTGTCAGCGCCGCTTATCGCTACTCCCCGCTGGCTGCACAGCCCGTCGACACGCGTGCTTGGGAGAGCCCCGTGGTGACACGTTGGCGGGTGAGCTGGAGCGAGAGATGAAGAGAGGTCGCCCGCCCCGGCAAGCGCCTTGCCGCGGCAGGAACCTTGTCGCGCTTGGGGGCTTGTCGCTCACCAAGCCTTCCCGGCAAGCTCCTCTTGCCGGGGCCTTGTTTCCTTCGTGTCCTGAGTGGCCTTCCCGGCAAGCTCCTCTTGCCGGGATCTTGACTACTTTGTTCTTGAATGGCTCCAAAGTAGCCGCTGAGGACCTTGGCGGTCATCAGGCCAGCCCTGCCGTGGGGCGCTGCAACTGTCCGTGCACGAGTTCGGGGTACTAGGGTACCCCTACTCTAGTACACCGACACAAGCATTTAAAGAAAATGTTGAACAAGTGCTCAGAAAATGATAAACATGTATTTAAGATTGTTAAATGTGTAAATAAAAAATTTGACAATGTATTCAAAATATTAACTTGTACTTGAAACAAACTGAATGTCTATACAAGAAATGTTGATCATGTATTGAGAGAAAAAAATAAACTTGTCTTTGAAAAATGTAATCAAGCATTTGAAAAATGTTGAATAAGTAATCGAAAAATGTTAATCAAGCATTTTAAAAAATTATAATGTTTATAAAATTGTTGACCATGTACTAAAAAATTATGATTTTTTAATAATGTATTCAAAATGTTAATCAATAATTTGAAAATATGTGGAATAGCATTTCAAAAATGTAATCAAGCATTTAAAAATGTTAAATGCGTATATGAAAATATTTGACCATGTATTAAAGAACTTGATCATGTATATAAAAATGTTAATCAAGCATTTGAAAAAATGTGAAGCAGCTATTTAAAATGTTAATCAAGCATTTGAAAAATGCAAGGTGAAAAATGATGAATGTGTATACAAAAATATTGACCATGTATTAAAACTAATAATTTTTTATCATGTACATAAAATTGTTAATCAAGCATTTGAGAAAATGTTGAAAACATATTTTAAAATGTTAATCAAGTATTTAAAAAATGTTAAATGTGTATGAAAAAATATTGACCATGTATTCAAATAATATTGACCAGGTATTAAAAAAATGTTAAACATTTATTAGAAAAATGTATTACATATGTACCAAAAATGTGTAGAAAAGGATAAAAACCGAGGGGGGGGGGAAGAAAGTCAGATAAAAACAAAAAACAAACAAACAAAGCCGAAGAAAAATAAGCAAAAAATGAAATAAAATAAAAAGCTATTGAAACCCGAGAAAGAAAGAAAGAAATCAGTAAAAGGGGAGGAAGAACTAGTAGAAAAGGGGGCAATGGTCCAGGCCCGGCCAGCCCATTAGTCCCGGTTCAATCCAGAACCGGGACCAATGGGGGCATTGGACCCGGTTCGTGAGCCCCGGGGGCCGGCCGGGCCACGTGGGCCATTGGTCCCGGTTCGTCTGGACCTTTTGGTCCCGGTTGGTGGGACGAACCGGGACCAAAGGCTGCCCTTTAGTCCCGGTTCAAGTCACCAACCGGGACCAATTAGTTGCCTATATATACCCCTCGCCATGAAAGCGAGCACTCCGGTGCTCTGTTTTTCGTGGCGGCGAGGGAGAGCTTTGTGGTGCTCTAGCTCACCTCCTATGCACACGAGGTGTTCGATGGAATGCCCGAGCCACACTACTTAGGCTTTCTCCTCTCCAAGCTCGACCTCCAAGCTCCATTTTCCTTAATATTTGTCTAGGTTTAGCGGTCCGTCACGTCCCGTCCCCGTCTTCACCGCCGTCGATCGCCCGTGCCGATCTCGTCACCGGCACCACCGTGGTGAGCCTCTTGTTCTTATCTTCTTTCTGAAAGGAAAAAAATTCTTACTTGTATGTTTATATAGATACTTGTATAATTTTCTTACTTTTATTATTGCATCTTATATAGTGCGATGGTTTTGGTATCCGCCCCCGTCGGCCCTCGTCCTGTCTATGATTCGGATGTGGTATATATTATCTTTTCATAACTATTGGTTCATTTATTGTTTATGACAATTATGCCGACCAACGTGACATAGATTTTATTTATCTAGGAGGTTGTTGAACCGGAAATTCCAACCGACCCTATTGTCGAGAGGTTAAATTTAGTTGAAGAAGAAAACAATTTGTTGAAAGAAAAAATTAGAAAAATTGAGGAGGGGAAGATGATATTGGAGTTGCATGTTGCGGATGTCGTTGATGATCACAAGATCAAGATGGATGCAATGCGCTTGAAGATTAGAAAGATTAGAAAATATGCCATTCATACCGAGGCTTGGTATCATTATGCCGTTGATCAGTTGTTACATTGGTTGCGATTATGATCGCATTTGTTTTCGCATTGAAATGTTTTACATAGTTTCAGTGTATGGTTTAATTAATTTAGATGCTCTGCAGAGCTTTATGTTGTTAGATGAGAACTATGTATGTACTTTTGTTTTAATGTGATGATGAACTTATATTAATTTGGTCACTTAATTATCTATTCATGATGTTCTGTAATGATTTTTGACACACTTAATTATATATAATGCATGCAGATGAACCGGGAATGGATGTACGGTTCAAGACACACCTCCGAGTACATTAAGGGCGTGCATGATTTTCTCGAAGTGGCTGAGGCAAACAAGCAGAATGGTTTTATGTGTTGTCCATGCCCTATATGTGGGAATCTGAAGTCTTACTCGACGGAAAATCCTCCACACCCACTTGCTTTACAAGGGTTTCATGCCACACTATAATGTTTGGACGAGGCACGGAGAAATAGGGGTTATGATGGAAGACGGCGAAGAACAAGAGTACGATGACAACTATGTGCCCCTGAATACGGTGATGCTCTGAACATCAAGAGGAACCAGACGATGTGCACGATGATGCTGCTGAACGGGCGAAGCTGCTGAAGATCAAGAGGAACCAGACGATGTGCCCGATGATGATGATCTCCGCGGGTCATTGTCGATGCAAGGACGCAATGCGAAAGTCAAAAGGAGAAGCTGAAGTTCGATCGCATGTTAGAGGACCACAAAAAGGGTTGTACCCCAATTGCGAAGATGGCAACACAAAGCTCGGTACCGCATCTTTGGAATTGCTGCGATGGAAGGCAGAGAATGTTGTGCTCGACAAAGGATTTGAGAAGCTCTCAAAATATTGAAGAAGAAGCTTCCAAAGGATAACGAATTGCCCGACAAAGACATACGCAGCAAAGAAGGTCGTATGCCCTCTAGGATTGGAGGTGCAGAAGATACATGCATGCCCTAATGATCTGCATCCTCTACCGCAGTGCGCATAAGGATCTGAACGCATGCCCGGTATGCGGTGCATTACGGTATAAGATCGACGAGATGACCACGTGATGTTGACGGGAGCCCCGGAAGAGGGTTCTGCGAAGGTGATGTGGTATGCTCCTATAATACCACAGTTGAAACGTCTGCTCGTAAACGGAGAACATGCCAAGTTTATGCGATGGCACAGTGAGGACCGTAAGAAAGACGGAAGTTGAGAGCACCCACGACGGGTCGCAGATGGAGAAAAATCGAGAGAAAGTACTGGGATGAGTTTGCAAGTGAGCCAAGGAACGTATGGTTTGCTTTAAGCGCGGATGGCATTAATCCTTTGGGGAGCAGAGCAGCAATCACAGCACCTGGCCCGTGACTCTATGTATGTATAACCTTCCTCCTTGGATGTGCATGAAGCGGAAGTTCATTATGATGCCAGTTCTCATCCAAGGCCCTAAGCAACCCGGCAACGACATTGATGTGTACCTAAGGCCATTAGTTGAAGAACTTTTACAGTTGTGGAATGAAAATGGTGTACGTACGTGGGATGAGCACAAACAGGAGGAATTTAACCTAAAGGCGTTGCTGTTCGTGACCATCAATGATTGGCCCGCTCTCAGTAACCTTTCAGGACAGACAAACAAGGGATACCACGCATGCACACACTGTTTACTTGACACCGATAGTATATACCTGGCAAGCTGCAGGAAGAATGTGTACCTGGGCCATCGTCGATTTCTTCCGACCAACCATCACTGTCGAAAGAAAGGCAAGCATTTCAAAGGCGAGGCAGATCACCGGAAGAAGCCCGCCATGCGTACCGGTGATCACGTACTTGCTATGGTCAATGATTTACACGTAATCTTTGGAAAGGGTCCCGGCGGACTAGTTGTTCCGAATGACACTGAGAATCACGCACCCATGTGGAAGAAGAAATCTATATTTTAGGACCTACCCTACTGGAAAGACCTAGAGGTCCGCTCTTCGATCGACGTGATGCACGTGACGAAGAACCTTTGCGTGAACCTGCTAGGCTTCTTGGGCGTGTATGGGAAGACAAAAGATACACCTGAGGCACGGGAGGACCTGCAACACTTGCACGAAAAAGAGGGCATGCCTCCGAAGCAGTATGAAGGTCCTGCCAGCTACGCTCTTACGAAAGAAGAGAAAGAAATCTTCTTTGAATGCCTGCTCAGTATGAAGGTCCCGACGGCTTCTCGTCGAATATAAAGGGAATAATAAATATGCGGAGAAAAGTTCCGAACCTAAAGTCTCATGACTGCCACGTGATTATGACGCAATCGCTTCCGGTTGCATTGAGGGGGCTTTACCGAAAACGCCCGATTAGCCATTGTGAAGCTATGTGCATTCCTCAATGCAATCTCTCGAAGGTGATCGATCCAGAAATCATACCAAGGCTAAGGAGTGATGTGGTGCAATGTCTTGTCGGTTTCGAGCTGGTGTTCCCACCATCCTTCTTCAATATCATGACGCACGCCCTAGTTCATCTAGTTGACGAGATCGTCATTTCGGGCCCCGATTTCTACACAATATGTACCCCTTTGAGAGGTTCATGGAGTCCTAAAGAAATATGTCCGTAATCGCTTAGGCCGAAGGAAGCATCTCCATGGGCCATCAAACAGAGGATGTCATCGGGTTTTGTGTTGACTTCATTCCTGGCCTTAAGAAGATAGGTCTCCCTAAATCGCGGTATGAGGGGAGACTGACTGGAAAAGGCACGCTTGGAAGGGACTCAATAATATGCAGGGACGGATATTCTTGGTCTCAAGCACACTACACAGTTCTACAAAACTCTACCTTGGTGACCCCGTATGTCGATGAACACAAGAACAGTCTATGCTCCAAACACCGGAGCAAAGGCGACGATCGGATTACATGTGAACACATCAGACTTTCAGCAGTTGGTTGGAAGCACGACGTCGGAGGTGACAACACTGTTTGTGATGAGCTGTACTTGTTGTCCAGGGGACCATCTTTGACTGTATTGATTTGGAAAGGATACGAGATAAATGGGAATACATTTTACACGATTGACCAAGATCAAAAGAGCACCAACCAAAACAGCGGTGTCCGCTTTGATGCAACAACCGAGAGGGGAAAGGACACATATTATGGTTACATAGTGGACATATGGGAACTTGACTACGGACATGATTTTAAGGTCCCTTTGTTTAAGTGCAAATGGGTCAATCTGTCAGGAGGCGGGGTACAGGTAGACCCAAAGTACGGAGTGACAACAGTGGATCTGAAAAATCTTGGGTACACTGACGAACCGTTCGTCCTAGCCAATGATATGGCACAGGTTATCTATGTGAAGGACATGTCTACTGGACCAAGAAAGAGAAAAGATAAGGAAGCGAATACATCATACGATGAGCCAAAGCGCCACATAGTTCTTTCGGGAAAAGGGACATCGTGGGAGTGGAGGACAAGCAGACATGTCTCAAGATTATGAAAAGTTTCATGAAATTCCTCCTTCAAAGTCAAGGCTGACCCCAAAGATCCCGATAAACGATGAAGATTATCCATGGTTACGGCACAATAAGCAAATGACACAAGCGAAGAAAAAGTGAAGACTTTCTCCCAACTATTATGATGATACCATGCCAACTTTGTAACCGAGCGAGTATGATACCATGCCAACTTTCAACTTTTTAGAGTTCATTTGAAATGCTTTAATGTCTTATGGTTCGACCCTCGTAATAATTAAAAATAGCAACAATAAGTTTTTGTTGTAAGTAGAAACAAAATAAAATAAATAAAGCAAGAAAGAAAACAAAAAACAAAAAAGTGTTTTTAAATTTGAAAACTAATGGCACTAACAAAAAGTTTATAATTTTCCTAAAACTAAAAGCAAAAAGAATTGAAAAATAAAGCAAAAACAAAAGAAAATAAATAATGCAAAAATCAAAACAAAAAACAACAATAAGTATTTTGTTGTAAGTAGAAACAAAATAAAATAAATAAAGCAAGAAAGAAAAAAAAAAAAAAAAAAGTGTTTTCAAATTTGAAAAGTAATGGCACTAACAGAAAGTTTATAATTTTCCTAAAACTAAAAGCAAAAAGAATTAAAAAATAAAGCAAAAAACAAAAGAAAATAAATAATGCAGAAAACAAAACAAAAAACTGGAAAAAATAAAAATAGCAACAATAAGTAAAGAAAACAAAAAACAAAAAATGCCTCCTACTGGGCCCCCACGGCCTGAATACGACATGAAACCCTACTATGGGCCAGGATTCAGGCCCGCAGTAGGCCCAGAAGGCCCATCAGGCACAGCAATAGCAAGTAGGCCCGAAAGCCTGCGGTGGAGAGGAGCTCGAGAGGGGTGCGGCAGTGGGGCTTATAAACCACTGCGAGCCCCTCTCAACTAGCGAGGTGGGACTAAACTTTGGCCCCGACGCGTGCAAACAGGGGGCCTTTGGTCCCGGTTGGTGGCACCAACCGGGACTAAAGGGGGCATTGGTACCGGTTCGTGGCACCAACCGGTACCAAAGGCCGCCGCCCCCCCCTTTGGGCTGCCGAAAAGAGGCCTTTGGTCCCGGTTGGTGGCACGAACCGGGACTAAAGGGTGCATTAGTCCCGGTTGGTTTCACGAACCGGGACCAATGGCTTTGCTATATAAGCAAACACTTTGCAAAAATTCAGAATCTCATCGCCAGTTGCCCCCGACGACACCGACCCTCCTCGACGCCGCTAGGCTGCTCCACCTCACCGTCGTCGCCGCCGCCGCCAAGGCCGTCGCCCCCCAACCCACGCCGTCCTCGTCGCCGGCCTCCCGAGGCAGCGCCCGTCCCGCCCAGCGCCGCCCGAGCCCTTGCCCTTCGTCCCGCCTCAAGGCGCCTCGCCGCCCCCACCGCCGCCATCGTCATCTAGTCGCTTCCATTTGAGCCAGCCGCCCGCGCACCAGCTCTGTTTTTTCATTTTATTAGTTTGATTTTTTGTTCATATATATATATATATATATATATATATATATATATATATATATATATATATATATATATATATATATATATATAATGTATATGTATGTATGTGGCTATGTGTATGTAGATGTTCAAAATGTATAAAAAATTGTTCGAGCATGTTTTTCTTCATATATGTATTTTTTGTTCATATGTGTATTAATGTTTTCATATATGCAAAAGATAGATTTTTAGAAAATTAGGGTTTTTTCTGTTCATAGATTTTTTTGGTGATATTAATTATTATAGAATATGCAAATGTTTGTATATTCATATGAACAATGCATTAGGCAAAACCTTTGTTTTTTTTTCGAAATTTTCTATTTGAACATTTTTTTTAAACAAGCAATACTAAAAGAATGAGAGGAAAAAGGAAAATAAGAAGAGGAAGAAAGGAGAAGAATAGGAGAGGAAGAAGAGGAGAAATAAATAAGAAGAGGAAATAAGAAGAAAAAGAAGAGGAGAAGAAGAAAGGAATAGAGGAGAAGAAGAAAAATAGAACGTTTAACAGGGAAGTGTCAGTGGACGGACGAGCAACTGCAAATACCAGTCAGGAAGCTTCGACACTATATCGATGCAGCGCAGCGAGGGACGTTCCTTCCAAACAGGGAGAAGGACGAGCTCACAATGGCCCTTGGGAATCCTGAGCACCATGGACGGACACGAGGCACGCCAGGCTCCCTTTCGTGGAAGGTTGGTTTTCCGGACGCAGGGGGTTACAAAACCCACGAGAGGAGGAAGAAACTGGAGCAGGACCAACTGCAGGCGCTGCACGAAAGGGTAATGGGGCTAGAGGAACGAGAAGAGGAACGAGAAGCAGCAGATCGCAGCAAGCGACCTGTCAAGCTTCCCCGGCTACCCCGCCATCTCGGCGGAGAAGCAGCGTGGCTTCCACCGAGCTGCTTCAGCCGGAGCATGTCTTGACGGCTCTGCCAGCTATCCCGTGGATGGTATCACGGAGTCTCAAAATTGCCACATTATGGCGTGATGTATGAATTTGAAGGTCAAGGCAGCTGTTGGCCAAGTTTATCCTAGTGGACCCGACACAACTTATCACTGCCAGCCGATTCCAGAAGGATATGCTAAGGTGATGGTGGATGAAATAACGGAGGGATTTGAGGACCTCCTGCTTGACCACCCTACCGGTGAAGGGGAGACTAGGCTGGGTTCTGCTCTAAAGACTCCATGCCTATGGCGGAAGGAGCTCATCAACCTTCCGAACTGGACGCCTCCGCCTCCTCCTCCTCCTCCGGCGAGTCAGGGCACTCCGCCTCCTCCACCGCCTCCTCCTCCGGCGAGTGACGATCAGGGCATGCATGGCGGCACTCCGCCTCCTTCTCCGGCGCGTGGCGGCACTCCGACTCCTTCTCCTCCTGCGCCGGCGCGCCCGAGCAGCCAGCCTCCTCCTTCTCCGCCTCGTCAGCAAGGGCGGAAGAGACCCGCCGCCGCTCCGGCTGCTCCGGCGCATCGTAGTCCTTCTCCTCCGCCTCGTAAGCAAGCAAAGAAGACATCCGCTCCGTCTGCTCTGCCGGCGTCTAGCAGTACAGCCAAAGGCGGGAGTAAATACAGATTATGTCCTTGTCTGAAGACTCCAGAGAAGTTACCGTACGAGAGGACCGAGGAGGAAAACGCGAAGATCGCGCAGACCAAAGTGGATGACTGGTTTGCAGGGTTGAAAGCAAAGAGACATCCACCTCCGGAGGAGAAGGTAGATCCGGTCAAAGCGAAGCGCATTCTGGCTGCCTTGAGGAAACCGGCAAAGTCTCCGCCAAGAACCAACTATGAGCGCATTATTGAACAGACATATCTCCAAGCGGAGCGGTCGGGAAGTACTATCAGACATCAAAGAGCAAAAGAACGAGCAGCTGCGAAAAAAATTGACCAGCTCGGCGAACAAGCAAACCAATCATGCCCCCCGCTCAATGTGTCTAGCGGCAACATCGTCGCTAATGTTCCGGGGATGGTGGCCGGTTATGGCAATCTACAAGATTACCTGCCTGACGATGCACTTCCTGAATACATGAAGGTGGAAGAACACAGATACGAGTACGGGAAGCCTCTCGTCAAAGATGAAAAATCTCTAACAACGATGATGTGAAGATTCCATACTTGGTACATGAAAACCTGCAGAGAGTCTGGGGGGACGAATTGTTTGTATCTGAACATTAAAGAGGAGCACGACCTCGTTGGAACTGATCTGTTGTGTGTTCCATTTGAGGAGTTCTTCGCATTCTTCAATCAAAAGGCCCTCGATAAATTAACGGTCTTTCGCTACTGCCTGTAAGTACTATTTATGTTATTAAGTCTCTATATATAGCTCGGCTCTTTCATTGCATGTATTTATAATTAATTATCCTCAATATATTATGCAGATTGAAGATCGTCGAGTGCAAAAAAAAATGAAATCTATGATATTGGGTTCATTAACACAAATACCATAGATGTATTTCTGGTTGAGAAGCACGTTAAAGAGGCCGAGGACAACTTGCTACAATCGTTGATAAAAAATAAAAACAAAGATACCATACTCTTTCCTTACAACAGCAAGTGAGTGTTACTGATCGTTTGCATATTCGGTTTCCCTTATTACTCGAGCAAGGTTATAGTAATGTAATTGATGAGTTATGCATAAAAGCAGGTTCCACTATATTCTTCGGAGATTAAGCTTGAGCGTGGACTAGTAACCGTCTTAGACTCGAGATGGAAAGATCCCAGCACCTATGCGGACATGACTGAAATGCTCAGAAAGTAAGTTCAATTAATCGATCATTATCGCACCATAGCGGCAACTTTTTGTTCATTTCCTGATATCTCAAGTAATAATAATTATTTTCTTTGTCTTGCAGGGTTTGGAAACAGTTCACCGCAAAAGCTCCGGGACTGCCGAAGGAGCTGCGATATACATACCCGAAAGTAAGTACTACTGGCTAGCTAGTTGTGCGCATCTCCCGTTGATCTATAGCTATACTTTCATCAATGCCATTTATAGTGCTTCATTATCAGTTTGATTGACCTCTATTTCTCGTAAAGTGCTTGTGGCAGGAACAAGGGAATGATTTCTGTGGATACTACGTGTGCGAGTTTATCTACAACGCGACTTTGAAAAATAAGCGGGGCTACTCTCAAAGACAATATGAAATGCGTAAGCAATTAATAATATTCACAATTTCATTTTATTACATCATCATTTCTGTTGAGTTTCATCCATATATATGTATTAATTAACCCCCTTCTTCAAATTAGACGTGGCAGATGCGGAATGAACTCCTAGAACCAGATCGCATTAAAGCAATTCAAGAGGAATTGGCTGGATTCTTTCTTGACCACGTCATCAATAAAGCCGGAGAATACCATGTGGAAGTTGATTTCAAATGCTAGGGGACTGTAATTGAGAGATCTTATATATTGTACATGTATGTAGCCAGAGCGTCGGACGTACATGATACGAAAACTTGTTGTTCGACCAATCTCGGAGAAGGAGAGGTCGATCGATCATTTTCTCGGTATGCATGACTTAACTTCTGTACTCGATGGTTCCTTCATTTTCTTACTAGCTAGCGTGTCGAGGGCTATATGTATATAGTACGTGGCGTCGACCAAGCACGGACATAAGAGAGGACACTTCTCTCTATTAATTAGCTAGCTAACACAATATATGAAACACCTAAATTAACCCCAAAACCCCAACCACCCCCCTTTCAAAAAAACAAAACCCCAGCCATTGGAATGTGTGACGTGGATGCCTTTTGGTCCCGGTTGGTGCCACCAACCGGGACCAAAGGCCCCTACTGGGCTCGGCGCACCGGCCACGTGGAGGACCATCTGTCCCGGTTCGTGTTAGAACCGGGACTAAAGGGGGGAGGTATTAGTAACGACCCATTAGTCCCGGTTCATGAACCGGGACTAAAGGCCCTTATGAACCGGGACTAATAGGTGTTTTTCTACTAGTGAAGAAACAAAGAAAAACTGGAGAAAAACAAGAAGCCCTAGAAAGCATGTGAAAACCCAGGTCTTTTTGTTCACGTTGGTTGCCCCCTATTAGAATAACTAGATGAATGCCCCGCGCGTTGCTGCGGGAGTTTGTATGAAATAAAAACTGCGTGGAACTAATCAACCTAGTTAGTGTCTTTATGGTTTCTCTTGTAGCAAGATAATTTGTTCATAAATATTTTTTAAATAAATAAATGAATATACATATCTATGTGTAAGTTCAAAATTGGACGAAAATAAAACAAAATATGCATGTATGCATCACTTTCTTTCATGCAACACTGGAGTATGAGCTGCATGCATGCGTCCTGTTTTTCTTGATTATAAAACACCTTTTAGGCCTGCTACTACATACACTAGAAGAACGCTCGTGCGTTGCAACGGGGTCACATTAACTTTAAGAGTTCAATATTAATATACTCATACATATCAAGTGACATTGGCGACCTTTTATACCATCAAATTCTCACACACACTCTTTCTCCCTCCCTCTTCCTCACTCTCTCTCCCCCTCTCCCCTCTCTCTCTAACACACACACACATACATATCCATCTTATTGGATACGCGACCATAATCCATCTATTTCACACACACGCGCTAGTGCATAACAATATGGATTATGTGTATTATATTTGCCGCCACAACTGAGGAAATTAATTTCATGTAAATGGGTCAGCCACAGCTCCAAGAATACGTGGAGGAGGTGGCACGGGTCGGCATCGACGCCGTCCGGCGCACGCCACGGGCCCGCTTCCAAGTGCATCTGCGCGCCGGCCACCCACCCCGGATCCTTCAAGTGCCGCTTCCACCGCACCAACTCCCAGGGCCAGGGAAGCCGCCCTTCTTCGCCCCCTTCACGGCCACGGCCAACGCGGTGCCGCGGCACCCGACCTCGCCGTCCTCGTCCCCCGGCACCGTCGCGACCCAGTGACGCAGCCCAAGCATCGGCCTCGAGAATCAAGAACGCTCGACAACGGAGAGGGAAGGGAAGATCATATACATGTCATAAGAAAGGGAGTTTATTTACTGCTCCCTCGATGTATTGTTTCCTTTGTTTGGAGATTGATTACCATCCGTGAGTTAAGGTAAGGTTAATGTGATTGAGCGACTTTTCTGAAAATCAATTATTTGTTTTCTAATTAATGTGATTGAGTGATTTAATGTAAGGTTAATTAATTTAGATTTGATCTTTAGAGATTGTTCGTGATTGATTCTACATTACCAAATAACTTGTGCCAGTATGGAAAGTTCTGATCTTTTCAGATTTCTTTCATTGTGTGAGAGGGTGACGCGAAAATAAACCGATAAAGTGGGAGGAGGGGACAAAAAAATCTACAAAAAAAACCAGTGAAGGTGGGAGGAGGTAGCAAAAAAAATCATATGAGGTGGGACGAATGACATAATTAGTAAACAATTTCAGCGACAAAAGGATAAACAAATTGGATTTTTAAAACAAAACCTGCACCTGCACAAGTGGCTCACTCTTCACTTTTTGACAAAAAACTTCCGAATAGCAATCTTGGTGAGTGATCTCGACCGGGTTCGATCGGCATGGCGTGTCGTTCCTCCAGGAGTGGGTGCTGAGAGGAAGGATGGTGAACCACCATTGTCAATCGGCCGGAGCTGCATCGTCATTTGGATCAGAGCATGGACGAAATCGAGATGGTAGAGGGTGAGTAATTTGTAGGACGTGAGGGTTTAGGGTGGGCATCACAAGAACTCACCCATATCTTGGGAGACGGCAGACCCAAGGTGCGATCGTGTTCGTGCTTGAGGGCTGCCACGTGCTGTCCTCGCCGCCATCGCCTGTCGATGCCACTTCAGCGCCACGAGCATGGGACTGAGGGACGAAGGGAAGAGAAGGGAAGGAAGCGAGCTAATGACGTACCTATGTTTGGTATGTAATACCCTCCATTAAGAGTAGATATTTTCTTAAAATCGGTTATTTTGTTTCCTAATTAATGTGATTGAGCAATTTAAGGTAAGGTTAATTAATTTAGATTTGATATTTAGAGATTGATCGTGATTGATTCTTTCACATAAAGACATTACTAAAAATAACTTGCACCGGCATGGAAAGTTATGATCCGTTAAGATTTTTTTCGTTGTGTGAGAGGGTGACGCGAAACTAAACCGGTGGGGTGGGGGAGGGACGAAAAAAAACCAGCGAAATAAAACGGTTGAAAGTGGTGGGACGAAAATAAACCGTACGAGGCTACCAACTGCTCCATTAGGAGTAGAGATAACAACGGGAGTTTGGGCGTGTGCGGGACTCGATCGCGGGGTTTTTCTTGGTTTTTCACAGCTGAGGGGGAGGTGGGAGGAAGTACCAAAAAAGACCGGGTGAGGTGGGACGAAAATAAAATCCGGAACACGACCTACCAACTGAGACATTAGGAGTAGAGATTTGCATGCATGCATCAATTACTACATGTGGGTGGTGGAGTGGCTCTCATGCATCTCACGCATGCAGGCATCGGTTACTACATGTGGGTGGTGGAGTGGCTCTCATTGTATAGATCCAATGGCTATAATAGATTGATCTAGTATATTTAACGGCTAAATTAATTTGAGTGATGTGGCTTAAGGAAAAGCGAGAGAATTCCTAATAGTGGGGGCTACCTATTTAGATATAGTAGATATAGTACCACTGCGCTATAACCATGAGGTCCTACGAACAACTCCCGCACGGTCCCTTTATCTCTACTCCATTTGTTTATAATTGTGCTAATGGACGGAACTGCAAACAGAACTCACTGCAGGACACAATTTTTATCCGGTTTTGTGAACTTTCAACTCTGTCGAAGGGCCCCGAGCAGTTGTTCTTTTTTATTTTCTAATTTTTTTCACTAGGTTTTAGCAGGTTTTGTTTTTCGTTTTATCCATGTCTTTCTTATTTTCTTGTCTTTTTTTAAATTGACTTTTTGACAAATGTTTCAGATTTAAGAAAAAATGTTCCTGTTTTCTGAAAATGTTCGTATTTTCCATATTTAATTCAGATTTTACATTGAGTTTTGGAATTTAAGTTTTTATGTGTTTTCTAAATAAAATTAAGAAAACATTGTTATTATTTAATTTGTTTTCACAATTTTCAAGTAATATTTAGAATTTGAAATCTTGTTCACAGTTCCATTTTTGTGTTTTTCAAAATTGTTCACAATTTAAAAAAAATGTGTGGAATATAAAATTGTCCAAAATGTTTGACATTTCAATACAAAATTCGTAATTTTATTCAAAAATCGTTGTGTTTTCGTAAAATATTCGGACTTTTGAAAAAAGTTAGTGTTTCAATCATGTTCAGTTTTTCAAAAATTGGTGCCTTTCAAAAATATAATCATGCATTTGAAAAATGTAATCAAGCATTTGAAAAATAGTGGATAAGTAACTGAAAAATGTGAATCAAGCATTTAAAAAATGTTTATAATGTTTAGAAAATTGTTGACCATGTATTCAAAAATGTTCGCAAAGAGGACAACCCTAGTGAACGGCTTCCCTACCTCCGCACGAATCTCGGCGCAGAGCCGACGCCCCATATTATTGCTGGACAGAGATCAGGTGACATGCACCTTTGCATGTCACCGTGTGCCTTGCGGCCCGAATTCAAATTTAAACATTGCGAAAAAATCTGAAAAAATTTTGAATTTGGGCCGCAAGGCACACGGTGACATGCAAAGGTGCATGTCACCTGATCTCTGTCAGGGAAGGCGCACTTACCACTATACTTCTACGTGTATTTAAAGATTTTTTTTCTGATTTTGATTTTGATTATTATTATTTATTTTCTTCAAAAAGGTTGGTTTTTCGATTTTAAAAGAACAAGAATCCTTATTTTTAGAGGGTTTTTTCCTACTTGCTATGTGCATCTTATATGTAGCATGGAAATTTCTATATTTTTTAAAATTTCTCACGTGGCAGTGTTTTTTAGAGCATGGGATTTTTATAATCAGTACATGTCATTTTTATTATTAAGAGGATGAAAGTTTTATTATTAAGAGCATGGCATTTTTTATTAGTAACATGACAGTATTTTATTACAAAGAGGATGACAATTTTATGATTAAGAGCATGGCATTTTTCTTTTAATAACATGGCATTTAATTATTAGGAGGGTGGCAATTTTATTATTAATATGATGGCAGTTTATTATTGAGATCATGAAATTATTATTATTATTGGCAAGGCATTTTTATTTTGAACAGGATGGCGGTTTTATTATTAAGAAGATAACAATTATACTTTTCTGGCATGGTATTTTTTTTCATTGGCATGACATTTTTATGATTTCTGTACAGTGAACCAAATAAAGCAAAACATTTACAGCCCTACGGGAGGCCGAATTGGGAGGTGGATTTGAACTCTGCCTCCTTCCTTGGCCGGCGCAGGAGGAGGGGTGCCCCTTCCCCAAGTAGGCCACTCTCCCCCTCTCCCTTACACCTATATATACTAGAGGTTTTGGGCCTTTGCATATACAACTTTTCTCTCTAGTGCCCTCTAGTTGATCTAGTTCTAATTTAGACTAGATCTAGATTAGTTCTAGTTCTAGTTCCCTCTAATCCTCATAATAGACAAGCCCCATGAGGTTCTCTTCTCCCTCCTTTAATTATGCAACGGCGATTAGATCTGGACAACAAAAAGTTGCCGGATCGGAAAGCCCGAACGCCTGTAATCCGTAGAGAGGTCGTGCTTTCGGTCTTCGATTCGAGGAATCGTTCTTGAACGGTTCGAGGGACTTAATCAACAATATACACCACCCATTCTTCC
The DNA here is from genome assembly GCA_021605205.1 of Aegilops longissima. Classification (NCBI taxonomy): domain Eukaryota; kingdom Viridiplantae; phylum Streptophyta; class Magnoliopsida; order Poales; family Poaceae; genus Aegilops; species Aegilops longissima. The sequence continues at coordinate 55,991,557 of CM038678.1, forward strand.
GCTGCAACTCGAAGTTGGTCACGATGCGATCTAAATCTCTAGTGCGTCTTCCTAGTGTTGACAATGGCGAGTCTGCGAAATGGAGCGGTGTCATGATGACGTTGACGCAAATACCGCGCATGCCCCCAATGGCGGAGGTTGGGGACTTTCGGCCGAGCTGCTTGGCGATGTAGATGTAGGGAGGCTAGTATTGCTTCGGCTAGGCAGCATGTGCATGAACGGTGACAGCAGGCAAGAGGGTTGTCAATCCCCTTATACTCGACAATTACAAGGATCAAATCTGATAGTACGCGGTGGATAAATAACAAAGTAAAATAAAAGTAAATAAATTGCAGCAAAATATTTTCGGTTTTTGTAATATGATTAAAATAGACCCGGGGGCCATAGTTTTCACTAGAGGCATCTCTCTCATTAAGATAGCATAGGGTGGGTAAATAAATTGTTGTTGGGCAATTAATAGAGAAGCACATAGTTATGATGTTATTCATGGCATGATCATGTATACAAGCATTATGTCTGTCACAAGTAGACCGAAACGATTCTGCATCTACTACTATTACTCCACTTTGAGAGCGCTTCTATGCTTGCCTCTCTACGTGTTAAGTTCATAACAAATAGAGTAATGTATGCAGTATGATGGCATAATATAGACAAAATAAGATCAACTAATATGACCTAACCCCATCATTTTATTCTTAGTAGCAACAATACAAATACGTGCCTCGCTACCCCTTCTGTCACGAGGTGAGGACACCGCAAGATTGAACCTACTAATGTGCACCACTTCCACTAAAGATCTACTCATTAACTTGGCGAAAGACAACTCATAGATATGGAAACATTACATAGCTATAACAATCATACATAATAAAGATCAGAAAAGAATCAGTTACTTTCAATGAATAATTAGATCATGAACCCACAATTCATCGGATCCCAACAAGCTCACTGCACAAAAGAGTTACATTATATTGATCTCCGTAGAGAACATTGTATTGAAGATCATAACGAATGAGAGAGAGAGAGAGAGAGAGAGAGAGAGAGAGATCTAGCTAAGAGTGAAGTCTATTTTAAACCTTGAGGTCGTAGAGCTGGTCACGAATGAAACCTCACCTCTAAACTCCTGAAGTATGTACCCTGTAGTCATTGATCCCGGTCAATCTCAACCCCGAACCATTCTAGACCAGTTTGGCATGCTGGGAAACCAGCTATACCGGTCGGGATCGCACTCTAATCTCAAAGGCTGCATGGACCCACATGTCATATCCATCCCCAATCTCTCTCTCTCTCCCGAGAAACTACGGCAGCTATGTCTTCGAGTATCGTGACAGGCTAGCTGCAGGTCATGCCCATTGAGCCACCGTGGTTGAGACAAGGCCCTCAGCGCCTCGCGGCTGGTCGTAGTAGATAATGCGGAGGACAAGCTCCAACGCGAACACGTGCACGTCGGTCGGCGGCTCAACTTCTCCGGTCGGTTGATTGCGTCTGCCCGATGCGCCTGGATAAGTAGTAGCTAAACGATCTCGCACCAAACACTCATAGACGTGGTTACTGATGTCTGCTAGGACTACGTCGGTATTTCCCCAAAGAGGAAGGGATGATGCAGCACAGCAGCGGTAGGTATTTCCCTAAATGATGAAACCAAGGTTATCGAACCAGTAGGAGAACCAAGCAACACAACATAAACAGCACCCGCACACAAATAACAAATACTCGCAACCCAACGTGTAAAAGGGGTTGTCAATCCCTTTCGGGTAACGGTGCCTAGAGATAGGCAAACGGACGTGAGAGAGTTGTAAATATTGATAGATTGAATGCCAAATAAAATAAATTGCAACAAGGTATTTTTGTATTTTTGGTTTATTAGATCTGAAAATAAAAGGCAAATAAAATAGATCGCAAAGGCAAACAATATGAGAAAGAGACCTGGGGGCCGTAGGTTTCACTAGTGGCTTCTCTCGAGCAAATAGCAAACGGTGGGTGAACAAATTACTGTTGGGCAATTGATAGAACTTCAAATAATCATGACGATATCCAGGCAATGATCATTATATAGGCATCACGTCCAAGATTAGTAGACCTGCTCCTGCCTGCATCTACTACTATTACTCCACACATCGACCGCTATCCAGCATGCATCTAGTGTATTAAGTTCATGGAAAAATGGAGTAATGCAATAAGAACGATGACATGATGTAGACAAGATCTATTTATGTAGAAATAGACCCAATCGTTTTATCCTTAGTAGCAACGATACATACATGTCGGTTCTGATGTCTAATACGCAACCTTCTCCTTGTAGACGTTGTTGGGCCTCCAAGTGCAGAGGTTTGTAGGACAGTAGCAAATTTCCCTCAAGTGGATGACCTAAGGTTTAGCAATCCGTGGGAGGCGTAGGATGAAGATGGTCTCTCTCAAGCAACCCTGCAACCAAATAACAAAGAGTCTCTTGTGTCCCCAACACACCCAATACAATGGTAAATCGTATAGGTGCACTAGTTCGGCAAAGAGATGGTGATACAAGTGCAATATGGATAGTAGATATAGGTTTTTGTAATCTGAAAATATAAAAACAACAAGGTAACTAATGATAAAAGTGAGCGTAAACGGTATTGCAATGCGTTGAAACAAGGCCTAGGGTTCATACTTTCACTAGTGCAAGTTCTCTCAACAATAATAACATAGTTGGATCATATAACTATCCCTCAACATGCAACAAAGAGTCACTCCAAAGACACTATTAGCGGAGAACAAACGAAGAGATTATGGTAGGGTACGAAACCACCTAAAAGTTATTCTTTCTAATCAATCCGTTGGGCTATTCCTATAAGTGTCACAAACAGCCCTAGAGTTCGTACTAGAATAACACCATAAGACACAAATCAACCAAAAACCTAATGTCACCTAGATACTCCAATGTCACCTCAAGTATCCGCGGGTATGATTATACGATATGCATCACACAATCTCAGATTCATCTATTCAACCAACACATAGAACCTCAAAGAGTGCCCCAAAGTTTCTACCGAGAATCAAGAGGCAAAACGTAGCCAACCCCTATGCATAGGTTCATGGCGGAACCCGCAAGTTGATCACCAAAACATACATCAAGTGAATCACGTGATATCCCATTGTCACCACAGATACGCACGGCAAGACATACATCAAGTGTTCTCAAGTCATTAAAGACTCAATCCGATAAGATTGCTTCAAAGGGAAAACTCAATCTATTACAAGAGAGTAGAGGGGGAGAAGAAATATAAGATCCAACTATAACAGCAAAGCTCGCGATACATCAAGATCGTGCCAAATCAAGAACACGAGAGAGAGAGAGAGATCAAACACATAGGTACCGGTACATACCCTCAGCCCCGAGGGTGAACTACTCCCTCCTCGTCATGGAGAGCGCCGGTATGATGAAGATGGCCACCGGTGAGGGTTCCCTCCAAATAGGGTCTTGGAACAGGTCCCGATTGACTTTTGGTGGCTACAGAGGCTTGCGGCGGAACTCCCGATCTATTCTGTTCCCCGAAGTTTTTAGGGTATATTGGTATATATAAGCGGAATAAATACGTCAGGGGAGCCAAGAGGGGCCCACGAGGGTGGAGGGCGCGCCCTAGGGGGTGGGCGCGCCCCCCTACCTCGTGCCTCCCTCGTTTCTTCCTTGACGTGGACTCCAAGTCTCCCAGGTTGCTTTCCTTCCAAAAATAACTTATCCAGTTGATTTCATTGCGTTTCAACTTCGTTTGATATTCCTTTTCTTCGAAACACTGAAACAAGGGAAAAAACAGGAACTGGCACTGGGCTCTGGGTCAATAGGTTAGTCCCAAAAGTAATATAAAAGTGGATAATAAAGCCCATAAACATCCAAAACACATAATATAATAGCATGGAACAATCAAAAATTATAGATACGTTGGAGACGTATCAGCATCCCCAAGCTTAATTCCTGCTCGTCCTCGAGTAGGTAAATAATAAAAACATAATTTTTGATGTGGAATGCTACTTGGCATAGTTTCAATGTAATTCTTCTTACTTGTGGTATGAATATTCAGATCCGAAAGATTCAAGATAAAAGTTCATATTGACATAAATATAATAATACTTCAAGCATACTAACTAAGCAATTATGTCCTCTCAAAATAACATGGCCAAAGAAAGTTCATCCCTACAAAATCATATAGTTTAGTCATGCTCCATTTTCGTCATACAAGAATGCTCACATCATGCGCAACCCCTATGACAAGCCAAGCAATTGTTTCATACTTTAGTAATCTCAAACTTATAAACCTTCACGCAATACATGAACGCGAGCCATGGATATGGCACTATGGATGGAATAGAGTATAATGATGGGGGTTATGTGGAGAAGACAAAAAAGGAGAAAGTCTCACATCAACGAGGCTAATCAATGAGCTATGGAGATGCCCATCGATTGATGTTAATGCGAGGAGTAGGGATTGCCATGCAATGGATGCACTAGAGCTATAAATGTATGAAAGCTCAACAAAAGAAACTAGTGGGTGTGTATCCAACTTGCTTGCTCACGAAGACCTAGGGCACTTGAGGAGGCCCATCGTTGGAATATACAAGCCAAGTTCTGTAATGAGAAGTTCCCACTAGTATATGAAAGTGACAAAACAAGAGACTCTCTATCATGAAGATTATGGTGCTACTTTGAAGCACAAGTGTGGCAAAGGATAGTAACATTGTCCCTTCTCTCTTTTTTATCTCATCATTTTTTTGGGCCTTCTCCCTTTTTTATGGCCTTTCTTTTTTTAGTCCTCACTTGGGACAATACTCTAGAAAATGATGATCATCACACTTCTATTTTTTTACAACTCAATGATTACAACTCGATACTAGAACAAAGTATGACTCTATATGAATGCCTCCGGCGGTGTACCGGGATGTGCAATGACTCATGAGTGACATGTATGAAAGAATTATGAACGGTGGCTTTGCCACAAATACTATGTCAACTACATGATCGTGCTAAGCAATATGACAATGATGAATGTGTCATGTTAAACGGAATGGTGGAAAGTTGCATGGCAATATATCTCGGAATGGCTATGGAAATGCCATAATAGGTAGGTATGGTGGCTGTTTTGAGGAAGATATACGGAGGTTTATGTGTGAAAGAGCGTATCATATCACGGGGTTTGGATGCACCGGCGAAGTTTGCACCAACTCTCAATGTGAGAAAGGGCAATGCACGGTACCGACGAGGCTAGCAATGATGGAAGGGTGAGAGTGCGTATAATCCGTGGACTTAACATTAGTCATAAAGAACTCACATACTTATTGTAAAAATCTACAAGCCATCAAAAACCAAAGCACTACGCGCATGCTCCTAGGGGGATAGATTGGTAGGGAAAGACCATCGCTCGTCCCGACCGCCACTCATAAGGAGGACAATCAAAGAACACCTCATGTTTCAAATTTGTTACATAACGTTTACCATACGTGCATGCTACGGGACTTGCAAACTTCAACACAAGTATTTCTCAAATTCACAACTACTCAACTAGCACGACTTTAATATTATTACCTCCATATCTCAAAACAATCATCAAGCATCAAACTTCTCTTAGCATTCAACACACTCATAAGAATGTTTTTACTATTTTTGTATACCTAGCATATTAGGATTATTTAAGAAAATTACTATGCTATTTAAGACTCTCAAAATAATCTAAGTGAAGCATGAGAGATCAATAGTTTCTATAAAACAAATCCACCACCGTGCTCTAAAAGATATAAGTGAAGTACTAGAGCAAATGACAAACTACTCCAAAAAGATATAAGTGAAGATCAATGAGTAGTTAAATAATTATGTAGCTATGTGAAAACTCTCTCTAATTTAAGAATTTCAGATCTAATGTATTTTATTCAAGCAGCAAGCAAAACAAAATAAAATGACATTTCAAGGATAGCACACATCATGTGAAGAAGCAAAAACTTAGGTTCAACCGATACTAACCGATAATTGTTGAAGAAGAAAGGTGGAATGCCTACCGGGGCATCCCCAAGCTCAGATGCTTGAGACTTCTTGAAATATTATCTTGGGGTGCCTTGGGCATCCCCAAGCTTGAGCTTTTGTGTCTCCTTAATTCCTCTCATATCACGGTTTCCTAAATCTCAAAAGCTTCATCCACACCAAACTCAACAAGAACTCGTGAGATAAGTTAGTATAAACCCATGCAAAAACCTTATCATACTCTACTGTAGC